>OZ018317.1:190378341-190979207 GCA_963969495.1 Ceratothoa steindachneri
TCAAAGCGAATCCTGGTCTCTCAAAAGACTCGGCACATAATGTCCATAAAATTGATCAGTCAATATAACTTTAACAGTTTTTATCTAATTGAAAGTAATTTTCTAGCCATTAAAATATTATTATTCACGCATTTTATTGATATATGATATGTCCAGTTGCCCCAATTAATCATGTCACTCTTTACGCTGAATTTCGTTCAGCGCGTGACAATTTAATTATTTAAGTATTTTTAAAACATAAAAAATTATATCGTAAACTTATTTTTTTCCGAAACATTTTGAAAAATGTGACGACTATTCCGCTTAAATGTACAATTGGGATTGGCTCGCATCATACAACGAGAATTGCAATCCAACTCCTTAGGGTCAGAACATGTCGATGAGAGTCAATCTCTGAGAGACATAAAAAAGTCTGATTGTTCAAATATCTCGTTTCAGACAGTATCAGCGCACCTGCACCTAGATAGGTGGTATACTGTTATTTCTGCGAACATTCCACCCTCAGCAAACTCCGACGAGGGTGACTTCTACCTCATGGTGACATGGTTGGCGAGGCCCTGTCTAATGTTCGGGGATTTGAACAGTAGATATTCCCTCTGGGGATACTACTCGATCAATCTCAGGGGTCCTTGCCGACCTGATATACGAGCTTGAGATAGGTGTCCTAAATGGGGATGAGTTTACGCATAACTGAGAGACATAAAAAAGGGATTGTTCAAATAGTTAGAAAACAAGTAACAAACAATAATTTAATAATGTAACATTGCTTTACAAATATATACTTATACCCTTAGATATACATACATTATATAAGCGAAGTTAAAAGGCAAATAGCCATAATCATTATTCGACTCTGTTAATAAAGCCTAGGTTTGTTTTATGCAAATTGTTTAACAAATTTAAGTTAATTATAAATCTTGCGTTTGATGAAGTTATATAATTTAACCAATCCTCCACTTAAGGTTTTTTTATCTTTTGTATATTTTGGTATGGCTGAGTTTACAACGTTTCTCAAGTTGTTTTTCTTTAACCCGATTCTGGCATTATCCCAATCTATTCGGTGGTCGTATTTCGAGTAGTATTAGTAGTGGTGGTCCGACAACCTTCCTTTATCCAAGCGGATCCCGACTGAATAATGAAATAGACATAAAGGTCAGTATGACAATCGCTGGTGAGCCAGAGGGCACCAGAGGCCAGTCCTCTTTGGGGAGAGGTGCCAGGAAGTCTTATGTTTTGACACGAAACAGCGTTCGGGTGGAACCTTCGTCGCCCCCGGGGAAGAGGGATCTGTTCCGCGTCAGAGGTCTGTGGATATAGATACCCAACGACAGGATTCCTTCCTTGGAACAGAGAGTGTATATGTGTTGTGCTGCGAAGATGGAATAGGAAAGTAGGCGGTGTTTTAATTGTCTGTGTGTGATGAGAAGTGTAAAATCTACCCACCAGAATACAAGGTTTAGCACAGCGAGTCCACCGACCGATTGGTAGCCAGATCTCTATGAGCGCTGACGTTGGTGTCCGTTCATGCCGGGATCGAACCCGGTACCACGACGTTGGCAGACCAATGTCGTAACAACTCGGCTAGAAAAAGCTCTACGTATTTCATGTAACGGACAGAAAAGACGTTGGATTCTTGAACTGTTCTTTTGCTGTTTTATTCTCTGTTAGGTTTGATTGATGTTTACCTTTTGACAAGTGCAACAAAAGAACGTAATAAAGAGAGCGGAGATCGGATATCGGAGTGTTATTATTTATTACATTTTATGGTTAATTCATGGTTAAAAATTACGTTAATTTTTTGAAAAAGTTTGGGAATATGACCGAAAAGTTTTAGGTATGGTAACACTGAGTGGTTACCTGTGGGAAATTCGTATGTGCAAATTCATTTCAGTTTTACTTAGAGGGTTTAGATTACATATGTACAAGAGGTCTTCAGAAAGATGTTAGAAATAAAATTAAAACAAAAATAGTATAACTTTTATATTTCAACCTATCTCCATCGAGGTCAAAACACTTTTGCAAGCGATGATACCTACCATCTATTTAAACTATTTCTATAAAACTGAGGACTCTGAGAATTAAACCATTTCATAGCAACGCTTTTAACATCTTCAACAAAAGAAAATTGAGCCTCATTCAGGAGTTATTTCTGATGATTTCGACGCTATTCAGGATCAATGTCGTAGAATAGGGTCGAGTTCAACCCTCCCTGCGTTTCTCATTTCTCAGCCGAGAGCGATGACGGCTATGTGCGTGGGAGATTGATAATTTAGAGAGCGCAAATGAACCGATTTTTAGATTAGCCAAAAAGTCAGTTATCTTAGAAGATTCTCGGACAATAGAAAAACGAGTACAAAAATAATTTTACTAATATGCAAATTAATATTTTTTTTACAAAGGTTAAACAGGGGTTCTGAAGCAAGCTATATAACACATTAGAGGTACACGAGTCTAGGCGTCAAAGATGGGGGGGACTTGGCGGGGACGGTCGCCGCACACACAAACGAACAATACTGACCAAAGGGTCGTTCGAATGACCTTGAGCGTACACGAAGCCAAGGCTGGAGGCTTACACTGGGATAAACGGGGGGCGGGGGGGGAGCACTTGCACAGGAGAGTTGTGCGTTGCTGTTACCTCGGAGATTTGTTCCAAGGGAATAACCATTGCCTTGGCGCAAAGTTCAAATAATAGTCTCTCGATAATGACTACTAACGGGATGAACTTAAATCTTGCCTTCGAGTTTAGAACACCGAGTCGAGACTGGGCGCGTTGCGTTCGAGGAGCGGGTAACAACGGGTATGGGGTAGGCTCACGCGAATTAGACGAGAATACCCTGAGTTTGAGGGTTTCTGCGAGGAATTGAGCAGAGTCCAACGGGAGGCAAATAGCGGGTACGAACGGGAAAGTGCAGACGGCGGATACTGAAGGGGGCGGGCAGGCGGCGGATACTGGCGGGGCGGGCAGGCGGCGGATACTGGCAGGGTGGGCAGGCAGCAGATATTCCCTTCCAATTCTGGTGCCGGAGGATTTATAGTGGGGTCGAATGGGTTTTTCCCCCATTTTCTCGAAGGGAAGGGTTCCAGAGTCCAACGCATTGCAGACAAGGGTAACCTCGCCCTATTAGCGCGGTCGCGGGAAAGTTCCTAAGCCGGCGAGGCGAACTTTGTCCGGTTCCCAATGGGACATTCAAGTTTCTCACAGCTTTCCGCGATGACGAGCTTTCATGTCACCACGACGTTTCGTGATTCGCACCTTCATTAGCGCAGACAAAAGTGTCGACCATGTGTCTGTTCTCTCTCTCTCTCTCTCTCTCTCTCTCTCTCTCTCTCTCTCTCTCTCTCTCTCTCTCTCTCTCTCTCTCTCTCTCTCTCTCTCTCTCTCTCCTTAAAAGGCGCGGCCGCGCGCATCTTTCTCTCTCTCTCTCTCTCTCTCTCTCATCTATGACACTTAATTTCTGAGGATATACATGATATTCACGATTATTTCTGAGGATATTAATAATTGTTTTCTGAGGATATTCTTTATTTATTACTAATGATATTTACTATATTCAAGATTTAATTGTGAGAACATTCAGGATTTATATCTGAGGATATTTGAAATATTCAGATTTATTTCTGGAGATATTTGGTATTTATTCTGAGGATATTTAGGATTTATTTCTGAGGATATTCAAAATATTTAAGATTTATATCTGAAGATATTATAGGCATTTAAGATTTGTTTCTGATAATATTCCGGATATTAAAGATATATTTTTGAGTATTTTCTGGATATTTATTATTTATTTCTGAATATTTAGGATTTATTTATAAGGATATTCAGATTTTTTTCTGAGAATATTCTGAATATTCCCGGTTTATTATGATGATATTCAGGATATTCAGGCTATACTTCTGAGGATATATATTTTTTCTGAGGATATTCTGAATATCCCGGAAATATTTCTGAATAAAGTCATGCTATTATTGTTTTATTTGTTATTCCTGATTTATTTCTAATGGCATTTAGGATTTATTTCTAGGATATTCAGAATTTTCTTCTAAGGTCATTCAGGATTTATTTTTAAGGATATTTAGGATTTATTTCTTGTGATATTCAGTCGTTATTCTAATGATATTCCTCATTTATTTCTGAAGATATTGAGCATATAAAGAATTTATTTCTCAGGATATTCAGGATATATTAATTATGGTACTCATAATTATTTTTTGGGATATTCGAGATATTAAGGATTCATTTATGAGGATATTCAAGATATATTTCTAAGGATGTTCCGGATTTATGAGCTTAATCTTGATATTCATGATTTATTGATGACATATAGGATTTATTTTTAAGGATATTCAGGATTTACTAATGCGCATATCCAGGATTTATTAGAGAGGGTAATCAAGTTATTCAGGATTTATTTCTGAGATATAGAGGATATTTTGGATTTTTTTTTTTAGCATATTCAGGATTTACTAGTGAGGATAATTAGGATATACATCTTAGGATATTCAGGATATTTTTTTTTTGGGGGGGGGGGTTAATCAGGGCATCACGTTTTATTAGTGATGATATTCGGGATATTTTGGATTTAGTTTTGAGAATATGCATGATTTACTTTTGAGGATAGTCAAGATTTATTTCTGAGGAATTTCAAGATTTACTAATGAGGATATATAGGATATTTGAATTTATTTTTTAGGATATTCAAGATTTATTAGTGATGCCATTCAAGATATTCATTATTTTAATTTTGAAGGTTTTTCAAGATTTTATTCTAAGTAAATTCAGGATATATTTCCGAGTATATTCAGGATTTTTTTCCGAAGATAGTTCATATATTGGGGATTTATTTCTGACGTCATTCAGGATTTATCTTTGACGATATTTGAGATATAAAGATTTATTTGTGGGATTATTCAGGATTCATTTAAAAGCATATTCAGAATTTATTTCTGAGAATATTCAAGATAATCAAGATTTATTGGTGACAAAGTTGGGATAGACTGGATATTCCTGATTTATTTCAGATGAAAGGTTAGGATATTCATGATGTTTGTCCTGGATATTCAAGATATATTCTGAAGATATTAGGATATTTAGTGATGATATTCATGATATTGAGGAATTCATTCTGAGTATATTAAAGCTTTATTTCTATGGGTATTCCGTATATTTTGCCTTTATTTTTGAAGATAATCATGGTTTATTTCTGACGATATCCGACATATTCATTATTTATTCTTAGAGTGTTTAAGATATTCAGGTTGCATTTATGAACATATTCATAATTTATGTTTGAGGATATTCAGGGTATTATAGATATATTTCTAAGGATATTCAGGGTATTATGGATATATTTCTGAGGATATTCAAGATTTATTTTGGATGATATTCATGATATATTAGTGAGCATATTCAGAATTTATTACCCAGGATATTCAAGGTATTCATGATTTATTCCAGGGATATTCAGAATATTTTTGATTTTTTTTTTAGCATATTCCGGATTTAATATTAAGGAATATAGTTTATATTTCCTTCTGAACATATTAAGATATTAAGGATTTATTTATAGACTATTCTTGATTTATTCTGAATATATTTAGGATATTCTGGATAATCAGGTTAAGCACGATATTCAAGATTTATTTTTGAGAATATTCAGGATTTATTTTGAAGATATTTGTGAAATTTATGATATCAATGGTTAAAGGAGGAAATTTACAGCTTTAGATATCTGAGCATGAAAGAAAGTGACATATTGCTGCTGGAATCGGTTGACTGAAAGTTCGTTTCCTAAATCACGTAACCTTTTGTAGTTACTAGAACAATGGTTAATCAGGTTTGCAATATTAGCACAAGGCAAATAATTAAATATCTTTTGACTAAAGCAAATTAAAGTCATGGGCAATCTAAAGCTATTTTTCTTCTCTTTTATGAATATTTAACTCCCTGCTCCACTGTATTAGAAACCTCGTCATTCTTAAATGCGAAACTCGATGGAAAATGCCACATCTATTTTCATATTGTGTAAGATTTTATTTGTGTAAAATAATTGTGCAAGTTTCTTTTCATTACACTAAATCCCGTCAAACATTCGGTGAGGAAGTTGAGGGCCGCCACGGCTAAATATTCCCTGGGTTTTTCTTCTATAACCATGAAGGTGAAAAATGGCTACTGATCGAAAGCTTGAAGTTCCTGGACCCCAAGAATTTGAGACGAAGATTGTTGGAGAAACGTAACCACCCCCTTCCTCTTTCCTGAATTACTATTTCAAATAAAAACTGTAATGTGAATAATGAATGAATGTTGCAGTGTATATGTTAAGAATGCGTGAACACAAAATACGAAGTTTCTAATACTCTTGAACTGAAATTTCAAACAAAATTTGCCTTTCAAATATTAGATTGTGCCCCTACCTTAACATTCATAAACCCCCATCTGAAATATATCTGGGAAAACCACCAACCAAAGTTACCCCCTCCGAACACTTTAGATTTATTTGTGGGTCGCTGGTTGAAGATTTGGAAAATCCGATTTATGCTTTTGGAAGGAGAGTTGGCCTCCGTTTATTTGATTGGGGGGATTTTTCCTCTAAAGACGATCCTTAATTTGTTATATACTGGAAGAAGAACCATTTCATTTATATGGACAAGTTAACGTTAGATTTATCTTCGAGGGTAGAATAAAATAAAAGAGCTCAGTTGTTTATAGTGGCGACATTCGGTTGTTGTGAACTATGTATTTATCACGGAGTTGTTACCCAGAGCTGGCGATTTAAAACAGGCAAGGGTTTGGTCGATTGAGCGATTTATGTTGTGGAAAACGAATGACTCGCCTGTCACCTACGTCAAAAACATGTACGAAATGCGCAAATAATAAATTTGTTTTTTTCCGGGTTTGACCGTGGGATCGACCTTGCCTGTGTATGTTTGTATAGATTCATCATAATATTCATGACTTAGTGTTGTCTCCCTTAAATATATATTATATATATATATATATATATATTGAGGAGAAATCCCAGAACCACCAGAAAGTTTTCATCTTCAGGCTAAAATACAAGATTACTAAAATTAATACATATAAAGAAAATATGAACAGGCAGTGGTCAAAAGGCCATTGAATTGCTTTGAAAATGTCTAATTATAAAATATTAATAAATTGTATATTATGTAAACTATAAGAAGAATAAACCAATGTTTTTAATTGACAAAAGATAATAAGTTTTAAATTGGTTTAAAATGCGAACGAGCAGTAGTCAAAATTGTTTTAAAAATGACTAAAAAGAAAAAACTAGTTAAGATAAAAACTTTAAGCAAAATAAACAATTGTATTATTTTAAAAAGTGACAAAAAGGAATAAGTTTAAAATTTGTTTAAAATTTTTAAAAAATAATTAATTAAAAACTGTAAGAGCAAAAAACATTTAACCGAATAAAAGTAATTTAGAACATTAATAAAACGGGATACTTTTAGTATTTACTGAACAGGATCCATCCTAGAGAGTGAATGATGGCTTTAGATTAGGGCCTAATATTTATAGGCTTCAGGCTCAGATAGAGGTTTACAGAAGAATTACTCACCAAGGTTAATGATGGTTTTATGGTTAGTTACAACGTTGAATCTGTATTTACCAACATTTCTCTCAATTATACAGTCTATTTAATTTTAAATAAAGTGTTCCATTCCCAACATACTTTTCATGAATTTTCACGAATCCAATTAAAAAGGCTCTGGAATTAACTCTGTCTGAATCATGGATCACTTTTAATAACAAAGTCTATTGCCAGATTGATGGCAATAGACTTCTTCATGAAATATCTCCAAGAAGAAATGTTTTTCACTAATTTTACTTACAAACTCTCCTTCTATCGCCCTTTTTGTGGATGACTCCTTTGTAATTTTTGAAACCCAGCAAATTTTTAAAAAACTTTTAACTCCTTTTACGCACCAACATCAAATTCACCATTAAAGTACAGTCTAATGATAGGATGCCCTTTCTTTATAGGTATTAATTTTAGTAATCTTGTATTTTAGCCTGAAGATGGATGAAAACTTGTATTTTTTGAAACGTTGTGTAGAAAATTAAATGATATATATATATATATATATATATATATATATATATATATATATATATATATATATATATATATATATATATAATGAAAAAGGTTACACAAAAAACAGGTGAGTAGAGATCTTACAGGGGACGACCCCGAAAAAAGCTGTTCTTAAGAAAGAAACCTGTGGTCACTCTTTCCTGTGCCCACCACTGGCGCCCCGCAGTCGGGTACCCTGTGTAGCCTGAAAACTTGGTACCTGGAGGGGCTTCACGCCCTCCCAGCCTTAGAGCAAATTTGGGAAGCCCCGTCGTCACTGGGCTCATTTGAATTCTCTGAGGGGCCTGGGAAAGTTGTCGGTGTGCTTTCCCCACGTCCTCTCCCAGTGCTACGTTACTATTTATTATTAGTATTTTCATTATTAGTTAATATTATTAGCATTATTATTGGTATCATTCTTATTATCTATTATATTATTTATTATTATTATTTAGTAGGATTTTAAATTATTTATTATTACTATTTATTATAATATTTTCCATTATTTATTATTATGTATTATAATGATTTACTATGATTAGTATTAATTATTATTAGTATAAGTTATTATAACTTAGTAATATTTAATAACATTATTTTTATTATCATTACGGCTATCCTCTCATCCTTTTCTAACCGCACTTTGCACCAGGAGGAATGTTTCCACCTGTACAGAGCTTGGTATGGTAGTTATGGTGCCTTGTTGGTCTGCATGCCATTCCGGGTTTCCCTAACACCAAGGTATTATAATAATAGGTGATCACCCGCCATAGTCGTTAGTGGACCCGCTTATCTCTAGTTCTCTTTCCAAACTTGCTCTCCTATCCACAGAGGTTCTGGCTGTCCGCCACACTTTCGGCCTCTTATGGGTCTTTATTCGAGTGGCAGTTTTACACCTGAGGTCGCTACATGCCTTGAGGCCGTAAACCCACTGGCTAGGGCAAGTATTAAGTACGGGGTGAGTTGTGTCGTAGACTCTGTTGATCTTCTTAAGTACACATATAAGATGGCTATGCTGTCACCATCCTTTATGGTTAAAGCTCCAGGAAAATTTCGCCTGAATGGCGGGCCGTGTAAGCAAAGCCCATCAACGCTGGACCAGGACCGATCATGTTTAAATGATGACATTCTGGAATTTCGGATCCTATGGAAACATTTTTCTTAACCTCCCAAATCATAGTATATACTTCCCCTTAGCTCTTTTTGTCTTTATTATGATCATGGTTAAAACAGAAGGCAATAGTGGGAAAGCACATCAAGATTCGCCTCCAAGTGCGGGTTCACCCTTCCTAGGTGTCGGGAAGAACGAGAAATATCGAGCCACCTCTTCAACCGGAGAAGGAGCTCCCATCACGATGTGACAAATAGGCTTCTCATTCGCTAACTTTGGAGCCGCTCGAGGACCGCTATACATCTGAAAAGGAGGCGGCCACACCTTTGCTTTCTCAGGGGCTCCTTCAGCACTCCTCTACAGGAGTGAAGATTCACTCCTCTCCTAAGCTTACAGATGCGGTATCTTCCCCTTCAACTTCTTCTTTGGAGAAGCCTTCCTTACCAGCGGCAGCACCTCTTTTCATATCACAGGGGACTGCCAATAGAGAAGGCAGGTGGCTCTAAATTGACCGCTCCCGGTGGGAGCGGCTTTATATAGCCAACATTCTTATGGGGGCAAGGAAGGGTGGTGCCCGTTAGTCCGTACACCATAACGTCCTGCAGTCCTACATTTTAAGCCTGCATGCGTCGACAAAACACAGGACAGAGTCCTCAGGTTGGATATGTGATGCTTTGGGGGAGGGTAAGGATGTCCACCACTTGGAGGCCACCAATCCCCAAACCTCGAGATGGACATGGTGCGAGCCGCTTATGGCAGGAAGTAACACCTCTAAAGGTTGTCGTGAGGCCGTCTTCCGGGGTTCATAAGACTGCCCCACAAAAGGAGGATATCACAGAAGGAGCTTCGGCTCCTACTTCCTCACAACCAAGGCTGGACTGGGTGGCTCGGAGAGAGTAAATCCTCTAAAAGAGGAGAAACTACCGCTTCCAAAGAAGCCTTTCCCGCAGAAAGTTTCGAGACGGTGGGATGAGAGGAATCTTATAGCGATCCCGACCTCCCCCAATAAATCCTAGAAGGTGACATCGCTTTCGGCGACTTGTTCAGCCAACAGTGGCAGGAGACATGCCTCCAAAAAGCGTACGGCCGTTTCCATAAAGGTCTTCTCTTAGAGGAGGGCCCCCGCAACTCCTCCGAGCTAAGATTGGAGGGCATATTCCTTCAATGAATTGGGGCGGACTCATGGCCAACTAGGAGCAGCTGCAGAGACTCCTCTCTTCCCGTTCCATGTTAGCTATCTTTTTTGCAGGAGATCATGCTAGGCTCGTGAACCCTGCCCATCCTTCTGGGGTATAAGTTTTTGCGACCCCACCACCATGAAATGTGTCTGGGCTGGATGATGCGCCATTTACGCCCAACATGAACTATTCATTCTTCTATTTGCATTAAATAACTCCTTTCATACATTATCAAGGCAGCTGCACTTAGATAGGTGGTATACTGTTATTTCTGCGTACATTCCACCGTCAGCAAACTCCGACACGGGTGACTTCCACCTCATGGTAACATGGTTACAAAGGCCCTATCTAATGCTTGGGGATTTGAACCGTAGACATCCCCTCTGGGGATATTACTCGATTAATCTCAGGGGTCCTTGCTGACTTGATCTACGAGTTTGAGATAGGTGTCCTAAATGAGGATGAGTTTACACATCACTGCCCAAGAGCCCCTTCATTTTCCGGCCTTGATTTATCCTCGTTCTCTCCGAATGTACAGCCTGATTTTGAAAGGCAGGTAGAGAATTAGCTACATGGTAGTGATCACTTTCCCAATAAAATATCATGTTCTGGACCACTGACACCTGAGATACACCCTTGGGGGTGCTTGGCGTTGGCTTGGCGGTCTGTATTTCAGGAAATGTCTCATATATCTGCCCCACTTGAGTTTAGGTCGGTGGATGAGGCCGTTGAGTTTTTCTCGCGTAATCTTATAGCCGTGGGAGACACGTAAAATCTAATTGACTGGAGGCTTTGGATACAACGAGTAAGAGAGCGCTGCAATGTTCCACTTTCAAAGTTCCTTTTTCTTTAACCTCGCTGAGAAATGAACAAGGGAGTACTTCAGACGAGAACGAAGTCCATACTCGAGTGATAGATGCCTATCCGTGTCTATAATCTGTCGAGTGGGAACTCTGGCCTTAGGTACGAGCGTGGCCTGGTAGAGAGGTGACGCGTCGCGTTCGTAGTTGGAAGCTGTTGGGAGGCAGGGCAGGGTGTACGGGACTGTACGTGGCTGCTGACTAAGACAGGGCTGTAAGGTACTAATTTCTCAAAGCTTTTCTCGAAGTATGTATACTGCCTTGGCTGAAACGGGTCACCGTTTGCCCCCAAAAGGGGGGTGGGGATCTCATTAGACTTGGCGCGCCAGTAGGGAGAAGGATATTTTCGGCGCGCATCACAGCCTCGCGCGAAGGTCCTCGACACTGTAGGTCTGGGACCGATCAGGCGATGAGACGGGGAAGAAAGAGAACCCGAACGGATCACGCTGTCGCGTGAAATTCTCGCTGCTCCCTTGGGGCGGTCTGGCCGTGCAGGCGCCACGGGTAGATGTTGAGTTCTATGGTGGGTGGGGGTAAGCTTCTCTCTCTGATATCTCCTTGCCTCCCAAGGTGGAGGTTCCGAAGGAAGTGACATCAGACTAATATAAGGTAATTACCCAGCTAACTTTCCAATAGAGACACAAATACAAAAGGGATGGTACCGGGTACTCTGCGCAAAAATAAGTCAAATAAAGGGGACTCGGGAAATGCTCGGTATTCATATTTTCCGAACAACATCAATAAAAAAATAATAATAGTAATAATGTAATAAATCAGACAGGAATAGTTAACAATAGCCAGGGTCAACATAGTTTCGTTAACCAGGAGCTTACATACAAGGATATTAAAAAAAGAGAGATCCCGTAATACAAAAAAGGTACATACGAACAGAGTAAGTCATCAAAAATATATACACAATAATAAAAAAATAATGGCACACATTCTTATAAGGCATTACACCAAACTTCAAGAATTATTCAAATATATATACGAAAGGAATCCATTTAACTTTACAATCAATTAGTGGGAAATTACACTCGAGACAAATCCAGAGAATTTCTGCTTAAGCTGTCCGACTTCTTCACCATGACGACCGAGGGAACAATACTACGACTCCGGGGGCTCTATAATACCCATCTTCAATAGCTTAGCTCCCTCCTTATTGAACGCTTTTCTTAAATGAATGGAGAGGTGGTACGACTTCGAAAGGACAGGTTCCTGAGTGATGAGCCGAATATTGTGCTCAAACTGGGTAGCACAACCAGGGATATCCAAGATTACATCGGTGAGTTAGGTGAGTAGCGCTTATAACTGGGTCTTCTGGGGGATCGGAAGCTGAGGGTTTATACTCAACTCGGTTTATGAGGAATCGGGGGTATATAGCAAGGTGTGAAGAGGATATTCCGCGTCCTGTTCTACGCAAGCGACTTGTACCAGGTAACAAGGGGTCAAGCGGGTAGCTGTATTCCAAGGTGGATTCTTCGTTCACGGCCACAAGTTGGTTGGCACAAGCGCGTCGATGGTACTTTTTAAGCATGTTCACGTGGAATAGCTTTGTGCCAGACGGGGTTTAGATCAAGTAGTCGACGGGGCCTCGTCTCTCGATCACTGGGAAGGGGCCCTTTCATTGGCATAAAGGTTTGTTGTTCTCTGTGGGGAGTAGTAAAAGGACTTCGTCACCGGGTCTAAATTTTCGTTCTTGAGACTTACTGTCGAGGTAGGTTTTATACTTGCCCAAGTTTGTCTCGGTGTTCTGATACGAGATCTCTGCGCACTTTTCTAACCTCTGTCTCAAGCCTAGGAGGTAAGCGTAGGAGGATTAAATCTCCTGGTCTAATTTCGAATTGGAGGAGAGCTCCTTTAGAATGCTGAGGGGCCCTTTAACATTACGTCCATACAGAAGCTCAAATGGGGCAAAACCTAAGGTGCGATGGGGAATTTCCAGGTATGTGAAAAGGGCTACCGGCAAGAAACGGTGCCATTTTCGGGGTTCGGCGCACAGTTTATTGAGGATGGATTTGAGGGAGCCGTTGAGCCGATCACACAAACCGTTACCAGCTGGATTAAAAGGGGTGGTGAAAAGCGGGTTTATCATCAGGAGCTTTCTGACTTACTCCATCAGTTGCTACATGAATTGGCTGCCACGATCAGACAGGATCTGCTTGAGTAATCCAACGCGGGAGAAGATGGAGATTAGGGCTTCCGCACAGGAGATGCTATCTATATTCTTTAACGGCACGGCCTCGGGGAACTGGGTGACCAAATCTACAAAAGTTAGCACGTGACTGTGACCTTCACTCGACAGGGAGTGTATTGGATCAATAAGATCAATTGCGACAGGGGAAAACGGCTCTGAGATTAGGGGTCCTCTCCGCAACGGTGCCAGCTGAACTCGCCCTTTGGCAGCAATCTTTTGGCAGATGTCGCAAGACCTGCAGTATTGAAGGATTTCTTCATGGGCGCCTGGCTATAAAAATATTTGAAGATCTTCTGGGTGGTCTTCGTGTGGCTAAAAATGGCTTGAAAATAGGCTGTCATCGACAGTAGATAAAATGTGACTAACGTGTGAACGCGGGACACACAATACTCGCGTCGGGGTTTACCGTTTTCTGAGCACGCATGGTAAAGTAAGTCACCCGTAACTGGATAGGAGATCACCTTGTCTCCTCGGATGGCTTCTTGATCTTTTGACTGGGCTTTAGCCCGCAAGGGTCGGAGAAAATCGCAGTTCTTTTAGGTCCTTGCGAAGTCTTCAGTCATGACCCTTGAATTCTGAAGAACGTGAGGTTTCTAGGGGCGAGGGCATCTTCGAATCTTTGACCACTTGAGAAAGAGTAACCACAGGTTAAGCTACGGAGCTGGAGGAGACCCGTGGGCACTGACCAATGAGGAAGGAGCAGAATTTAATAGGGAGGCTACTACTTCTGCCCAACCAGTGAAGTACGGACAATCAATGTAGCATTTGACGATGGGGAACCGATTGGCGCGCCCCAAGTACTCGTGCACGACGGCGAATTTATTATGCTTCGGGGCCACTGTGGGAAGCAGCTTGTCCGACACCACTGTGTAGGTTAACCCGGTATCTCTCTCAAGAGTGGATAAACGGCAGCCATTAATCGTTCTGGATTCGAACTTAAGGCCTCCAGGGGTATTCATATCAAACAATAAGTTTACCTGGTGGCCGCAGGGACAGATCTGGTGTACCTGGTGAGAAGAGTTATTCCTGAACTGAGAGTTCCGGGGGTAGTTTGTTCTCACGTGGCCCTCCACACCATAGGAAAAACAAATGATGGGTCTCATGGGAGAAGATGACGTATGGGGCCCTGAAGAGTGGTTTCGGCTTCGACAGCCCAGTTACCTTGGCAAACTTGTTTCCATTTTTGCAGGAGGAATTTCATTTTGGCTTAGGTTTGGGGGAAGGAGGGCGTTTTCTTCCCTTCTTTCGGATAAAGGTTGTGGCTTGCTGAATAAATATTGGCCTCTTCTGTGCACTCCTTGAATATGAGGCACCACCGGTCTTTTACGAAAGATCTGACTTCAGCTGGAAGTGCAGCCAACAACTTGTCTCTCAGAAAGAAGTCACCGAGGGCATCGTAGTCATGCAGGAGTTTAAAAGCATCGTAGTCATGCAGGAGTTTAGAAGCATCGAGCCAAATGTTGAGGTGACGCTGGAAGGTGTACCCAAACTAATGGTATGTTTGGTCTGGCTGAAGGCGGACATGTCTGAATTTGAATCAGTAAAAGTCTTGAATCATGTTATATGCCGCCAGTAACTTTAATTTTAAGGTCGAATAATTAATTGTTGCCTCCGAGGGGAGTGATATGAATATATCTCCAAGTTGGAAATTTAGTTACGGCAACAATTGAGCTACTCCATCTGCCTTGATGTCCCAATGGTTGATTTCGAAGATTTTCTCGAAATGGATTAATAAGGCTCCAAAATCCTCGCCTTCCTTGAAAACTGGAAGCTTAACAGACGCGGTAGGGCAAATTTCGGACCTCGAGCTGATGGACAGCATTTCGTTCCTGGTCCTACTCATTTCAAGTTCATGAAGACGGATTCTTTTCCTTTTTTCCCGTTCTTCTCTTCTCTCTTCTCCTTCTTCTATTTCTCTTCTTTCTTCTCGTTCTTCTCTTTCTCTTCTTTCTTCTCGTTCTTCTCTTTTCTTTTTTTTTCTCGTTCTCTTCTTCCTTCTCGTTCTTATCTTTCTCTTTTTCTTCTCGTTCCTTATTTTCTCTCTCTCTTTTCTCTTCTCTTTCGGTCCTTTCCTCCGCCTAAATATAAGCTAAGAGGTCCTTCCCGCTGAGCCCAAGCGACTCTCCTTTCAATTTAAATGTGTTAAGTAATAAGGACATTTTATCGCGTTCGACCAACTTTCAGGGAAAGCACGACAAAGGACGGGGGGATTATTTAGACGCACACCGAGAGTACTGGTAGGCTTTGGCGGACCTACGATTCTTCACTAAAAAAAACAAAAAACACAGCGATAATTATTTCGCACGGCGCGAATTCTTAATTATACTCGAAATATTCACTCCGGAATTTAGCGATAGCCTATGTTGTCCAATACGCAGGGGAAAAACGACAAAACACACACAAAAAAGAAGAAATAAGATTAACTCCTTTGGGTTAAAGTTTCACACGGTCATAAAATTCAATACAAAATACGCGCACAAAAGGGAAAATGGAAAATGGGTAAGGTCTTTTCTGCAGTTTCTAAAACCAGAACCTTTAATATACAAGAATAACGCCCTTTAGAATCTGTCACAGGTCTAAAAGAAATGAGATCAGATACTGCGGGTGACCCAAAAAGCTTGACACCAGAATATAATATAGATGTCGTAGAGTGATGTAAACACCGGACAACATAATATAGTGTCGTATAGTCGAACGTCGAGGATTGACTCTGCGTTTACACGCGAAGGGAGCACCCCAGAAATTGGGATATAGATCCCAGTGCAAGGGTTGAGCAATCAAAATCTAGTGCGGTTGGCCTAAATAATCAATACCTAGAAGTTCTGTGTTTAGAGAAATTGAATTGTAGAAAAATAACTTTACTATATAGAAATAAAATATTATTAGCAAAAGTAAATAAATGACAATGAATAAGATGATACCCGGGGTACCAGACGAGGGGGACGGGTGATACAAATGACTCGACGGGTACGAGAGTCCGAGAGAGGATGAACGGTGATTGCTTCCAGGAAAAGGGGGGAGAGTGAAAAACGACGAAGAGACTCACGTAAAGCCTAATTGACTTGAAGCTTTGAATACGACGAGTAGTCGGGGCGCTGAAAAGTTCCACTTGCAAAATTCCTTCTTCTTTAACCTCACTAAGAAATGAATTAGAGCGTACTCCAGACGAGAACGAAGTCGATACCCGAGTGATAGATGCCTATCCGTCTCTATTGTTTGTCGGGCGGGAACTCTGGCCTTAGGTACAAGCCAGAACAGGTAGAGAGGTGACGCTTCGCGTTCGTAACTGGAAGCCGTTGGGAGGCGGGGCCAGACGTACGGGACTGTACGTGGCTGCTGACAAAAACGGGGCTGTAAGGTACTAATTTCTCAAATCTTTTCTTGAAGTATATATACTGCTTTGGCAGAAGCGGGTCGCCGGATGCCCCTACAAGTGGGACGGGAATGCAGGTGCATCTTTCCCAGGTGCTACGGGTAGACGTTGGGTTCTGAAGAGAGAGGTAACTTTCTCTCTCTGACAAGGGGACTGCAATCTACAATCTTGGACAACTTGTCCATGGTGGAGTCTTTCGCTCCCGCTTGCTTCGCATTATCTAGCCGGAATGCTGCTCCAACCAGCATTCAATCACGTCGTGATATTGCTGAAGGTTTCCGAGTGGACTTTACGTGCAGAGGCGAAGGACCCTTCAACAACCGGTTTACCCTGAGTGAGTTGCGTTCCTCTCTCGCTTTGTGTACGGACACTTCCTACCCCCCCCCCTTCCCCTCACGGTCCGGAAGATGCCATGCTGCGATATCTAAGTGATCAAGGCATGGTCTTTCTGTTAGATTTGTTAAACAGGATCTGGACAAAAGGTATCTTCCCAGACTGCTAGCGAATAGCTACTGTGTTCACTTTTCTCAAATTTCTCTACCTTCCTGTGTGTACAGTTTGATGGAGAAATTAGTAAATGATAAAGTAGCCGTTTTTCTTGACAGAGGAGGCCGCCTCTCTTCTGCACATTGCGGCTTCCGCAACTTCCACTCCACGTCGGATGCTCTGCTCCGACTGGAAAATATCATCTGTGATGAGTTCCTTCGTAAACAACACTACGCCACGTTGTTTTCTGATCTAAAGTAGGCCTATGATACCGCATGGCAATACAATATCATGAAAACTCTCCACACAATGGGAACGATGTGAAGTCTTCCAATCTATTTTTCTGAGTTTTTGCGAACTCGTCGATTCAGTGTATGGATGGGGGTAGCGCTCTCTGGGCCAATGGAGCAAAAGGAATGTCTCCAGCATAGAACCGTCATCAGTGTCACACTCCTTGCCCCGAGCATCAACGCTATTTCATTGATGCTGCCGTAAATTGTTCTTGCCACGCTCTGCGTGCACTCCCTTACGATCTCCTTTGGTGTGGCCCAAATGACAACCCTGGAGCGTCGAATCCAACAAGCATTGAACCCCGTCTTTTTCTTTGCCGAAGCGCGAAGGCTTCGGGCTTCCTTAGCCAAGACTAAGGTGGTGCTCTTCTGACGCTATCCACGGCTTCAACCCGATCTGGACTTGTCTCTAAATGGGGGTTTCCTGGAAGTGGTAGATTTGGACCTTTTCCTTGGTCTAGTTTCGCCTGAAGCCTCATATACGCAACCTTAGGGTCCCATGTACCCGTACCATGAGCATTCTTGGTTCAGTGACGTTTAGTACCTGGGGTGTTGATAGGGCTACAGCCTTGCTTTTGTACATATCCTTTGTTTGTTCGAAGCTTGACTACGAATGCGAGTTTTATGCATCTGCATCCGAGCGTGTATTGCGTATGGTGGATTCGATCCACTACACTGGTCTCCGTCTAGCAACTGGTGCCTTCCGCACGTTCCCCATTGAGAGCCAACTTGTCGATAATGGGGAGATGCCACTTGCTTTGCGTTGTGTAGAGTGCATCATGCTCCTATACACGCGAGACCAGCGCTTTCCTCTGTCGCCAAGGACTCTTACTGTATCCGCAGTATATGCCACCTAAATATGCTATTTATTTCTAAAGCACTTTGGGTTTAGGGCTAGGACATCCTTCGAAAGCTTGGTGTAGCTCTCGGGACGGTAACGGCTCTGGTTATGCCCAGGAGCCCCTCCTGGACGGTAGCACTTTTGAATTTTTTTGACCACACCTCTGCTCCCAAAGCTCATATCGCACAGGATGTATTGCGTTCGTCCTTTTTGCCGCCTACTTCGTGTAACGATAGATCCGTGCCAGTGGATAAGGATGGCTCAAGTCACAGTGGGGTTCTGCCAGACGTTGCGTCTGTCTTCACAGTCAAACTGGTTGCAATACACCGCTCGGTTCAGAATATAACGCACTTTTCCCTGTTGGAAACGGGATTGTGATCTTTAGCTACTCACAAAGCGCTTTGAGCGCCTTTGTGGCATTGAAATCTCCATATCTCCTGGACCGCAATACAGTTACGCTACGGTTGCCTTGAACCAGGTTGACGTCGAAATTATCTTCGTCCGGGTTCGGGACATATAGGAATTGCTAGGAATAAGGGGGTCGATAAGGGCGCCAAAGAGCCCACCAAGACTGGGTGTTCACACTAGCGTTTCGCTCTTCTTCACCCCGACTACATGGTAGGAATCAGAGCAACCCTCCAGTATGTTTAGCAAAGAAGACGTGGAGACATACGAGGGAAACTTAAAGTTGCGTGTCCTTGCGCCGCTACTGCTCCCATGGATCTACCCTCTAATGCCGCAACGCTTCAGGTGGCTTTTGGTCGTCTTCGAACTAGGAATCCTCGCGGGAGCACCGCCATTTGATGCAGCACTCGCCCGCACTTTATTGTGATGACTGTGTTGTCTCACAGGCTGTTCGGCACATTTTTGTTGAATCTCACAGTCTGGGTGAACTTTTCAGACGTTAACTGTCTCGGTATCGCGATGAGCAGGATCACTCCCGCCTTCCCCTTGTACTCTGGATACGTTCGTATACCCCAACTTGTGGCCTATGTGACATTTTGGTGGAGGTTTGGCCTCATCGATTTTATTTTACTTTCTTTGTTGCAGATCGCATGTTCCTACGGCGAAGGGAGGCGGTTCTTCTCCCCAAAGTGTTTCCTTCTTGTTTTTTCATTCGTTGATTTTTGTTCTCTTGTTAGAAATTTAATTACGGCGACTTATTCGCCAGATAGGCTAATTAAAAAATACACCACAGGTGTATCTTCCACTTCCCACCAACACATAAGTAACCCCGATTTCATTCATCTCCACCTAAATCGGCCCAAAAATCCGTCTACGACGTGTCGCGGGTCTCAGTTCGAGCTGGACACGAATCTGCCATCCCCTCACAAACAGGTCGAGCCTTGAAGATCTTGTCGTCGGCAGAGGCGGGAATTGGATGATCCATATAAAAGGCTCAGCGAAATGAAGAGACACAGGCGCTGAAACAAGTCTTTGAGACAAAACCAGAAGAATAAGTAGGAAAGCTACCTGTTATCGCTCCCCTTCGTACTTTAGAGCGCATCGAGGCCTTGAAATATTACTTCCTCATTTCTCCTTCCTCCATTTCCACTTCCTTGACACCTCTCTTCATTTAATCTATTGTGATCGTTTCCTCTAAGATCTTAAGATTCCGTGGATAAGGAATTTCTCCAAGTAGGTGGCCTTGAATCTAGGTTCAATCCTCAATTTGTTTCTGGCCCTTCTCAGTCTCTACCAAACCCAACGGAATAGGATACACCACTGCTATCCAAATCATGGCCCTTGCCTTCTATGATTCTTTAAAACCCCTGAGTACAATTTCTTTCACCTCTCCACTTCCACCACAAACCCTTTCACGCCATTAATCTGTTGATCCTCTCCCGCCAGCTTTTCCTATGCGCACTTCTACCCGAGCTCTTGGGCAACATAAATGTGCCTTTGAGACGTCGAAGATTAATCGATGAAGAAGGTGAACGGGTTGAAATGTTTGAAGAAAGAGTTGATATGACAAGGTCAACCTCAACAATCCTCTGAACTCTGTGTCATCCCGATCCTGGTAAGTTAAGGAGAGAAATGGCGAGCCTGCGTGAACAAATCGTCGATTACAAACTCTCGGTGCTCCGAAATATGGAATCAAACGAAGCAAAAATGAGGAATCGCCAAAGAAGAACCCTATCTCGTAGTTATAATTTTGGAACTAATTTTAAGGTTTGTTTTTTTAGCTGTTTTTTCGTTTGTCTTTTATGCCACTGCGTTGAATGTTTTGCCAATGTGTCTGCTAGCGGCCTTTTCGCCAGTAGGCCATCTGGTGGAGGTGAAAGATACGGTGGTAGAAAAGGAAGATTTCATGTTTGCCCCGGATGATTCGGAGATAGAAAAGGACAGTTTGGCGGAAGTTCTGGAGGACTCGGCTTTGCCGCTGGAGGATTTGACGGAGGCTTGGGTGTATTGTCATTGGTCACAACAGATGATTTGGTTGCCTCTCAAGGAATTAGAGGCGGCCAGAGCCGATGTGAATATCAAAATGGAGGATGGGGGGTTTCTGAGAGTTGTAGGCGAGTGTGGGCGATTGAGATTAACCATTGTCATGGAGCGGTTAACGTTCGAGGAATTTACGGCAACGGTGGTTTCGAGTGGGGCTTCTTTTCGGTTCGGGGGTGGTTTTGATGAAATCAACGTTGGATTTAGCTAAGAGCACAAAGGGAAGTCTAAATTATGGATTCTGATGCACCCGTGACCTTGGCGGCAACAGAAGTTAAATGCATCGGTGGAGTGTTTGTTGGGAATGGAGGTTTCAGCGGTGGATTCCATGGGAATGGTGAAAGGAGCGGTGGATCGAGTGGAGGTCGCCTAACGTATAGAAACTAATCCGACTCATTATTTTCATTGTATATTTTCAATCATTTTAATATAATCTATCATTACTCAATTTAATAGACCAACTTTTTCACTACTCCTTTCCTCTTGCGTCCACGAAATACTCAGGCATTTATGGGATGAAAAGATTTTTGTGAAAGAATTATGAAACTTCCAAAAGAAATCCTTGGGTAATTGGGACTGGATTTAGACCATAGGTAAATGAGGGAGGGGAATTTAGCCTATAGGTAAATAAGAAGGGGAAATTTAGCCCATGGGTCGATGAAAAAGGGAAAGTTAGCCAATGGATAAATGAGCAAAGGTGATTTAGCCGATGGGTGAATAAGGAAAGGGTATTTATTAGCCCATTAGTTAATGAAGAAGGGGAATTTAGCGCATGAGTGAATGAGGAAGGGGAGTATTTAGTCTATGGGTGAATAAGGAACGAGGATTTACCCATGGGTAAATAAAAAGGGGGGATTTAACACATGAGTGAATTAGGAAGGGAGATTTAGCCAATAAATCCAAGCCGGCAGACAATTTTATGATCACTTTGCTACACAGAACCGCAGAACCAATGACTCATACAACCAGCAGACCAATCAACTTCTCTCATGTCTTTATAAACAGACAAGCATACATTTGGGCTCAAGTAACCACCTCCGCCGAACTCTGTTAGCGGATGCAATAATTCTGCCTCACAGAGAAGACGACCGAATGGATCTGGCAACCGACACACACCGACCACCTTGTGCAAATACTCCGCGTGGGTGTTTATACCAATAGAACCAATAGATTGGAGGGCTAGACTGGTCATTTTAATCCTTCCCTCTCCTTCTGGCTCGCCCTCCATCACCCTTCCTCTCTTATAAACAATTCTAATCATGACCTTATAAACCCCGATATTTTCTAGAGAGTGGAACGAAACGTCGCTTCGTTGTAGTGTCTCTTTCAGTTCGAGGTTAATTGGAGGGGGGTATGGTTCTGAAGGTAAATAGTTACGGCTTGTTGCCATTGCATGATGTTTAGAATTAAGGGGGGGGAGCGTGTGGGGAAAGTTAGGTCAAGGTGTTTAACTTTGTTGATTCTCTTTGATGTTTCTGGCTGCTTTGCAAGGTTCGGTGTGTTTTTATGGAAAATATTGCATTGGATGAAAGCATTTCTATATTTCCCAGTGACCCCGTTTCCAGGGCTGAGGTTTTTTTTTGTGTGAAAATAATTTTCACCTCATACCTTTCGAGATGCTGTCCGGGGTTGCTCGGATTTGAATGCGGCTCACTCGAAAGTGCTACACTAAAGGGGGTCCGAGGAAATTTGTTGTTTCCAGGTTAGGCTAGGTTGTTTGGTTGTGTTGGTTTTATTTGATGGTTGTCAGTTGTTTGATAGGCGTACATGGAAGCTTACGTAAGGTTGTTTGGGTTTGTTGAGTTTGATTCGATTCGATTTTGATTCGATTTAATGGCTATGGGTTGTCTGTTCTTTGTTTATTTTGTTATAAAGGCTAGGTCAGGTTGTTTGGGTTTGTTGGTTTTTATTGGTACTTATAAGTTGTTTAATTTTGGTTTTGAAGTTTGGTCAGATTGTTAGCGTTCATTGGTCATATTAGACAAGTATGAGTTGGTTGTTCTGTTATGATTCTTAGGTGGGATGGTCTTGTTTTTTAGCATTGTATGATTACTTATCTTTGCCCGTAATCAAGAGTTGGTCAGGTTATTTGAGTTGTTAGTTTCATTTGATCGTTCTGAGTTATGTTGAGTTAAGAAGGCTAGATAACTTTCTATATCACTCATCGATTCCTTTTTGCGGCTATAGCGGAAAGAAAATGAAAATATCGAGAAATCTTTTAATACAAATTTTGGTTCTTTTTGTGATAATCCTGTTCACTAACTCTATAATTTAAGAAGAGAATTTTTTGAGGATTTGAATAAAAATTTCATCTTAGTTTGGTTATGACATGTTTTTTTTATCAAAGTGATTTCTAATAATTCTTTTATAATATCAAAAAATAAAATGATGAAGTTCAGAAATAAAATTAAGTAGCGAAATTTTGTGAATTTTTTAAAACCCACAGAATTAAAAAATGGTGAAGTTCAAAAAATTTAGTTTTATATAACTTCTTCTATAACTATATTTTAGCAACGTGATATTTTGAAAGGGGGTAAATTTAGTTTAGAGTTCCTTTTTAAAATTATTATAATTGGCGAAGTTCAGAAAATTTATAAAAATTTACCCATGGCTGCATTTTTTTAGATTTTAAATTTTAATCTTAGTAGTGAAGCGAAATAATAGATCTTTTAGTGTTTCAATTCTTGATAGAGTTCTATTACTTTAATCTATACACCATCAATAACCACATTCACTATCCTTGAACCTTGGACTTTTCAGGATATTTACATGGGTTCGCTAATTTTGACATGGGTGATTTTTGATTCGGTATTCTTGACAGGTTAGAATTAAGTTTAATATTCTTGACACGAGGCTATTCTTACTTAACCTTTTTGAGTTTCGGGATTTTTCAATTTCAAAACCGAGAATTTTAGCAAAAAAAGGTCTTATAATAAAAGGCCTAAAAGGCGGAATGAAATCTAACGTCACCAGATTATTTAGATCGACTTAATAAAAACATGACATCTGAAATAATCAATGAATTCAAAGCACAGAATAGAAAAATCTTTCGGCAATGAATTTTGGTTCCTTCTTTTTTGATCCCGAGTCGTACATAGAAAGTATGGACTCGAAAATACGGATTTGAATTCCTTTGCGGATAGACATAGACATGCATACACATTTCGAAGATCGAATTTCAGAACAATCACGCAAGTTTTTTTTTTCGCCCCTCAGCCAATGTATGCTGCAATGAGTTGAAACCGAAGTGGCAACTGAGGTAATGATCAAGCCTTGTTGGGAAATGACTCATTTTCAAAAAGGACGTCCTTATTCGTGACTCCGTCCGTCAACGGACGCGAAGCAAAAGGAGGAAACCTCTCGCTGGAAAACCTCCGAATTCGAATACCTTTGCGAGAACACCATTTTTGCTGTCCTAAACTTGATCAGTGAATTAGCGAAGATGAAACTCTATTATCATACAACGCTCCACTCTCCATAGGAGCGTCGGGGCTTCAATGGCCCTTCCTTAGTCACCTCCTTTAATCTGTTGATTTTCACCAAATGTTGATAGAAAAAGAAGAATCCTACATGACGGCAGCCGTCCTTTTATGGGAACCAAATACCATTCGAGGGTGGGGGTGGGGTGGGGGGCTCGGAGAGACGGGCATCCCTAACCTTGCTCGTTTCGTGCATGGGAGTCACGAGAGCTGCCCGCCACTGGCCAGGGAGCGGCCCCCAATCACTCAAGCGCCATCTTCCGCCTGTTGAGAAATCGGGTCTCTGGGCGTCCGAGAGAAGGTCAAATGAGCGATCCGACGACCGCGGTGAGGTAGGTATAAATTGACCGCGGCAGGTCGTCGAGCCACAGTCGCCCTCGTAAGCGAAGCAACTAAACAACCATGGTAAGAAATCGGGGTTTAGGTAGTTTTGTTTTCGGATCGACCAAAAGAGAGGGATTATTCCTAACAACATGAGTTGCAGACATCATTTCTCTTAAGAAAAAACCCACAGGGACAAGCATATACATCAGGTTCCTGGGAGAGTAATAATAAGCATTCATTAACCTGCTAGAGAAGTCTCCTGAAGTTTCTCAAACCTCTTCAGGAACGTTGCATATATGACTAGGCAACCATCAATTCTGTTAAAGTTAAACGTTAGCATTTACAAAAGACTTCTTAAAAATTTCTCATTTTAGAGAATAGTCGTAAATGTAACGCTCCTGAAAGGGGTTGAAGAACTCAAGGAATATATATATATATATATATATATATATATATATATATATTGGAAGATGCTCGATAACACCAGGCAGTCATTATTAGTTTAATTTAGTCGCTAAAATCCTATTTCATTTTTATTCCCTAATCAAAATATTCCCTCTTCTTAAATGCGTAATTCCACCTCAGGATGACCTTGTGAAATATTCTGAGGCAAGAGGTCATTGATTCTTAAACGACACCCCTTTATAGTCGGATCCACGGACCCTAAACCTAAACTTGAACCAGGGATTTACCAGTTCAATACTAGTCAGGTATTCCCTTCCTTCCTCTCTTCCTCGGTGCTCATCACTGCTTTTTCCCACAGAGATTCGTGCCATTCGTCGTCCTTTTTGCTACCGCCGTGATCGCCTCTGTGCAAGCGGGCGGGAGCTACGCGAGTAGAAGATCTGGTGGCTCCGGGGGCTTTGGCGGTGGCTCAAGAGGATTCGGCGGTGGTGGTCAAATTGGAGGATTTGGAGGTGGCCAAGGAGGATTTGGAGGTGGCCAAGGAGGATTTGGAGGTGGCAAAGGAGGATTTGGCGGTGGCCAAGGAGGATTTGGAGGTGGTAAAGGAGGATTTGGAGGTGGCCAAAGAGGATTTGGAGGTGGTCAAGGAGGATTTGGAGGTGGCCAAGGAGGATTTGGAGGTGGCCAAGGAGGATTTGGAGGTGGCCAAGGGAGAGTTGGAGGTAGCCAAGGCGGATTTGGTGGTGGGCAGGGATATGGAAGTAGCCAAAGAGGATTCGGAGGTGGGAGAGGAGGATCTGGCGGTGGCCAAAAAGGTGGATTTGGTAATGGCCCACGAGGTGGATCTGGTGGGGGCCAACGAGGTGGATTTGGTGGTGGCCAACGAGGTGGATTTGGAGGTGGCCAACGAGGGGGTTTTGGTGGCGGGCAACAAGGAGGATTTGGTAGTGGCCAAAAAGGTGGATTCGGTGGCTCCGGGGGCAGGAGTTACGGGAAATAATTTTGCTCTTATCTTCGCCCTTTTACCACTTCAATAAAATTAATTGGCAATTAATTAAAATTCGCATATAAATCATCAGTGTTTGATTCGCGTTCACCTAAATAATAATTATAAAAAATATTTATTATAAAGGGGATAAGGAAATGATTACCCTAATCCCCCTATTGTAAGGAAGAATATGAAGGGAATATCCCGCCCCCTGTAGATAAAACCATAAAAAAGAGGGTTTAATTTGGGATAAAATCCACTCGTTTTAATATCGGTCATCGCTGCGCTCATTTGCAAGCTCTGACGTCATCAATCGACGGGATTTGATCCCAAAAGTTTCTCGACGAGATTCTGATTTTCCAGCTCTTTCAAGTTGTCTTTTCCATTGAAGACGTGACGTTGCATTAGGTGGTACGAATATGAAAGTAAGTGAAAACCTTTTAGGAAGTGGTACGAATGATGTGCAGCAAGAGTATACGACAAAAAAGCTGTTCCCAAAATAGTTAGTACAAAAAGAACTAGTCCAAATGAGCTAGTGTGACTACAGGGCTAATTCTAAAATAGCTAGTTCGACAAAAGGGCTAGTCTCAAAATCCTAGTGTGACAAGACCGCTATTCCCACAAATGTTAGTGGGTCATAAAAGCTATTCCCCCAAAAGCTACATTGCGACAAAAGAAAGAGTTCAACCAACCAACAAAGCGCTCAAAATAAGGCATGCCAAAAGAACTAATTTAAAAGTCAACTTTTATAGTTCATAGTTTACGACTATTCGCTATGCTTTATATTCGCATTCTTTCTTGTTACAGTGTGGAGTATACAAGTCAAGTGGCCAAGTCGTGATTTTAGCAAATTTTAATTATCTTAATTATTCAACCTTTCATTATGAATGTGATCAAGTCGCAGAAATTTGGTTATCAAATGTGTTACGAAGGCTTTGTGTATCGCAAAAATAGAACAGACAAAACGCCTCAAAATTGGGGATGTGTTATCAAAAATTGCAGGGGAATAATTACAACAGTACAGAAGTATAGAGAAAATAATGAGGTGATACTTAGGCAAAAGCACAATCACCCCCAAAATCCTGCACAGCAGAATGTCGAAATTGGTTTGAATAAAATGAGTGAAGAAGCCTTTAGTTCCACTGTTCCTTCCCGCAGAATCGTTGCTATCGCTGAACAAGAGCTTAAAGATGAAGCAATGGCGAACCATAGTCAACTGAGAATTTGATACTACCCGTAGAATTCAAAACAATTACCATAGGTGAGACTGTTGACTCATCTCTGTTCAGTGATCATATTGTTGACTCTGAGCGAATAATAATTTTTGCCATGAACGATGCTTAATCAACTTGATGCATGATGGGACATTCAAAATTGTTCCAAAACTATTTCATCAACTTTATATGATCCACGCTGTTCAAAATGACTACTTATTTTCATGTGTCTATATTTTACTACGAGATAAGAAAAAAATCAATATATGAACGTTCGTTTAAAATTCCCAAAGACGAGCGTCTCGACTTGCAACCTGATGTCATAACGCTCGATTTTTTAAAAGCTACAATTGTTGCTTTCACTGCAGTATTTCCCAATGAACTGTCCAAGGATGTTTCTTTAATATTTTTTGATAAGCAATAAGGAGAAAATTTTAAAATTTTGGCACGACAAATATCTACGTAACTAACGACATCTGTCGTCTTCATTGCAAGCTACTTTAGCATTCCACCGTCATGATCAGATGACATAAGCTTTTAAAGAGTTGAATGAAGTATGCGAACTGCAGCAAATGGATTAAGAAGAAATGG
Organism: Ceratothoa steindachneri; assembly: GCA_963969495.1. Lineage (NCBI taxonomy): Eukaryota > Metazoa > Arthropoda > Malacostraca > Isopoda > Cymothoidae > Ceratothoa > Ceratothoa steindachneri. The sequence goes on from OZ018317.1 coordinate 190,406,223, forward strand.
CAACACTTTACGACTATTACGAGGATACGTACATAGGAAGACCCCACGGAGATGTCGGGTGTCTGGCAAAGAACAAGATGCTTTACCAAGGACAACTAATAAGTTAGAGGGATAGCAATGAGCTATGCAAACAATGTAGGACTGCGCACATCCTTCCATGCGGCGATTTATGAGAGGCATTCAAAAGGAAGTTATTCGAAGAAGTAATTTAGATGCTTATTTCACTAGACAGCATTCACCTATTAAAACGAAAACCCAAGAAATAAATGCAAGGTTCAAGAGGTTGATTAAAAACCACACGCAGAACGAAGATCTACTAAATATTTTATTTGCGAGGCATTAGCCATAATATTACTTACTAACATTTGACTTTTGTTCATTTTGATTAATGTATAATATCCTTTTTTATAAATTAACCACTTAACATTTTCGTAGTTTCATTAAAGTTTTCTGGACGAGCATTTTTGTCACACTAGTTATTTTGCCGCAAGCGCATTTAGGACTAGCTATTTTGGGACTAGCTCTTTTGTCGCACCACCTCGTTTGGACTAGCTTTTGGGAACTTTCTCTTTTGTTGCACCAGCTCATTTGGACTAGCTATTTTGAGACAAGCTCTTTTGTCGCACCAGCCCATTTGGACTAGCTCTTTTGTCGCACCAGGTCATTTGGACTAGCTCTTTTGTCGCACCAGGTCATTTGGACTAGCTCTTTTGTCGCACCAGCTCATTTGGACTAGCTGTTTTGGGGCTAGCTCTTTTGTTGCAACAGCTCATTTGGACTAGCTGTTTTGTTAATAGAACCTTTGTCCCACCAGCTGATTTGGATTAGCTGTTTTGGGACTAGCTCTATTGTCGCTCCAGTTCATTTGTACTAGCTGTTTCTGGACTTGCTCTTTCGTCGCACCAGCTCATTTGGACAGCGGTTTTGGGGCGCACCAGTTCGGCAAGGAGTGCATGGTAGCGAGAAAGCGATAAAAGGAGGGTGTGGCACTCTATCGAGATGAGGAATGATAGTAATGTATTATGCCTGTGCGCGAATGTGTGAGCTCGGGACTGCTTATAGTGAAACTGCTTTCACATCAATTGTTTGTAGGGGAGAAAGGTAAATGATGTGCACATTCAGACTTGTTCTATTCTGAGAGAATCGAAGGGGTGGTGCCTGAGACTTGCATCATGTGTGATTGAAGTATACACACGCATTTGAAATAAGGAGGGAAGAAGTGGAAATGAATGAAGTGTACACACGCAATTTAATTTAGGGGCAAATAAATGTAGGTAAATGAGGAAATTAAAAAAAAGTTGTAGCAATGTTTAAAAGAATTATTGCTTGGAGTGCATGTTGTTATTACACATGGTGGGTAATGAGTTAGTGTCAGAAGTAGTAGAGAAGAATATAAAATAAAATTCAAAGTTGAAGCTGAGGTCCATAAACAGAGGAAAATATATATACCAAGCCGGCAGACAGTTTTTATGATCATTCTGCTACACAAAACAGCAGAACCAAGATTCATACAACCAGCAGACCAATCAACTTCTCTCATGTCTTTATAAACAGACAAACATACATTTGGGATCAAATAACCACCTCCGCCAAACTCTGTTAGAGGTATTTAGATTGAGACCCGTCATTGATTGCCCACAGAGACAAATAAATAGAAGCAACGTATTAAAACAGAAACTAGAGAGACGGATATAGTGAAACCATGAAAAATATCATCAGGGGAAACAGGGAAACTCTGATTCCTAGCGCTTTCGTCTTTATTTAACAATGCCTCATACAGAGAATGACAAATTGAAAGGATACAGACCTCCTTAGAGAGAGATTCTTCTATTCAGTGCTTTTATTTTATTACAATGAATGGGTGGAGAATAACTAGCTCCGGGTTCCTAATCAAAGTTTGAGAGTAATTCCATGCAATGTAAACACATTAAAGAAACGTCTTGGAAACTTAATCTCTAAGATTCATAATTACTTTAACACTGCTCCAATTAATCACATGATTAGCGATTGACATAGGCAAGAAACAAGCAGGCCATTACAACGGCGCTCAATAGATCGATGTTGCAGTATTTCCACTCCCTGTTCTATTCATGTATGACCTAGAAGCTTTATGAGTCACCAGGATCACTCGAAAAGTGCTAAGGTACTTTTTATGCATTCATGTAATTATGGTTCCAGAAAACTTTATTTTTCGTATAAATCACTTCTAATCATAAGATGAAGTATAAAAAAGTTCTCTTCAACACATTGATTACAATGGTTTACCTCATTTTGATATCTATGTTTTTTTAAAAATTAATTCTATATATTTCCAACGTGCTGCATTCAAATTTGCAACCCATTTTCTCTGATCAGCTTCGGTTTTCTAACACCTTTTTTAAACACCCATATTTCCCAGCACTTTAGCTCTTCTTCCAGAATGAAGTGATTTCAGTTGCAGAACTAAGTCATTTTCTAAAAGAGTTGCACAAAACAACAACAAAACAAGGGTAAAAGAATTTAAAAGATTATAGCAATTTGTTTAATGCCTTCCGCTTCTATCGGCACTGGTGGATTTATCGCGAACACGTTGTCATGTTTTCGTTAGTGCATCAACGTTCTTTCAGAGAGAGTAGTAAAAGTAATTCAAACAAGTTTTGTTTCATATGGAGCAAAGTAACACGGCCCGATCAGCATCCAAAAATTGCTCTCTATGTGAAATCGTGTTACTGCGTCTATTTTAGAATCAGATTGAGAGATTAAACTCGAAGTTTGGACATACATATGCACATGTTGCGGAACGGGTGTTTAAAATTTTGGACGGTGCAGTAAAGGCAAGTTGAAATCTCTACCTTTTTGGTGTTCGGTTGAGGTGGAGAGAAGGGAATGATCATTTAAATGATTATTATTTTTGCGTGACTAAAAGCTTCTTTAGTTTCTTGCCAGAAAACCTTAAGTTATCCTCGATAAATGCCCTTATTTATCGAGCCTACAATATATGTTCTTCATACAGACTGCTGCATTTAGAATTCTCATATCTAAACAGTTTCTTTAAAAAATAATGGCTACCCTGACTCATTAGTGGAAAAACACATGAAAAAGTCTCTTAATGCTCTCAATCAAAAGAATCGAACAGAAAATACTGTAGAGAAATTATCCATTTTCCTTAGTCTCCCATACTATGGTAAAAAATAAAACGACTTTGTAAATGAAATTAAGAAGACTAAATAAATTTTATCCATATCTGGACCCAAAATTCGTATTAAAAAATGGGCACAATATTGGAACCAGACCCCTCGCCCATACGAGATCACATCAAAGTATGCAAGTCTAAAATTAATCTGGATAACTTTGAACTACTTAGTCATAGCCCCCATCCCAACGAATTAGGGATATTAGAATCACTTTACATCTTAAAACATAAACCTAATCATCATTATCATCATCATCACTAACTCTATAATTTAAGAAGGGGATTTTTTTGAGTATTTGAATAATAATTTCATCTTAGTTTGCTTATGACTTATGTGTTTTTTTATCAAAGTTATTTCTAATAATTCTTTTATAATATCAAAAAACAAAATAGTGAAGTTCAGAAATTTTTATAAGTATGAAAATTTTGTGAGTTTTTTCAAACCCAAAGAATTACAAATGGTGAAGTTCAGCAAATTCATTTTTATATATCTTCTTCTATAACTATATTTTAGCAACATGATATTTTGAAAGGGGGGAAATTTAGTTTAGTGTTCCTTTTTAAAATTATTATAATTGGGGAAGTTCAGAAATTTATAAAAATTTAACCATGGCTGCTTTTTTTAGATTTTAAGCTTAGTAGCGAAGCCATTGCCTGGTTTAAATATATATCAAACTGCATCCAATCTTTATATTGTATCATGAATTATTGAAAATTTTATTCTTATATTGAACAGCTTATCCTAAATTACACTATTCAATTTTACTATTTTATGAAAACTATGAATTTTAAACCTTTAATATCTTAGTTTCTTAGTGCCGATGATGAGGCTAGGACCTCGAAACGTTCAAACCCAAATAAATACAGATGCTATTATCAATAGCGTGCTTAGTTTTCACCTTCCTATTGAAACTCCGATTTTGAGGAAGCAGCTCAACAGTTCATGATATATATATATATATATATATATATATATATATATATATATATATATATATATATATATATATATATATATATGTATAAACATCCAAAAAGTACAGTAGCGTACGTGTAACTACTATAGGAATAAAACCACAGTAATAGGGCTAATTTTATATGCGAAAGCAGGTTTAGACGGAGACATCCGTCATTGTCATTCGCTAGTGAACAAGTTAGATACAGAAGTTGTTTTACGTACAAACACACATATCAGTTGCGCTAAGGAGGATTATGCGAGAATGTGTCGGCATTTTTAAGAAACGGAAGTATGAATTTCTTGCATATTAAGGTATTAGTATTGAATTGGCCGTCGGAAGTATTAAAGTTGGGAATTTCTTTTATAAGTGCCGATTAAATTAAGCGTTGATGTATAGAATTGTGAGACTTATGAACTATTTTAGCATTATCAATATCAATTTGATGATTTTCATTGGACATATGTAGAAATAAACTCAAGGAGAGGGCCCTACGTTGCATATCACATTAATGTTCATTCATTTGCTTGGAAAATCTGCTGCTTTCATCGATATATAATTCATTACATGATTTGCATGGAATAAAATAAACTCCCTGTTCTTTATCGATCGATCTATTTTTGGATAGGCTATTTCTGATCGTATTCTCGTACTTAAAGGCAACATTGATGTTGGTCCGTGCCAACTTTTTGAAATTGATTAACTGGGGGGAGTATGGGAAGGTAACATAATATTTGTGAAATCTGTTTTTCTTATAATTAGCTGGGGAGTAATATATGGTTCTGGCTTTATAGTGACACTTTTCTATGAACCAAAGGAGATATTGCATTTCAATGAATGTTTGGATGATTGGATTAATTTCGTCTTGCAAGGGACAAGGATCACAAATGCGATATGCTCTCAGGAACATGGAAGAAACTACAGACCTTTTAACGGATACATCGTGACACGAGAAATAATGAATATAGACATTAGGACATTAGAATTAGTTGGTTTCCGGGAGACGGAACAATATGCTTTGTCGTTTATTTTAGATATTTTTTACATCCAAAAACGGCAATGAGTTGTTCAGTTCCCATTCTACTTTAAATGTAATAGTTGGGTGGATTTTATTCAATTTTTCAACGAAAGAGTAAAATCTGGTATCATTAATAGGCCATGTGGAACATATATCGTCTACATAGCGGAACCACGTTATGGGATTGTGTAAAATGGGGAGGAGGTGCCTTTCAAAATCCTTCATAAACAGATTGCATAATATCGGGGAAAGGAGATTGCTCATACTCATGCCATATTTCTGCCTGTAAAGACAATTTTCAGCTCTGAACCCATTGTCCGTCACACACAAACGAACTAATTTTACAATTTTATTTACGGTAGGGGTAATGTTAGGTTAGACCAAGGCAAGTTGTTCATAATTACATCCAGAGTTTCATCGAAGGGAACTTTTGTGAAAAAGTTATTGACATCAAGACTTAACAACTGCTTATTCGATACGTCAACCTCTTTAATTTTATTCACAAAATCTCCAGAATGGATAATGTGATTTTGTGAATAAAATTAAGACGTTGACGTATTGAATAATTTCGAAAATAATAAACATATAATAAACATATATCCACAAATACATGTAGAGCATATTTACTGGAAAACATACAAATACATACAATATGAAAATATACATTGAAATAAAATATATAAATACGGATATACAATTTCATATTGTAAAAATTTTTAAGTTGTGGGAGACTTTAGGCCCCATGTTCTTGTTCCACTTGGGGTCTTAGGGGTGTACATAGAATTTTAACTCGATCGGATAAAATATAAAGGTCCCACAGAGCGACATATTCTCCTCTCCTTCCATGCGGCCGCCGCTGGTCCATTATTGAGGCGACGTTGGCAGTCTGTCAAGTGCATTGGCCTTTGGAAGTGTTTGTTTAGTGTCCAGAGGTCACCAGCTTCTTTATTCTTTTGGTGGTAAATTGATACGAACATTAATTGTAGTTTGGGGAACTGAAACTTTTCATTTTCAGTCGCGATCACTTAACAGAACAGAGAACTTCAATATTCCCATTTTCCCTTTCACAGGTGCGATGGTTTCTATTCACAAAAGATGGTGGTTTATCGGTCACCCGGAGGTGATCATCACCGGGAGCCCTTTTCCCTCAAAGGGAAAAAGAAAACAAAGGCGGAGGCTGCAAAGGAGACCGTGGAGGATGTCCTGGGGATTTGGAGAAGGCAGGTTATCCTACCCCCCACTGCGTTACAGCAAGGCGAAGCTGCTCAAGTTAGTGGAGACCTACGAGTGTCTTCAGAAGCACAAGAAAAGAACTTTGGAAACGGCAAGGATGAATGAGGAGATCTATCAAGGGGACCGATATGACTTGTTCCATGTGGCGCACAAAGATGCCCTTGAGAAGACCACAAACGAGGAGGACAGAGCCTTCCTCATCAGCCAAAGAAAGGATCGATCGACTTCCTCCATGACTAGACTGGACACTGTGTCAGCGAGGCTCCAAGAGAAAAGCGGAAGCAGGAAGAAGCGTAGATGAAGCAGAAACAGACTGCGGAAATGGAGAAAAAGATCGCCTTAAGTGTTGTACCTTCAAGACAGATGGTTTCATCGTCTTCGTCCCCTCAAAGAGGAGGGGGGGGGAGGCGGATAGAAGCGCTGCCGAGTTCAAGTGCCTAAATCTTCCTAAGAGAAGAGCTGAAAAGAAGTCTGCCATGATCCTGTCAAAGAAAGTGACCACCAAACTGGACCACTTCAAGGTCTTAGATCCGGCTGCGTTGGCAGTGGTAGGAGCCGTGGCCAAGGCAACTAGTCAGACCATTGACAACATCACGCTCTCCTCTACGAGCTCCATCCGCCGCCACAAGAGAAATAACCGAAAGGAAGTGGCCACTGCAGAGAATATCGAACTCCCAGGGAGATGCCTTATGCTACTTTGCTGGGATGCCAAGCAGCTGCCTGAGATCGCTATGGGACGTGAACGCGTTGAGAGGCTCGCTATTCACGTCACAGCAGGGGACAAGGAGAACTCATGGAAGCAGCAAAGGCACTGGGCGTCACATGGCGGAGGCTGTCCTCAAGGCGGTATCCATCGCTGGACTGGAGGCGCGCATTCAAGGAATCGTGTTTGACCCTATTGCCTCAAACACGTGTCTCAATGAAGGAACCTGCATCAAGATTAAGGGGAGTCTAAGAATGAATCTCCTTTGTTTTGCGTGCAGGCACGACATCCTGAAAGTAATCCTTGGGGACCTTTTCAAACACTGTTATGGACCATCTGGGAGGCCTAATGTCTCTTTCTTCGTCTGCTTCCGGGACCAGTGGGACTTTCTCGACTAGAAATCTGGAAAGTCCTCCATGGATGAAAAAAACCTTCTTCCTCTCCTAACAGGCGAGGTGCCTGATGCAAGGGTGACAGCTTTGAGCGAGCTCAAGAGTGCTTTCGAACCATACAAGAGACGACTAGAAGGAGTTCTTGGTTCTCTCCTACATCTTCCTGGGATGCGATATTGGGACGATTTTCAAGATGAGAGCACCAGGAGCGTTTCATCAAGCGAGGTGGATGTCGAAGAGAATCGATGCTCTCAAGGTTTTCCTCTTCAGGTCTCAGTTTCGGTTAGCCTCTCACGAACTTCGAGCCATGTAACAGGTGTCCCTCTTCCTCGTCCTCCTTTACGCCATTCCGAGGAACGAGGCCATGGTTCCTTGCCATTGTCTCTACAACGATCTCCTGTTTATGTGAGAACTTTGCAGAGGAATCCCCAATGAGCACGTTGCTGAGTGGCCCTAAAGGCAATTAAGCGCCATCTCTGGTACTTGTCAGAAGACTAGTTGCCTCTCTCTCTCTCTCTCTCTCTCTCTCTCTCTCTTTCACTTACTCCCTCTCGCTTTATCTATCTCTCTCTCTTTTTTCGACGAAATGGTTACAAAGGAAGAGAAGGCATCCGTGGTCCAGAAAATGAAGAGGTAGGGGAAGGGACTGAAACGTCTGGACGTAAAGGCTTTCAATCCCAACAAGCCTCTTTCAGGCTTTTTCAGTTCCCGGTCGAGAAAGGTGCTGGATCTCCTGCTTCCAGGACAAGAAGAATAAATGACCACACTCTTGGCTAATAGCCCCGCCAAATGGGATGGGGATCCTCTCTTCTGCAAGATGAGGAAGGCGATTGACCAGATAGGGGGTCAAACGACGCTGCCGAACGGGGAGTGGCCCTGATGACCACCTTCAACGCGGCCATCACCCGAGAAGAAGCTCAGAAGTAGTTTCTTCTTAAGATGGTGACCAAGGACAGAAGGGGGTGCCCCACGACCTCTAAGGCAGCCCTACTGAAGCCCGAGCGATCGGACTTCAAATAAAGCGAGGAGGTTCTTTCGGAGCTGGTTTTTGCCTTGTTTCAGTTCTTAGTTATGCAATTCTATTTGTTCTTCTCTGCGTGCGAAAGGAAATATATTAGAACTTCTTTTTATCATGTTTGCTGACTTTTTGTTTCCTTTTCTGTTTGTTTTTGAAAAATTGTTGCATTGTGGCGGAACCCTAAGCAATGTCTGATTGCAATGAAATTTGGCACCAATCATTTACTTTTTTAGTGGAACAAAAACAACATGTGGCCCAAAAGTGTTCGCAACATGTGACATTTGGAACAGGTCTCATATGTATATGTGTATACATAAATAAAAGAAACAGAAAGTAAGACTATCTCGGTATCTGACCATTTGGAATACTTCTCCCGTTGTTTTGAGGTCTGAGGAACGTATCAGCGTTGATATTCGAATTTCGTTCAAGGGGCTCGGTTCCGTAGAAGGGCAAGGGCCATTGTTTGTCTGAGGAGGAGCTATTGAGCTATTTCTTCGTGTTCGTCGTGCTCTGAACGACGAAAGTATATTAACCTCTTTCTGGATGTTCAGGGTGGGTGGCTGAAGGGCGATGCTTACAGCCTCGGTTATTAGAAGGCGGCTGTAATTCTTCTCTTGTGAATTATGTCTGTTTTCCATCAATTTTTGTATGGTATGTTTCTGGTCATTGGCCTCCACTAAGTGCTGATGTATAGCTCCATGGTTTTTATGGGGCATTAGACGCTTCCTTAGTGTGGTAGTTGTGTGTCCGATATAGTCTTTAATGTGACATTTACACATCTCCTCTGGGCACGAAAATTTATGAAAAATATCAGCTCACATTTCTTTAGAAATTCCAGGGGCGGTGCTGTTCTTTATTTAAGAATAGAAAAAGAAATTACAACCCAACAATTAATATCACAGCACAATCCATTTTATTCTTACATTTATTCTTGCCTATTCTTGTGTACGTCATACGGTACCGTTCACTTTCAATCGAATTAGAGTTAGACTCTGATGAGCCCGACTGCAATTGAAGAAATGCATCCTTTTCACCGAGATTTCTACTATCTTTTTTTCTCTGTCTTAATTTCATTAATAGTTCTGCTTTTTGGTGCTTTGGAATGAATAGTTTAAAAGATGTTTTGTTTTCCTTAGCAATAATATAAAGTCATTAGAGTTTTATGATTTTTATCTAGATATTTCAACGTCGTGTTAGAATTTAAAAAAATGTAACCTATTTGTATACGGAAAAGGAAGCAAATTTAGCTTTGTAGTCAGTGGCTTCCATCTGGCAACCCTGCCGGGTTTCCAGAATCTAGAAAAAAGCAACAAACTATTATTATCCTCTGAAGCTGAAACAATTTTTGGTTATATTTAAATACTGGTTCTTAGAATGAAAGCAGCTACATAGCATAAACTCTGTATGGTTACGCTCTTGTGTCTAAGCATTTTGTAAATTTTTCCTGGATTATGGAAGCCCTACCGAAGTCACTCCTCGTATTTTTTAAATCAGTAGCTAGGAGGCAGTGTGATTGTGTTGTTTACAAAATAAGTGTGGCGTATTGTTTATTTATTTTCTTAAGTGATAACTCTCTTTTAAACAAAATGGATGCAAATGAAGTTGGGAGAAAATGCAATTGCATTATTGTATAATTATTAAAAAGGAAGTTCATTGCGATGAATTATAATGAAAGAAAAACTATTATTAAAATAGGTGGGCCTAAGCCAATACTAGATCTGTCATCCCCCAAAACCAACTCAAAAAATAAAAACAGAGGGTTTTCAAAGTCATTGATTTATTTAATGAACAACATTGAAGAATAGAAATTAACCTCTAAATAAAGTGAGTAGCTTACAATTTTATAGTTAATTTTAATGAACAATATATTTACTTCAATTAACATATTTATTTTTGTAAAACTCGAATTACTTCCTCATCTTCCACGGTCACCGCACGCCACTGATATATATATAATCAAAAATCACATGACACGTGATATATAGATTTATCTAAAGGCCCACAAAAATTAAAATTGGTAATACAACCCGGAAAAACACTAAAGAGAATATTACATAAACCAATGAAAGCTTACGAATGAAAATAAGAGATAGAAAAACGGAAAGATAGCTTTGGCGATCAGCGTCGTGGTCATATAAGCGATGAGCGCTTGATGACACAGTTTCAAATCCAACTTCTTTATTCATTCTCATATGACGGTTAAAATAGTTTGCCCTATCTTTCCATTCCCTACTTCTCCCATTTTCCTTCTTAAGCTTTCATTGGTTCACGTAATATTCTCCTTAGCATTTTACCGGGTTGTTAACAATTTTCATTAATTTGGGCCTTTAAATATAGATAATATATATATATATATATATATATATATATATATATATATATGCGTGTGTGAGTGTTTGTGTGTGTGTGTGTGTGTGTGTGTGAGGAAAACTCAAAGTATCGCGTGAGTAAGCAATAAATGCAAGAAAGTCCACAGGGAAGATCCTGTCCTCTGAGGTTAATCTCTCATTAAGATTTTCTCCCTTTTTAATTGCCTAGGTGGTATTTTAATCCTCTTGTCAACCTTTAGTCTTTTGAATTTACCTGATTTAATGATTTTATTTTTGTATTTATCTTCGCTCCTCCTAAGGTTTCCATTTCATATTAATTCATTTTGTTGATTGTTTTTTTTCTTTTTTGTGGGCGTTCCCTCTCCTCTCTATCATCCTTATAAATATTACAATTTTCAATACTTCTGTTATTCCTTGATAAAGAACTCGAAATAAAGTTCGAAAATACTTGGAATCGTCGTATTTAATTTCCCTGTTGGCTTTATTGCATATATATATATATATATATATATATATATATATATATATATATATATATATATATATATATATATATATATATATATATATATATATACCACAAAGCCCTAATTCTCGACTCAACAGGCAGAAATGATGGCCACGAAATAGGCCAATGTATAAATATCAGTGGCATAGAGGCCAATCAACTGTCTCAGAAGCAGGGTACTAGGAAGATTCTGTCCAGTACTCAACCAGCGACTATGTCTCGCCCACCATAAGCAGTTCAGTCTTAGAGCTCCAATTGAATGTTAGGAATGTTGCCAATTGAATGTTAGGAAAGTGGTTACTAGGCGTCGCCTGACCCTCATTCCTATACTGATGCCCTCCTGAAAAAGACCTTCGTGTCAGTTCTCCTGAAAACTGGTTAAAGTCGTCTTTAATATAGGTTCCAATGCCAACATATATATTAAAAAATTCCTCTATCGTTTATAATTAAACTCATCACATGCCTTTTCAAGATTCATAAAGTAACCAGGCACCACGAATTTCTATCTCAAGGGTGTTGTGGCAGTTAAAGCCACTATTCTAAAGGGTCAGTTCTGGCATTAAAGGGTGGCCACTATTTACATCACTGCGCGTATGAGCAAAGCAGTCACTCTTAAACTACCTATGCAAACAAGGAAGGATATTTACAATATTCTTCGGCTGTTGGATGTAGGAAAAAATAAACAGGAAATAATATCAATTAATCATTCGTGAGTTATGCCATAGTAAGTTGTTGAATTTATAATAATCAGGATTTAAAAGACAAAGATATCTGAAAAATATTTTAGTGACTAAAATTAGATCGCTCTTTAATATTTCGCTCAGAATTTGAGAACAATTCAGAGCGAAATGTGGGGTGAGATATTTCTCTGTGATTGCTTGAGAAGACGTGACGGAGAAAATAACGCGTCGATGGCTTAAAATGACATCACATGCTTGTTCGTGGTCAAGCTTGCACGCCCAGTTTTGTATCTCAACAAGATGGGGAAATTGAACGTATTCGCCTTATTGGAGATGTGTTTCCGTGGGAATGAAAACTTCCGGTGGATAAAGAAAACATTGGAGAGTTTCCTTCAGATTACTCCCTTTCCAGAGGAACTGTGATAAGCTCGCCCCTCTCTCCTAGGTGATACACGGGGCGGGTAGCTCGAAGGATCTTCTGGCTAGGGAAAGAAATATACCGGAACTGTGTCCATGACTGAGACTCTTTCTTATTTCTATTTGCAATAGAGTAACACCCAATACGTCCATCCACAATCTCACCCTTATTCTTAAGCCTTTTCACATTCATATGTTTTATATTGGCATATTTCCCTATATTTTTATATCTTAATCTTCATAATTGTTTCAAAACAATTTACAAGTTTCACCTACATTCTAAATAATTTACGTCCCGTGTAAGCCTCACATTTACATCCTTCTTTGCATATGGAACTGATCGTCAATTTCGAATTTTATTTTATATTCTTCCATACACCGATCTGTCAGGGATTAAACCACCTTTCATATTCCGCTCTACTACTTCTAACACTCATTACCTACCATGTATAATAGCGACATGCACTCCCAAACTTAATTGTTTTAAACATTTCTACATCTATTTTAATTTTCTCATTCCGTCTCAGTACTTTGCCCCTGAATTAAATTGCGTGTGTAAACTTCAATCATTTCCACTTCTTTCCTCCTTATTTCAAATGCGTGTTTACACTTCAATCACACATGGTGCCAGTCTCAAGCACCATGTTCTGGAATATAACCTATAGTTTGGGAATATAACCTTCGTATTTATACCTCTTACGTTGAATATGTTTTCGGAGTGCCATTCTTTTTGACAAAAATCGCCATGGCTTCATCTTTAAGCTGTTGTTCAACGTTACCGACGATTCTGCGGGGAGGAGCAGTGGAACTAAGTACTTGTTAACTCATTTTACTCAATATAATTTTGACATTCTGCTGTGCAAGATCTGGGGGGTGATTGTGCTTTTGCACAAGTATCACCTCATTATTTTCTCTATACTTCTGTACTGTTGTAATTATTCCCCTGCAATTTTGATAACACATATCCAATTTTGAGTCGTTTTGTCTGTTGTATTTTTGCGATACTTAAAGCCTTCGTAGCACATTTGATCACTGCATTTCTGCGACTTGATCACATTCATAATGAAAGGTTGAATAATTAAGATAATTAAAATTTGCTAAAATTGTGACTTTATTTCCAATTTTCGGATGGTCTGTTCTACAAAACCTGAAATGTGCCTTAAAATTGGTTGCGACACTACGCCCTAATGAACGCAAGTTCTTTTTTTGGCCCCTCAGCCAATGTGGGCTGCAATGAGTTGAAACCGAAGTGGCAACTGAGGTAATGATCAAGCCTTGTTGGGAAATGACTCATTTTCAAAAAGGACGTCCTTATTCGCGACTCCGTCCGTCAACGGACGCGAAGCAAAAGGAGGAAACCTCTCGCTGGAAAACCTCCGAATTCGAATACCTTTGCGAGAACACCCTTTTTTGCTGTACTAAACTTGATCAGTGAATTAGCGAAGATGAAACTCTATTATCATACAACGCTCCACTCTCCATAGGAGCGTCGGGGCTTCAATGGCCCTTCCTTATTCACCTCCTTTAATCTGTTGATTTTCATCAAATGTTGATAGAAAAAGAAGAATCCTACATGACGGCAGCCGTCCTTTTATGGGAACCAAATACCATTCAAGGGAGGGGGTGGGGTGGGGGGCTCGGAGAGACGGGCATCCCTAACCTTGCTCGTTTCGTGCATGGGAGTCACGAGAGCTGCCCACCGCTGTTCAGGGAGCGGCCCCCAATCCCCCAAGCGCCATCTTCCGCCTGTTGAGAAATCGGAAGTCTCTGGGCGTCCGAGAGAAGGTCAAATGAACGATCCGACGACCGCGGTGAGGTAGGTATAAATTGACCGCGGCAGATCGTCGAGCCACAGTCGCCCTCGTAAGCGAAGCAACCAAACAACTATGGTAAGATATCGGGGTTTAGATAGTTGTGATTTGTGATCGACTAAGAGAGAGGGATTAGAACTCACAACATCATTGCTCTTAAAAAAGAACCCACCAGGGACCAGGGACAAGCATCTACATCAGAGTCCTGGGAGGAAGACGAGCAAATGTCTGAACCTAGGATTTTAAGTAGTTCCTGAAGACAATTTATTCATTTATTAGTGAGAAGAGTTATAAATCTCTCATATTAATATATATATATATATATATATATATATATATATATATATATATATATATATATATAATTGCTAATGTAAGATTATCGGTAATATAGGCCTTGATTATCTTTGCATTTGATTTCCAGAAGGGAAAAATCAGATCATAAAAGGTCGGGTTATGAATATTTTATTTGGGAATCTCAGGTTTTCAAATTTAGGTACGTGGCATCTGAGAACTTGAATTAATCACTAAAGACCATTTCACTTTTAATCCCCAATCAAAATATTCCCTCTTCTATAATGTGTAATTCCACCTCTGGATGACATTTTTTTAAATATTGTGAGGTAAGAGGTCATTGAGTACATGTAATTTCATTGTTAACCGACACCTCTTTATAGTCAGATTCACTGACCTTAAATCTAATCTGTAACCATGGATTGACCAGTTCACTACTGGTCATGTATCCTCCAAACCCATCTTCCTCGGTTCTCATCACTGCTTTTTCCCACAGAGATTCGTGCCATTCGTCGTCCTTTTTGCTACCGCCGTGATTGCCTCTGTGCAAGCGGGCGGGAGCTACGCGAGTAGAAGATCTGGTGGCTCCGGAGGCTTTGGCGGTGGCTCAAGAGGATTCGGCGGTGGTGGTCAAATTGGAGGATTTGGAGGTGGCCAGGGAGGATTTGGAGGTGGCCAAGGAGGATTTGGAGGTGGCAAAGGAGGATTTGGCGGTGGCCAAGGAGGATTTGGCGGTGGCCAAGGAGGATTTAGAGGTGGTAAAGGAGGATTTGGAGGTGGCCAAAGAGGATTTGGAGGTGGCCAAGGAGGATTTGGAGGTGGCCAAGGGAGAGTGGGAGGTAGCCAAGGCGGATTTGGTGGCAGGCAGGGATATGGAAGTGGCCAAAGAGGATCCGGAGGTGGGCGAGGAGGATCAGGCGGTGGCCATAGATTTGGTGGAGGCCAACAAGGTGGATTTGGTGGTGGCCAACAAGGTAGATTTGGTGGTGGCCAACGAGGTGGATCTGGTGGCGGCCGACAAGGGGGATTTGGTGGTGGCCAACGAGGTGGTTTTGGTGGCGGGCAACAAGGAGGATTTGGTGGTCGCTCTGGGGGCAGGAGTTACGGGAAATAATTTTACTCGTCTCTTCACCCTGTTACTTCTTCAATAAAAGTAATTGACAATTAATTAAAATTTGCATATATTCATTAGTGTTTGATTCGTGCTAACCTAAGTAATAATAAATATATGTTAGAAAAGGTATAAGGTAATGATTACCCAAATCCTCCATTGTAAGGAAGAATCTCAAGGGAATATCCCCCACCCCCCAGATAAAACCATAAAAAAGAGGGTTTAAATTTGTTGATAAAATCCACTCGTTTTAATATCGGTCATCGCTGCGCTCATTTGCAAGCTCTGACGTCATCAATCGACGGAATTTGATCCCAAAAGTTTATCGAAGAGATTCTGATTTTCCAGCTCTTTCAAGTTGTCTTTTCCATTGGAGACTTTTCACGTTGCATTAGGTTGTACGAATAGGAAAATGAGTGAAAACCTTTTAGGAAGTGGTACGAATGGTGTGCAGCAAGAGTATACGACAAAAGAGCTGTTCCCAAAATACTCGTAGCTAGTACAAATGAGCAAGTGTGACTAAAGAGCTAATCCTAAAATAGCTAGTTCGACAAAAGGGCTAGTCTCAAAATCGCTAATGTGACAAGACCGCTATTGTCCAAAAAGTTAGTGGGCCAAAAACGCTATTTCCCCAAAAGCTACATGGCGACAAAAGAAAGAGTTCAACCAACCAACAAAGCGCTCAAAATAAGGCATGCCAAAAGAACTAATTTAAAAGTCAACTTTTATAGTTAATAGTTTACGACTATTCGCTATGCTTTATATTTGCATTTGTTCTTGGTTCAGTACGCAGTATACAAGTCAAGTGGCAAAGTCGTGATTTTAGCAAATTTTAATTATCTTAATTATTCAACCTTTCATTATGAATGTGATCAAGTCGCAGAAATGTGGTTATCAAATGTGTTACGAAGGCTTTGTGTATCGTAAAAATACAACATAGAAAATGACCCCAAATTGGATCTGTGTTATCAAAAATTGCAGGGGAATAATTAGAACAGTACAGAAGTATAGAGAAATTATGAGGTGATACTTAGGCAAAAGCACAATCACCCCCAAAATCCTGCACAGCAGAATGTCGAAATTGGTTTGAATAAAATGAGTGAAGAAGCCTTTAGTTCCACTGTTCCTTCCCGCAGAATCGTTGCTATCGCTGAACAAGAGCTTAAAGATGAAGCAATGGCGAACCATAGTCAACTGAGGATTTGATACTACCCGTAGAATTCAAAACAGTTACCATAGGTGAGACTGTTGACTCATTTCTGTTCAGTCATCATATTGTTGACTCTGAGCGAATAATAATTTTTGCTACGAATGATGTTTGATCAACTTGATGCATGATGGGACATTCAAAATTGTTCCAAAACTATTTCATCAACTTTATATGATCCACGCTGTTCAAAATGACTACTTATTTTCATGTGTCTATAATTTACTACGAGATAAGAAAAAATCAATATATGAACGTTCGTTTCAAATTCCCAAAGACGAGCGTCTCGACTTGCAACCTGATGTCGTAACGCTCGATTTTTTAAAAGCTACAATTGTTGCTTTCACTGCAGTATTTCTTAATGAACTGTCCAACAATGTTTCTTTAATCTTTTTTGACAAGGAATAAGGAGAAAATTTTAAAATTTTGGCCCGACAAATATCTACGTAACTAACGACATCTGTCGTCTTCCTTGCAAGCTACATTAGCATTCCACCGTCATGATCAGATGACATAAGCTTTTGAAGAGTTAAATGAAGTATGCGAACTACAGCAGATGGATTAAGAAGAAATGGCAACACTTAACGACTATTATGAGGATACGTACATAGGAAGACCCCACGGAGATGTCGGGTGTCTGGCAAAGAACAAGATGCTTTACCAAGGACAACTAATAAGTTAGAGGGATGGCAATGAGCTATGCAAACAATGTAGGATTGCGCACATCCTTCCATGCGGCGATTTATGAGAGGCATTCAAAAGGAAGTTATTCAAGTAATTAATACTTATTTCACTAGACAGCCTTCACCTATTAAAACGAAAACCCAAGAAATAAATGCAAGGTTCAAGAGGTTGATTAAAAACCACACGCAGAACGAAGATCTAGTAAATATTTTATTTGCGAGGCATTAGCCATAATATTACTAACTAACATTTAAATTTTGTTCATTTTGGTTAACGTTTAATATCTTATTTTAGAAATGAACCGCTTAACATTTTTGTAGTTTCATTAAAATTTTCTAAGGACTATGATTGGTGCAAGCTCTTTTGGAACTAACTCTTTTTTTTTGTCACACTAGTTATTTTGCCGCAAGCGCATTTAGGACTAGCTATTTTGGGACTAGCTCTTTTGTCGCACCACCTAGTTTGGACTAGCTTTTGGGGACTCTCTCTTTTGTTGCACCAGCTCATTTAGACTAGCTATTTTGGGAAAAGCTCTTTTATCGCACCAGCCCATTTGGATTAGCTCTTTTGCCGCACCAGGTCATTTGGACTAGCTCTTTTGTCGCACCAGCTCATTTGGACTAGCTGTTTTTGGGCTAGCTCTTTTGTTGCAAAAGCTAATTGGGACTTGCTGTTTTGTTAATAGCACCTCTGTCCCACCAGCTCATTTGGATTAGCTCTTTTGGGACTAGCTCTATTGTCGCCCCAGTTCATTTGGACTAGCTGTTTCTGGACTTGCTCTTTCGTCGCACCAGCTCATTTGGATAGCGGTTTTGGGGCGCACCAGTTCAGCAAGGAGTGCATGGTAGCGAGAAAGCGATAAAATGAGGGTGTGGCACTCTATCGAGATGAGGAATGATAGTAATGTATTATGCCTGTGCGCAAATGTGTGAGCTCGGGACTGCTTATAGTGAAATTTCTTTCACAACAATCGTCTGTAGGGGAGAAAGGTAAATGATGTGTACATTCAGACTTGTTCTATTCTGAGAGAATCGAAGGGGCGGTGCCTGAGACTTGCATCATGTGTGATTGAAGTATACACACGCATATGAAATAAGGAGGGAAGAAGTGGAAATGAATGAAGTGTACACACGCAATTTAATTTAGGGGCAAATAAATGGAGGTAAATGAGGAAATTAAAAAAAAGTTGTAGCAATGTTTAAAAGAATTATTGCTTGGAGTGCATGTTGTTATTACACATGGTGGGTAATGAGTTAGTGTCAGAAGTAGTAGAGAGGAACATGAAAGATGGCTTAATACCTGACAGATCAGTATATGGAAGAATATAAAATAAAATTCAAAGTGAAGCTGAGGTCCAAAAGCAGAGGAAAATATATGTACCAAGCCAGCAGACAGTTTTTATGATCATTCTGCTACACAAAACAGCAGAACCAAGATTCATACAACCAGCAGACCAATCAACTTCTCTCATGTCTTTATAAACAGACAAACATACATTTGGGATCAAATAACCATCTCCGCCAAACTCTGTTAGAGGTATTTAGATTGAGACCCGTCATTGATTGCCCACAGAGACAAATAAATAGAAGCAACGTATTAAAACAGAAACTAGAGAGACGGATATAGTGAAACCATGAAAAATATCATCAGGGGAAACAGGGAAACTCTGATTCCTAGCGCTTTCGTCTTTATTTAACAATGCCTCATACAGAGAATGAAAAATTGAAAGGATACAGACCTCCTTAGAGAGAGATTCTTCTATTCAGTGCTTTTATTTTATTACAATGAATGGGTGGAGAATAACTAGCTCCGGGTTCCTAATCAAAGTTTGAGAGTAATTCCATGCAATGTAAACACATTAAAGAAACGTCTTGGAAACTTAATCTCTAAGATTCATAATTACTTTAACACTGCTCCAATTAATCACATAATTAGCGATTGACATAGGTCAAGAAACAAGCAGGCCATTACAACGGCGCTCAATAGATCGATGTTGCAGTATTTCCACTCCCTGTTCTATTCATGTATGACCTAGAAGCTTTATGAGTCACCAGGATCACTCGAAAAGTGCTAAGGTACTTTTTATGCATTCATGTAATTATGGTTCCAGAAAACTTTATTTTTTGTATAAATCACTTCTAATCATAAGATGAACTATAAATAAGTTCTCAAGTTGAAATCTCTACCCATTTGGTGTTGTGTTGAGGTGGAGAGAAGGGAATGATCATTTAAATGATTATTATTTTTGCGTGACTAAAAGCTTCTTTAGTTACTTGCCAGAAAACCTTAAGTTATCCTCGATAAAAGCCCTTATTTATCGAGCCTACAATATATGTTCTTCATACAGACTGCTGCATTTAGAATTCTCATATCTAAACAGTTTCTTTAAAAAATAATGGCTACCCTGACTCATTAGTGGAAAAAACACATGAAAAAATCTCTTAATGCTCTCAATCAAAAGAATCGAACAGAAAATACTGTAGAGAAATTATCCATTTTCCTTAGTCTCCCATACTATGGTAAAAAATCAAACGACTTTGTAAATGAAATTAAGAAGACTAAATAAATTTTATCCATATCTGGACCAAAAATTCCTATTAAAAAATGGGCACAATATTGGAACCAGACCCCTCGCCCATACGAGATCACATCAAAGTATGCAAGTCTAAAATTAATCTGGATAACTTTGAACTACTTAGTCATAGCCCCCATCCCAACGAATTAGGGATATTAGAATCACTTTACATCCTAAAACTTAAACCTAATCATCATCACTAACTCTATAATTTAAGAAGGGGATTTTTTTGAGTATTTGAATAATAATTTCATCTTAGTTTGCTTATGACTTATGTGTTTTTTTATCAAAGATATTTCTAATAATTCTTTTATAATATCAAAAAACAAAATGGTGAAGTTCAGAAATATATATATAAGTATGGAAATTTTGTGAGTTTTTTAAAACCCAAAGAATTACAAATGGTGAAGTTCAGAAAATTTATTTTTATATATCTTATTCTATAAATATATTTTAGCTACTTGATATTTTGAAAGGGGGGGAAATTTAGTTTAAAGTTCCTATTTAAAATTATTATAATTGGCGAAGTTCAGAAAATTTATAAAAATTTAACCATGGCTGCTTTTTTCAGATTTTAAGCTTAGTAGCGAAGCCATTGCCTGGTTTAAATATATATCAAACTGCATCAATCTTTATATTGTATCATGAATTATTGAAAATTTTATTCATATATTGAACAGCTTATCCTAAATTACACTATTCAATTTTACTATTTTATGAAAACTATAAATTTTAATCCTTTAATATCTTAGTTTCTTAGTGTCGATGATGAGACTAGGTCCTCGAAACGTTCAAACCCAGATAAATAAAGCTGCTATTATCAATAGTGTGCTTGGTTTTCGCCTTCATATTGAAACGCTGATTTGGAAGAAGCTCAACAGTTCATGATATATATATATATATATATATATATATATATATATATATATATATATATATATATATATATATATATATATATATATATATATATATATATATATATATATATATATATATATATATATCCAAAAAGTACAGTAGCGTACGTGTAACTACTATAGGAATAAAACCACAGTAATAGGGCTAATTTTATATGCGAAACCAGGTTTCGACGGAGACATCCGTCATTGTCATTCGCTAGTGAAAATGTGAAATACAGAAGTTGTTTTACGTACAAACACACATATCAGTGGCGCTAAGGAGGATTATGCAAGAATGTGTCGGCATTTTTAAGAAACGGAAGTATGAATTTCTTGCATATTAAGGTATTAGTATTGAATTGGCCGTCGGAAGTATTAAAGTTGGGAATTTCTTTTATAAGTGCCGATTAAATTAAGCGTTGATGTATAGAATTGTGAGACTTATAAACTATTTTAGCATTATCAATATCAATTTGATGATTTTCATTGGACATATGTAGAAATAAACTCAAGGAGAGGGCACTACGTTGCATGTCACATTAATGTTCATTCATTTGCTTGGAAAATCTGCTGCTTTCATCAATATATAATTCATTCCATGATTTGCATGGAATAAAATAAACTCCCTGTTCTTTATCGATCAATTTTTTTTCGGATAGGCTATTTCTGATCGTATTCTCGTACTTAAAGGCAACATTGATGTTGTTGGTCCGTGCCAACTTTTTGAAATTGATTAACTGGGGGGAGTATGGGAAGGTAACATAATATTTGTGACATCTGTTTTTCTTATAATTAGCTGGGGAGTAATATATGGTTCTGGCTTTATAGTGACACTTTTCTATAAACCAAAGGGGATATTGCAGTTCAATGAATGTTTAGATGATTGTATAAATTTCGACTTGCAAGGAACAAGGATCACAAATGTGATATGCTCTCAGGAACATGGAAGAAACTACAGACCTTTTAACGGATACATCGTGACACGAGAAATAATGAATATAGACATTAGGACATTAGAATTAGTTGGTTTCCGAGAGACGGAACAATATGCTTTGTCGTTTATTTTAGATATTTTTTACATCCAAAAACGGCAATGAGTTGTTCAGTTCCCATTCTACTTTAAATGTAATAGTTGGGTGGATTTTATTCAATTTTTCAACGAAAGAGTAAAATCTGTTATCATTAATAGGCCATGTGGAACATATATCGTCTACATAGCGGACCTACGTTATGGGATTGTGTAAAATGGGGGGAAGGAGGTGCCTTTCAAAATCCTTCATAAACAGATTGCATAATATCGGGGAAAGGAGATTGCCCATACTCATGCCATATTTCTGCCTGTAAAAACAATTTTCAGCTCTGAACCCATTGTCCGTCACACACAAACGAACTAATTTTACAATTTTATTACACGGTAGGGGTAATGTTAGGTTAGACCAAGGCAAGTTGTTCATAATTACATCCAGAGCTTCATCGAAGGGAACTTTTGTGAAAAGGTTATTGACATCAAGACTTAACAACTGCTTATTCGATACGTCAACCTCTTTAATTTTATTCACAAAATCTCCAGAATGGATAATGTGATTTTGTGAATAAAATTAAGACGTTGACGTATCGAATAATTTCGAAAATAATAAACATATAATAAACATATATCCACGAATACATGTAGAGCATATTTACTGGAAAACATACAAATACATACAATATGAAAATATACATTGAAATAAAATATATAAATACGGATATACAATTTCATATTGTGAAAATATAAAAGTTGTGGGAGACTTCAGGCCCCACGTTCTAGTTCCACTTGGGGGGCTTATAGGTGTACATAGAATTTGAGCTCGATCAGATAAGATATAAGATCCCCCAGAACGATAATTCTCCTCCCCATCCATGCGGCCGCCGCTGGTCCATTATTGAGGTGACGTTGGCAGTCGGTCAAGTGGATTCGCCTTTGGAAGTGTTTGTTTAGTGTCCAGAGGTCACCAGCTTCTTCATTCTTTTGGTGGTAAATTGATACGAACATTAATTGTTGTTTAGGGAACTGAAAGTTTTCATTTTCAGTCGCATCACTTAACAGAACAGAGAACTTCAATATTCCCATTTTTCCTTTCACAGGTGCGATGGTTTCTATTCACAAAAGATTGTGGTTTATCGGTCACCCGGAGGTGAACATCACCGGGAGCCCTCTCCCTTCAAAGGGAAAAAGAAAACAAAGGCGGAGGCTGCGAAGGAGACCGTGGAGGATGTCCTGGGAATTTGGATAAGGCAGGTTATCCTACCCCCCACTGCGTTACAGCAAGGCGAAGCTGCTCAAGTTAGTGGAGACCTACGAGTGTCTTCAGATCACAAGAAAAGAACTTCGGAAATGGAAGGACGAATGAGGTGATCTTTCGAGAGGTCCTTGATGACTTATCCATGTGGCGCACAGAGATTTCCTTGAAAAGACCACAAACGATGAGGACAGAGCCTTCTTCATCAGTCAAAGAAAGGATCGATCGACTTCCTCCATTACTAGACTGAACACTGTGTCAGCGAGGCTCCAAAAAAAAAGCGGAAGCAGAAAGTAGTGTAGATGAAGCGGAAACAGGCTGCGGAAATGGAGAAAAAGATCGCCTTAAGTGTTGTACTTTCAAGACAGGTGGTTTAATCGTCTTCGTCCCCTCAAGGGAAGGGAATGGAGGCGGATAGAAGCGCTGCCTAGTTCAAATGCCTAAATCTTCCTAAGAGAAGAGCTGAAAAGAAGTCTGCCATGATCCTGTTAAAGGAAGTGACCACCATACTGGACCACTTCAAGGTCTTAGATCCGGCTGCGTTGGCAGTGGTAGGAGCCGTGGCCAAGGCAATCAGTCAGACCATTGACAACATCACGCTCTCCTCTACGAGCTCCATCCGCCGCCACAAGAGAAATAACCGAAAGGAAGTGGCCACTGCAGAGAATATCGAACTCCTAGGGAGAGGCCTTATGCTACTTCGCCGGGATGCCAAGCAGCTGCCTGAGAACGATATGGGACGTGAACGCGTTGAGAGGCTCGCTATTTACGTCACAGGAGGGAACAAGGAGAACCTCATGGAAGCAGCAAAGGCACTGTGCGTCACATGGCGAAAGCTGTGCTTAAGGTGGTATCCAGCGCTGGACTGGAGGCGCGCATTCAAGGAATTGTGTTTGACCCTATTGCCTCGAACACGTGTCTCAATGAAGGAACCTGCATCAAGATTAAGGGGATTCTGGGAAGGAATCTCCTTTGGTTTGCATGCAGGCACCACATCCTGAAAGTAATCCTTGGGGACATTTTTAAACACTGTTATAGACCATCTGGGAGGCCTAATGTCTCTTTCTTAGTCCGCTTCCGGGACCAGTAGGACTTTCTCGACCAGAAATCTTGAAAGTCCTCCATGGATGAAGAAAACCTTCTTCCACTTCTACCAGGCGAGGTGCCTGATGCAAGGGTGACAGCTTTGAGCGAGCTCAAGAGTGCTTTCGAACCATACAAGAGACGACTAGAAGGAGTTCTTGGTTCTCTCCTACATCTTCCTGGGATGCGATATTGGGACGATTTTCAAGATGAGAGCACCAGGAGCGTTTCATCAAGCGAGGTGGATGTCGAAGAGAATCGATGCTCTCAAGGTTTTCCTCTTCAGGTCTCAGTTTCGGCTAGCCTCTCATGAACTTCGAGCCATGTAACAGGTGTTTCTTCACCCTACAACGAGCTCCTCTTTATGTGAGAACTTTGCAGAGGAATCCCCAATAAGTGCGTTGCTGAAGTGGCCCTAAAGGCAATTAAGCGCCATCTCTGGTACTTGTCAGAAGACTAGTTGCCTCTGTCTCTCTCTCTCACTCCCTCTCTCTCTCTATCTATCTCTCTCTATTTTTTCGACGAAATTGTTACAAAGGAAGAGAAGGCATCCATGGTCCAGAAAATGAAGAGGTAGGGGAAGGGACTGAAACGTCTGGACGTAAAGGCTTTCAATCCCAACAAGCCTCTTTCAGGCTTTTTCAGTTCGCGGTCAAGAAAGGCGCTGGATCTCCTGCTACCAGGACAAGGAGAAGAACTGACCATACTCTTGGTTAAGAGCCCCGCCAATTGGGATGGGAATCCTCTCTTCTGCAAGATTAAGAGTGCGATTGACCAGATGGAGGTGGTCAACGACGCTGCCGAACGGGGAGTGGCCCTCATGACCACCTTCAACGCGGCCATCACCCGATAAGAAGTAGTTTCTTCTTAAGATGGTGACCAAAGACAGAAGGGGGTGCCCCACGACCTCTAAGGCAGCTCTACTGTAGCCGGAGCGATCGGACTTCGAATAAAGCGAGGAGGTTCTTTCGGAGCTGGTTTTTGCCTTGTTTCAGTTCTTAGTTATGCAATTCTATTTGTTCTTCTCTGCGTGCGAAAGGAAATATATTAGAACTTCTTTTGATCATGTTTGCTGACTTTTTGTTTCCTTTTCTGTTTGTTTTTTGAAAAATTGTTGCCTTGTGGCGGAACCCTAAGCAATGTCTGATTACAATAAAATTTGGCACAAATCATTTACTTTTTTAGTGGAACAAAAACAACATGTGGCCCAAAAGTGTTCGCAACATGTGACATTTGGAACAGTACTCATATGTATATGTGTATACATAAATAAAAGAAGCAGAAAGTAAGACTATCTCGGTATCTGACCATTTGGAATACTTCTCCCGTTGTTTTGAGGTCTGAGCAACGTATCAGCGTTTATATTCAAATTTCGTTCAAGGGGCTCGGTTCCGTAGAAGGGCAAGGGCCATTGTTTGTCTGAGGAGGAGCTATTGAGCTATTTCTTCGTGTTCGTCGTGCTCTGAACGACGGAAGTATATTAACCTCTTTCTGGATGTTCAGGGTGGGTGGCTGAAGGGCGATGCTTACAGCCTCGGTTATTAGAAGGCGGCTGTAATTCTTCTCTTTGTGAATTATCTCTGTTTTCCATCAATTTTTGTATGGTATGTTTCTGGTCATTGGCCTCCACTAAGTGCTGATGTATAGCTTCATGGTCTTTATGGGGCATTAGACGCTTTCTTAGTGTGGTAGTTGTGTGTCCGATATAGTCTTTAATGTGACATTTGCACATCTCCTCTGGGCACGAAAATTTATGAACAATATCAGCTCACATTTCTATAGAAATTCCAGGGGCGGTGCTGTTCTTTATTTAAAAAAAAAAGAAATTACAACCCAACAATTAATATGACAGCACAATCAATTTTATTCTCACATTTATGCTTGCCTATTCTTGTGTACGTCATACGGTACCGTTCACTTTCAATCGAATTAGAGTTAGACTCTGATGAGCCCGACTGTAATTAAAGAAATGCATCCTTTTCACTGAGATTTCTACTCTTTTTTTCTCTCTCTTAATTTCATTAATAGTTCTGCTTTTTGGTGCTTTGGAATGAATAGTTTAAAAGGTGTTTTGTTTTCCTTAGCAATAATATAAAGTCATTAGAGTTTTATGATTTTTATCTAGATATTTCAACGCCGTGTTAGAATTAAGAAAAAATATCCCATTGGTATATGGAAAAGGAAGCAAACTTAGCTTTGTAGTGAGCGGCTTCCATCTGGCAGCCCTGACGGGTTGCCAAAATCTTGAAAAAAGCAACAAATAATTATTATAATCTAAAGCTGAAGCAATTTTGAGATTATATTTAAATACTGGTTCTTAAAATGAAAGCAGCTACATAGCATAAACTCTGTATGGTTACGCTCTTGTGTCTTAAGCATTTTGTGAATTTTTCCTGGATTATAACAGTCCTACCGAAGTCACACCTCGTATTTTTTAAATCAGTAGCTAGGAGCCAGTGTGATTGTATTGTTTACAAAATAATTGTGGCGTATTGTTTATTTATTTTCTTAAGTGATAACTCCCTTTTAAACAAAATGGATGCAAATCAAGTTGGGAGAAAATGCAATTGCATTATTGTATAATTATTAAAAAGGAAGTTCATTGCGATCAATTATAATGAAAGAAAAACTATTATTAAGATAGGTGGGCCTAAGCCAATACTAGATCTGTCATCCCCCAAAACCCCATCAAAAAATAAAAACAGAGGGTTTTCAAAGTCATTGATTTATTTAATGAACAACATTGAAGAATAGAATTAAACTTTAAATAAAGTGAGTAGCTTACAATTTTATAGTTAATTTTAATGAACAATATATTTACTTCAATTAACATATTTATTTTTGTAAAACTCGAATTACTTCCTCATCTTCAAAGGTCACCGCACGCCACTGATATATATATATATATATAATCAAAAATCACATGACATGTGATATATAGATTTATCTAAAGGCCCACAGGAATGAAAATTGGTAATACAACCCGGAAAAACACTAAAGAGAATATTACATGAACCAATAAAAGCTTAAGAATGAAAATAAGAAGATAGAGAAACGGAAAGATAGCTTTGGCCATCAGCGTCGTGGTCATATAAGCGATGAGCGCTTGATGACACAGGTTCAAATCTAACTTCTTTATTCATTTTCATATAACGGTTAAAATAGTTTGCCCTATCTTTCCATCCCCTACTTCTCCCATTTTCCTTCTTAAGCTTTCATTGGTTCACGTAATATTCTCCTTAGCATTTTACCGGGTTGTTACCAATTTTCCTTAATTTGGGCCTTTAAATATAGATAATATATATATATATATATATATATATATATATATATATATATATATATATATATATATATATATTATCTATATTTAAAGGCCCAAAATATATATATATATATATATATGCGGGTGTGAGTGTGTGTGTGTGTGTGTGTGAGAGAGAGGAAAACTAAAAGTATCGCGTGAGTAAGCAATAAATGCAAGAAAGTCCACAGGGAAGATCCTGTCCTCTGAGGTTAATCTCTCATTAAGATTTTCTCCCTTTTGAATTGCCTAGGTGGTATTTTAATCCTCTTGTCAACCTTTAGTCTTTTGAATTTACCTGATTTAATGATTTTATTTTTGTATTTATCTTCGCTCCTCCTAAGGTTTCCCTTTCATATTAATTCATTTTGTTGATTGTTTTTTTTCTTTTTTGTGGGCGTTCCCTCTCCTCTCTATCATCCTTATAAATATTACAATTTTCAATACTTCTGTTATTCCTTGATAAAGAACTCGAAATAAAGTTCGAAAATACTTGGAATCGTCGTATTTAATTTCCCTGTTGGCTTTATTGCATATATATATATATATATATATATATATATATATATATATATATATATATATATATATATATATATATATATATATATATATATATATATACCACAAAGCCCTAATTCTCGACTCAACAGGCAGAAATGATGGCCACGAAATAGGCCAATGTATAAATATCAGTGGCATAGAGGCCAATCAACTGTCTCAGAAGCAGGGTACTAGGAAGATCCTGTTCAGTACTCAACCAGCGACTATGTCTCGTCCACCATAAGCAGTTCAGTCTTAGAGCTCCAATTGAATGTTAGGAAAGTGGTTACTAGGCGTCGCCTGACCCTCATTCCAATACTTATGCCCTCCTGAAAAAGACCTTCGTGTCAGTTCTCCTGAAAACTGGTTAAAGTCGTCTTTAATATAAGTTCCAATGCCAACATATATATTAACAAATTCCTATATCGTTTATAATTAAACTCATCACATGCCTTTTCAAGATTCATAAAGTAACCAGGCACCACGAATTTCTATCTCAAGGGTGTTGTGGCAGCTGAAGCCACTATTCTAAAGGGTCAGTTCTGGCATTAAAGGGTGGCCACTATTTACATCACTGCGCGTATGAGCAAAGCAGTCACTCTTAAACTACCTATGCAAACAAGGAAGGATATTTACAATATTCTTCGGCTGTTGGATGTAGGAAAAAATAAACAGGAAATAATATCAATTAATCATTCGTGAGTTATGCCATAGTAAGTTGTTGAATTTATAATAATCAGGATTTAAAAGACAAAGATATCTGAAAAATATTTCAGTGACTAAAATTAGATCGCTCTTTAATATTTCGCTCAGAATTTGAGAACAATTCAGAGCGAAATGTGGGGTGAGATATTTCTCTGTGATTGCTTGAGAAGACGTGACGGAGAAAATAACGCGTCGATGGCTTAAAATGACATCACATGCTTGTTCGTGGTCAAGCTTGCACGCCCAGTTTTGTATCTCAACAAGATGGGGAAATTGAACGTATTCGCCTTATTGGAGATGTGTTTCCGTGGGAATGAAAACTTCCGGTGGATAAAGAAAACATTGGAGAGTTTCC
This sequence comes from Ceratothoa steindachneri, assembly GCA_963969495.1. Lineage (NCBI taxonomy): Eukaryota > Metazoa > Arthropoda > Malacostraca > Isopoda > Cymothoidae > Ceratothoa > Ceratothoa steindachneri. Next base: position 190,435,503 of record OZ018317.1, read on the forward strand.
TTCAGATTACTCCCTTTCCAGAGGAACTGTGATAAGCTCGCCCCTCTCTCCTAGGTGATACACGGGGCGGGTAGCTCGAAGGATCTTCTGGCTAGGGAAAGAAATATACCGGAACTGTGTCCATGACTGAGACTCTTTCTTATTTCTATTTGCAATAGAGTAACACCCAATACGTCCATCCACAATCTCACCCTTATTCTTAAGCCTTTTCACATTCATATGTTTTATATTGGCATATTTCCCTATATTTTTATATTTTAATCTTCATAATTGTTTCAAAACAATTTACAAGTTTCACCTACATTCTAAATAATTTACATCCCGTGTAAGCCTCACATTTACATCCTTCTTTGCATATGGAACTGATCGTCGATTTCGAATTTTATTTTATATTCTTCCATACACCGATCTGTCAGGGATTAAACCACCTTTCATATTCTGCTCTACTACTTCTAACACTCATTACCTACCATGTATAATAGCGACATGCACTCCCAAACTTAATTGTTTTAAACATTTCTACATCTATTTTAATTTTCTCATTCCGTCTCAGTACTTTGCCCCTGAATTAAATTGCGTGTGTAAACTTCAGTCATTTCCACTTCTTTCCTCCTTATTTCAAATGCGTGTTTACACTTCAATCACACATGGTGCCAGTCTCAGGCACCGCTCCTTCAATTCTCTCAAAATACAAGTCTGAATGTACACATCATTTACCTTTCTTCCCTACATACAATTCTTGTGAAAGCAGTTTCACTGTAAGCAGACTAGAGCTCACACAATCACGCGCAGCCATAACATATATAGTACCATTCTTAATTCAGCATGACTGCCACAGCTTCTTTTGGTCGCTTTCTCTCTTCCAAACACTCTTTGCTGCTCCGGTGAGCCTCTAAACCGCTAGTCCATATGAGCTGACGTGACAAAAGAGCTAGTCCCCCAAAACTAGTCCAAAGTACACTAGTGCGACAAAATAACAATTGTAGCTTTTTTAAAATCTAGCGTTACAACATCAGGTGCAAGTCGAGACGCTCGTCTTTGAGAATTTTAAACGCCCGTTCATATGTTGATTTTTTCCTTATCTCGTAGTAAATTATAGACACATGAAAATAAGTAGTCATTTTGAACAGCGTGGATCATATAAAGTTGATGAAATAGTTTTGGAACAATTTTGAATGTCCCATCATGCATCAAGTTGATCAAGTATCGTTCGTAGCAAAAATTATTATTCGCTCAGAGTCAACAATATGATGACTGAACAGAAATGAGTCAACAGTCTCACCTATGGTAACTGTTTTGAATTCTACGGGTAGTATCAAATCCTCAGTTGACTATGGTTCGCCATTGCTTCATCTTTAAGCTCTTGTTCAGCGATAGCAACGATTCTGAGGGAAGGAACAGTGGAACTAAAGGCTTCTTCACTCATTTTATTCAAACCAATTTTGACATTCTGCTGTGCAGGATTTGGAGGGTGATTGTGCTTTTGCACAAGTATCACCTCATTATTTTATCTATACTTCTGTACTGTTCTAATTATTCCCCTGCAATTTTTGATAGCACATCTCCAATTTTGGGTCGTTTTGTCTGTTGTATTTTTGCGATACACAAAGCCTTCGTAACACATTTGATCACCACATTTCTGCGACTTGATCACATTCATAATAAAAGGTTGAATAATTAAGATATTTAAAATTTGCTAAAATCACGACTTTGCCACTTGACTTGTATACTGCGTACTGAACCAAGAACAAATGCAAATATAAAGCATAGCGAATAGTCGTAAACTATTAACTATAAAAGTTGACTTTTAAATTAGTTCTTTTGGCATGCCTTATTTTGAGCGCTTTGTTGGTTGGTTGAACTCTTTCTTTCGTCGCAATGTAGCTTTTGGGGAAATAGCGTTTTTGGCCCACTAACTTTTTGGACAATAGCGGTCTTGTCACATTAGCGATTTTGAGCCTCCCTTTTGTCGAACTAGCTATTTTAGGATTAGCTCTTTAGTCACACTTGCTCATTTGGACTAGCTACGAGTATTTTGGGAACGGCTCTTTTGTCGTATACTCTTGCTGCACACCATTCGTACCACTTCTTAAAAGGTTTTCACTCACTTTCCTATTCGTACAACCTAATGCAACGTGAAAAGTCTCCAATGGAAAAGACAACTTGAAAGAGCTGGAAAATCAGAATCTCTTCGAGAAACTTTTGGGATCAAATTCCGTCGATTGATGACGTCAGAGCTTGCAAATGAGCGCAGCGATGACCGATATTAAAACGAGTGGATTTTATCCACAAAATTAAACCCTCTTTTTTATGGTTTTATCTGGGGGGGGCGGGATATTCACTTCATATTCTTTCTTACAATGGGGGGATTAGGGTAATCATTACCTTATACCTTTTCTAACATATATTTATTATTACTTAGGTTAGCACGAATCAAACACTAATGAATATATGCAAATTTTAATTAATTGTCAATTACTTTTATTGAAGAAGTAACAGGGTGAAGAGACGAGTAAAATTATTTCCCGTAACTCCTGCCCCCGGAGCCACCGCCAAATCCTCCTTGTTGCCCGCCACCAAAACCACCTCGTTGGCCACCACCAAATCCCCCTTGTCGGCCGCCACCAGATCCACCTCGTTGGCCACCACCAAATCTACCTTGTTGGCCACCACCAAATCCACCTTGTTGGCCTCCACCAAATCTATGGCCACCGCCTGATCCTCCTCGCCCACCTCCGGATCCTCTTTGGCCACTTCCATATCCCTGCCTGCCACCAAATCCGCCTTGGCTACCTCCCACTCTCCCTTGGCCACCTCTAAATCCTCCTTGGCCACCGCCAAATCCTCCTTGGCCACCGCCAAATCCTCCTTGGCCACCGCCAAATCCTCCTTTGCCACCTCCAAATCCTCCCTGGCCACCTCCAAATCCTCCAATTTGACCACCACCGCCGAATCCCCTTGAGCCACCGCCAAAGCCTCCGGAGCCACCAGATCTTCTACTCGCGTAGCTCCCGCCCGCTTGCACAGAGGCAATCACGGCGGTAGCAAAAAGGACGACGAATGGCACGAATCTCTGTGGGAAAAAGCAGTGATGAGCACCGAGGAAGATGGGTTTGGAGGATACATAACCAGTAGTGAACTGGTCAATCCATGGTTACAGATTAGATTTAAGGTCAGTGAATCTGACTATAAAGATGTGTCGGTTAACAATGAAATTACATGTACTCAATGACCTCTTACCTCACAATATTTAAAAAAATGTCATCCAGAGGTGGAATTACACATTATAGAAGAGGGAATATTTTGATTGGGGATTAAAAGTGAAATGGTCTTTAGTGATTAATTCAAGTTCTCAGATGCCACGTACCTAAATTTGAAAACCTGAGACTCCCAAATAAAATATTCATAACCCGACCTTTTATGATCTGATTTTTCCCTTCTGGAAATCAAATGCAAAGATAATCAAGGCCTGATATTACCGATAATCTTACATTAGCAATTATATATATATATATATATTAATATGAGAGATTTATAACTCTTCTCACTAATAAATGAATAAATTGTCTTCAGGAACTACTTAAAATCCTAGGTTCAGACATTTGCTCGTCTTCCTCCCAGGACTCTGATGTAGATGCTTGTCCCTGGTCCCTGGTGGGTTCTTTTTTAAGAGCAATGATGTTGTGAGTTCTAATCCCTCTCTCTTGGTCGATCACAAATCACAACTATCTAAACCCCGATATCTTACCATAGTTGTTTGTTTGCTTCGCTTACGAGGGCGACTGTGGCTCGACGACCTGCCGCGGTCAATTTATACCTACCTCACCGCGGTCGTCGGATCGTTCATTTGACCTTCTCTCGGACGCCCAGAGACTTCCGATTTCTCAACAGGCGGAAGATGGCAGTTGAGTGATTGGGGGCCGCTCCCTGACCAGCGGCGGGCAGCTCTCGTGACTCCCATGCACGAAACGAGCAAGGTTAGGGATGCCCGTCTCTCCGAGCCCCCCACCCCACCCCCTCCCTTGAATGGTATTTGGTTCCCATAAAAGGACGGCTGCCGTCATGTAGGATTCTTCTTTTTCTATCAATATTTGATGAAAATCAACAGATTAAAGGAGGTGACTAAGGAAGGGCCATTGAAGCCCCGACGCTCCTATGGAGAGTGGAGCGTTGTATGATAATAGAGTTTCATCTTCGCTAATTCACTGATCAAGTTTGGTACAGCAAAAATGGTGTTCTCGCAAAGGTATTCGAATTCAGAGGTTTTACAGGGAGAGGTTTCCTCCTTTTGCTTCGCGTCCGTTGACGGACGGAGTCGCGAATAAGGACGTCCTTTTTGAAGATAAGGCATTTCCCAACAAGGCTTGATCATTACCTCAGTTGCCACTTCGGTTTCAACTCATTGCAGCCCACATTACCTGAGGGGCCAAAAAAAGAACGCGTTCATTAGGGCGTAGTGTCGCAACCAATTTTAAGGCACATTTCAGGTTTTTGTAGAATCTTGAAAAGGCATGTGATGAGTTTAATTATAAACGATATAGGAATTTGTTAATATCTATGTTGGCATTGGAACCAATATTAAAGAAGACTTTAACCAGTTTTCAGAAGAACTAACACGAAGGTCTTTTTCAGGAGGGCATCATTATAGGAATGAGGGTTAGGCAACGCCTAGTAACCACTTTCCTAACATTCAATTGGCAACCAACCCTCATTTTCTGTTCTTGGAGCTCTAAGACTGAACTGCTTATGGTGGACGAGACATAGTCGCTGGTTGAGTACTGGACAGAATATTCCTTGTACCCTGCTTCTGAGACAGTTGATTGGCCTCTATGCCACTGATATTTATGCATTGGCTTATTTCGTGGCGACACTTAAGAATTATAAGTAGAGAGTAGTTCTCATCAGCTGGCCATCATTTCTGCCTGTTCAGTCGAGAATTAGGGCTTTGTGGTATATATATATATATATGCAATAAAGCCCACAGGGAAAATTAATATGACGAACTTTATTTCGAGATCTTTATCAAGGAATAACAGAAGTATTGAAAATTGCAATATTTATAAGGATGATAGAGAGGAGAGGGAACGCCCACAAAAAAGAAAAAAAACAATCAACAAAATGAATTAATATTAAAGGAATACCTTAGGAGGAGCGAAGATAAATACAAAAATAAAATCATTAAATCAGGTAAATTCAAAAGACTAAAGGTTGACAAGAGGATTAAAATACCACCTAGGCAATTAAAGAGGTAGAAAATCTTAATGAGAGATTAACCTCAGAGGACAGGATCTTCCCTGTGGACTTTCTTGCATTCATTGCTTACTCACGCGATACTTTGAGTTTCCCACATATATATATATATATATATATATATATATATATATATATATATATATATATATATATATATATATATATATATGAGATGAGGAAGCAATTCGGGTTTTACAAAAATTTCATTAAATAAATCAATGACTTTGAAAACCCTCTGTTTTTATTTTTTGAGTTGGTTTTGGGGGATGACAGATCTAGTATTGGCTTAGGCCCACCTATTTTAATAATAGTTTTTCTTTCATTATAATTGATCGCAATGAACTTCCTTTTTAATAATTATACAATAATGCAATTGCATTTTCTCCCAACTTCATTTGCATCCATTTTGTTTAAAAGGGGGTTATCACTTAAGAAAATAAATAAACAATTCGCCACACTTATTTTGTAAACAACACAATCACACTGCCTCCTAGCTACTGATTTAAAAAATACGAGGAGTGACTTCGGTAGGGCTGCCATAATCCAGGAAAAATTTACAAAATGCTTAAGACACAAGAGCGTAACCATACAGAGTTTATGCTATGTAGCTGCTTTCATTCTAAGAACCAGTATTTAAATATAACCAAAAATTGTTTCAGCTTCAGAGGATAATAATAGTTTGTTGCTTTTTTCTAGATTCTGGAAACCCGGCAGGGTTGCCAGATGGAAGCCACTGACTACAAAGCTAAATTTGCTTCCTTTTCCGTATACAAATAGGTTACATTTTTTTAAATTCTAACACGACGTTGAAATATCTAGATAAAAATCATAAAACTCTAATGACTTTATATTATTGCTAAGCAAAACAAAACACCTTTCAAACTATTCATTCCAAAGCACCAAAAAGCAGAACTATTAATGAAATTAAGACAGAGAAAAAAAGAGTAGAAATCTCGGTGAAAAGGATGCATTTCTTTAATTACAGTCGGGCTCATCAGAGTCTAACTCTAATTCGATTGAAAGTGAACGGTACCGTATGACGTACACAAGAATAGGCAAGCATAAATGTGAGAATAAAATTGATTGTGCTGTGATATTAATTGTTGGGTTGTAATTTCTTTTTTTTTAAATAAAGAACAGCACCGCCCCTGGAATTTCTAAAGAAATGTGATCTGATATTTTTCATAAATTTTCGTGCCCAGAGGAGATGTGTAAATGTCACATTAAAGACTATATCGGACACACAACTACCACACTAAGGAAGCGTCTAATGCCCCATAAAAACCATGGAGCTATACATCAGCACTTAGTGGAGGCCAATGACCAGAAACATACCATACAAAAATTGATGGAAAACAGACATAATTCACAAGAGAAGAATTACAGCCGCCTTCTAATAACCGAGGCTGTAAGCATCGCCCTTCAGCCACCCACCCTGAACATCCGGAAAGAGGTTAATATACTTCCGTCGTTCAGAGCACGACGAACACGAAGAAATATCTCAATCGCTCCTCCTCAGACAAACAATGGCCCTTGCCCTTCTACGGAACCGAACCCCTTGAACGAAATTTGAATATCAACGCTGATACGTTCCCTCAGACCTCAAAACAACGGGAGAAGTATTCCAAATGGTCAGATACCGAGATAGTCTTACTTTCTGTTTCTTTTATTTATGTATACACATATACATATGAGACCTGTTCCAAATGTCACATGTTGCGAACACTTTTGGGCCACATGTTGTTTTTGTTCCACTAAAAAAGTAAATGATTGGTGCCAAATTTCATTGCAATCAGACATTGCTTAGGGTTCCGCCACAATGCAACAATTTTTCAAAAACAAACAGAAAAGGAAACAAAAAGTCAGCAAACATGATAAAAAGAAGTTCTAATATATTTCCTTTCGCACGCAGAGAAGAACAAATAGAATTGCATAACTAAGAACTGAAACAAGGCAAAAACCAGCTCCGAAAGAACCTCCTCGCTTTATTCGAAGTCCAATCGCTCCGGCTATAGTAGGGCTGCCTTAGAGGTCGTGGGGCACCCCCTTCTGTCTTTGGTCACCATTTTAAGAAGAAACTACTTCTGAGCTTCTTCTCGGGTGATGGCCGCGTTGAAGGTGGTCATCAGGGCCACTCCCCGTTCGGCAGCGTCGTTTGACCCCCTATCTGGTCAATCGCCTTCCTCATCTTGCAGAAGAGAGGATCCCCATCCCATTTGGCGGGGCTATTAGCCAAGAGTGTGGTCATTTATTCTTCTTGTCCTGGAAGCAGGAGATCCAGCACCTTTCTCGACCGGGAACTGAAAAAGCCTGAAAGAGGCTTGTTGGGATTGAAGGCCCTTACGTCCAGACGTTTCAGTCTTTTTCCCTCCATCTTTATGTTCTGGACCATGGATGCCTCCTCTTTCTTTGTAACCCTTTCGTTGAAGAGAGAGAGAAAGAGTGAGAGAGAGGCACCAAGTCTTCTGACACGTACCAGAGATGGCGCTTGACTGCCTTTAGGGCCACTTCAGCAACCAGCTTATTGGGAATTCCTCTGTAAGATTCCCACATAAAGATGAGATAGTTGTAGGTATCATGGGAAGAAACCATGGCCTTGTTCCACGGAATGGCGTTACATGGCTCGAAGTTCGTGAGAGGCTAGCCGAAACTGAGACCTGAAGAGGAAAACCTTGAGAGCATAGATTCTCTTCGACATCCACCTCGCTTGATGAAACGCTCCTGGTGCTCTCATCTTGAAAGTCGTCCCAATATCGCATCCCAGGAAGATGTAAGAGAGAACCAAGAGCTCCTTCTAGACGTCTCTTGTATGGTTTTCTTGTTTCAAAGCACTCTTGAACTCGCTTAAAGCTGTCACCCTTGCATCAGGCAGCTCGCCTGTCAGGAGAGGAAGGAGGTTTTTTGAATCCATGGAGGACTTCCAAGATTCCTGGTCGAGAAATTCCCACAGGTCCGGAAATTGGACAAATCTTGATGCAGGTTCCTTCATAGGACCCGTGTTCGAGGCAATAGGGTAAAACACGATTCCTTGAATGTGCGCCTCTAGTCCAGCGTTGGATACCGCCTTGAGGACAGCCTCCGCCATGTGACGCCCAGTGCCTTTGCTGCTTCCATGAGGTTCTCCTTGTCCCCTCCTGTGACGTGAATAGCGAGCCTCTCAACGCGTTCACGTCCCATAGCGATCTCAAGCAGCTGCTTGGCATCCCGGCAAGGTAGCATAAGGCATCTCCCTGGGAGTTCGATATTCTCTGCAGTGGCCACTTCCTTTCGGTTCTTTCTCCTGTGGCGGTGGATGGAGCTCATAGAGGAGAGCGTGATGTTGTCAATGGTCTGACTGATTGCCTTGGCCACGGCTCCTACCACTGCCAACTCAGCCGAATCTAAGACCTTGAAGTGGTCCAGTTTGGTGGTCACTTCCTTTGACAGGATCATGGCAGACTTCTTTCCAGCTCTTCTCTTAGAAAGATTTAGGCACTTGAACTCGGCAGCGGTTCTATCCGCCTTCCCCCTTTCTCTTGAGGGGACGAAGACGATGAAGCCACCTGTCTTGAAGGTACAACACTTAAGGCGATTTTTTTCTCCATTTCTGCAGCCTGTTTCCGCGTCATCTCCGCTTCTTCCTGCTTCCGCTTTTCTCTTGGAGCCTCGCTGACACATTGTCCAGTCTAGTCATGGAAGAAGTCGATCGATCCTTTCTTTGCTGAGGAGGAAGGCCCTGTCTCCTCGTTTGTGGTCTTCTCAAGGGCATCTCTGTGCGTCACATGGAACAAGTCATATCGGTCTCCTTGATAGATCTCCTTATTTATCCTTGCCGTTTCCGAAGTTCTTTTCTTGTGCTTCTGAAGACACTCGTAGGTCTCCACTAACTTGAGCAGCTTCGCCTTGCTGCAACGCAGTGGATGGGTAGGATGACCTGCCTTCTCCAAATCCCCAGGACTCCCTCCACGGTCTTCTTTGCAGCCTCCGCTTTGTTTTCTTTTCCCCTTTGAGGGAAGAGGGCTCCCGGTGACCAATAAACCAGCATCGTTTGGGAATAGAAACCATCGCACCTGTGAAAGGAAAAATGGGAATATTGAAGTTCTCTGTTCTGTTAAGTGATGCGACTGAAAATGAAAACTTTCAGTTCCTTAAACAACAATTAATGTTCGTATCAATTTACCACCAAAAGAATGAAGAAGCTGGTGACCTCTGGACACTAAACAAACACTTCCAAAAGCCAATCCACTTGACCGACTGCCAAAGTCACCTTAATAATGGACCAGGGGCAGCCGCATGGATGGGGAGGAGAATTGTCGTTCTGGGGGATCTTATATCTTATCCGATCGAGTTCAAATTCTATGTACACCTATAAGCCCCCAAGTGGAACAAGAACATGGGGCCTGAAGTATCCCACAACTTTTATATTTTTGCAATATGAAATTGAACAGCCCTAATACATATACGTATGTGTGTCTTTGTATATCCGTAGTTATATATTTTATTTCAATGTATATTTTCATATTGTATGTATTTGTATGTTTTCCAGTAAATATGCTTTACATGTATTCATGGATATATGTTAATTATATGTTTATTATTTTCGAAATTATTCGATACGGCAACCTCTTAATTTTATTCACAAAATCACATTATCCATTCTGGTGATTTTGTGAATAAAATTAAAGAGGTTGACGTATCGAATAAGCAGTTGTTAAGTCTTGATGTCAATAGCCTTTTCACAAAAGTTCCCTTCGATGAAACTCTGGATTTAATTATGAACAACTTGCCTTCGTCTAACCTAACATTACCCCTACTGTGTAATAAAATTGTAAAATTAGTTCGTTTGTTTGTGACGGACAATGTGTTCAGAGCTGAAGATTGTTTTTACAGGCAGAAATATGGCATGAGTATGGGCAATCCCCTTTCCCCGATATTATGCAATCTCTTTATGGAGGATTTTGAAAAGCACCTTCTCCCCTCCCCCTATTTTACACAATCCCATAACGTGAATCCGCTATGTAGACGATATATGTGCCACATGGTCTATCAATGATAACAGATTTGACTCTTTCTTTAAAAAATTGAATAATATCCACACAACTATTACATTTAAAGTAGAATGGGAACTGAACAACTCAATGCCGTTTCTGGATGGAAAAAATATCTAAAAATATTTATATTCATTATTTCTCGTGTCACGATGTATCCGTTAAAAGGTCTGTAGTTTCTTTCAGGTTCCTGAGAGCATATCACATTTGTGATCCTTGTTCCCTGCAAGTCGAAATTTATACAATCATCTAAACATTCATTGAACTGCAATATCCCCTTTGGTTCATAGAAAGGTGTCACTATAAAGCCAGAACCATATATTACTCCCCAGCTAATTATAAGAAAAACAGATGTCACAAATATTATGTTACCTTCCCATACTCCCCCCAGTTAATCAATTTCAAAAAGTTGGCACGGACCAACAACATCAATGTTGCCTTTCAGTACGAGAATACGATCAGAAATAGCCTATCCGAAAATAGATCGATTGATAAAGAACAGGGAGTTTATTTTATTCCATGCAAATCATGTAATGAATTATATATTGATGAAAGCAGCAGATTTTCCAAGCAAATGAATGAACATTAATGTGATATGCAACGTAGGGCCCTCTCCTTGAGTTTATTTCTACATATGTCCAATGAAAATCATCAAATTGATATTGATAATGCTAAAATCGTATATAAGTCTCACAATTCTATACATCGACGCTTAATTTAATCGGCACTTATAAAAGAAATTCCCAACTTTAATACTTCCGACGGCCAATTCAATACTAATACATTAATATGCAAGAAATTCATACTTCCGTTTCTCAAAAATGCCGACACATTCTCGCATAATCCACCTTAGAGCCACTGATTTGTGTGTTTGTACGTTAAGCAATTTCTGTATTTCACATTTTCACTAGCGAATGACAATGACGGATGTCTCCGTCGAAACCTGGTTTCGCATATAAAATTAGCCCTATTACTGTGGTTTTATTCCTATAGTAGTTACACGTACGCTACTGTACTTTTTGGATATATATATATATATATATATATATATATATATATATATATATATATATATATATATATATATATATGAATAACGTTATAGCCACGAGGAAAATGAAACAACGGAGAACTGCGAGGCCTTTCGACTAATGGTCCTTAAGGACCATTAGTCGAAAGGCCTCGCAGTTCTCCGTTGTTTCATTTTCCTCGTGGCTATAACGTTATTCATAAATTCCTCACGTTCCTTATTTTCGTGATTCAGTTATACATATATATATATATATATATATATATATATATATATATATATATATATATATATATATATATATATATATATATATATATATATATATATATATATATATATATATATATATACATATATATATATATATATATATATATATATATATATATATATATATATATATATATATATATATATATATATATATATATATATATATATAGCATGAACTGTTGAGCTTTTTCCAAATCGAAGTTTCAATATGAAGGCGAAAACTAAGCACACTATTGATAAAAGCATCTTTATTTGTCTGGGTTTGAACGTTTCGAGGAGCTAGCCTCATCATCGACACTAAGAAACTAAGATAGTAAACGTTTAAAATTTATAGTTTTCATAAAATAGTAAAATTGAATAGTGTAATTTAGGATAAGCTGTTCAATATAAGAATAAAATTTTCAATAATTCATGATACAATATAAAAATTGATGCAGTTTGATATATATTTAAACCAGGCAATGGCTTCGCTACTAAGCTTAAAATCTAAAAAAAGCAGCCATGGTTAAATTTTTATAAATTTGTTGAACTTCGCCAGTTATAATAATTTTAAATAGGAACTTTAAACTAAATTTCCCCCCCTTTCAAAATATCAAGTAGCTAAAATATATTTATAGAATAAGATATATAAAAATAAATTTTCTGAACTTCACCATTTGTAATTCTTTGGGTTTTAAAAAACTCACAAAATTTCCATACTTATATATATATTTCTGAACTTCACCATTTTGTTTTTTGATATTATAAAAGAATTATTAGAAATATCTTTGATAAAAAAACACATAAGTCATAAGCAAACTAAGATGAAATTATTATTCAAATACTCAAAAAAATCCCCTTCTTAAATTATAGAGTTAGTGATGATGATTAGGTTTAAGTTTTAGGATGTAAAGTGATTCTAATATCCCTAATTCGTTGGGATGGGGGCTATGACTAAGTAGTTCAAAGTTATCCAGATTTATTTTAGACTTGCATACTTTGATGTGATCTCGTATGGGCGAGGGGTCTGGTTCCAATATTGTGCCCATTTTTTAATAGGAATTTTTGGTCCAGATATGGATAAAATTTATTTAGTCTTCTTAATTTCATTTACAAAGTCGTTTGATTTTTTACCATAGTATGGGAGACTAAGGAAAATGGATAATTTCTCTACAGTATTTTCTGTTCGATTCTTTTGATTGAGAGCATTAAGAGACTTTTTCATGTGTTTTTTCCACTAATGAGTCAGGGTAGCCATTATTTTTTAAAGAAAGTGTTTAGGTGTGAGAATTCTAAATGCAGCAGTCTGTATGAAGAACATATATTGTAGGCTCGATAAATAAGGGCTTTTATCGGGGATAACTTAAGGTTTTCTGGCAAGAAACTAAAGAAGCTTTTAGTCACGCAAAAATAATAATCATTTAAATGATCATTCCCTTCTCTCCACCTCAACAGAACACCAAAAAGGTAGAGATTTCAACTTGCCTTTACTGCACCATCCAAAATTTTAAACACCCGTTCCGCAACATGTGCATATGTATGGCCAAACTTCGAGTTTAATCTCTCAATCTGATTCCAAAATAGACGCAGTAACACGATTTCACATAGAGAGCAATTTTTGGATACTGATCGGGCCGTGTTACTTTGCTCCATATGAAACAAAACCTGTTTGAATTACTTTTACTACTCTCTCTGAAAGAACGTTGATGCACTAACGAAAGCATGACAACGTGTTCGCGATAAATCTATCAGTGCCGATAGAAGCGGAAGGGATTAAACAAATTGCTATAACCTTTTAAATCCTTTTACCCTTGTTTTGTTGTTGTTTTGTGCAACTCCTTCAGAAATTAACTTAGTTCTGCAACTGAAATCACTTCATTCTGGAAGAAGAGCTAAAGTGCTGAAAAATATGGGTGTTTAAAAAAGGTGTTAGAAAACCGAAGCTGATCAGAGAAAGGGGTTGCAAATTTGAATGCAGCACGTTGCAAATATATAGAATTAATTTTAAATAACATAGATATCAAAATGAGGTCAACCATTTTAATCAATGTGTCAAGGAGAAATATTTCATAGTTCATCTTATGATCAGAAGTGATTTATACAAAAAATCAAGAGTTTTCTGGAACCATAATTACATTTCCACTTCTTTTCTCCTTATTTCAAATGCGTGTGTATACTTCAATCACAAAGGATGCAAGTCTCAGGCACCACTCCTTCGATTCTCTCAGAATAGAACGAATCTGAATGTACACACCATTCAACTTCCTCCCCTACAAACGATTGTTGTGAAAGCAGTTTCACTATAAGCAGTCCCGAGCTCACACATTCGCGCATAGGCATAACACATTACTATCATTTCTCATCTATAAAGAGTGCCACACCCTCTTTTGATCGCTTTCTCGCTACCATGCACTCCTTGCCGAACTGGTGCGCCCCAAAACCGCTAGTCCAAATGGGCTGGTGCGACGAAAGAGCAAGTCCAGAAACAGCTAGTCCAAATGAACTGGCACGACAATAGAGTCAGTCCCAAAACAGCTAATCCAAATAAGCTGGTGGGACAAAGGAGCTATTCACAAAACAACTACTCTAATGAGCTGTTGCAACAAAAGAGCTAGCTCAAAAACAGCTAGTCCAAATGAGCTGGTGCGACAAAAAAGCTAGTCCAAATGACCTGGTGCGACAAAAGAGCTAGTCCAAATGGGCTGGTGCGACGAAAGAGCTTGTTCCAAAATAGCTAGTCCAAATGAGCTGGTGTGACGAAAGAGCAAGTCCAGAAACAGCTAGTCCAAATAAACTGGCGCGAAAATAGAGCTAGTCTCAAAACAGCTAATCCAAATGAGCTGGTGGGACAAAGAAGCTATTAACAAAACAGCTAGTTCAAATGAGCTGTTGCAACAAAGAAGCTAACCCCAAAACTGCCAGTCCAAATGAGCTGGTGCGACAAAAGAGCTAGTCCAAATGACCTGGTGCGACAAAAGAGCTAGTCCAAATGGGCTGGTGCTACAAAAGAGCTTGTCCCCAAATAACTAGTCCAAATGAGCTGGTGCAACAGAAGAGAGAGTCCCAAAAAGCTAGTCCAAACGAGGTGGTGTGACCAAAGAGCTAGTCCTAAATGCGCTTGCGGCAAAATAACTAGTGTGACAAAAACGCTCGTCCAAAAAGAGTTAGTTCCAAAAGAGCTTGTACCAATCATAGTCCTTAGAAAAATTTAATGAAACTACGAAAATGTTAAGTGGTTAATTTATAAAATAAGATATTAAACGTTAACCAAAATGAACAAAACTCAAATGTTATTGAGTAATATTATGGCTAATGCCTCGCAAATAAAATATTTACTAGATCTTCGTTCTGTATGTGGTTTTTAATCAACCTCTTGAACCTTGCATTTATTTCTTGGGTTTTCGTTTTAATAGGTGAATGCTGTCTAGTGAAATAAGCATCTAAATTACTTCTTCGAATAACTTCCTTTTGAATGCCTCTCATAAATCGCCGCATGGAAGGATGTGCGCAGTCCTACATTGTTTGCATAGCTCATTGCCATCCCTCTAACTTATTAGTTGTCCTTGGTAAAGCATTTTGTTCTTTGCCGGACACCCGACATCTCCGTGGGGTCTTCCTATGTACGTATCCTCGTAATAGTCGTAAAGTGTTGCCATTTCTTCTTAATCCATTTGCTGCAGTTCGCATACTTCATTCAACTCTTCAAAAGCTTATGACATCTTGTAGTAGAATGCCACTTTTTAATCACCCCACTCTTAACACCACTTTTGTCGCGGTATGCTTTGTGGTACGTGAGGTACTTCTTTGATGAAGTAGGCTTTGATCTAAAAGTGCTAATTCGGTTGTTTTGTTGTCAAGGAAGAGCCACTTCAACACTTAAGGATAAGGGGAAACACACAGGAAGTATCCCAAAATAAACAAATATTTTAAATGTAACACTTAACTATGACAAACAAACAGTTATCCGGGTGGCATCTAAGCCTATTAACATAAATACGATGACAAAAATAAACAAATAGGCTTCACGTAAACACACCAATTGCCGATTAGTATTCTTATCGAGACCCTATTTGATTAGCGTTAAACATTAAATTACAGTACTCTCGTCTACTAGCAAATATGACTGAGGTTCACGAACAATGGTTTCTACTTCCCTTAAAACGTGAGACGTACTAAACACATACTATCGCAATATGAATATAAATGTTCTTTCTAACTTACATGACAGGAGGGATCAGGGATGCCGGATGTCGCTGGAGGGCTTATCTCTCGCTTAAGAGTGTTGCCGTGGCCCATGATTGAATTTCGTAGAGGTGGTATGGCGGGAGAGAGATGAGGCGATGTATCTTTTGATTGCAAACTTGCCTCAGGTTAAATTAAGAAGATGGCGAGAGTTACGGTGCTCTTCGCTCCAAAAGTCCTCTTCTGAAAGATCTTGACGCTTCTTGGTATCTGATTCTTCTGCGTAGAGTGTCCACCTAGCTTTTGGGGTATTCGGTGAGATTTTTACCTTAATTAAAGAACGGAAACTCGTTGGGGCTGAGTTCTTCTCCTCTCACTCTTACGGAGCTTGAGATGTGAGGATCACTCGAGTGTGAGCGGGTTTACTTTTCTCCAGTCAGACTTCTTCTAAGTCTGTAAAGGATTCTTAGGTATGGCACCGATACAAAGCTTGAATATTTATGTTATTTCGGCCCGGGAAGGGGGAATCGATTTTCTCAATCTGATCCTATCGTTTCTCACGGAAATCGTCTTGTATGGCTGAAGGATCGATCTTCACAAACTGATCCTTCTTATTTCTTATCGAATTCTAATCTTCTTGTCTGGTTGAAGGATCGATCTTCACGAACTGATCCTTATTCTGGCTTATCGAATTTTAATCCTCTTGTCTGGCTGAAGGATCGATCTTTACGAAGTGATCCTTTTTCTTGCTTATCGAATTATAATCTTCTCTCTTTCTTTCCGGGGCTTATTTATAGACAGATCACCGCCCCATCTGAGGGGAAAGGGGCAAGGCCACAGAGTGGATCGCAAATGGTGAGTTTGCATCTGGTGAGAGCGAGAAGTGCAG
This sequence comes from Ceratothoa steindachneri, assembly GCA_963969495.1. Lineage (NCBI taxonomy): Eukaryota > Metazoa > Arthropoda > Malacostraca > Isopoda > Cymothoidae > Ceratothoa > Ceratothoa steindachneri. Next base: position 190,452,139 of record OZ018317.1, read on the forward strand.
AGGTTGGCACTGAGGTGCCCAAGTCGGCTTGCTAATTAGAGAGACTCTCAACCGCCCCAGTTCTTGGCGTGCCTTTTTAAGAGCACCACTTTTTTTGTCACATAACCACGGAATTATGGGTCTCGTAGGTAATTGGATCGTTAGAGCTTCGTTTAAGAGCCTTATGTGGTCGCCTTAAAACAGATGTTAACTCCAACTGCCCAAAGCGGCAGGGAGATCAAACAGGGTAGGCAATTACTGTTATTCGCCGGCTACCGTTCCCACGCTTCTCCTCATGGGGCTCACTTCTCCGGCTTTCTCCACAAGGAAGGGGGGGCTTTAATGTACATATCCTCCTCCGGGAGGCTTAATGTAGCCATTTCTCTACACATCTGATCATGACGATGGAATGCTAAAGGTGCAAGCAGCTTGCAATGAAGACGACAGGTGTCGTTAGTTACGTAGATATTTGTCAGTCCAAGATTTTTAAATTTTCTCCTTATTGCTTGTGAAAGATTGAAAAAACATCGTTGGACAGTTACATTGGGAAATACTGCAGTGAAAGCAACAATTGTAGCTTTTTTAAAATCTAGCGTTACAACATCAGGTTGTAAGTTGAGACGCTCGTCTTTGAGAATTTTAAACGCCCGTTCATATGTTGATTTTTTTCTTATATGGTAGTAAAATATAGACACATGAAAATAAGTAGTCATTTTGAACAGCGTGGATCTTATAAAGTTGATAAAATAATTTTGGAACAATTTTGTATGTCCCATTATGCATTAAGTTTATCAAGCATCGTTCATGGCAAAAATTATTATTCGCTCAGAGTCAACAATATGATGACTGAACAGAAATGAGTCAACAGTCTCACCTATGGTAACTGTTTTGAATTCTTCAAGTAGTATCAAATCCTCAGTTGACTATGGTTCGGGAATATAACCTTCGTATTTATACCTCTTACGTTGAATATGTTTTAGGAGTGCCATTCTTTTTGACAAAAATCGCCATGGCTTCATCTTTAAGCTGTTGTTCAACGTTACCGACGATTCTTCGGGAAAGAGCAGTGGGACTAAGTACTTCTTCATTTTGGACTAACTATTTTGGAAACAGCTTTTTTGTCGTATACTCTTGCTGCAAACCATTCGTACCACTTCCTAAAAGGTTTTCACTCACTTTCCTATTCGTGCAACCTAATGCAACGTGAAAAGTCTCCAATGGAAAAGACAACTTGAAAGAGCTGACAAAATAGAATCTTGTCGAAAGCTGCAAATAAGCACAGTGATTACCAATATTAAAAAGAGTGGATTTTATCCAAAATTAAACTCTTTTTCATGGTTTTATCTGGGGGAGGGGATATTCCCTTCATATTCTTCCTTACAATGGGAGGATTAGGGTAATCATTTCCTTATACCCTTTATAATAAATATTTTTATTATTATTATTTAGGTGAACGCGAATCAAACACTGATGATTTATATGCAAATTTTAATTAATTGCCAATTAATTTTATTGAAGTGGTAAAAGGGCGAAGATAAGAGCAAAATTATTTCCCGTAACTCCTGCCCCCGGAGCCACCGAATCCGCCTTTTTGGCCACCACCAAATCCTCCTTGTTGCCCACCACCAAAACCACCTCGTTGACCACCACCAAATCCACCTCGTTGGCCGCCACCAAGTCCACCTCGTTGGCCCCCACCAAATCCACCTCGATGGCCACCACCAAATCCACCTTTTTGGCCACCGCCAGATCCTCCTCTCCCACCTCCGAATCCTCTTTGGCTACTTCCATATCCCTGCCCGCCACCAAATCCGCCCTGGCCCCCTCCAACTCTTCCTTGGCCACCTCCAAATCCTCCTTGACCACCTCCAAATCCTCTTTGGCCACCTCCAAATCCTCCTTGACCCCCTCCAAATCCTCCTTGGCCACTGCCAAATCCTCCTTTACCACCTCCAAATCCTCCTTGGCCACCTCCAAATCCTCCTTGGCCACCTCCAAATCCTCCCTGGCCACCTCCAAATCCTCCAATTTGACCACCACCGCCGAATCCTCTCGAGCCACCGCCAAAGCCCCCGGAGCCACCAGATCTTCTACTCGCGTAGCTCCCGCCCGCTTGCACAGAGGCGATCACGGCGGTAGCAAAAAGGACGACGAATGACACGAATCTCTGTGGGAAAAAGCAGTGATGAGCACCGAGGAAGAGAGGAAGGAAGGGAATACCTGACTAGTATTGAACTGGTAAATCCCTGGTTCAAGTTTAGGTTTAGGGTCCGTGGATCCGACTATAAAGGGGTGTCGTTTAAGAATCAATGACCTCTTGCCTCAGAATATTTCACAAGGTCATCCTGAGGTGGAATTACACATTTAAGAAGAGGGAATATTTTGATTAGGGAATAAAAATGAAATAGGATTTTAGCGACTGAATCAAACTAATAATGACTGCCTGGTGTTATCGAGCATCTTCCAATATATATATATATATATATATATATATATATATATATATATATTCCTTGAGTTCCTCAACCCCTTTCAGGAGCGTTACATTTACGACTATTCTCTAAAATGAGAAATTTTTAAGAAGTCTTTTGTAAATGCTAACGTTTAACTTTAACAGAATTGATGGTTGCCTAGTCATATATGCAACGTTCCTGAAGAGGTTTGAGGAACTCCATGAGACTTCTCTAGCAGGTTAATGAATTATTATTATTACTCTCCCAGGAACCTGATGTATATGCTTGTCCCTGTGGGTTTTTTCTTAAGAGAAATGATGTCTGCAACTCATGTTGTTAGGAATAATCCCTCTCTTTTGGTCGATCCGAAAACAAAACTACCTAAACCCCGATTTCTTACCATGGTTGTTTAGTTGCTTCGCTTACGAGGGCGACTGTGGCTCGACGACCTGCCGCGGTCAATTTATACCTACCTCACCGTGGTCGTCGGATCGCTCATTTGACCTTCTCTCGGACGCCCAGAGACTTCCGATTTCTCAACAGGCGGAAGATGGCGCTTGAGTGATTGGGGGCCGCTCCCTGACCAGCGGCGGGCAGCTCTCGTGACTCCCACGCACGAAACGAGCAAGGTTAGGGATGCCCGTCTCTCCGAGCCCCCCACCCCACCCCCTCCCTCAAATGGTATTTGGTTCCCATAAAAGGACGGCTGCCGTCATGTAGGATTCTTCTTTTTCTATTAACATTTGATGAAAATCAACAGATTAAAGGAGGTGACTAAGGAAGGGGCATTGAAGCCCTGACGCTCCTATGGAGAGTGGAGCGTTGTATGATAATAAAAGTTTCATCTTCGCTAATTCACTGATCAAGTTTGGTACAGCAAAAATGGTGTTCTCGCAAAGGTATTCGAATTCAGAGGTTTTACAGGGAGAGGTTTCCTCCTTTTGCTTCGCGTCCGTTGACGGACGGAGTCGCGAATAAGGACGTCCTTTTTGAAGATGAGGCATTTCCCAACAAGGCTTGATCATTACCTCAGTTGCCACTTCGGTTTCAACTCATTGCAGCATACATTGGCTGAGGGGCGAAAAAAAAACTTGCGTGATTGTTCTGAAATTCGATCTTCGAAATGTGTATGCATGTCTATGTCTATCCGCAAAGGAATTCAAATCCGTATTTTCGAGTCCATACTTTCTATGTACGACTCGGGATCAAAAAAGAAGGAACCAAAATTCATTGCCGAAAGATTTTTCTATTCTGTGCTTTGAATTCATTGATTATTTCAGATGTCATGTTTTTATTAAGTCGATCTAAATAATCTGGTGACGTTGGATTTCATTCAGCCTTTTAGGCCTTTTATTATAAGACCTTTTTTTGCTAAAATTCTCGGTTTTGAAATTGAAAAATCCCGAAACTCAAAAAGGTTAAGTAAGAATAGCCTCGTGTCAAGAATATTAAACTTAATTCTAACCTGTCAAGAATACCGAATCAAAAATCACCCATGTCGAAATTAGCGAACCCATGTAAATATCCTGAAAATTCCAAGGTTCGAGGATAGTGAATGTGGTTATTGATGGTGTATAGATTCAAGTAATAGAACTCAATCAAGAATTGAAACACTAAGAGTTCTATTATGGCAGGGATTTACGGTAGAGAAGTAGTGCAAACGAGGATAGCGAAAACAGATCTATTCGTGGATCATATATTTCAGTAAAAGAACTTACAAAAAGGGAAAAAAACTAAGACAGCTCTATTACGGTTTGGGTTTATGGTAGAGAATCTATTATATTTTAAACATACTCCATGTCAAGAATATGCAACCACTACTGAATTGTGGTTTGGATTTGGTATCAAATGAATCTTTCTTTATGGACACATTTTGTTCGTACTTACTACAAGCATTCACTTCACTCTTCCACAGATAATAATTATCAATAGAGGCAGCGCACTTTGTCCAGTTCATCGACGTAGAACACGATTCGCATTTTAATACTTTATATAAGTCCACCTTCGTTAATCCAATTAATCACTCTTAAAATTTCTTCAGCAAATAATGGTTGCACTATGTCTTCAAATGTAGATTTCAAAGGCTGAGTAAACAATGAATATAAAATGTCTTTCTTCTTCTAATAACCCGTTGTTCTTTTCTTAGGCATCCGTGTCACAGTATAGAATCTAAAAGCTCCCATGCTAAGAATAGTGAACCTTAAATGTATTGGGGTTGCTATTGGTTACAGAATAAGAAATTTGTATTAATAAACCTTGAAAATCAAGAATAATATACAGAAGAAAAGAGATTTACAATGAATTCGTTTGTGATTTTTATCTGGCGAGTCACGATTTAGAAATCAACGGTAATCTGTTCACAAGTTCATGTTAATTTCCTAGAAATTAATTCACTAGTGATACTAGGGATTTGAAGCCTTGCAATTTACCCCTCTTTCTCACTAATCTGAGGGGCATAAAATTCTTTCTTCCAATTTAGCATTGCGGATGGGTGGAAATTTCTTCGTTAGGAAAACAATTTCTCTAATTTCTTTATTCATTTCCTTTAAAAAAAAATCAGCAATCTAAGCTTTATATGTACGAGTAGATGTGGAAGCAAGATTTCACCAGGATTTACTAGAGGTTCAGCTACCGCATTATGAGAGATAGGTTGAAAGGTATCTCGAGTTTGCCTTTCTCTTAGTTCATAGTGCTTCTCATTACTCTGCTCCTTACCTCCTTTCGTTCCTAATATTCGAGACGTAAACTGAAAAGTGATAGAATTAAATATCACGAAAATAGAATAGGTGTAACATAAAATAAATAGATGTAAGAATATCAATAAAATATTTATAACTAGAATGAATATAAATTTAAATCCAAAAAATAAAGTTAAATATGCCACGTTAAAAGTCTAGAAGATTAATGTTACGTGTTGAAATCTATATATAAAATTTAAAGATTATGTCTGTCTGGTTGTCTCTGAGAAATATATAAGTACATTCGTTGTATGTATCTTTTTTCTATGGAGTTAATGGTTCAGGTTTCGTCTCATATGGTAAAGAGCATTAGAACACAAAACGAACCAAGATTTGTCTTCAAAAATTGCTCGAATTTTTCATTTTCTTTTCGCTATAGCAGCTGAAATGGGGTCGCTGGCAAATATAGAAATCAATTTATCTAATGCAACTTTTTCATAAAAACACACTGAACCTTGCAAAAAAATCCAGAACCATCAAAGAGAACCAACAAAGTTAAACACCTTGACCTAACTTCCCCCCCCCCTAAAATTTTAAACATCATGCAATGGCAACAAGCCGTAACTATTTACCTTCGGAATCATACCCCCCTCCAATTAACCTCAAACTGAAAGAGACACTACAGCGAAGCGACGTTTCGTTCCACTCTCTAGAAAATATCGAGGTTTATAAGGTCATGATTAGAATTATTTATAAGAGAGGAAGGGTGATGGAGGGCGAGCCAGAAGGAGAGGGGAGGATTAAAATGACCAATCTAGCCCTCCAATCTATTGGTTCTATTGGTATAAACACCCACGCGGAGTATTTGCACAAGGTGGTCGGTGTGTGTCGGTTGCCAGATCCATTCGGTCGTCTTCTCTGTGAGGCAGAATTATTGCATCCGCTAACAGAGTTCGGCGGAGGTGGTTACTTGAGCCCAAATGTATGCTTGTCTGTTTATAAAGACATGAGAGAAGTTGATTGGTCTGCTGGTTGTATGAGTCATTGGTTCTGCGGTTCTGTGTAGCAAAATGATCATAAAACTGTGTCTGCCGACTTGGTATATTTCCCTCTGCTTCAGTGAAGGAAAATTTTAGCTTATCTCAAATCGTTTCCTACGGCGTTTTGGGGCAGGTCTGAGACGACGCTGGACGACTCTCGTGATTTGCTGGGATGCTTTTTAGTTTTCGATTTCAGGCGAGGTCGAACATTCGTGATGTGTAAGATTGACCTTGGTTTCGGGTAGTTCTTTACTTGAACATTATCCTTTGCGCCCGGTAAGTATTCTGTCCGAACATTGAGGGTTGATCACCTCTTCCTCTTTTTAACTAACCATTTATGATTTTGTTCCTTTTTAATCCCTATGCGAAGTTTTATAGCATTTTCCTTTTCTATTATTCTCTTTAACATAATTTGATTCTCTTTGATTCGAGTTCGTACAATTCCACCAATTCAAATGTGAGGTTAGTTGTTAACTTTCTAACATCGCATCGCGGTTCGGAGATCTTTCGACCGGACTATGGGATAGGCATAAAGATCAGAATGACAATCACTGCTGAGACAGAGAGTACATGGGTCTCAGCATTAGTTGGGGGGTGGGGGAAATTTGCTCTGTTTAACACCGACCATCTATGTTAGAATCTATCGTGATCTCAGAGAGGATAAAGACGGAAAGGGAAATGATAGCGGCGTTGCGATTAGATATGTGCGTGATGGCATGTGCAGGAACAACCTTACCCCCTACGGGGTGGGGAGAGTCAGTGTATCCAGCTAATAGGCGGCCAGCTTCCTTCCATACACTAAAATTCCGATTCCGCACTCGCTTGGGTTGAAGCCGACACCTTGTCGCCATAAATCCAATCCCGAACGCATTGAAACAGCGTAACTCAAATTTAGGGGTTCGATCACAGTGAGCGTGAACACAAAACCTCCAGTGGCGTCATGAGCTGACCACCCATTGGGCGAATACGCTGATACTCGCACCCACAGGAGTAAATAGCCCCACACATATCATCACCCGCATAGCGAATCACAACGCCTCTATCAATTTCCTTCCTGTCTTCACAGTACAACATGCCCCGGAACACTGCCGATGTAGTACTTGTACCCCCTTATCGGGTGGCCTTCCCTCGGGCCACGCAGTTTTCCACTTTCGCTCGTTAGTGTTAAAATCACACAATACGACCCAAACACCTCCTTGAAGGTAGCGACTGGAGCCTTCGGGCTCACCACTGAGTCTGTCGTGGTATAGGCAGGACCGAGTGATGGAAGGATGTTCGTACGCATGGGTTGTTTACGTACTAATGCGTGATTAACGTAATATTTTTCTAAGAGTGCTATATATGTTTTGATTATTATTATCTAGGGTCTTGACTGCCTTAAACTTTAAAGGTTCCCTGTGCCAACGTAGCGATTCGAGGAGAGAATAAAAAAAATTGTTAGAACAAACTAAAACTTTAATTAAAACACAAAAACAAAATTAAACCTGAACCACAGAAATATTACGAATTTAAATACACAGTAAGGACTTCAATAATTTCTAAGTAAGGCTTTCTAACTTGACCTACTTGACATTATAGTGATGGTTAACTCACCACTCACTTCAATATTAAAATATACTAACTGTCTCTACTGGAGTTTAAATACCTTGGTTCCTCCGGCAACGGTTTAAGTCTGACCTTGAACTCAATGAGCCCAGACACCTCAGGAATCCGGTGGGTTCTTTAACGCGTGCCTCGACCAGATGGTTGACGGCGGACGGAATAACTTGACAGTCACAAGGGACTTTGGCGAGTGTGGCAAATGGGGGGGGGGAGGGCACGGTACTCGGTTGGAGGGTCTTCTTCAAGGGCAAGGGCTATCATGGTGCTTTAGGATGCACCAGGATAGGCGGGGTTTCACTGACGAGAGTAAGTTGAACTTGGTTCTTAAACCAAATTAACTTAGAGTTCGGTGCGACCACCGGGTAGCGGGCTTGAGGAGGAGCTCTTTTTCTTCGTTTCGGAATTCGTCAAGGGTGAGGAGTGTACTCGGGAGAAGGGTCTCCTTCAAGGGCGAGGACTGTACTCGGGGGAGGATCTTCTTCAAGGGCGAGGATAGTGATGGAGGGGTTGTCTGACAAGAATAAGTTGAACTTGAGCAATTTAACTTTAAGTTCGGTTTGAAAAGCAGGGACTAACTCGAGAATGAGCTGCTTCGTAGTAACTTCTCTTGGTAACCCGGCCTCTCTTGCAGGGGACTTCGTTTTTCCCAAGTGTTTGGTATTTATACTTCGTCACCCCACTGTGGTAGGAGTATGAGGGAGGTGGCTTGTGGACGCGCCACCTCTGGTCCAGCGGGCCCTTCGAGCTTGAGAGAAACGCGTCTCCAATTTCGTACTTGAGGTGAAATTGAATACACACTCGTAGGGGAGATCTTGCAGTTTTAACCGTTGTGCTTTTCATAGGGACGAGGGGCTGTGGTTATTAGATTGACGCAAGGTGCCTGGCCCGGATGTTTTGCGGTCAACGTCTCGTGTCTCAACTGAGAGAGAAGGGAGAGGGTCGATTCTGATCTTCATGTGAATCTTCATTTTCCGGTCGGGAATCTCGTTCCTGACGTGAAAGACAGAAGATAATACATGAATAGAAGAAATGGCTGAAATTGCGCCGCGTCCCGACCCCGAGAGAGTTCGCGGATTGCGAAAGCGATCATCCGAGGGCGGGTCGAAGGAGCTCATCTTTGCAGTCGCTGGGGAGACCGCGATTGAGGGGTGATCTGACACCCATGTTCAAAATATTAAATGGATTTTGTCATATTAAATCTGATTTTTTATTCTTTGCGCTTAATAACTCGAGTAAGAAAAGAGATAAGCCGGGTGGGACAAGAAATAAGTCGGGTAGGGCAAGAAATAAGTCGAGTAGGACAAGAAATGCGTCGAGGTCATCATATAATAACTCGAGTATGACAAGAAATAAGTCGAGCAGGAAAAGAAATACGTCGAGGTCGACATGAAATCTCGAGTAGGACAAGAAATAAGTATAGTAGGAAAAGAAATAGGTCGAAGTCGACATGAAATAACCCGAGTAGGACAAGAAATAAGTCGAGTTGGGCATGAAATAACTCGAAAAGGACAAAACAAATAAGGGCTTCAAATTATCAGCAAGGCGTTGCGAAAGTAAGATCGGTAAAATCTTTTCGCTCACAAGAAAATTTATCATGATTAGAAAAAATACAGATTAACTTAAAAAAATTATTAAGAATTGACTCAGAGAAGATAAAACACCCATAAAAAATAGTAAAGAAATTACCATTAAAAGTGAACAAAAATTTAAAAACAAATGATTCAACGACAATTGTTAGACAGAAAATGACAACAATAAAGCAAGAATGAAATCCTAAAGAAAAACACTGAAAGAGTCGATAAATTTTAAAATAAATATAAGAAGATAATGAACACATTTAATTCCATCTCAAATTACAGATACATTAAGAGAAAGTCTGCAAACCCACAAACAGCCGCAAATATGTAAATAGGAAATTTCGGAGGTTCTAACGTGCGGGAAAAATAGGAAAGCACGAGAAAACTAGAGAACATCATAGTTAATTGCTTGTATAGGTGGGCAAAACGTTCAAGGGAAAAGAAAAAGTATCAATCTGTATACCAATCATTATTTTATGCAAGAAGAACAGGCAGGTTTTAGAGGTAATTATAGCACACATTATTTTCTGTTGTTGACCAATTATTGCGGAGAAATAGCTATAAAATCTTTCTCTTTATGGCATCAACGCTTTGGCAATCGGCTTACGACAGAAATAAGAGGTACGTATGAGCTACATTGAATCACATTCAATATATAACGCGATGCAACGCTGCACCTGGTCAGCGGAAACGCTAGAACAATAAAGGAGTGTACAAAATGAAATCATGTCTCTCCCAGACTAATTAGAGACATTTTCATACAGAAAGCCTCGTCATATATCGCTTCACAGGGCTTTTATCGAAGAAATGAGCCGTTTGGAGAAAATCGCAAAGAAACTTCAAGGGCAAACGGACTTGGACCCGATGTCTTCTACCTATACAGGATTGAAGCCTATTTGATATTTTGCAATAATAGGCTTCAGATTTATGCTTTACTTCGAATTCACTTTTCAGAAAATCCTTCCTTCAAAAAATTCGTAAGGAGTATATCCTCGTTGGTCTTTGTTAACTTTTTTTAGAAAAAAAGCTAGCGAAGCAGAATGGCTGTGGTGCTAGAATCAAGCTTTTAAGGATTGGTTCCAATACCCCGACCAGCCCACCCCCATTTTCAGGTGACATGAATTGTCATTGCTGGAATTTTCCTTTCTTAACTTTTCCACCTTCGATTTTCTCACTTATCGATCACTTTTATATGTTTGTTCTTGCTTCATTCTTTCTCCCTCTGTGAAAATGCCCCTGCTGGTTAAAAATGTATATTTATGGATGTCAACTGAAAAAAAAATGTGTCACTGATATTCACTATAACTACAGTGATTCGTGGATTCCAATATGTCTGTCCGGTGCCGATTAAATTCCCCTTCCTTTATTGGCTCATGGACTAAATCCCCCTCCCTCATTCACTCATAAGCTAAATCCCTCTTTTCTTATTCACATATGGGCTAAATCCTCCTTCGTCATTCACTCATAGACTAAATCCTCCTTCCTTATTGACTCATAGGCTAAATCCCCTTCTTCGTCGACCCATGGGCTAAATTCTCCTTCCTTATTGACCCATGAGCTAAATACCATTCCCTCATTTGCCCAAGAGCTAAATCTTATTCCCTCAATCGCCCATGGGCTAAATCCCGTCCCAATTACTAAAGATTTCTTTTAGAAGTTTCATAATTCTTCCACAAAATCTTTTCGCCCCATAAATGCAGGAGTAATTCGTGGACGCGTAGTTAAAAAGTTGCTCTATTAAATTGAATAATAATAGATTAATTTTAAAATGATTGAAATTAGACAATGAGAAAAATTTGTCTGATTAGTTTCCATAGGTTCGGCGATCTCAGCTCAATCCACCGGTCCTTCCTCTATTCCCATGGAATCCACCGCTGAACCCCCCATTCCTACCGAACACTCCGCCGAAGAATCCACCTTCTGTTGCTGACTCGGCAACGAGTGAATCCAAATCCATAATTTAGATATCCTTTTGCGCTCTTAGCTAAATCCATCGTTGATTCCATCCAATCCACCACCGAGCCCAACTGAAACTTCATCCACATCCACCATTGCTGTAATTTCTTCGGCTGTTGACCGCTCCATGACCACCAAATCCACCATCCACCCTTGTTTATTGCGGTAGTGGGAGGCATTTCTCATGTAAACTCAGGTCCAAGAAGAGGCCCAAGGTCCCAAATGCATGAACCCGGAATCATCTGACCTGGAACTAATTAAAGCTTCGTCATGGAGCCAGAACCCCTGGGGGCGGGGGCAGATGGGAAAAAGATAGAAGTTGATCAGGCCAGATAGTCCTTGGGGCTCGGTAGCCACCCGATGTGACCCTGAGTAACCTTTTCCCTTTGTACGAAGTGTTTTGGGCATTCTTGAATGCCCCCCCCCCCAAACCTCCTCCTCTCATGAACCCAGAATTTGGGTTTGAGTGGGACCTTTGCACAAAAATCCATTCTCCTCCACATAATGTAAGCGCATGAAAGGTGTGAGTGATTGCAATACACACTTCCACTGCCTCAAAGATCAACAACGTGGAGGTTAGAGAAAAGGCGCAGAGATGTGGATATCATTGTATCATTGGGGCAACGATGGTCACCTCTCATGACCTTTGAAGTGGCGTCTCTGATGCTGATCGCTGCCTGGAATAGCACGTCTGAAAAAAAGGGTCTAGACGATCGCTTAAGTTAAGAGGGGCACCAAAATGGATCAGGGCGTCCAAAGACCGCTTGCTATTTCCCTCAGGATGTGTGAGTGCCGTGTGAGCGCAACTCCGGGCAGAGGAAGATCAAGACTTTTGGACAACCCCTTCGATGGAAGGAGCTTTTCATATAAGCCTCTACTCCCCAAGAACAATATCGATTACAGACTGACTTTGTGCAAAAGTACAATGATCGGACTGCGAAAGACTGTACACATTTACATTTTCGGATGAAGGCCCCTTCCTTATTGTATAGGTGTTGTGAAAGGTTGAATTTTCGGCCAAGAAAAGGAGGAAGCTTCCGTGAATTCGGAATTCTTTAGAGAATGGAGGATCGAGGGGGCATCTACATGTCAAGATGGTTCTAAACCATGGAAATTAATTGACTCTCATAAATTTCTCCCCAAAGAATTCTGTTTAAAGAAATTTCTCCTACTCGCTATTTTTTTTTTTTTAAGAAAACAATCCGAAGTCGTCATACACATTAATATACATTTATACAAACAAATATACATTGCGAGGGTCGATCATACGGTCGTGACATTCGTATTTCAAATAAGGAAACATCAAATTTCCTATTCACGCATTTTATTTTTGTGGGGTGGGTGGGGTCGACTTGACGGCGTCATTCGTCTACCGCAACATAAATCACTCCATCGCCCAAGCCCTTTCAGTCGCCGGCCTTGAACGATGAAGCTGTTAGGGAAGAACCCGTTCTTAATCGAACAACTGCGTGACACACAGTTCAAAACAACCGAATATCGCTACTATAAAGAACTGAGCTCTTTAGAGGAAAAATCACCCGAATCAAATAAAAGGAAACAAACTTTCCTTCCAAAAGCATAAATCGGATTTTCCAAATTTTCTACCCACAAATAAATCTAAAAAGTTCCGAGGGAGGAACTTTGGTGGTTTTCCCAAATTTATTTCAGACCTAGGTTTATGAATGTTTAAGTTACAAAGAGTTACAAGGAAAGTAAGTACTTCAAGACCATTCGGTCCATTACAACGGAAGTTCTTGTTTCGATTCTCTAAATATATACAGTACTACATATAAGGCATAGGGTAGTAAAGATAAAGTCTCTCCCTACCCCTCCCACCCATTTCCGGGCTTGGAAAAGTGAAATATATACCTGGTAATGCTGAAAAATAGACGCAACCAGGAAATTTTAACAGGAAAGCAAGAGCACATTAATATATACATAAAAATATAGACATATCTTGCGAATCTAAACTTAGAACATGCTCTTTTTTATTTTCAACATGCAATGATTTTTCACTTATTATTTTTCTAATTTTCCATATTAAGTCCGTCTTATTTTAAAAGAATAACAAAAAAATATATACACTAATTTGCTAATATATTGAAAGAGGTAGTAATAATGGTAATGATACTAATAGTATCTTACTTATCTAAATTTAAACATGCTTTTTTGTGTGTTGTTTTTTTGTTTTTTATCAACATGTTGTTATTTTTCAATTATCATCATCATCATCATCACTAACTCTATAATTTATGAAGGGGATTTTTTTCAGTATTTGGGTAATAATTTCATCTTAGTTTGGTTATGACTTATGTTTTTTATTAAAGTTATTTCTAATAATTCTTTTATAATCACAAAATGGTGAAGTTCAGAAATAAGTATCGAAATTTTGTGAATTTTTTAAAACCCAAAGAATTACAAATGGTGAAGTTCAGAAAATTTATTTATATATATCTTCTTCTATAACACTATTTTAGCAACGTGATATTTTGAAAGGTGGGAAATTTAGTTTAAAGTTCCTTTTTAAAATTATTATAATTGGCGAAGTTCAGAAAATTTATAAAAATTTAACCATGGCTGCTTTTTTTAGATTTTAATCTTAGTAGCGAAGCGCAAGCTCCCCACGTAGGGGGGAGTGGCGAAGCCATTGCCTGGTTATCTAATTATTTTACTTACTAGTTGTTGTCCAACTATTTGACACCATTACTTTCCATTGCAGATCTAACATTTCTATAGGATATTTTGAGAAATACTCAAGTCAAAGAATGTTTTTTATTAGGAAAGATGGAGATAAACATATATGCAATAGTTTGTTAATTTATCAAAACAGATAATAACAATAATAAAACATCTATTAATATAAGCTTAGGACATACATTTTTTTCTTCCTTTTTATCAACATAAACTGTCTTATCACTTGTTATCTAATGTTTCTTATTATTTTGGACAGTCTAGTTTTAAAAGTATCAACTGAACTACTGGACACCACATTTTCAAGTAAGTGGTTCCAGATGTTTACAATTTTGTATGAAAAAAAGTTTCTACATAAATTTATTCGAAAATGTTTCCACGCGATTTTCAATACCATTATTTCTTGTGTAATTTGTACTTAGTTCGAACCAAGTAGAATAATCTACATTGTCTATTCCTTTCAAAATTTTGAACACTTCTATTAGTTTTCCTCTCAATCGTCTTGTTTCTAGCCTGAATAAGTTTAGCCTTTCTAAGCTTGTATCATAATTATGATTTCGTAATTCTGGTATCAATTTTGTGGCCCTAGCTTGTACCTTTTCTAATTTGTCAATATCCTTTCGTAGGTATGGTGACCAGACCTGGGCACAGTACTCTATTTGTGATCTTACTAATGCATTATACATATTTAAAATTGTATTTTTATTTTTATAACTAAATTGACGCTTGATATAGCCGAGAAGCTTCAATGCTTTCTTTTCCACTTCAATACACTGGCGAAAACATTTAAGATCATTTGATATATAGACCCCGAGGTCTTTTTCATTATCAGTTTCTGTAATTATTTTCTCAAAGAGTTTATATTAAGTTCTTGGGTTTTTATATCCCACATGCATCACTTTACACTTATTAAGATTTAAGGGCAGTTCGCATTCTATCGACCATTGTGCTATTTTATCAATATCATTTTGAAATTCTAAAATATCTTGTTCTGTTATTATTCCTTTTCTTAACTTGCAGTCATCTACGAATTTAGAAGTTTTTGATATTAAATCATCATTTATATCATTAATATACATAATAAAAAGCAAAGGTCCAAGGACAGAACCTTGAGGAACACCACTACTCACAGGAGTCCATTCTGACGCTTGTTCGTTAATAACTACTCTCTGCTTACGATCAGTGAGCCAGTTCTTAATCCAATATGCTATTTCTCCATCAATTCCTAAGGCTCTTACTTTAGTCATAAACTTCTTATGCGGTACTTTATCAAATGCCCTTTGAAAATCTAAATACAAAATATCAGCTTGTCTATTATTGTCATACTCGGTATTAATGTAGTGGAAAAAATCAAATAAATTTGTGAGGCATGACCTGTTTCCCCTAAATCCATGCTGAGAATCATCTAATAATTTGTTATTTTCTAAATGTTTAACTAGTTTCTCAGCAATACAGGTTTCGAGAAGTTTTCCAACTACTGAAGTTAAACTTATTGGGGGATAATTACTAGGTAGTGCTTTACATCCATTTTAAAATATTGGCCTTACATTTGCTAACTTCCAACTTGAGGAACGATTCCACTCTCTAACGATAAATTAAAGATCTACATTAGGTGTTCAGCAACTTGGTCTTTGATTTCTTTTAGAACTCTTGGAGATATTTTATCTGGTCCCTGAGATTTGTATTTATGCATTTTCTCAATAAGATTTTTAATAGTGTTGACGGTGCAACTAACCGATTCAAGTGGTCTATTGCCAGCATTTTTAATAGTTGGTGTGGGATTATTAATCATACTCTCTTTTGTAAACACTGATGCAAAGTATTCATTAGAAGTATTAGCTACATCAATATCATTAAATTGTAAACTATCATATTTGTCTTTTATTGGGCCAATGCTATTTTTGATCGGTTTTCTACTATTTACTAAAGCAAAAAACTCCTTTGGATTTTTTTTACAATTTAAAGCTACTCTTATCTCCTCATTTGCTTTGCCTCTTTTGGTTTCAGCTTTAACTTTTCTTCTCAATTCTATATAGTGATTTCTGTTTTCTAAGCTCCTGTAAGATTTTAGACTTCTATACGCTTTATTTCTTTCTTTAATGATTTTCTTAATTTTAGTAGATAACCATTTAGGTTCACTGACATTTTTTACGTTACTGACATTTAATGGTATAAACTGAGCTTGTTTATTTAGGAGGTTGTTATTAAATTCATGCCATGCTTCATTAATTTCTTCACTATTTAAGGTATAATTTCTCAAGCTATTCCTTAGCCCAGCAAAATTCGCTCTTTTGAAATTTAGTTTAGTGATGTTGACCTTTTTTCTAACATAAGGAATATTGATTTTAAATTCAATTAGATTATGATCGCTATTACCAATTCTATCTCATACATTTAGATTTGAAATTAATTTATCGTCTGATGTTAGTACTAAATTCAGTATATTTCTGCCTCTTGTTGGTTCTCTCACCCACTGAGTTAGGAAATTTTCATCTATGAACCTCAGCATTTTTTGTCCTTCTAGGTCAGCAGTTTTCATAGGCCATTTTACTTTAGAGCAATTAAAATCTCCAATGAACAACGATAGCTTATCTCTACTAATGTTTGTCAAGAATTCCTAAAATTGATTATCTACCTTCCTGTAAACCAAATTGACATATATATTCTTTTTTCGGTTTAGTTAATTCCTATTACTTCAAAAGCAGAGTCAATGCTACAATCTATAGGATGCAAATCTTCACGGACATACAAGAGAACGCCTCCTTCCTCTGTATGAAATAATTTGTATTCCTGTATTTGAAATTCTGAAATATAATCCCTCGAGTGGCAATGAATCCACGATTATGTGATACCGATAATGTTGTAATTCTTAATTGATACTAACGCTCGAAATTCTGAAAACTTGTTTCTAATTGACCTCGCATTGAATAAAATGACTTTCAATGTACTTATCCGATTTCCTCTGTTGAGGAGCTTGTGCCGTTTTCCTGTGCTAATCGTGCTTCCACCACCGGAGGTTTATTATCCAAAAGGTTTCTTAAATTTATTTGTAGCACTTCTCCATAGGTTTTCTTTCCTTTTCATCTTGAGTATACATGTCCTTGTTGTGCATCAATAAAAGCCAGGAGTCAACAAATTTAACATTTTCCTTTTTGCAAATATCTTTCAAACGTTGGTTTATCCCAATAGATCGGCTTAAATTTTCGTATTTCTCATATATTATAGGTAATATGCCAACAACTATTCCATTATCTGTTATCGATTTGATTGTTTTAACCATTTTCGTGTAATCTTTGATTATGCTTTCTGATCCAGCGTAGTTTTTTCCGTTTACCACATCATTACTTCCAACATTTACTATAATTGGGGAGTTTTTTCTTTTTATTTAGAAGTTGCTTATTTCTTCTGTTACTCGATTTATTATTACTCCTGGGTAGCAGCGAAATTTGCGCTTCCTGCTGTTCCAAGTTCCGAAGTGATCTATTTGATTTCGAATTATCGAATCACCAACTAAGTGCGTCTTTTCTTCCTTGGACAGAATTCCAAATCTTCTTTGTGTTAATATAACTGGTTCTTCTGGTACGTTTGGTTTTATTGGGCGCTTATTTTTGACTTCATCAAATTTTTCCTTTTTCTGTATATTTCTATTATCCGTTCTGTTTGAAAGCAATTGTTTTGAGTAAATTTCCTAAAAAATCAGAGTTAAGAGTGACAAATTAAGGAAATAATGAATAAACCGAGGTAAATAGATTAAAAGTCAAATGAAAAATATACCTGTTGGACTGCAGACAAACTGGCGCCGGCTGGCTTAAGTCCTATTCGCTGATTGGTTAAGACCCTCAGACGTCAGAGATAAGAGTAAAAGCAAGTAATCACACGCACACACGGGCAAAAACAAAACAAAACAGAACAATATTATGCGCACTTTTGCAAACTCAAGATAAATCTTAACAAATAGGCGAAAAGTTAAATGAAAAAATAAGGAAATGTAAAGGTGTTACTTACAGTTTTTCTTTTCTGGGAAATATGGCGGTAGGTAGATAAGTCTAGATAACCGCGAGAAATATGGAGAAACAAAGAATTTACACGGTTAACGATTATATAATTGAATGAAATCACTTTAGAAACGGCTTATATATGTGTGATAGAATTGCCTGAGGCTGCCGCGCCTTGCTTCTATCACATATTGGTACTCATGCTTCCCACGTGTATCCTGCGAGAAGAGAGTAGCATGGCGTTCTTATCGCCCTAAAATTTCCCGAGTCTTATCTTCTCCCCACCAAGTTTAATCAAGGAGGTTCAATCCCGTGTTTGCCTGAAGGCATCGATTTGGCAAGATTGAGTTAGGCTTATGGGTAGATAAGAGTTTTCGAATCTCTAGCGGGACATTCCATGGAAGTCCCTCATTGCCCCATACCCCGAGGGGCTGGCTCAGGCTATTTATGCGATAGAATTTCGCATTTGAAGCAGATCCCGATTATCTTCGTCAGGCATCACGCCGATCCGGTCTCCCTTGTGCACCTAGGAACTCTCTACCTCGAGAACCCCCTTATTGTCCAGAAGAGGACAATATCCTTGAGTGCCAAGGTTCGTGCCCCTCGAGACGTCAAGTCAACAAGGCCCCCCTGTTGTTCAATTGATCAGAAGAGAACAACTTTAGAACAGTCAATGTTCTTCGAGCCCTTTCGACAAGAAACGGTTCTCGCTCCCCTGATATCACGTCAGTGGTAATTTAATTCCCCCTTTTAACCTCAATTGTTCATCCAGAACATCTCCAGTATCCTGTCTCAAGGATCGCTCGTACTTCCGAGCCCCACTTCGCTCCCACTCCTCGAAGTCTGTCCTTCCCCCCTCGTTAAGGACAACCCCCCCTCAAAAAAACCCTCCTCCTGGGAAGGAAATCGCCAGTCGGACCGAATCCACTCCTTCAAATCGCCTTCATCTGCACGCCAACCTTATAAATACGTAAGCTACGAATTGCATTTAATTATTTAACTTTGTTGCCAACGTAACACCGTGCTTTAACACGGATTTAGTCGACCCTTTCCCTTCTTGTTTGTTTTGTCATTCAAATCCCCCCAAATCTTTATCCACCGCTTAGTCAAATTTATCCTATGACCTTTTCATTTCATGTGCATCTCCCATTTTAATCCCCGATCATGTAAATATTTTCCATGTGTTATTTTTTGTTAGTTTAATTAATAAAATTCTATTTTGTTAATGCTGGCAATATTATTTATCCTTGGGCTCCGTTCCACTTTTTAAGTATATTGAAGATAAATAAGCCCTCTCCAGGCCTATTTATTAACGTAGAACAATACTCGGCCATCTGATTAAAACCCCGCACTCGAATATAGAATAATCCCCACAAAGAATAGATATATAGTATATCGTCGGGAGCCTTTTCTACGACAATATGCAAGAAAAGTAATTAAATGAAGAAGAATAAAATAATTCTATTAAGGAAATACTTTTAAATATAAAAATAATAAATTCTAAACACTTTATGAATCAAATAGCGGCAGCAAACCTGCGCACACCTGAACGAGAGAACAGCTCGGAGATAGGGGCGGAATCTTATATTGAAAAGCAAATTTTGTTTGATATTTCAAATGTTTTACGTTCAAGAGTATTAGAAACTTCGTATTTTGAGTTCACACATTCTTAACATATACACTGCAACATTCATTCATTATTCACATTAATGTGTTTATTTGAAATAGTTACGCAGGAGGGCAGGGGCGTTTATCCAACAATATTCGTCTCATATTTTCGGGGTCCAGGAACTTTAAGCTTTCGATCTGTAGACATTTTTTACCTTCATTTTCTTTTTCTCTTTGACGGAGGAAAGACCCAGCGAATATTTAGCCGTGGCAGCCCAACAACTTCCAAACCGAGTGTTTGACGCGATTTAGTGTAATGGAAAGAAACGGACGATTGTTTTGTATAAATAAAATTTTAGCCAATATAAAAATAGAAGAGGCATTTTCCGTCTAGTCTCTCGTTCCTAACAATGACGAGGTTTCTAATCAATGGAAAAGGTTGTTAAATTTATATAAAAGAGAAGAACAAGGTCTGCTGACCAAAGTCGCGTGCTCTCACTTATTTTGATTTGTGACCTTACGACCTTCAAAACTTTCAATAATTTGCGGACTAACCTTGGAAGGACCTTAACAATTATATCATTCGAAAGAGAATGGAAAACAACATAAGGGTTTCAAATTTCGTTAGATTCGGCCGAATAATTCCTGGGATAACCTTGGAAAGACCTTGGCAATTCTACCATTCAAGAGAATGTAAAACAGCATTAGGGTTTCAAATTTCGTTAGAATCGGCCGAATAGTTACAATGTTATTATCCCCCCCCCCCCAATGCAAAACGGCGACCGACCGACCGACATAGTGAGATATAGGGTCGCACGCGAGTATGCGCACTGGACTAAAAATGGCTTAAAATTGCCCAGAGCTTTACTTTCGCTTTAATAAAACACAATTGATCTTTTCTGCTCCCCAATAAGTAAATTCATATAAAGTAATATATTTTCAATTTTAATGTTAAAAAATGGTTCGAATCCTCATGTTTGGGAGTTTCAAGTTTAAGTAAAATCTCGATTCAGACTGAAATGAGCGAAACAGGTCTTCTCTCTCTCTTATTCCTTCGCATTGACCCGTCAGGCTGAGTTGGACGCACTAAGTAGCGTCAGTCGGCGGCAGAATCTTCTACCGATAAAAAAAAGGCGTCTGATTCGACACGATGCGAATGGTTAAATAATGCAATGAAGCCCGGAATAACGAGGGCATTGTAACGGTGACTGAGCAAATTAGGTAAGAATAAGAATCAAGATAGGAAGGTACTACACTTCTTATCCTATTGGTCCACCCGATTATTCTATTTCTCGGCAAGCAATTAACATGAGCGAAAATACATAAAATTAATATAATCGAAATATATAAAATGAATATAATCACAATACATAAAATTAATATGGTAAAAAAAAATTAATATGATCGAAATACATAAATTTAACATTATCGAAATACATAAATTTAACATGATCGAAATACATAAATTTAACATTATCGAAATACATAAATTTAACATGATCGAAATACATAAATTTAACATTATCGAAATACATAAATTTAACATGATCGAAATACATAAGATTAGCATGATCAAATCAAATAATATTAACAATGTCAAAATATATTAAATTAACGTTATAGAAATACCTAGAATTAACATGATTGAAATACATAAAATTAACATAATTAAAATACATATAATTAACATGATTGTAATAGATAATATTAAAATGATCCAAAAATAAAATATTAGCGTAACCTAGAATACTTAAAATTAATCTTATCGAAATGCATGATCAAAAATACATAAAATTAACATGAGCGAAATGCATAAATTAACATAATCGAAATATATAAAAATACATTGGTTGAATACCTAAAAGTATCATGATCGAAATGGATAAAATTACAATAATCGAAATATATAAAATTAACATGATTGAAATACATAAATTTAAAAGGATTAAAATACATAAACTTAACATAAAAATATATAAAATTAACATGATGAACACATAAAATTAACATGATTAAAATATATAAAATTCCGAAACACATAAAATTAACATGATCAAGTATTTAAAATTAATATGATCGAATGCATAAAATTAACATGATTGGAAAATAAAAAACTAACATTAGCTAAGTACACAAAATCGACCGGATCGGGCCCAAATTAACATGATCGAAATACATATAATTAACAGGGTTGAAATATATAAAATTATCATGATTGAGGCATAAAAAATTAATTTGATGGAATAAATAAAATTAACATGATCGAAAAATATAAACTTACTATGATGACAGTACTTAATATTAACACGATCAAAATACATAAATATTACAATCGAAATACATAAAATTAATATAAACTAAATATATAAAATTAACATGATCAAAATACATAAAATTAACATGATCGAAAGATCAAATGCATAAAAGTAACATGATCGAAAAATATAAATTGTACATTATCGAAATACATAAATTAATATGATCGAAATACATAAAATTATCAGGATCGAAATACATAAAAGTAACATGATCGAAATACAGGAAATTATATATAAACAAAAATACAAACAAATTTAACCCCTGTTTTCTTATTTAACAATTGTTTTCTTACCTTGGAATAATAATAAATTAACTCATTTTGAATTTAATAAACACTGTGTATGTTTGTTTATTTATTCTGTTTTATGGAATGTTGAACGCCCTCTTTCCCTCTTTGTTGGGTCTTTACAGGCGCGGAAAAGAAAGTTGGAGGTTTAAAAGAAGTGAAAAAGATGGCCCGAGAGAGTATACCAATTTCCCTTGGGGCACTAGGGCCCTAAAGGGGTGCCGCCCTACAGTTTTTAGTTGTGTAAGGGCACTTGCGGGTGGGCCGTGTGTGTGGCGGAGTAAGGGCACTTGCGGGTCGGCTGTGTGTGCTGGAGTAAAGTCACTTGCGGGTACGCCGTGCGTGTGTAGGAGTACGGGAACTTGCGGGCACGCAGTGTGCGTGCAGGAGTAAGGACATTTGCCGGTACGCCGTGTGTGTGCAGGAGTAAGGGCACTTGCCGGTACGCCGTGTGTGTGCAGAAGTAAGGGCACTTGCTGGTACGCCGTGTGTGTGCAGGAGTTTCTTAATAAATGTAGTGATATTTATGAATGACGTCAGAGGGGAAAACGACCGTGTTCATAGGCCTCGTTTTTTAATTATTTGACATGTTGATTCTTCTTCTTTTTGTTAAATGAGATTGGTTTAGTGTCTGTTGCCGCAGAGGAGGCGCGGTCCTCCCTGATAGCCACCACGCCTTGTCTTGTAAGCGAGGTGGTGGTTTTGAATCCAACCCCGCTTCACCTTCATCCAGGGTTGGCAAGGTAAGTTTTTCCCACTTTTGTTTTGCCTGGAAAAAACTCGGGGGAAATACCGAGTAAGAGGGTAAGTTTTTGCCTGGGAAAAACTGGGTAAAACTGATTTTTTTTGTGAAAAACTCATAAAAAGGATAAAAAAGTAAGAATGAAACTTTTAATTGATTACTGACCAATTTATACACTTAAGTTTGATATATTTACTATATTAGAACAGATAGACTAAAATATATACCTGTAGCTTCATAATAATAATATAAAAAATGATAATATATTAGTTGGCGTAACATAAGTTTTCATTATTAGTTGGAAAAATTAAACGATGCCCCCGACAAACAAAGATACACATAATTCTGATTATCAGAAATCCATGAATTCATTAAGGTCATCCTCTTAATACCTAGAAGTTGATTGACATGTGCTTTCACTAATGGTGCTATTATTTTCTTCAATAACTTTTGGTTGGTTCCTTCCATCCAAAGTGACTGTATACGTGAATAAGCTTAGCAACACATTCATTATTGAGTCTGTTTCTTAGCTTTGTATGAATAAGGCCCGCTGTGCTGAACAACCTCTCAATCCCAACACTAGAAGTTGGACATGGTGAAATAGATAACATCAGGGAGCCGAATTTTTTAGCTATATCTAACCACGCAATGGATTGCGCTTCGCCTCTAAGATTAAAATCTAAAAAAAAGCAGCCATGGTTAAATTTTTATAAATTTTCTGAACTTCGCCAATTATAATAATTTTAAAAGGAATTCTAAACTATTTCTTCCCTTTCAAAAAATCACGTTGCTAAAATATAGTTATAGATAAAATAAAAAAGCAGCCTTACTTAAATTTGAATCAATTTTCTGAACTTCACCAATTGTAATTCATTTCCTTTTCAAGCATTGGATAATCATATTTATTTTTTCTGAACTATTTTGTTTTTGTAAACCTTAAAGAAACTTAGAAATTACCTTGATAAAAATTTAAAATATACTTAAGTCATAACCAAACTAAGATGAAATTATTATTCAAATACTCCCCAAAATCGTGTTCTTAAATTATAGAGTTAGTGATGATGATGAGAATAATGATGATGATGATGATGAAACTTTTATCATATACTGCTAATATTTTTGAGGTAATAATTTGCTCAGAGATTTCTGGAAAGCTATTTTTGGAAATATTGTGATGACTTCTGTCTCATATGCTGCCAGGACAACCATTAAGTTTTCATCCAAATGATCAACATAGTTACGTGCAATATCTTGTTGTTCGTCCGTTAAAACAATCCATTTTTCATTAATTTCAATGGAATCTTGACTTTGGTGATCAATTAAATAAACAAGGAGGTGTTGTGGAGTTACAACTTCATTGAACCTTCTCTTTATTTCATTTCTTATTTCTTCATTGATGTTGCTATCTGCGATGAGATTAAGCCAAGCAGTAATACAGTCTGACAGGTTGTTGTGATCATCCTGTCAATAAAATATAATTTATAATGTATTTGAATATTATTGACCTAAGAAAATATAATAAATATTACCTATACTAATTGTTATTGAACACACTTATTTGCATTTTATTTATTTTTATATTTAGTTTTTCAATTGCTAATTACTGTAATATTTAAAAATTTATTTTAATCTCTAGAAATTGAATTAAATATTATTATAGAAAATGCTTTGCATGATATTTATTATAGCATTGACTTTTTCTATTGGTAATTATTGTATGTTTTAGAAACTCACTTGGAAGAAATCCAGAGCAATAGAAATTGCCTTAAGCTGCATCAGCAAGTTTCTTGCTTACAAGTAGAAGCCGGTTGTCAATATGATTGATGAAATTTGTACTCATTTTATGAGCTTCTCTGTCCCGTATTTCTACATACTTCGGCTGATTTTTCGCAAATGTTTCTAAGCATGCTCTTGACTGGACCATTTTCAATGAAATTATATTTATTGTAACATTGTAATCCCATGCGATCATTCAACTATTGACAAGTAAATAAACTGGTTAAGATTTGGATATTGTAATAATTTTTTTTAAGCAACCAGAAGTTACAATACTTTCTAAAAGTGTAACTAATGTTATCTTAAAACATGCGAAACGTTTTGAAAATTAAGAGTTAATATCAGGAATATGTTAACATGAAAATGTACATGCTGGGAATAAAAAGATATTTTTCCAACTTGATTAAATTTTAATTAGGAATTAGAATGATTAATATACCTTGTATTATTGTGAAGTTGTGGTAAGATACCACTCAATTCCTTCAACTAACCTGCTGGCTGGTTGTGCTCACGGAAGTACCTCTGAACATCCTTTATGACAGCCAAAACTGGTGTTGGAGTTGCTACGCTTTCCACAAGATTCAAATAATGTGCGCTACAACCATATGCTATTATAGTCAGCCTCCAGTCAACAAGCATCTGCAATTACATAAGTATATTTACAGCTATAAATAAATGAAATCGTAATAACTTATACCTGCATATATGATAGTTGCTTTAAATAAATAAATATTTCAAAGAAAATGATTTTAGCTTTGTTTAAGAAATACTAACCTTACGAAGGAGTTTCATTTTTTGCTTCCTTATCTGACACAAATCCAACAACAATTGTTCCACACTCAGTCTCTACTTTTAAAATGCTGATCTTTGCTAGTTCAAAACAATAGTCTGCAGTTTTACTCTGACTTCCTGCACAGACACAACCAAGTGGATATGATTTTCCTTCACAATGTATAGTACTGGCAATAATTGGATCATTGTGAATATTAGACCACCCATCTTGTGAAACGACACACATCTTGTTTTTAAATTATATCTTCATTTCTGCATTTTTTCTGTATAAGCTTCATCTAGAAGTGGACCAGCAAGCTGCTTCCTAGTTAGCACTTGTCTGTGCTTCAGCCCACATCTTGTTTCTTCTAATGTATTTTGAAATGTATCAGCATCAGCAACTCGAAAAGGAATACGATTCTAGAAGTAAAACAAAAAGAATGAATTTTACTCTATTTTTCATACAAAATTTAATGTATAGATATATTACGGTGATATTTTAAGCAAATCAAATTTCTAATTGAACTATAAATCGAAACTTATAATAGAAACTCTATTGCGATTTTTAATACAGCTCCAGATAATCTAAGATATTGATAATAAAAATACATAATTTACCCTATTCTCAATCTTTTAATTTGGAAACTTACTGTCGTAGAATTCTTTCTGCTAAGAACCCTACTGACCTGACCTCTGACACCTCTTTTATTTAGTTAGTGTCGTAGAATGCCCCTCCTTTTTGTTCTATTCTAAGAGTGCTAAGAGTGTCTAATATATTGATATTATAAGAATATCTTAATGAACTGAGCCTTTACCAAACACGTCAGGATATAAAAGAAACGCCCACTAATTCCCAAAATAAACTTATATTTTTATCTTTAACCAATTGAATACACAACCTTTATACTTTAACTACAGCAATACTCTAAATATTATTATAAACAAGAATTAATTAAATTAGTTGACCCACAAAATTAAGTTCACGTTTTCTCTAGACAAAACAATAATATTAGAATTAGGCTTACGGACTCGTGGAGTTTAAAGGGCCTCAGAAATATTTACACTTGACGCGTGTAGATGGGCGGAATTCCACGGTCGTCTTGGCGAGGGTAGCAGCTGGGGGGTCCACGCGTTCTTCCGGGGGGGGAAGGGTTCTTCAAGGACGAGAACCAATACGGTGCTCTATGTAACACCCAGGCAGTCGTGGTCTCTCTGGCGAGAGTGAGTTGAACTTGGTTCTTGAATCAAGCTTACTTGGAGTGCGGTGTGATCACCGAGTAACGAGCTCGAGGAGGAGCTTTTCCTTCGTTACTAATTTCCTTATGGACGAGGACTGAACTCGGGGAGGGTCTTCTTCACGGGCGAGGATGACGGAGGGGGGTTTCTCTGGCGAGAATAAGTTACTTACAGTTTGGTGTGGCCACCGAATAACGGGCTCGAGGGGGAGCCTTTTCCTTCTTCTTCTTAATTCCTCAAAGACGAGGAATACCTCTGGTGTTTAATGTGCACCAGGATATGAGGAATCTCTCTGGCGAGAGTAAGTCGAACTTACCAAAGTTCACTTATTGTTTGGTTTGACAACCAGGGACTTAGCTCAAGGATGAGCTTTTTCTTAGTCCCTTAAGGTAGGTAGCCCTGCCTCTCTTGCAGGGTGCTTCTTGGTCTGGCGACACAAGTAAACTCTCCAGTCTCGGTAGCTCGGTTGGGGATCCGAGGACTTCGTCACCTAGAGACTGACGTATACTACCAATCCAGTCTAGGTAGCTCGGTTTTGGATCCGAGGACTTCGTCACCTGGCCTGACGTATACTACCTATCCAGTCTAAGGTAGCCCGGTTTTGGAACCGAGGACTTCGTCACCTGGCCTGACGTATACTACCAATCCAGTCTAAGGTAGCCCGGTTTTGGAACCGAGGACTTCGTCACCTGGCCTGACGTATACTACCTATCCAGTCTAAGGTAGCCCGGTTGGGGATCCGAGGACTTCGTCACCTGGCCTGACGTATACTACCTATCCAGTCTAAGGTAGCCCGGTTTTGGAACCGAGGACTTCGTCACCTGGCCTGACGTATACTACCTATCCAGTCTAAGGTAGCCCGGTTTTGGAACCGAGGACTTCGTCACCTGGCCTGACGTATACTACCTATCCAGTCTAAGGTAGCCCGGTTTTGGAACCGAGGACTTCGTCACCTGGCCTGACGTATACTACCTAGATTTTCCTCAGAGTTCCTCCTTTATACCTCGCACCCCCACTGGGGGAGTGGTAAGGGGGGGGAGCTTGAGGACGGCCCCAGGAGAGTTCTCTTCCCAAACGGTCTTTCCCACGAAGTCAAACATCTGCTCCTCGTTAGCCATCGAGGTTGGGAGAAAACCGTCTCCAATTTCTTGTTCGACGTGAAACTGGATCTCACTCTCCTGGGGGGAGATCTTTACCTTTTTGACCTTTAGGGTCTTACATGGCCCCTAGTTATGCCACCCAGTGGTCAAACTTTCGCCTCGCCGATGCCTGGGGCGGATGTCCTTGTGGTAACCACCGCCTTGGGACTGCATCACGAGTGAACGATGGGGGGGGGTGACCTCTTTCATGGCACGGTCTGGGGCAGTGCTGCGGTCACGCGGGACCCGCCGATGCCTTCGGCCGGATGTCTTTGCGGTGACCGCCTTGGAACTGCACCAAGAGTGAACGAGGGGGGGGGGGAAGTGACCATTCCCTTACACACCTCCCACCGAAGAAAATAATGGGGGGGCGGGGGATGCTCCCGGGAACTCAAAACAACTTACTCAACCTAGTCGAGCTTAGCAAAGTTGTATTTCTTTGAGCCCTCCCATACCTTAAGTTTCCTTACATATGAGCGCCCACGCGCGCGTTTACACCGGCAATGTGTCGAGCTAGACACTCGATTTACAATTTTACATGAACATAACAAAACCTTAATTCATCGATTACCCCAAAAAAAAACAACAAAACAAGCTACTTCCTTACATGTCTAAGTTTTTGAGAACTTAAATCCTACCGATAAATATTAACACGTACAACAAATGAAAGCATGGTATCACGCTCATTAGGTACTGAAATAACCCTCCATGGTTTTTCGTCTCCGCCTATAGAGCAGCTGTACATTATCGGCTCCTTTGAGGTAGCTGATCCTAAAATGGTGCTCGGTGACCATTATTCTACCGCGCCTGAGTCGGCCGTTCGGGTTATTGAGTCTACCCCAGTATATTACTAAATGGTAGCGGTATTTCAACCTACTCGACTTACTCATATTATGGTACTTGACTACCTTTAAATTGAACATTAAGGCTTGAGCGGCCTGTTGTAGCGGGGCATAATTGATGGGAGCGTAGGTCCCATAGCTCTCCTTTAACCAGGTACACGGGAAGATCGTGTCTGGGTTCGATCTTTGGGGATCGAGAAAATTTTTCCCTGAGAGGTCGTTAATGGGCTTGGCGCTCACTACGACTTGGCGATTTAGCGGTAACTCCGTGGACGTTACGTTCGAGGAGGAGACTACTAGGAGTAGGGGATACTCATCCGCGTCTACCATTTGACTAGTCTTACCTGGGTGCATAGCCATAGCACCTCTTTCCTCCTTCCTTGTCAACTCATTTGACCCACTTCTCTTAGTAGGTAGTTCCTCAGGTACACCTGCTCGTACCTCTACTCTACCTTCTTCTTCTTCCCTGATAACCCCATTTGGCTGGGTTCTCCTCGTAGGGTTTTCTTTAGGTGCTCCTGCTGGTACCTCATCCCTACTTCCTACTTCTTCCATCGTTACCCCAATTGGCTGGGTTTCCCTCGATGGTCCTTTCTTAGGTCCAGGCCGGGCTATAACTTCCTCGGCCTCTATGAGATTCTCGATAGGTGCTCTTTCGAGTGCGAGCAATCTTTCCTTTTCTTCTCTCTCTTCTCTTTCCGCTTGAGCACGTTCTATTTCCCTCTTCATTCTCCTTTCATCTATTTCTTTTTTAATCTTTATTCTCCTCTCTTTCGACTCTTTTTCCATCTTCATTCTCCTTTCCTCGGCTTCTTGTTCTGCTTTCGCTCTTTCGTTTTCCCGTAGAGTTCTTCTTTCTTCATCTTCCAGCTTTATCTTTAGTCTTCTTTCTTCATCTTCCATTTCTATCCTTATTCTGAATTCTCGTGCTTCTCTTTTCAACAATATTATTCTTTCGCTTGTTTTACCTCCTCTCAGCATTCTTCTTTCCTCTGTTTCTATTTTCCGCTGTATTCGGGATTCTTCACTATTCCGGTTCATCCATATTTCCATTAATTCACGTTCTCTTGTATCCTCTCTTATTATATCCTCTTTTTCTCTCTCAAACTTTATTAATTCTTGTTCTTCTTCTATATCCAAAATTCTTTCTTCTTCTACACAATCTATTCTTAATTCTGCCATGACGTAGTCATGCATTTCTGTGCCTTCAAGTCCCAGACTTTGGGCTTGTTGGTAAAATCTTTTGACTGGATCCATTTCGTGTTGGTCCGTCGATTTTTCCTTTCTGTATTTTCAGATAATTATGCCGCCACTCACCAGGTAGCGCTCAGCATAAATAACCCTTAATCCCACTACTATGTTGATTGAAATGCCACTCCCTACAACAAAATTACCACTTGGACTGCCAATTACCTTTATATTGTTACCACCCCTAACTCTACCAATTTTCCTCTCGTCAATTATTCTCTTGTTCCTGATATTCCTTTACGTGTTGGCTCTTTCTTAATTAGACACTGCTGGGTTCTTTCTAATAACAACCCCACAAAACCTGACACCACTTTAATTATATCGTAGAATTCTTTCTGCTAAGAACCCTACTGACCTGACCTCTGACACCTCTTTTATTTAGTTAGTGTCGTAGAATGCCCCTCCTTTTTGTTCTATTCTAAGAGTGCTAAGAGTGTCTAATATATTGATATTATAAGAATATCTTAATGAACTGAGCCTTTACCAAACACGTCAGGATATAAAAGAAACGCCCACTAATTCCCAAAATAAACTTATATTTTTATCTTTAACCAATTGAATACACAACCTTTATACTTTAACTACAGCAATACTCTAAATATTATTATAAACAAGAATTAATTAAATTAGTTGACCCACAAAATTAAGTTCACGTTTTCTCTAGACAAAACAATAATATTAGAATTAGGCTTACGGACTCGTGGAGTTTAAAGGGCCTCAGAAATATTTACACTTGACGCGTGTAGATGGGCGGAATTCCACGGTCGTCTTGGCGAGGGTAGCAGCTGGGGGGTCCACGCGTTCTTCCGGGGGGGGAAGGGTTCTTCAAGGACGAGAACCAATACGGTGCTCTATGTAACACCCAGGCAGTCGTGGTCTCTCTGGCGAGAGTGAGTTGAACTTGGTTCTTGAATCAAGCTTACTTGGAGTGCGGTGTGATCACCGAGTAACGAGCTCGAGGAGGAGCTTTTCCTTCGTTACTAATTTCCTTATGGACGAGGACTGAACTCAGGGAGGGTCTTCTTCACGGGCGAGGATGACGGAGGGGGGTTTCTCTGGCGAGAATAAGTTACTTACAGTTTGGTGTGGCCACCGAATAACGGGCTCGAGGGGGAGCCTTTTCCTTCTTCTTCTTAATTCCTCAAAGACGAGGAATACCTCTGGTGTTTAATGTGCACCAGGATATGAGGAATCTCTCTGGCGAGAGTAAGTCGAACTTACCAAAGTTCACTTATTGTTTGGTTTGACAACCAGGGACTTAGCTCAAGGATGAGCTTTTTCTTAGTCCCTTAAGGTAGGTAGCCCTGCCTCTCTTGCAGGGTGCTTCTTGGTCTGGCGACACAAGTAAACTCTCCAGTCTCGGTAGCTCGGTTGGGGATCCGAGGACTTCGTCACCTAGAGACTGACGTATACTACCAATCCAGTCTAGGTAGCTCGGTTTTGGATCCGAGGACTTCGTCACCTGGCCTGACGTATACTACCTATCCAGTCTAAGGTAGCCCGGTTTTGGAACCGAGGACTTCGTCACCTGGCCTGACGTATACTACCAATCCAGTCTAAGGTAGCCCGGTTTTGGAACCGAGGACTTCGTCACCTGGCCTGACGTATACTACCTATCCAGTCTAAGGTAGCCCGGTTGGGGATCCGAGGACTTCGTCACCTGGCCTGACGTATACTACCTATCCAGTCTAAGGTAGCCCGGTTTTGGAACCGAGGACTTCGTCACCTGGCCTGACGTATACTACCTATCCAGTCTAAGGTAGCCCGGTTTTGGAACCGAGGACTTCGTCACCTGGCCTGACGTATACTACCTATCCAGTCTAAGGTAGCCCGGTTTTGGAACCGAGGACTTCGTCACCTGGCCTGACGTATACTACCTAGATTTTCCTCAGAGTTCCTCCTTTATACCTCGCACCCCCACTGGGGGAGTGGTAAGGGGGGGGAGCTTGAGGACGGCCCCAGGAGAGTTCTCTTCCCAAACGGTCTTTCCCACGAAGTCAAACATCTGCTCCTCGTTAGCCATCGAGGTTGGGAGAAAACCGTCTCCAATTTCTTGTTCGACGTGAAACTGGATCTCACTCTCCTGGGGGGAGATCTTTACCTTTTTGACCTTTAGGGTCTTACATGGCCCCTAGTTATGCCACCCAGTGGTCAAACTTTCGCCTCGCCGATGCCTGGGGCGGATGTCCTTGTGGTAACCACCGCCTTGGGACTGCATCACGAGTGAACGATGGGGGGGGGTGACCTCTTTCATGGCACGGTCTGGGGCAGTGCTGCGGTCACGCGGGACCCGCCGATGCCTTCGGCCGGATGTCTTTGCGGTGACCGCCTTGGAACTGCACCAAGAGTGAACGAGGGGGGGGGGGGGAAGTGACCATTCCCTTACACTTACCTTGTAGAAAAATTGATCCCACTTCCGTTGAATCACTTTAAATTTCTCATTACGTGTCTGAATAAACTTGTCAATATGATTAATAGTTCCTTTGTGCCTTCTATTTTAATAACTTTTTGCCTTGAAATTACATCAGAATTACTACAAATTTTCATTGGAGTTGAACTAATTTGTGAGTGGTTGATTGAAGCCAGTATATCAGAATCAGCCGATTCTCAGAGGGATGCTGTTGAAACTGGTTGAGAGTTTTCAATTTCTCGAGTAGAACTTGTTGATCATTGCTTTCATTTGTTACATTTATACCATCGGTGGTGCAGTTATCAGCATATTGACAATCCATGGGAGTAATGCTGAATTTCTTGGTTAGAATTAATAGCTGCGGCGTTTACAGATGGGGCTGAAGTATTTACTGAACACTTTTCATGATGGTCTTTTACTCGATCAATTCTTTTTGTAATTATTTTTAAACATTTTTTGCAACGAATTTTATTGCTAGAAATATCTTCATATTCAGACCACAATGAGTTCTTTGGCCGTGCACCAAGAATACCATGATTTTTCTGTAAATCTGTATATTTTGGCATAGTAAATATTCTAAAATAAAATATAAAAAATATAGAACATTAGTAGCTGAGGTAAAAAAAAAAAAAATGTAAAATTTCAAAATTTTGGACTAAATATTGCTAAAAATTCAAGTTGATAACGCTATAACAAAGACCACTGAGGCCGATTCTGTGATATTATATTAATATTATACTTACATGGAATTTTATGTTTGTATATTTCCCTGTTTTTCCCAATTTTACCCAGTTTTACCCAGTTTTACCCGGGAAAAACTGGGTAAAGGGTCAATAGGTTTTTCCCAACCAACCCTGCCTTCATCATTCTCTTCTGTTTTAGTTACGCGTTTTTGTCTTCCTTATTATTGTCCTTTGTCATTATGCGTCGATGTTGCTACCAGGGTCACACGAGGTATTTGCCCCCACGAGAGGGTGCTGCGCGTTAATTGTCACGACGGGAGGAGCGGCCCGCCCTCCCCGAAGTCTTACACTAGATTGATTTTTATTTATTTATTTAAAATTCCATCTGGCGACTCCTTACTAGGGCAAAAGTCGCCGTAATCACCTTACAACCTAATGCTAAGCTAAATTAAAAAGCCAAATATGTAAAAGGGCAAAATCAAAAATCCCCCCAAAAAAACAAAGGCAAAAAAGCAATTAGTAATCAACAGGGTCCAGCGTCGGGGGGAAGGCCCGCCTCCCCCCCCTCACGCAGGAACATGCAAGCTACAAGAAAGAGAGTCAAATATAATGTCAGATAGTCCACAAGTGTACACGAACCCGTCCCAAATACAAGGGACAAACGACCCCGCTCGTCCCGGTACCAGGACAGAAAGCGTGCGCGAGGATCACCCAGACTGGGCGTTGCGAAAAATACCAACTGTGGTACGCTCCAAAGAGTCCCACCGACCCGAGAGCTACACACAGCTCTCGAAGAAGTTTCCTAGCCGTAAATTTAAAGGGGGTGGGGAACCTTTTCATGTGTGGAGGCAACATTGAAATTTGCCATTCGCACTGAGGTCGCAGTCAATAAGTGTGACTATTTTTTACTGTAAGTTTAAATCTTTTGTTAATATTATTTAAATTAATAGCTAACATGTAGTGTACATGCATTTTAAGGCAAATAATTTATTCACTTACCTTTTTGATAATTTAATGACTTCTTTGAGATTGCTTCTGGCGAGACAACATTGTGATATCTGGTTCTAACAGGGAGGTTTTAAATTTTAATTGGTCCTCCAGATGCTCATCTGTCATCTGTGTTTTCAACGAATTCTTGGTTTGTGTTAAGTATGAGAATGTGGATTCACAACATTATGTCGTAGAAAAGCATGAAGTCAATCGGCAGGTATGTTCGCGAAGGCGAGGGTATTCTACCGCCTTTGTCCAAATTTCAACAGGATCTTCCTTACCATCAAACAGAGATTTCAGAATATTATCTTCAGAGAACTCAATAAGCTTCATTTGTAAATCTCCTGGTGCCTTTGATACATCAACTAAGTGAGGTTGAAAAGCTAGTTTCAGGGTGACATCACGCTTTTCAAAATCAATGGATCTTTCATTGTATTCTGTGATTAATAAGTCTAAAGTATGTTTCGAAAGATTTACAGTTATACTCTTCATTTTCATAATTTACTTTTGTCAACTGGTGAAAGTGTTCTTCTGAAAGTTTCGACTGAGCAAGAAAAGATTTTAAAAACGACAACTTCTTTCTAAATGCCAGAATCTTTTACCACATATCATATATAGATTTAGTTTTGCCTTGCAATGAAATATTTAATTCACTTTTCTTTGACATTAGATCACATAGAAACGCAATATCTCGGTGAAAATTTGCATCTGATAATTCACAATGTTGATTGTTTCCTTGAAAAAAGTCAATTATTTGCGCTCGCAACGATAGAATTTTTACTAATACTTATCCTTGCGATAACCAACGCCCTTTTGAATGATAAGGTAAATCTACACTGATTATCTCATCATCCATCATGAGCATGTTTTGAAACTGGCGATGCCTCGTAGTATTTGCTCGAATATAGTTCACAATACCTATAACATTTTTCAAAGTGTCATTTAAAATAACAAATTTGGCACAGAGATTTTGTTGATGCAGAATGCAATGAAAAGAAATCAATGCAGTTGGATCTGAGAGTTCTCTTTTAAGATGGGCAATAAATCCTTCGTTCTTCTCAGTCATAGATGGAGCACCATCTGTACACACACTCACCAAGCTAGTAAAATTTAGTTCAGCTTCACAACATTTATCTTTAAAGTTGTTGAAAATATCAATTCCTTGCGTCCTTTCCTTAAGGGTGCCTAAAGCAAGCAATTCTCCAAATTAACGAAAATCTTCAGTTACAGCACGAACAAAATACAATACTTGTGCTGAATCAGCTGAATCTGTCAATTCATCCAAAGCTATTGAGTAAGATACATTTTCTTATTTTCCTTTGGTATTATTTTTTTAAGTTGCTCAGTTACATTGCGAGCTAACTCATGCTGCCGATCTGCATTAGTTCGTCTTGAAAGAGATAAGTCCTCATATTTCTTAACTCTATCAGAATGTAAGCATCTTATTACTTCAACGATGCATTCCTTGATAAGTTTTGCATTGCTAAATCACTTACCTTTTTTTACAAAGCAAATATGCTACTTTATAAATTGCCTCGGTATTGGCATTTCCTTGATGTAGGCCTAACACTGATTGGAATATTTGTTTATTTGTTTCCTTGCTTTCCATCTTTAAATTTATTCAATGCAATCTTTCGAGCCTCACCCTCTAATTTTGCATATTTATTGTCCTTATGAGAAACATAGTGCTTGTATGCATTGCATTTCTTTATTGTTGAAATTACTGTATCACAGATCAAGAAAGTCATTTTACCATTATTAAACACTACAAAAAAATTGTAATTCCCATTCGTCATTAAATACTCTATTTTCTTCTTGCAACATTCCTTTTACTTTTTTAGACATGATGGAGAGGCAAATTAAGAAATTTATTCAGTCTGAAAAACGTAAATTATTGATTAATGGTAACAAGTGAGGTAGCGAAATCATCAAAGCAAATAGCACACATCGATAGACGGACACACATACACAAACACTACCACTGAAATCAAATAACTCTCTGACATTTGCCAACAACTGGCATTATGGTTCTTAACAACCGATTCTAGGCTTTTTTGCCAGTTCAGTTCTGTCAGCTACGACATATATACTATATACTTTGTAATTTTACTTATATATTATAATGCATCTTAGCATTATTAAAAAATGTATTTCCGTAGTTACGCAGTATGTAATTTGCTCATGTAATTATAAAAAATGTAAATAAGTTAATATTTTAAAAACGTAGGTGTACGAAGAATACTGGAAAAGTTTTAACTGGAACGAAAAATCAGCACGAATGACACATGTTGCATAAAGGTGCGTTCATTTTCCTTATTTTTACGTCTACATGTGTTTGGTACACATTGGTGTGAATGATTTATAAGTTAGCAATATTTCGTTCACTTTACATTCGGCGCGATATTTTAGCATTAACTAGTATCGATTTTGTAAGAGTATAGTGGCTATATTTTGTTATGTATTATAACTGCTTGGAATTTATGTTTTTTTATATAAATTAAGATTTATTTCAATAAGCTAACGAAAGCCGCACTGGATAATCCAAGGGGACGCAGGTTCCCCATCCCTGGTTTAGGGTATGACCGGCGTAACTCGGCGGCAGAGGCACCATTGAGATTGGCTGTGGATGCAGTGAGAGCCGTTGGAGACAGCGACTCACCGGTTCGCGCGTACAATTGTATAATTCACAGAGCGAGTGGCATCACCTCAGCATTGAAAAGTAGGCTCTCAATGGGGACGTGCAGAAGGCACCTGTCGCCAGGTGGAAACCGGTGTGGTGGATCGAGTCCACCACATTCGTAGTCAAGCTTCGAACGAACCAAGGATCGATAGAAACGCAAGCCCAGTAGCCCTGTCATCATCTCAGGTTCTGAAAATCACTGAACAAAGAATGTTCATGGCGCGGGTAAAGAATATGAGCCTCTCAGATGAGATGTTGGTCGAAAAGAAGACAAAGGAAACGGTGCGAATCTACTACTTCCAGGCGCACCCCATTAAGAAACAAATCTGGGTCGGGGTGGAGCCGTGGATGGCGGCAGAAATGCACCACATTAGTCTTGGCTAAGGAAAACCGAAACCTGTGCGCTTCAGCATAGCGAGAGACGCGGTTCAATGCTTGTTAGAGTCGACACTCCAGAATTGGCATCTGGGCTGCACCAAAACGAGATAATAATAATAGGTATTTATAATGCGCCCTTCAGGGCTGTTAGCCCTCCCAAATCGAAAGGTCCTCCACGTAGAGCGTAGCCAGAACATCTTTTGGCAGCACCGAGGTGATATCGTTGATGCTCAGAGCAAAGAGTGTGACACTGAGGACACTTCCTTGTGGGACACACTCTTTCTGTTCCATTGGGCCGGAGAATGCTCCACCCACCCGTATGCGTAATCGACGATCTCGCAAAAACTCAGAACTAAATATTGGGAGGCGTTCCCTCGCCCCAATCGTGTGGAGAGTCCCCATGATACCGTATCGCCAAGTGGTATAATAGGCCTTCTCCAGATCGAAAACCACTGTGGCGTAGTGCTGTCTACGAAAGAAGGCCTCGCAGACGGCATTTTCCAATCGGAACATAGCATCCGACGTGGAGTGGAACTTTCGGAAACAACACTGCACGGAAGACAGGTGGCCTCCACTGTCCAGGAAAGGATAATCTAACATTTACACAGGAGGTTGTAGAGATTAAGCGGAAACTGGCCGGTGTAGATTGATCTCTTCCCGGTTTGTAAAAAAGCGAGCACAGTAGCCATTCCCCAGGAGTCTGGCTGGATACTCTCTGTCCAGATCCTGATGAACAAATTTAACAGAAAGGCTATGTTTCGCTCACCCAGATGTCGAAGCAAGGTATACGGGATATCGTCCGGACCAGGGGAGATGTCCGCGCATGAAGGGAGAGCGGAACTCAACCCTCATAATGCAAACATGTCGTTAACGGGTTCTCCACCACTGAAGGTAAAGTCCAGTCAGCGGTCTTCAGTTACATCAATACGTGCATTGAATACTTGCGAAGATTCATCACGACTGGAAAATGCGGATAAAGCGGTTACGAAAACTCTGCAACGGACGCGGGATCCGAGATTGCTCTCCCATTCTCCTGAAAAACGGTCGAGTGTCGTGCAAGAACTTGCCCCGAATCATTTCGAGTCACTTCCACACCTCTGCTAGAGGGGTCATCCCGTGAAGTGAAGATACCTGAACCTAGTCCTAGCCCGACGAAATCCACCGACAATGAAATCATTCGAGTGGTGCTTATAGTTCATGTAAGCATAACGCTTCTGTTTGAGGGTCGCTTAATACTCGGGTGACCACCACGGAAGCGGTCGGCGTGCAAAATGGCCCAGACTAGATTGAGACTACCCGGGCTTTATTTCATAGATATTTCCGTTTTAGCCTTTTTTCGTCATTTGCTTTACAAGGCTCTTCTCACCAAATCTCTCTCGGCCAGCGACTAATACTAAAGGCTAGTTGACGACCAGCTTTCGTCCATTCACCCCAAGCCGGTTTTGGAAAGGTGAGGGGAGGGCGTCAACCGTCCATCTTTGCTTCGGTTTGGGTTATATGTTTTAACATACCTTTATTCTTCCCGCCATTTCCTCCTTCTACTCACCTCGCCCCGAATAATTTTCCCTTACCTATCCATTTGCGCACCCGCAAGAGGATGCCATGCGGAACATAGGCAACCTTACTGCAGCTGATATCCGGAGAATTGTTTGCCTTTACGCCCCAATGCCTAGAGGGAGGATCTGAAGCTATCTATCTACCACACATTTTCACATCCTCCATCTTCACCCCTTTCTTCACAGAGCTCTTTTTCCGAACACTTCGTTGCTATTGCGCTTTAAATTCAGGACAAAAACCCCGGTCTTTGTTGTTCTTTCTCGTCGCTGCTTCGAATCTTTATTATTCGAGCTTACATAGAGTCAATCTGGTCTCTGCTTCACGACCTCGATGGCACACCAATGTGTATGCGTGAATGTGTGTGTGTGTGTGTCTGTATTCAGAGAGTATTCCCACAGGACCCCATCAGCCAGTCCACGAATAGGTCCTGTTATGGGGCTTCTGTTTCGCTTATCCCCTCGGTGCGCTGATCTATTTGCCCGTCCGGGTGTGCCCCTGGAATTGGAGTCGACAAATGTAAGCTCCATACTCTACGGTGCCATCCTGCTTCCCTTGGCACAGTGGCATTGTTCCCTACCCCCTCTGCTTTTCATTCCATTTTCTTAGTGCCTGTTCTTCCCCATTCATCCGTCTCCCTCGAGGCACAATTACCTATCTTGTCACCAAGGTGTCCTTCCTCGTGTCCTTCCCAAAAGCATAAAAGAACGAGTCCTTTACTAAGGTCATGTACAGTTGCCCAAATTAAAGATGACACATTTTTCAAAAGTTTCGTTTAGCAAACTCATGTTCAGTTGCGAAAATTAGTCGTGTCACTTTTTTTCAAAATGTTTTGGACAAAAGTAAGTTAACATCTCATCTCACCTTTTCCAATTAATTTCTCTCCTCGTAGGTATAATATTTGAAAAATGTTTGTCAATTAAGTTAATCTAGGCTCTTTACGGGAATAGATTAAGTGCTTAGCTTCATTATTTTGTAGTGATGTAACTTTGTACTGTCAAATAATTTACTTTGCAGGAATCTTTGGTTCCCTTGCACGTACTGTCAAATCAATTAAATCTCTTTCAGACTGCATGTGCAGACTCTTTTCAAATTAATTTTTATCAGCAAACTTTAACAATTTTCAAATATTCAAGTCATCTCTCAACTCTTTCTACAACTAACTAGCAAATAACGAAAAATTTAGGACCTACTCCAATCCTCTAATAGTTGTGGATGACTTCCGCTAAGCTTTGCTGCTCTGTGTTGCCAAGTAATAATTTTTGTCATAACAGGTTAGGTTGCAAAATTAATTATAGGGATGAAAAATAGTCAAATGTTAATGCGAATATCTTCGTGATACCGATGATTAAAAGTTAATTAATATATAAACTTAATTAAGCCGGAAAAAAGGAAAAATCGGGAAGGGGGGGGGGGATTTGAAACCCCTATTTTGAAACAAGCCCGATTCAAAATGTCTTTACAGTAGAGAGGGTAGGTTTACCTTAAGGGCAACAACCGCCCCTCGGCCAACCTTAGCCTTGACTGTGTAATGCCTGAAATACCGTCAACAAAAGGACTAAATTTATTTTATTTTATAAGTAAATATCCTATTTAATTTATTTATACCTAAATAAACTCCGAGGCAAATATCAAAATTTCTATTGAGTCTTCTGATTTCTAAACAAAAACCCCCAAACTATTCTTCATTCAAAAGTTATTTTTTATAGCAAATTTTTGTATATCGCGCGAATTACTTGAAATTTATTTTATATTTGAATATAATGAAAGAAAGCTATACTCGTGTCGTCATAATATGACGTCAGGGTGCATTGCTTTCTCCAAACCTACCCAAATTGAAGCAAATCTAATTTAACCTAACTTAACCATAAATGAGGTAAAGTATTTTAAGGATCAGGAAAATTTGTCACAATTTTAGAAGAATGCGATTCAATACGACGTGGTAACGATGAAAGAAATCTATATTCGTTATGACGTCGGAGTGAATTTCATTGTCCATACTTATTAAAACGAAACCTAAAATAATCTAACCTAACCTATCATAACTTGATCTTTTAAAACAAAATATTTGCCACCGGTTGAATTTCCCCTTCCCTCTTTCATCTATTTGTCTTTCTTTCGTCTGTCTACCACTCTTTGTTTGTCTACTTTTCTCGTGTCTTGGTACCCCTTTTCTTTTTAAGGGCCTGCGCGTTCAGTGTTTGGAATTGTCTTGTTGAAATACGATGGTTAAGTGGTCAACGCGCCCGCAGTCTCGCTTTCGCTGACCCCCGGGAGTTTCGTAATGAGGTTACTCCTCCTACCTCCTACTTGGAGTTGTGTATGAGGTGGAAGCATATTTTAGAATCGTGTGATCAGGGGAAGTGTTCACTCGATCTTGCCCCCTCCTACATCCCCATCTAGTGGGGTTTGGTGGGTTCTCTTCGTTGCACATTTTCAAAATCATTGTCAAGGGCCACCATTTAAATGGCATGCAGGTTTGTTTTTTTTTGTCGCTCCCACTTTTTCAAGCAGAGAGGAAATGAACCGTAGCGTCCTTTTCTTTCTTAACCCCATCTCATCTCACCTCTTCCAATTAACTTCTCTCCTCCTAAGTATAATATTTGAAA
Organism: Ceratothoa steindachneri; assembly: GCA_963969495.1. NCBI lineage: Eukaryota > Metazoa > Arthropoda > Malacostraca > Isopoda > Cymothoidae > Ceratothoa > Ceratothoa steindachneri. Next base: position 190,493,381 of record OZ018317.1, read on the forward strand.
AGTGTTTAAAAATTAAGGATAAGTTAATCCAGGCTGTTTACGGGGATAGATTAAGTGCTTAGCTTCATTACTTTGTAGTGGTGTAACTTTGTACTGTCGAATAATTTACGTTGCAGGAATCTTTGGGTCCCTTGCACGGACTGTCAAATCAATTAAATCTCTTTCAGACTGCATGTGTAGCCTTTTTTTTCAAATTCATCTTTATTAGCAAACTGTAACAATTTTTAAATATTCAAGTTATCTCTCATCTCTTTCTACAACTAACTAGCAATTAACGAGAGAATTCGCGACTCATCTTGTCTCAAAGCATATCTGAGAAGGCATTTAACTTTTCCAAAACGACAAAACAGATTCGTGCCTACTCTAAATTCTTAATCCCCTTATTAATCAGTAAAGATTAGCTCTCCACCCCCCTTTACATCGAGAGAGGTCGATACTAAAAAATCAAAACATATAATGAGATGGGGGGTAGTTTAAGGATCGGGTAAATTTGTGCAATTTCTGTAAAACTTCGTCAGTGAATAACAAAGTTTTGCAGAAAATATGACTGTCATTCAACAAGTAGCATACCACCTTTATTATAATGAACGCATTTCACAAACTCAGGTGGTTAAAGTATAGGCTAGGTTTTTAGGTTAGTATACCACCTATTTTGGGCATTATATTAACCTAACAACGTAACCTAACACTAACACCAGAAGTGCATGGGAGGTGAAAAGTTGGCAACCCTGAGCTTATCTCTATGTTAATTGTAAGCTTGGCTATTGGTCCAATCTAACCCATTATCCAAATAAATTAATGTATACTATTTTCTGATTTCTCAGATGTACTGAAAAAATATTTTCAGCCACGACAAACACCTATGGAAACGGCTTCAGAGGAGGCATCACTGTCTTCACCAGAGCCTCTCAGTGAAAAAGAGTGTAAATTTAATCAAATTTGGAATATGATTGCTGTACAATTACTTTTCATGAACAATGCTTGATTTATAAATACAATATGAATTTCATATTTGTATCATACTATAATGAAGAACATGGGATCATAGAATGAATTATAGGGTCCTTTCAAAACAGGCCAAAGAATACACAGATTGAAAATGACACTTATAAATGCAGAAAGAAGGTGGCGTGAAGTGCTTACCAGGTTTTTAGGATCAGTCAGTCGGTAGTAGAGCGAAACAATGGTATTAGGGGGACCACTGACAAACTAAACGAACTCAATAATTGTAATTTTCTAAAAAAGTAGAGTTCATGGCTCATTTCGACCCTGTCCTGAAGGAGCATGTTGCTAAGGTGGAAGGAAGAGTCAAACACACATCATACCTTGGAAAAAACGTTCAAAATGCACTCGTTGATTGCATCAGTCAAAGGATTGTACAGTCCATTGTGTTTGAAATCAGACAGTCCAAATACTTTTCGATAATTTTAAACTGCACTCCAGATTTGAGCCATAAGGGAAAATTATCCATAATCATTACGATTGTTTCAGTTGAAGGCAATCCACAAATAAAAGAGCATTTCTTGTGATTCCTTGAGGCAGAAGAAACCACTGGAAAAAGCCTTTCAGCCCTCATTTTAAAGAGACTCCAAGAGGTGAGAGACAGCACTGCTGATCCAGCCCTAAAAATTGAAACACAGTCTTTAACTGAAGAGGTTCGTTCATACTGCTTCTGCATTTGCACTTTTTTCGGCTATGACATTGTAACAAAAGTTCAAAATATTAATAAACTGCTGTAGTCAGTAAGCATATACATGGCTGTAGCTGTGCTCCTACTGAAAGAAGCTGAGATCTCCCTAGCCAGCTACAGAAATACTGGCTTTGCTGATGCACAATCCTCCGCAAAAGAAATGTGCGAGGACATGAATGTGGTTGCTGCCCTAAAGCGGAAGAGATTCAGAACTACCAAAGGGCAGTTTTCATGGGGCTCCCGATGAGCAGCTCAATGAAGCACTGAAGAGAATGGAAGTTTATTTTTTCAGTGCAGTTGTTAATGTGTGCATTTCATCACTAAGAAAGAACAGAAATGATGAGTGGCAATGTCAATAAATTGATAGTGTTCTCATAAACTTCCCTGGAATGCCACCTGATGAGCTTGGGAACAAGCTAAAGAACTGACCAAAACTCTGACCTTTGGAGATAAGTCGTACTTAGTTGTGGAAGAACTGATTTTTGGAAATGCAATCTTTTCCAACTTGGACCAAATGCAAGATGACAACAACACTTGAACTTTTAGTTTTTCTGGAGGAGAAAAATCTAAAGGAAGTAAAGGGTCTTTCAATAAGGTCGCTCGATGTTTAAATGTAAATAAAACAAGTTGTGTGTGATATATGCACTCAATTTATGTTCAATTTGAGAGTAAATTTTATGGCATTAAGTGGAGAATATGACGTTTAAATGTCCGCCGCGGATTCGCATGGTGGAACATATTCGGGAGGCCCAATTTTCGATGACTTTGTCGCATAAATCTGGCTGAATTTGCTGGATGGTGTTCATTATGTTGACTTTGAAGACATCAACTGTTTACGGATTATTCGCATAGACCTGCGATTTAAGGTTGCCCCAAAGAAAGTAGTCTAATGGCGTTAAATCGCATGATCTTGGTGTCCAGTTGACGTTGCCGCCGCGCGAGATGACCCTGCCCTGAAATCGCTGGTGCAAAATGTCTATCGTGGCGTGCGAAGTGTGGCACATAGCGCCGTCCTGTTGGAACCACATGTCGCCAGTATCCATATCAGGCATATAATCCAGTTGAGGCCACAAGAAGTTGCTTGTCATCGATCTGTAGGGCTCACCGTTGACGGTTATGGCAATCACATCTTCGTTCTCAAAAAAGTACGGACCGATGATTCCGTTAGACGAAAATCCACACCAAACAGTGACTTTGTTGGGATGCAATTGGTGCTGGTGTATCTAATGTGGATTGTTTTTGTCCCAAATCCAACAATTTTGCTTGTTCACAAATCTATTCATCCAAAAATGGGCCTCGTTGCTGTGGCAAGGAAAGAAATCACGTAATGCGCGGAATGTTTGTCGAATAGAGCATCGATTTTGATAATAACATTTGATGATTTGCACACGCTGTTCAACGCTATAATCTTCCATCGTGATTTGGCAAGTACTACTGAGCAGTTCACAGTAAGGTTGCGAGATGTCGCTTTAACAACATGGCCACTATCGCCTGACAAAGCTCGAGCGTCCTTTTTGCAAGACCCTTTATATCCCGATACGTAGATAGCACTGAGAATCTCTGTCACCATTCCAGTGACTGTGACATCTGCTGAGAGAAGCTTTTCCCAACTCAAGCTGAGTAACACTTATTTGAGTTCTACAATGTCTCAGGCACGCCTCAGTGGATTGGCATTAATAAGTATTAATCAGGAAGTGTCCAAAAAAATTGCATTTGATGAAACCATAGATGCCTTTAGTGTTAGGAAGTCCAGACCTGTGAAGTTTTAAAGAACATTGGAGATGTTAGTGCTATTTGTCGTTTAAGATTGCCTTGTTTGAACATTGTGTTCATTGTTTTGAAGAGTTTTGTTACTGAATACTATGACCAAACTGGAAAATAGAAAATTTCCTTGCTAGGAAACTTTTATATTTCAATTTTACTTTTGATTGCACTGTTTTAACGCTATAACCTTCCATCGTGATTTGGCAAGTACTACTGAGCATTTCACAATGAGGTTGCCAGATGTCGCTTTAACAACATGGCCACTATCGCCTGACAAAGCTCGAGCGTCCTTTTTGCAAGACCCTTTATATCCCGATACGTGGATAGCACTGAGAATCTCTATCACCATTCCAGTGACTGTGACATCTGCTGAGAGAAGCTTCTCCCAACTCAAGCTGAGTAACACTTATTTGAGTTCTACAATGTCTCAGGCACGCCTCAGTGGATTGGCATCAATAAGTATTAATCAGGAAGTGTCCAAAAAAAATGCATTTGATGAAACCATAGATGCCTTTAGTGTTAGGAAGTCCAGACCTGTGAAGTTTTAAAGAACATTGGAGATGTTAGTGCTATTTGTCGTTTAAGATTGCCTTGTTTGAACATTGTGTTCATTGTTTTAAAGAGTTTTGTTGCTGAATATTATGACCAAACTGGAAAATAGAAAATTTCCTTGCTAGGAAACTTTTATATTTCAATTTTACTTTTGATTGCACTGTTTTAACGCTATAACCTTCCATCGTGATTTGGCAAGTACTACTGAGCAGTTCACAATGAGGTTGCCAGATGTCGCTTTAACAACATGGCCACTATCGCCTGACAAAGCTCGAGCTATCTTCGTCCTAAATTACCCAATCCCCCTCACGCACCTTCTTTTAAATGAGAACATTTAGCACCCTTAACCTATCTACATATCCAAGGTGCTTTAAGGAAAGTATCATCTTTGTTGCTTTCGTTTGCATTAACTCTTGCAGGTTGATATCATGTCTAAAGTGTTGGGAACCATGTTTGTATACACTACTGTAAATGTGGCCTGACATATAAGTTATATAGTTTAAGAATAACTTCTTTACTTTTATAACTAACATTCCTCTTAATTTAGCCCAACACTCTATTTACTCTATTCTTTGCATCAATACACTGCTTAGAAAACCTTAGTAACCTATCTACTACTACTCCTAAGTCCTCGTCCTATACTCCATTCACCCACTGCCCATCCATTCCATAGCTGAATTCTCAATTATCTCTTCCCATGTAAATAACTACATTTTAAGCTTAAAACTCATCTGCCACTTTTGTGCCCAAACTAATAACTTATTTAAGTCACTCTGCACTTTGAAGTTAGCTTCAACTTTATTTACTACAGTTGCCAATTTCGTGCCATCAGCGAAAATTGACACTTTACTATCTCCATCCTCCTCAAGATCATTTATATAAACTAGGAATAATAATGGGCCTAAAACTGATTCCTGAGGTACACCACTGATAACTTCCCTCTACTGTGACCTCACCCCATTCAGTACGACCCTCTGTTTCCTGTCTTTCAGCCATTCAGCTATCCAATTCAAAACTTTCCCATATATTTCAGGCACTTTCAATTTGTGAACTACTCTCTTATGTGGAATCTTATCGAAACTTTGCTAAAATCTAAATAAATTACATCAAAATTTTCTCCCTTATCTAATTTTTAGTTACATAATCCATAAAATTCCAGTTTGTTAAACATGTTCTACCTCTTCTAAACCCATGCTGAGCATCATTTATTAAATTACCTCTTTCTAGATGCTCTTCTTAACTCCCTTCTCAGGAATTTTACAAACTATAGATGTTAAGCTTACAGGCCTAGAGTTATTTGGGTCTTATTTAATTCCCTTCTTAAAAATTGGCACTACATTTTCCAATAATTAGGTATTTCTCCAAACTCTAGTGATCTAGTATATATCTTCTCAAAGGGTACTGCAATATTATATACACCTTTTTTGAGTAACCTAGAATGAATGTCATCTGGGCCAGATACTTTGCTAGTATTCAAATCAATTATAAGCCCTCTAATGTTTTTCTTATCTACTTTAATGATATTCATCACCTCATCCCCTGACTAGAGCTATTGAAAATTAAACCTCGGCTTCTCTTCTGTTAATATTAAAGAACCTCTACTATTTCCTCATAAGATTCTTTCACAACCACTATTTTATCTCTATTAGATTTTTTATTGATTTTATAATAGCTAAAGAATTTTCTTGGATCTTTAGTATTATTTTGAGCAAATTAATTTCTGCTGCTCTTTTGCTTTTCTTAATTATTTTATTTAATTAATTCCTAGTGACCCTATAATGATCCGGGTTTTAGCAGTTCCTTCCCCATGTAATATTTAGTACGCTCTTTTATTCTTAGAAATTTTCCTAGCTATCTCATGATGCCCCTATAATGGCTTCCAACATTTCTTTCTAATGATCTAGGTTGAGATGCACTGCTCAAGTACTACTTTAAATTACTATAGTCTTAAAAGTATTCAACATCTCGTAAGTATTCATACCACTGAATTATCTATCCCAGTTAACTTGATTCAGCAAGTTTCTAAGTTTTACATAATACCCCTATGAATAGTTGTAGTTTTAATTGTTTGTTGATGTTAGCTTTCTCTATTCCCAAGTTAAAACGAACTATCTGATAATCACTATTTCCCAATTTTTCCCCGACAGTAAATTTCTGAACTAAATCATTAGCATTTGAAAGTACTAGATCTAATATTCGGTCCCCCTTGCGGTTATATTAAGAAATTGACTATCAAAATTATCCTCAAAACAGTGGCAGATCCAAAATAAAAATTGTAGGGGCAGGGGTCTAAGCTCAATTCCTTCCTCTAAGTAGTTTGATAAAGGGCATTGATCATTAATAATATTTATCTAACACATTATTGATAATAAATAACAATAATTCACACAATAGTAAGGCACTAACTCTCGCAAATCCGAATTTTTTTCACACATTAAAAAAGTATGAATTGTAGTTTTTGGACGTCATCTAAGGTATAATACAGAATTTAATAATTATTTTTGAGATTTACCTCCATTTTATACATGTATCATATAAGGTGCATTAGATCGCAACGGTTTAAAAAAGTATTTTATATACATTCTAAATTATTACATAACTCTTTCTGAATAGCAAAATATAAGTATGGCTTAGAAAAGAAATATAAACATAAACAGGTTTGAAAGGGCTAATAACAGCATCTTACACACAACATTGGTCACGGTATTTCACATGAACATCAACCCCCTGTTCCTTTGGGCAAATACATTGAATCCGCTGTCTATTCTAACATCACTTTCGTTGTGAACATCGATCAATTCCAGGCCGTTGAGGCGTTCTCGGTCCATGTTGTTCCTTAAGTACGTTTTGAGTAGTTTTAGACCCGAAAATGAACGCTCGGCATACGCGTTTAAGACTGGGAGAGTGATCAAAATTTGGAAGAGCCTAGCCAGGGTCAGATACATTCAGGTCTGAGCGTGGGCAAGAGCATATCTGACGGAGCCAAACTTGATTGTTGAGGAAAACCAGGACTCTGATTCCGCTTTGACGAGACTCAAGACCTCGATGTAAGCCTCTTCGATTTTTGCCGCCTCTAATAAAGCAGCAGCATCACCGTGGACGCCGCTGAGCAGATGTTTGATGTTGAAGACGACCGGAATATTGTCGTCCCCCAACCGGCTCTGCAGCTCACTTAACAACTGGTCAATGAACTGGGCATACATAGACAGATCGTCGGTAATATTCCTCAGCTGTCTGATAGAGTACGTACATTCGCTGCGTTTGCCGCCAACAAACTCTAGGCACAGGAACGGTGTCATGTGATGAGCTGAGCTCCTAGGGAAGCTCTTCTGCCTTCTTGAAGCCGTCATGGAAGCTGGTCAGTGAGCCTTTCCGAGTCTTGTTGAGATACGTCTCCACTTTCCCGATCGTAGCGTATGCTGTCACGAGATCGACCTTAAGAGACTTTAGGGCTCGGCTTGGCTTCACAATATGAGCTAGAACCCACTCAGCGAAGACGAGGCCAATCAGGAAGCGCAGCTCTCGCATTGTGATGAGTAGAAGTCTCGCCATCGCGTCCGAGTTGCTTTCATCCTCGAGGAAGATGGCAATAACCGGCAGGAATTTGATGGACACAATGACTCAATCGTGCCATTGTAGAGGAAGCTTAATGAAGTCGATTCGCTTTTCACTATGGGGTAATGAAAGGACAAATTTGGAAGGTGGGGGCCAGTAGCGGCTCGTGTATAGGCACTGTGGAACTGCAGCGCCCCCTATTCCCACTCGATATTAAGATAACATTCAATATAATGACTACTTTTTTCTTTATCTCTTTCTTTATACGTGTACATTATATAATCCTTAAGCTCAATATCAGCATCAATCCCCTAGTTTATGAAAAAAATACAAAAATCCTTGGATAGAATTGTGCGCTTCACATTTCCAGTGACGCGGTGTTTGGCTCTTGTGCGCATGCTCATATGCCCGAGATAGGAAGTTGCATGCTAGGGAGAGAGAGCACTGTGGCTCATGCTGTGCCAAACAGGGTGTACTGGTGGAAGGTAGTGTTTCTTTGTGACTCCACATGTGTTATGATTAAAAACGTGTTTATATTCTTGAATGCGATAAAGTTTAGAATTTAATTCATATTTTTTCGGTTCTTTTATTAATTGATTGATTAATTAATTAATTGAACTGCGTAAATTTATTTTGGAAATAATCTAGATGATGCTCTTTTTGAAATTACGAAACTGATAAAAATGCTCTTGACAATTCCCATGACTACATCAGAGGAAGAACGCTGCTTTTCAACACTGAAAAGAATAAAAGCCTTTCTAAGGAGCACTTTGAATTTTGAAAGACTAAATGCACTTGCAGTGCTTTCAATGGAGAAACTATTCCTCAGTAGTCATCCAGAGATCAAGGAGAAAATAACTAATCTTTTCGCTCAAATAAAAACAAGAAGAATGGATTTCGTTTTTAAATGAATGGATCAAGCTTGAACTGTAACAACTTAGGCTATTGGTAAGAAAGAATGTTTGATTTTGTTCTTTTTAGGATGTTACCAAGTTTATCTATAAATTTTCTTTTTATATGTTTATTTCCTTTTACACAATATTAAAACAATGCTAAAAAAATATGATGCAGCTCCCCCACTAATTTTAGCTACGAGCAGCCACAGGTGGGGGCCTTCAGCCTCCTCAGCTTACCTCCCTTGGATCCACGCCGGCGGATCCAAGGGTTAACTCACTTGGTTAACTCACCTGGTTGTCCTCCCTACTCCAGCACATTTTAGAAGCCCGTAGGAGGAGGTACTAAAAGGTACATAAGGGCAGCATGAGACTGAAGGTACGCCAGTCAACTATTAAGTAGTACAAAAACAGATCAAGCAGGGGAAAATAGTGACTGAGTTGTGTACCTTTTTATACATAGAGAATAATCAATGAGTATTAATGTTAATTAATTCATAGGCCATTAATTCTAGGTAAGAAAAAGTAATAATTAAATTAGAGTAAAGACTTTAAGAAAGCAGATGGTGTAGTCTAGTCAGGAAATGGGTAAAGAAGTGGACCCAGAATTTGATGCAAGGCTGACTTGAATGAGGTAATGGATTCCAGTGCCACAACTTCATCTGGTAGGGAGTTCCATATGCTAACACATCGTAGGGAGAAGAATCTCCTTCTGGCCTCTATTGTTCTGTGGGTGTGGAAGATTTTTAATATGTGCCCTCTTGTGCCCAGTGAAGGTGTCAGAGTGAATATTTTCCCTGGCGAGATACCGCACTCATTGTGAACAATTTCATAGTACTTCAGGAAGTCAGCACGCAGCAGACGCCCCTGAACAGAGTATAAGTCTAAGCTCCTGAGCCGCTCTCCATACGGTACTTCAGATAATCCTTTGACATGGCGTGTCCAGGTTCTTTGTACTGATTCGAGCAGGCGAAGGTCTCCTGAAAAACCTGTGTTCCATACACAGGAGACATATTCTAATAGTGGTTATATATGAGTTGTGTAGAGGGTGAGCATGAAGTCATGAGATCTGCAAAGGGTACTTTTGAGAATATTTGCGGACGTCTCTGAGACCTTGTTGACGGCAGACCTAATGTGGTGGCGGGATTTGAGGGAGGTGTCTACCAGGACCCCAAGGTCCTTGTGTTGGTCTACCATGGTGATGGTGTCTCCTTGGAGGAAGTAATCAGACAATATGCCAATGTGCTGCCAAGTCACTGCACCACGTTGAAGTCTTAAGACAACACACTTGTACTTATTTAGGTCGAGGCCCCAAGATTAAGCGACCTTGCAGATGTTGTCAATGTCTTTTTGGCACTTTGAAGTTCCAAGGGTCAATGATAAGGGTGTAGATGGACAATACTTTAAGTAGATCTTCAGGACGTCCGGAAAGATTTTGCTATTGTTCAGTATAGTTGATGGCAGATAGTTGACATTCAGCAGGAATAGTAAGTGTCCTAGTACTGAACCCTGAGGCACATCGCTCTTCACACCCCTGGAGCTGCTTTTAACATCTACAACTGAAACAAGCATAGATCTGCCAAGTAGGAATGAGCTGATTCAGCTCAGCAGAGTACCAGGAATGCCAATGTTACCGTTTTTCTTGAGCATTACTGTGTTGTTTACCACATCAAAAGCTTTCGAGAAGTCGAATAAGATAATGTCCACTACTTTACCAGTGTCAAGTCCAGATAAGGTGATGGCATAGGTTAGTAACAGTTGGTCATCAGCTGTTCTACTATGCTGAAAGCCAAACTGGTTAGCGGAGAGTATGGCGTTTTGTTCAAGGTATGCATAGATATGTTCGGTCACAATCCTCTCTAAGGTCTTGCAACAAACTGAAGTAAGGCTTATTGGTCTGTAATTTACGGGGGCAGAGCGGGATCCCTTTTTAAAAATAGGTATTAATTACATCAGACACCTTCCACAAGGCGTGGAGAGTGCCTTCTGTTAGGCTTGTAGAAAAGATTACAAATAAAGGGTAGGCCAGGAAAGGGAGGTCTATCCCTTCCTATCATATTTTCCCCATCCACAGATCTTAAATTTAAGTCAACTAGAATAATTGTATCTGTTTCACGTGGATTTTATCAAATATAAACGCATCAATGAAAGTTAAAACACGACCGTTAATTTGATCAATCATTTTCTGAAACACGGTCACCTTTTGACGTCACGTGGTGTTCATCAGACAGCTGGGGAAAAAAACAATGAATATAAAGCGAAGGCCATAACCAAAACACACATATCTGTGGGCGTTTGTATTTGTATATCCAAGGAGGGGCTCTATATATCATGGTAAATAACCAGAAAAACGACAGTCAAGGTCCAGAGAAAGTTTGCGATAATTAAAATATAGAAAGAAAAATAATTAGTTATTGCGTTAAATTTAGTTTTCTACAAGTTTCATACAAAAGTATAATTTTAGCGGTAACAAACTTATGTTTTGTCACCACATACATCTTATTAATAAATTTATTGTCTATTTTTTACCTAATCTTTTGGGGGCCTTAATATGAGTTCATTAAAATGAAAAAGGTCACATTGATATAACTTTCATGTTATTAATAGGAAGGGGATTATTTTAATCACCGAAGCAAAACTGTTCGATCATAAATAAATGGCGTTCGGGCAGCTGTACTTGGCCAGTATAGAGTCAAATTCACGATAATGTCCACTATTCGACTTAACGGAGTAGGCATAAAAAAGGAAATAGTGATGTGAAAAACGTGATCATCATTTGATTGGATGAAAATGACCTCGAAGCGTTTTAATTCAAAATTTGTTGCTCTTAAATTGATCATTATCCATTTTCTCTCTCTCTCGTATGCATTCTTATTTTCCTTTCAGATGACCTAGAATTCAAACTGCGAGCGTGAAAAAAGTTTATCGTCATATATGTGCAAATTATGCCATCACCCAGAACACTTAAATCCGAGTCAACACACACATTCTGAACGAACGCTTAATTATTAAGAGAGAGGTGGCTGGAACTGAAGATATTGCCATAGTCTTATGTTATGCAACAATAATTATATCGAAATAATGAAGCCATATTATGAAAATGTAAATGCTACCAACGTCTTTATTCAGTTGTAGCAACAATTTAGTAATGGAGTAACCAGGCAGTGTTCAGGTGATTGGGTGTCTTTACTTCTGAAGACAGCAACAGGGTAGAAAGAACTAACACATGCTTAAACCCTTCAAAATGAGAGTGGATTATGCTTTATAAAAACAGTTGTGTAGGGCACGCCAAGTAGCATAATGCCTACTTTGTTTGGTTTTAATTTTACCTCTTGTTGGTCATTCAAGAGATGTATAAAACCATTCAAAGAGTTGTTTTTAACATCTTCTGCGGGGAGACCATTAAGGTCACTCATGACTTAAAAAAAAAAATCTTGACCACGTCGGTTTCCCATCCCATTGCTTGCATTATCTTTTGTTTTCGCTGAAATTAGTTTCCATCTAACATAAAGTCTTCCTCTCTGTCTTCTGCCTCTTGAGATGCCGAAATTAATTCTTTAATTTCTCTTCAGAGGTTTATGTTTTAAGGCAGATATCACCTAAGTGCCATCTGTACCGTGTCCAGCAAAATGACAATTCTAGGAACTTTGAATACTATAAGGGGGCTGCCCCCCCCCCCCTCCCAGTGAAAATGAACCGGAGCTTTAGTGTGTCCCAATTTTATATTTTAATCTATAAAAAAAGGTTTCTGTAGATAAATCTTCTAACTCTTACATCCAGATTCTTCTCAGTTGACATTTCCTTCAGTTGTTTGTGTTTTGTTATAATTATATCTTTCATTTCTCGATTTAATGTTAAGTTTACTTTTCTTTATGTAATTTTAATAAGCACTGTGCCTGGCTCTAATTCATGTTTTCCTATATAAGGAAACTTTAACCTTTTTTAATGCTTTTTTTGTGGAAATGTAGAGAAGATGTGTATGTGTGAAGAGGATTGGAAATCCCTTTTTATCGTTTAGCTTCAGCTGTGTTTATCACATCTGGTAATTTTACTTTTTAGTGTCCGCGTCAAGGCGAGGGTCAAGAGAATAGTTTTACACAGAATTGCGTTCAAATATCTGAAAAGTGCACCTAAAAACTGCATACATGAGACTAGGTCTTTTCCAGTCTCCTTCTTTTCTTATGTTCTTATGATAAAACTCTAAATATTTCAGCTGTAATTAATGTGGTCGATCAGTGAATTTATTTTTCAAAGTTCTGTTCTTTTCGCCAATTTTCATTCATGACGTCACGATGCAGCCGATTCACATTATTTAAACGTTAAATCTGAGAGAAAAAGTACGTTTTAAAACGCATTTTAATAGGAACTCTTATTTGTAGACATATTTCAGGATGTTGGTTTCTAATCTACCCAGAAAAGGTAAAAAAATGTGATTGATTACTTAGAAAAGAAAAAAAAGAGATTAGAACAAATGCTGTTAAACATTGGTAAAAAGGAATAAAAGGGGATACGAATAACTGAACTACAAATTTAATTACTTAGGTAAGATTAGGAGTGATAATTAATAAAAAAATATCCGATGTAATGAAGTATATATTAGTCAAACAGTCACAAAATAATACAAATTCGAAACCCTAATTCAAATATATTAGTTTGGATGCAAGTCAAACTGACTCAAGCTCAAGCACAACTGATTCGACAACGACTCTAATGGCAGTCATTTTAGAGCCAAGAGACTCGAGGGAAATACTTCAAAAACTTTGGTCGTTTGGTGCAGACATTTTTTGTTCTCTCTTGCCTTCTCTCTTTAAAATTCAGGTTTTCTTTTTTTGCGGTACAAACTCTATTGGATCATATTTCTTTTGTTAATGATTATACTTGTGTCATTGCCTCCAAATTATGGCCTAATTTTAATTACAAATGTCACCATTGATTAGCTTTTAAAAATATAATTTTACCCCTTTTTTAATATCGCAATAGAGAAAGATCTTCGGGTATGTTAAAATATATATATATATATATATATATATATATATATATATATATATATATATATATATATATATATATATATATATATATATATATAATCACATGTTTATTGGAATGTTAACTTCCAAAACATATACTCGCGTTTGGTAAATTGTCAAACTATAAAACTTCAACACTGCAATTCTGAAATGTGAATATATTTTTAAACTGTCGGAGTTCAGAAACTCAACATACCAAAAGAACTTTCGTCATTTTAGCATAGCGACACGGCGCGGCGGGTAATTTGTCAACTAACTTAAATATGAAAGAAAATAACAGAGAATTAATTCATTTGTACACATATATTTACCAAAGTTACATGTTGAAGATTTGAACTTTTCATTTTATTCAATGAAGTTGTTGCTGGACTTAACCATAGCATACAGGCAGCGTTGGAACCTGCTACAGGAATTCGCAACGGGTTCATCTTTAACTGGATGGAAGTTGAGGTGATCCTGGACCTAAACTGCATCTAAGTGGCGCAAGGGGATTTGTTGGTCTTTCTCTCTCTCTTTCTCTCTCTCTCTCTCTCTCTCTCTCTCTCTCCCTCAACCATGACCTATACATACATAGTACACCAGGGGGTTGCATTCTGGGAAGTTGAGAGGCCAGATGTTCGGTGTAATGTATTCAAAGAAATTGGCTGACAACCAAGATTGGGCTGTGAGCCTTGCTGACACATGAACCGCCTCTCAGCGGCCACCTCCTGTCTCCAGGGCAAAACTTACTTCACCAGGGATTTGATATAGCCTCTTCAATTGAGTCTGTGACTCTCCGGGAAGATAAACAGGGACATAACGTTCCCCTTGTTAATGACCGCCCCAAGCACCATGATATGGGAAAAGAACTTGGTCTTCATGACGCTCGGTATATCTTTATGGGACACAGCAAACCAGCGATTATTTTGCGAGTTCGCCACCTGCTCCCAGCATGTTCCGTTCGCTTGTCCTTTATTTTCTGCGACAGAAGCTGGCCCTTTATCATCTTATATGAGTATTAGCAGATGTCCTCATGCACGAACTTCCGGATGAGAATCACTGACACACCATAGTCTCTGGCTATGAACCTCATTAGAGTGAAGTTTTCGAACCTTCGTACCCTCGCAATCACAGACTCACTCGTCTATTTCTTTCTTGGTCCACTGAGCATCCTCAGATGGACACCCAAGCATTGGAACTATCGGCGTCAATCCCAAGCAGCACAGCTTAGCTTTTCCCAGTTATGTAGGATTGAATTTACCCATGGTATTGGTTCCTTGAGAGACGTTACAAAACTAATTCTACTCTGATAAGAAGAAGTGAGAACCAACGTTTAACAACATGCATGCGCGGAACAATTACGACAAATCACCACTTGCCACTTGCACTCTGTATGTAAGTATATATATATATATATACGTAGGTGAGTCAAAAAGTTCTCAGACAAATGGCATAAAATTTTTATTTGTAATAATACTGTAATCATTTTTCTACATAAGCTCCATTAACATCTATACACTTTCTTAATCTATGAATCCAACGGTAAAGACCATCTTTGTAGAATTCACGGGGTTGTCTCTGGCACCAAGTAATGACCTGCTTTTTTGCTTCATCTAATGATTGAAACCGGGTTCCTTTTAGGTGTCCCTTTAAATTTGGTTAGGTTAGGT
This sequence comes from Ceratothoa steindachneri, assembly GCA_963969495.1. NCBI lineage: Eukaryota > Metazoa > Arthropoda > Malacostraca > Isopoda > Cymothoidae > Ceratothoa > Ceratothoa steindachneri. The sequence goes on from OZ018317.1 coordinate 190,508,514, forward strand.
TAAGTTAGGTTAGGTTAGGTTAGGTTAGGTTAGGTTAGGTTAGGTTACCTAACCTAACCAAATTTAAAGGGACACCTAAAAGGAACCCGGTTTCAATCATTAGATGAAGCAAAAAAGCAGGTCATTACTTGGTGCCAGAGACAACCCCGTGAATTCTACAAAGATGGTCTTTACCGTTGGATTCATAGATTAAGAAAGTGTATAGATGTTAATGGAGCTTATGTAGAAAAATGATTACAGTATTATTACAAATAAAAATTTTATGCCATTTATCTGAGAACTTTTTGACTCCCCCTCGTATATATATGTGAAAAAATCCCAAAGGGAAATGAATGAAATGCGGATTTCAAGTACTTTGTGAGTTTCTCATATATATATATATATATATATATATATATATATATATATATATATATATATATATATATATATATATATATATATATATATATATATATATATATATATATATATATATATATATATATATATATATATATATATATATATATATATATATTATTGAAGTCCACAGCTGTGGCAGCGTTATTAATTTTAACTTGTATTTTCTTAATATTTCTTACGAGTTTTTTAACGGGGTCTTCGAGGCGAGAAAAAACATCTGCGAATGAGATTCTTTATTCGTAGACGTCTTTCGACCGTCTTAGGACATCTTCAGGGAATGAACAGAAATGGAATTATTCAAAAATTGCTACATTATATATAGTATTTCTACGTGAACATAAGTATTACAAAAATTGGTGATATAAAATTGGAAGGCTCAGATTGTCTGACTATTTGTCCCATTAACGTTGTCATAGAAGAACGAACAAGGAATGTACATGAACTGGTTAATCGAGAATTGAACGATGATATCGTCCAAATGATTAACCAGAACAGAAGAGAGTAGAGAGTCGTGCGCGTAGTGTCTTAACCATCTGGTCCTGGTAAAGGAGGAAAACGTTGGGGAAAGGATCGGCAAAACGCCAATACCGCTCAATTTTGACGGTTGTGGAGTGGAATTTTCCACCCCCCGAGAAGCAAGTGAGGCACATTAGGGGGAAGGGCAGCACTGCCCGAAGGGGGACATGGGTCCTCCCGCCCCCCAGGACACCAAACGGATCCCCCTCCGTCTAATAGCGGGGAAACAAAAGCCTACAAGGGAAATGGTCTTTGAAACAGTCATTGGAAAAATTAACATTGAACTCACCCGTCTCATCGAGACACCAAATGGGTGGGCGGCAGTCTGCTGGAAGAGTAAGGACGTGGAAACCCTTGTTTCGGACCAGGCCAAGCAACCCCTCCGCGAGATTGGGCTCGAAGCGGTAGTCCCTAATGAACTACTCGTGAGGCGTGCCGTCATTCTCAAGAGAGTAGACCCCTACTTTGCGGAGAACACCACGGAATAGATACAAGACGAGCTGAATGACAAACAATCATGGGCAAAAGTGGACAGGGTAGACAAGATGGGCAAGACCTTCATCAAAGTTACCTTCGCTACCATCGGGATGGCTCAGAGAGCGTTAAGGGAAGGCCTCCTGGGCTTCTACCTTCGCGTCGCTCCAGAGCAGATAGAGGCAGAAGGTTATATTTATATAGAAAACTGCCAAATCTGCCTGGCCATCGAGAGCCACCCGACACGAAACTGCCCGACAAACGTACAAACCTGCGCGACATGCTCCAAAACCAGTCACGGTTGGAGAGATTGCCGGGAAGAAAAGCCTAAATGCGTTAATTGCGGGGGGGGTGAGCATCGGGCTCTGGCCATGAGATGCCCTCTACGCAAAGAAGCGATCAAAAACAAGAGGCTGAAGCTCAAGCAGCAAAAGGAGGGAAAGACAAGAGGAATTTCATATGCCACCGCGGCATCTACTCCCGGAAGCGCCGCACCAATAACAGACAGAGTGACTCCGAAACTAATCCTGCCGGCCGAGAGCAAGGAAATTATGACGATGGTCATAGTCGCCCACCTGGCGAACCTTGCTCGCCTCGGCAGCTTCTCGGAGGAGCTCAACACAATGTTACAAAACAATGGTGTGAAGAAAAAATTGTGGTTCCCCCCGAACCCAGCATCCCATGACGTGCTGAACATCAAGTTCATTGATGACACGCAGTCAGAAAACACCGAAGAAATAAGGAAAAAAGAGAAAGAACCAACCAACAACCAAGAAGAGGATGGGAACCAAGAACGGGTAAAAGAAGATACCGCACAAGTTAAAAACACCCCGAAGGAAAAGAAACCTAAAAAGAAGAAGAGCAACAAACCCCCTAAACAAGTAGAAGAGGAGAGTCTGGATGGGGAGTAAGAAGACGATCAGTCTTACCCCGGAGTCCCCCTGCCCGAAAAAGTCAATGTCCTGGAAAAGGGACATTTTTTCGACGGGGAAGGACTCAAACTAAAAGTTTTCGGGACTACCGGATGTAGACCCGAAAAAATCAATCAAACGCAGCTGGTAAAGGGCATTAGGAACGGCGAATTCAAGTGGACCTTTGAGGGACCCTGGTCCCCAAAGAAAATGGACAGCCTCCTATGCAGCGGCACCATGTATATCCCGGAGTCCAGTCGTCACACAGTGAACTCATCAACCTTCAAAAACATAAAGTTGCGGAATGATGACCTCGTCAATAAACTAAAAAGTAAGAAGTGATAAAAAGTGCAAAGCGCGAAAATAATTAAATAATAGTGCAAAAAGTTAAAAGTGTAAATAATTAATCAAATAATTAATTAAATAAACGAGTTAAATAGATAAATAAGTGAATAGTTAAATGTGACAATTAATAGACAATCGAATATAAAATAAAATGATAAAACAACTTAAACAAGTGAAAATTTAGCGGTAAATATAAATAGGAAATTATAAAATTAAAATTACCAATTAGTGTATAAATACAGGGAATTAAAAGTTTAAATTAAGTATATTATAAAAAGCATAATATATGCTGAGTGAATTATTCGGAAGTACATGTCAAAAATAAAATTAAGTGAACCAGTACTTTAAACTCAAATGTTTATGTATAAAACGTGATGAATCCAAACAGTAATATATAAACCAAAAATTAGTTCCCAAAATTAGTGTAAATATTAATACCCAATTAGTGGGTAGAATTAGTTTATAAATTAAAACCCTATTAGTGGGTAGAATTTAAAAAATGTAAAGTATCAAAAAGCTGAGCTCCTGCGTTTATTTCTCCAGGAGAAACCTCTTTATGTATCTTTGCCTTCGACTAAATCTTTCCTCTCCTCAGCTAAAATTTTTATCTTTTTTCAACACTTTTACTATATATTTTTGCATTGTATAAATTTATTTATTTAATGTATAAAATACTTGTACTCTTTCCAATAAATATACCATCATCAGAACAGAAGAGGCATAAGTCGCGCCAGATTTCCGAGCTCCGTTGGGCTTTTAGTTGGCGGAGCAGAAGTGCCGTTCTACGCATGAAAATAAGAATGTTTTTTTTTACCCAAACCAAGAAAACCGACCAAGAAATAGATTAACTAATTATGAAACCTCACCGATTTCTACAAGAATTCACCGATGAAGTCCCAAATTTACCGAAGAAGACATCAAAGAAAAGACAAAAGACACGATTTACACTCACTACAAGATATACACAAAAAAACAAAGACACTAGGCATAATACTAAAGTGATTAAAGAAATTTATTACTACAACAGCAAATGCGTATAAGACATCCAAGAACATTAAAATCTTTTTAAGACAAATGGCTTGAAGGCCATAATAATATAAACTATCCCAAAGACAACTATCCCCAATAATGATAATAATGTAATTTACCGAATTCCATGTTTAGGTTGTAATTTATTCTATGTGAGCCAAACTTCCAAAAATGTTTCCATAAGGACCTAACAACACAAAAATGCAGTAATTAAGGGTTATCTGAATATTGCCTTAGCTGTCTACAATTCCAAGATGGGACACAGAATTAACTGGTCAAAAACTGATACAATAATCCATAGTAATGATTTTATAAAGATAAATATCCTGGAATCATTTTTAATCTCCCACACAAAGGAGAGTAATCTCAACATTAGCCCAGGGCTGTTTTCGCTAGATCCAATTTTATCACTTTTTCTAAAATCCGACTTATCTGATAGCATTAAAAAGTTGACCTCATGGGGAAACGTGCTTAGTATAAATACTGTGTGTCATATTTTTTCTTACCATTGTGAGTTTGAAAATGTCGAATAGACGAAAGTACTAACTCCAATCCGTCTTTTATTCAGTTTCCTTCCATGGTACATATTCATATTTATAGTTATCACGCGCTAACTTTCGTGATATTATTTCATATATATATATATATATATATATATATATATATATATATATATATATATAAAGACCCATGCTCAGATTTAAAATGTAAATTTGGAACAAATAAGAAAATTCAAGAGGAACTCATGTCTAAGGTTGAACTTCTCGATGAAGAAAAAAGTTACAAGAGGTCATGTCTCTGTACCAATATTCATTTCGAAACGGTGACTGTGAGCATCGTAACTTTAAGTATATAGGCGTAACATCAACTCTTATTTCTGAAGAGGAGTATTAATTTCGATTTATTTTCCTCTCGTTTTTCAATCATATATGCAGTCAAAATATTTGAAGAGGAAATTATGTATGAAGCTCACATTATCTATGAAAAAAATAAGTAGTGGAAATATATGTCTTTTCTTTTTACCAACAATTATTTCAGACCGATGACTGTGAGCATCGAAACTTTAGGTAAATTGGCGTAAAATCAAGTATTATTTCAGAAAGAGATGTGTTAGTTTTGCTGTTTTCTCCTCTTATTTTTTTCTAACATATGTTCGTTCTAAATAGTTTCATTTTAAATTCAAAAATTTTCATTTTGATCTTAAGTTAATTTTTGCTATGTTACTCCTCAAAATCTTTTAAAAAATATCTACATATATTTTGTATTTATAAAGCAGAAATTCTTTAAATTTATCAGTAACGCCCCTAAAGATGACCAATGTGGTTGAAAGGTGCCTCGGGCGAATAATAAATAATGATTTAAAATGATACTTATGATCCCCCCTCTTTTAAGGGATAATCATTTATGAAAGTTATCAAGAAATTAAAAAATGCCTCTTCTGCTGGCAAATATAACAATTACTATATCCAACATGGCCTCTTTATAATATATATATATATATATATATATATATATATATATATATATATATATATATCAGCGATAGGTATATGTTTGACTGACCCCTTATTAATATTCTATTATGTATTTCATCAGGCAATTTGAATATATATCATTTTAATTTGATTAATTCGAATGCTAATTTTTAATTTGCACTTCGTGGAAAAAGAAGTTGGAGGATGATATCGGTAAAATGTTCTAGGAATAATACTGAAGCTTTAGCGTAATTCTGAAAGGGAGCTATTCTGATCTCAGTGGCTTCTTCACCCTCAGGAGCGATCCTATTCCGAGCTAAGTGAGCAGTTCTCTCGACCCCACCTCTCTCTCCCAAATGATGCTCGGAAAAAGCTCAAGGAGCTTTACGAGGGAATAAACAAAAGAAGAAGAAGAAATAGAACAAAGTAGACATGAAGGAAGAAACAAGAGGATAACTGAGGGAAGAAAGCAGAGAAAAACTGAAGGAAGAAACAAAAGAAGACCTGAGGGAAGAAACAAAAAAATAACTGGGAGAAAAAACAAGAGAAGAACTGAAAGAAGAAACCAAAGAAGACCTAAGGGAAGAAACATAAGAATAATTTAGGGAAGAAACCAAAAGAAGACCTGAAGGAAGAAAAAAAGAACAGCAGGAAAAAATCCAAAGAAAACCTGAGGGAAGAAATAAAATAATAACTGGGTGTAGAAACCAAAGAAGAAATGAGGAAAGAAACAAAAGAATAACAGGTAGGAAGTAAGAAACCAGATAAGAAACAAAAGAATGAATGAGGGAAGAAACCAAATAAGAATTGAAGGAAGAAACAAGACTAGCCTGGGAGCAGAAATAAAAGAATAACTGTGGAAAGAAACAAAAGAACAGGAAAGAAACAAAAGAATGAGAGAAGAAATAAAAGAAAAACTGAAGGAAAAAACAAAAGAATAACTGAGATAAGACACAAAACAATAACATGGAAGAAAAACTCGGAGAATGGAAAATAATTCAAGGTTAAGAACTCTCTGCCTGTCTAGAATTAATGACGTTGGCGTGAAGTGAAATTTTTAAACCTGTTGGCATGCCAACGCATGAAATAGCTTAGAGCCTTTTAATATTGAGGCGAAACAAGACCCCAGAGAAGAATGACTTCATTATTTTTGCCTTAAAATTTTAAGGGTGTGTTTTATAGTCTTGTTTCAGCGTCAAGAAAAGACGTCCAATAAGTCTTTATTTTCTTGAATCAAAGTTCCTCACGCATTAATGACTCAAAGGTCTCCTCTGTATCAGTAATTAAACTTCACCAATTTTTGGAGATAGTCGGGAATCGTGTTATAAAAATGCAAAGGAAATATTGAAGGTTTATTGCCGTTTCCTATAGAGAATGAACTGCGCGTGTGGTGAAGCAACGCTCAAACAAGGAAGCCAAGCGGGCTATGGGTGTGTTTGACGAGGAGAATAATGGGTTTTGCGGACGTAATTTGCCATCGTGGAAAGAAAGAAATAGAGATTAAATGTAGAAAAATAATGATAATAAAAATAAGGCCCTTAAGGAGGTGGATTTACCAAGGGAAAATCTCCCGCTACACCTGAAACAGAATAATGACAGCCATTCCAGCCCATTGTTTACCCTGCAAGGGATTATCAGATTTAACACGGGCCAGCATGACTCAACCGACATCTAGAGGATTACGTGTCGTTCTATCCTCCATTGGCCATCAGAGGATCTGCGATTACATATATCTTACACATATTTTCGCTCTTTCCATCTTCATTTTCTTTACAAATCTTCCCGCGGGAGATGACTTCGATGGTTTTCGCTTTAAATTTAATCTTAAAAAGACGATAATACAGAACTAAAGAACAAGAGAGGATCAAAAAAGCTTCCAGCTCGCTCTAGGACGAGCACCTTCATGTGATAAAGCCTACCGTTTTAATTGAACCAGTGAAAAAGAAAACCAAGTTGTCTCTTGGAAGAGAGGCTGATTGCAAGTGTATGGGAAGTATGATCGTGAGCTTTCTGGTGTTCATACAGATCTTCTCCATGTGTGTCCGTGTCAATAAAAGTGAATACACTAGATGTATTTCTTGATCAAAAAAGGGATTCAGAGAATACTTTCTCAGCAAGCAATTGAAACATACAATGTCGGCATCGCCTGTTCAAGGGACTATTTTGATATCCCAGTAAAGAATGAGTAGGGCAGTGGGAACGAAGTCTAGCTTCATTTCCTTGACAATGTTTTCCCCGCGACACAATCGTAAACGACGAATGCTCCCATGACTCATAGATAATTATGCATCCGATCGTGATCAAGAGTTTCTTCATAACCTGCGTTTTGTGGGGTAAATATTTTGCGCTTGTATCGAAGAAAACGATAATTTGGGAGAGTGTACTGGTGACTCCGATAAGTTTGGAGAAAGCGTTACTATTTTTTTTGTCTAATATTCCTTATACTATTGTTTCTGCCATATATATTAAGCAGCTGCCATGTTTGAAGATGTTAAATTATGGTGAGGGTCATGTTTGCTCCGGACATGGCGCGTCATGGAGAACTTTTTGGGGTTGGGCAAGAAGAAATTTGCGTTCTTTCAACATAACGATAGAGAGTGTGTCATTGTGGGCCACATCAAAAAGGTCATTGGGTTCCTCCTTCAAAACCGCTCTGGCTACCTCATTCTTTGGCTTGTTTTTTTTTTCTCTTCAGATTATGCCACTTGTTTTAGAATGCAAGCAATTGGATTCCGAAAAACAGGCTACTCCTCCAGGTATCATATGAAATTCTACAAGGGGGCTCCACTTTCGGAGTAGCACGAGCTAAGAATAAACAGGACACAGAATGAAGACTAAGCTGACAGTCAGTAAAGAGTGCTGCAGGTTGTCGCCTGAAGCGCGATTTTATATAAGTCAGTATCATCCGTATATTTATAATGCCCTATAAAAGTAATATGGTTTTTGTATGACGGCCTTCAAGGCTTAGTGCTTTCACAGAGCGCCCCAACACTGACTCTGGAAAGTTATGAAAAAAAGGAGAATCTTCAAGGCAGGTTTACAGGTACAATAGAAAGGAGAGAAGCGTATACCAGCAGGAAGATCTTATATAATAAAAATTTTAAATAAGTTTCATAAGATGAAAAGGTCTCCTTGACAGGATCCTCCTTATTTGACGACATTATTGTCGACGGGACAGAAGCTTGGAACTCTTGATTCATATCATTGAAGGAGCCGGTATTTGCCGTTACTTGAAATAGTTTCTCTAAATTTCAAACGTCCATGATTGTCTTGCTTATTAGAACAATTGAGAGGATTACTTCCCAGTTCAGCTGTGGTGAGTGATTAATGTATGAATTAAGGTTATATGGGTGTAGATAGAGGCGTGTACAAAAAGGGTCGATGAAAAATAAAGAATTAAAGTAGCATGAGGCAAGTTGCGAAAAGCTTCATGCGTCGTCACTCGCTGGATCATCGATGGCAATGCGGAATATTGACTGCGTGTCATTAAATGCTCATTCAAGTGAAGCTTTGAAACTGCCCGCTTGCACTTATTGGCACACTACAGAGGGAGCCATTTTAGCCACTTTTTCCATCAATTTTCATCACTTTGCCTTTGAACTTATTACTTTCTTTTTATTCGTTTATTGTGGGTGAATGAAAAGTGTGAATGAGAGGGTTAGCAAGGGTTAAATTTAGTATGATACAATATTTTATGCTATATGTAAAATTATGGATATTTCTCTAAATAGTTTAAAAATTCAATTATGCTACGCACGATAAATTGCAATAAGCACTAGGTTTTATTGTTTCAAGCAGGTCCTTAACACATAATAGATTCATAGTTGAGAGAGAAATTAGGAACGGGTGAAATATAAATTGAAGATTGTTCACCTACCACCTAACAAGCTAATAGTAACACGAAATACAAATTTGAAATAGTCACCTGGCGCCCAACATGCTATTTTTAACAGGCAAAATACAAATTTGAAATTGTATTTTGCGCCCAACGAGCTATATATAAAACGTGCAAAAGACATTTCAAATTCTGTACCTAGCAACCAAAGAAAGATTTGTAACAGCCAAATACTAATATACAATTATGCACCTGGCGCTAAACGAGCTATTTGTAACGGGCAAAATAGAAATTGAAAATTGTGCAACTGGCGCCAAACGAGCTATTTCTAACTGGTAAACTAGAAATTTGTAATTGAACATATTATGCACAACGATCTATATAACGGACAAAAGACAAATTTAAAATTATGCACGTGGTACCCAAAGAAAAAATTTTAACGGACAAATACAAATTTAAAATTGTGCCCTTGTCGCCCAAATAGTTATTTCTAACGGTCGAAATACAAATTTTAAATGGCTACCTGGCCCACAACAAACTATTTGTAACGAACAAAAGACAAATTTGAATTGTGCACCTGCCGTCCAACGAGCTATATATAACTGCCAAAAGCATAATTTAAAATTGTGAACCTGACAACTAACAAAAAAATTTAACGGACGAAATACAAATTTAAAATTGTGCCCTTAGCGCCCAACGAGAAATTTGTAACGGAGAAATACAAACTTAAAATTGTACACCTGGCGCTCAACGAGCTATTTGTAACGAGATAAATATAAATCAAAAATCTTGCACCTGGCTTCCAACGAGCGATTTGTAATGGACAAAGACAAATTTAAATTTCCGTACCTTGCACCCAACTTGAATAAGAGGAAGAGTGGGGAGAATAAGCGAATAACAGAGAAAGTGAAAATAAGAGGAAGAACATTAGAATAATAGGCCAGAAAAGAATTTCGTGGTAACATTTCCTAAGCCCATGGGCAAAGAAGCCAGTGCACCTATTTTCCTTTTGGTCCTCTTCACCAAGATAGATTCCGGACGGGCATCATCCCAATATCCTTGTCCAGTCCGTCACCAGAGGAATTACCGGGAAAAAGTGCAACTTCCAAAGTAAAAAGGAGCCATCTCGTTTCCTGCTTTGAAAACTAAGAGTATATTAATTTGTTGCATTAAATCCTCGAAAGTGTCTTAAATAAATAGCGCATCAAATACTGAAGCTGATCTAGTAAAAGAATTTCCCCGAGTTAATCTCTACTGGTCTGGAGTACCTTAAAGGTAAAACTTTCACTATTGAGGTAGATCCAAATATCCCTCCTAAATTATGTAAAGCCAGGAGAGTTCCCTGTACACTAAGAGCTTAAGTCGAAAGAGAATTGAATAGAGTGGTGGAAGAAAATATAATTTCCTCTATACTGTATTCTGCCTTGGCTGTTGCAGTGGTCCAGGTACTTAAGGCTTATGGATCAGTCAGGACTTGTGGTGATTACCGGCTTACAGTAAATAGAGCTGCTATGTTGGATACCTACCACATTCCAAAAGTCGAGGATTTGTTTAGGACCCTATTAGTTCGTAAGCTATTTACTAAGCTAGATATGCCTCAGGCATATGCCCAATTATGTCTTGACGATGCATCAGAGCAGTATACAATGATTAGTACACATAATGGGTTGTTTAATTCCCAGACTAACCTTGGGAGGGCCTTGGGAATTATATCATTCGAATGCTAATGTAAAGCAACATAACGGTTTTCAAATTTCGTTAGAATCGACCGGATAGTTACGATGTTATTATTGCCAAATAATCCCCGGGCTAACCTTGGAAGGACCTTGGCAATTATATAATTCGGACGGGAATGTAAAACAACATAAGGGTTTCAAATTTCGTTAGAATCGACCGAATAGTTACGATGTTATTGCTATTTGAAAGAGAATGTAAAACAACATAGGGGGTTTCAAATTTCGTTAGAATCGACCAAATAGTTACGATGTTATTGCAAAATAATCCTCGGGCTAACCTTAGGAGGACCTTGGCAATTATATCGTTTAAAAAAGAATGTAAAACAACATAAGGCTTCCAAATTTGGTTAGAATCGGCTGAATGGTTTCGATGTTATTGCAAAAATAAACTCATTGAAAATTAAATGGTTACCATCCGACCTACGACCTACTGACTGACATAGTAAGTTATAGATTCATGTGAACGCAACTAAAAAGTGACTTAAAGAAGCCTAAAAAAACTATCACTTTGAGGGTTTTAGAAAATCTTATAATGGGTAGACACATCGAACTGAAATAACGTTTGATGTAATGGAATCACAATGGATAAGTACTCGGAAAATAGCACTATCCCGTATGGTAGACCTGTCTTTGGGGAAAAGTCCAAATGGACAGTGGCAAATGACCAAGCTTTGTGTTCTTTAAGCTAGGAAGATATGTGCAAGCAGTGAAATTCTACATTTAATATATATATATATATATATATATATATATATGTATAACGTTATTCATATATATATATATATATATATATATATATATATATATATATATATATATATATATATATATACAATCCTACAAAGTTATAACAAGTTACTGTCACACCCATTAAAGAAATAAGGTGCAATAAACTCTGAAACTAAGACCATCGCTCTGCTGAATTTCAATTTTCGGCCCAAAAAGTAATTAGTAAACTTCATATCAGTAAATACCGTCAACATTATACTCTATATATCTCCTGACGTTAAAAGAATAAACAGCTTAGTGACATTTTTTCAAATTACTGTAATTTTTTTAAGCAATTCCTTACTTGTACGTCTAACTAAATCATTTTTATTCCCCTTAACTCGAGAACTTTATTATTATTTTTTTAAAAAAGAACAAATGACAGGAATATAAGATTTTTTGTTGAATAGTAAAAAAATCTGTGTAAAAGACTGTAGCTAATAATTACAATCCAATATTTAATTTAAATCAAATTTAATCGATGATTTTAAAAAAATTTGGTTTTGAGCACGAGTATAAGAGATATGGTGGCATTTAGCAACTATTGAATCGATGTCTGTTAATTAAATATTGAAACAGCCATTAAATGCCTTTAATTTTTTAATTTAAAATAAAATAATGGCTTTGTTTTATTTCTGTAAAAATAATATATCTTTAATTAAAACTCAACCATATACAAAACTAAATTCCGAAAATTTTCTATTTGAATGTATTGAGCGCTCTCAATATGAATTCATTTTATCTAAGAAATATCAAAGAAAACTATCTTATTTATGAATTATGTATAATTAAATAACAATTATAAGATTATATAATGATGTATACCATTGTAAAAGAAGTTATTTAACTAGAATGTATAAATTTAATCTGATTTTTTAAATCATATCGAATTTCTAAAAGTTAATTCCATTTTAACCTTTTAATACCGTTGTGTATGTGGATGGTTTACACAAAAAGGAAATTGGAAGGTGTGTCAAGATTTGCGCTGCCCCGGCAGCAGCAACAGCGCCTGGAGGTAATACAAAACACCGCCATGAGGACCATGTTAGGGGCACCCAGGTGGTGCAGTGCCTGTGTCATGCAGAGTGAGGCCAACCTGGTGCCCCTCACAGCCAGGGTGGATTGCATGGTGGCCTGTCGGGTGGCCAGAGTGCTCCAGCGCGACGTGGAAGGTGTTGCGCAGAGGAGACTCCGAATGGCCGTGGTGCAGGGCATCGAGTGCCTGCGTAACAACAGGTGGCTCGTAAACGTCAGCCTAGCAACCAGCTCCCTCAACCGGGCAGGGAACTGGCTGTGGCGCGACCCCGATACCCCCAACCCCGCCTACGTTCCACCACCACCATGGGACCCCCCCGCCGCACACTTCACCGCCACACAGTTGCCCGACAGCAAAGCGAACTGCCTCACCGAGGAGCTGCGCCAGCACGCCCTCATGGCCATGTCTGAGGTCACGGAGCCAGGCAGCGCAGTGTACTTCACCGACGGCTCCGTCGACCCCGAAAGCGGGAGGTCCGGCGCCGCCTTCGTCACGAGCGGCTTGACGCAAGCGTGGAGGACATCAGACCACTGCTCCACCCTCCAGACGGAGCTGGTAGCAATCCTGCACGCCCTCCAGCACGCTCTGCTCCGCCGGGAGGCCACTGTGGTGATACACACTGACTCTCGGTCGGGACTACAGGCGCTGCAGCACGCCCACGCCCACACCCGGGACAACATTCACCTCACCACCACCATCCTGTGCACCCTGCAGGACCTGGCAGCTCAGGGCAGGCGTGTCCGGCTCCACTGGATTCCCAGCCACGTTGGCGTGCGCGGCAACGATGCTGCCGACGAGGCTGCCAAGCGAGCCGCCCACGGCCCCATCATCACCTGGACCGTGCGCCCCAGCCTGCAGCAGCTCAAGGTGCAGGTTAAACGCAGGGCCGCCCACAACGCCCACCAGCAGCACCAAGAATGGGAAGCAATCAAGAGGCAAGCGGCGTGGTATGCTGCAGCCACAGCCTATCGCCCACTGAACCCATCCTTCCAGCAGCCCAGAGCGAACGGCGTGCTGCTACAGCGTGTGAGGCTGGGCTACTCCACGCGGGAAGAGCTACACGCCGACTTTGTGGCAGGGAGGTGTGAACACTGCGGCGGCCGCTCCCGGCGCCCACTGGTGCACTACCTCCTCTCCTGCCCAGCCACCGCCCGCCTCAGGCCAGAGCGAGCGCCAGCCCCTCCCCCTGTAAGAGGCGCCCTACTCAGGGCGCGAGAGGCAAGAGCCGCCCAGGTGGTCCTCTACACCCCAACTAACGAGCTGCTGGAGGTGCTGAGAACAACACCCCCTCCGCGCTGATCGCCACTCACGCCCAGCCGGGCGACAGGTGATGAAGACCGACGCCACCCACTTGCAGCAGATAAGAAACGCGTGGGACGCTCCACCACGTCTTACTGCACGCCAAACACTGACGGGCTGCCCGTTTTGTGCAATGTGTGCATTTATACATGTATTTATACTATTGTATCATATTATTACTGTATTTGTCTTTTTGTTTTTTTGTTTGTTTTTATTTTATTATTATTTGTATTATGATTATGTATAAATGTACGCTATTGCACAATAAACCTATACAATCAAATGTGTCAAGATGAAGAATAATGTATATGAAAAACTATACATCTGAAGACCTTCCAAGTTCCTGCCGAATAAAGAATACTGAATCCAACTCCGAAGATTTTTTTTTTTGTTCTTAAAAAGGTCCTGATCACCTTTACCCAGCCTGCAATCAAGAAAGAAGATACCTCTACCCTTTGCAGCTAGTGCCTCACATAAAAGGCACTCCCAGAAGAATTGATCAATTTCTTGCCCACTTCAACGCTTACTTTTACAAGGGCACAAATCAGGCTCGAGTTGAGAACAGACAAGTTATATACCACCAACCAACATTAATACTATAACTCTTATGAATGAATTAGAAAGAGATTTCCACAGTGGAGGTCTACCCAAGTACCAAAAATAGTCACTCACTCTCTTAAAAAGGTAAAAATGGTGCATTACCAACTCCTTCCAATGATCACAGAATTAACACAAGTGTGTCTCATTGATGAACTCAAAGGGACATTTTCAAAGTCGAAAGTAATGATCAACAATTTTGGTAAAGAAAGAAGAATTAGAATAGAAGATCGAATTTTGTTACAAGAATACTTTACTTTTAACAGCTTATGACGCTCAATGTAAACGTGGATAAGTAATTGACCAGGAGAACATAATTTGGCTTAACTACCCATTCCAAAACGACATGCATATGTGCTTAAAATGCACTGCATTTAATCAATGCATCTAACCAGTTTGAATTTGGACAGAGCATAAAAATGCAGGTATGAAATGAGGAAAGCTCATTTCATGCTTCAGGTTAAAAATAAAAAAACGCATAAATAAAACAGATATGAGTAGAAAGAAGACAAGTTGAACTTCTAAGACATTTGATGTTACCTTTGCCCAGCAGTATACAGGGAACGATGGGTCATTTGTCGCCTAATTTCCGCTTTAATCGCGGAAGTGTTTTTTTTATTGGGGCTAAGCCATTGTTTTCGATGGTTCATGTTGACATAAACACGCCACTTTTCGTCGTCAGAGATGATGCGGTGAAGAAATCTGTCCTGATATCCACAAGTAGCCTTGTGACGAGCAAGCAAACCTGTGGCAATCGTGGAGCGTTGAAGTTTGTTTCTTTCGCTCAAAGCGTGCAGAACCCATGGACCGAGTTTTTTAACTTTCCCCATCGAATGAAGGTGATTCACTACAGTTTTCTGATCTCACGCCAATTCTCTAGTCGATTGACGAGAATTTTCATTAAGAAGGTCGTTCAATCGATCTTCATCCAACTTAATGGGGCGACCAGAACGTTCTTCGTCATTAAGATTGGAATGACCGTTTTTGAAACTTGAAACCACCATTGAGCTGTCCTTTCTGATAAAACATTTTCTCCGTACACAGCACAACTATCGCGACGAGCTTTAGCTGCGTTTGCATTGTTACCATCTCGATTGAAATTGAATAACAACAAGTGTCGAAAATGCGCCTTTCTTTCAACTTGACATTCCATTTTGAGGGTACAGAACAAAAATTAAATTAACACAACTTTTAAATCAACCGCAATGACTTATTACTCAACTTCAAGACGTAGCCTAAGCAAAAGCCTAATAGTCTACGCTGTTAAGAGACGTAGCCTAACCTTTGCAAATTGTGCTCTCATTATTTATTATTGTTTCTTAATATGTGCACAAATCACGTCAACAAAACTTAAATCAAAACAACAATAATAAAAAATGCAACAACTTATTCCTCAACCTAATATATGATATAGACGATGGGTTGCTTTGCTCCATATCCAAGTTCGCGGACGATACAAAATTAGGAGGCAGCGTGAGCTCACGCGAAGGAGTGGAAAATCTACAAAGCAGCCTTGAGAGGTTAGGTGCGTGGTCGGAGACTTGGCAGATGCCATTTAACTTTGAAAAGTGCAAGGTGATGCACATTGGCTATGCCAATTCTCAAAAAGACTACTAGTTGCTAGTTAGAGTTCTGGAAGTGACGAACCTGGAAAAGGATTGGGGTGCACAAATAAACAGCGACCTAAAGTTTTCCATGCAGTGTGCCGATGTAGAAAAAAAGACACAAAGACTATTGGGTTACATAAGGAGGCAATTTTGCTTCCGTAACAAGGAGATTGTCCTCAAATTGTACAACTCTCTAGTCAGACCTCACCTGGAATACGCCTTTAATCTGGTCCCCTACACTGCGTAAGGACATAGATAGACTGGAACGTGTCCAGGTTAGGGCCACCAAGCTAATTCCTTCCCTTAGGCACAAAGGCTATCAGCGTAGGCTTCAGGAATTGGGGCTTTTCTCTTTGGAGACCCACCAATTACGAGGCCAGCTAATAGAGACCTTAAAGATTTTAAGTGGTGTCAAAAACGTGGAGTACAGACTAGTATTTGCGGAAACTTATTCTCGAATAAGATCTGCGCTACATGGAAACGTCTCCCAGTCGATGTGGTGAATAGTTCATCTATAGAACAATTCAAATCTAGATTGGACGATATAATCCATGAATATGTATAGAACGTAGATTATAGAAACAAGTAAAATAGGTTCCAGCTATAAAATTAAAATTGAGTCTGAGGCACGGCCAAAGATAAAAGGAGGCATAACGTAGCCCTCGCTACAGACAATCAAACACCATGACGTGGACCGGAAACTTGGTTTTACTGAACCTCGCTACATCCTTTGAGGATATGGGTGGTCCCAAATGGCAGCGCCTGTCTCTGCTAGGCCTGTAAGCACCTCTTGCAGTGCGGGCAACTGCGAGAGGTGATGAGCTATTGCGTCCCGTATAAAAAAGAGGGTCACCATGACCATGTATGCAAATAAAAAAAACTAAATCTCTCCTCATTACCCCTTGTAAATCGACGGAGCAGCCCTCGGGCAGCTCCACCGAAAAAAATGGAGGTCCTTCCCCCTGTGCTTGCGCAGGGGACCCTCCATATTTCTTTAACCGGAGAGGAGGCTTGCTCCTCTTCTGCACCTACGGGTGAAGGGGACTCCCCCTCACCCCCTTCTCTCCGGAGGTGCTTTCGGGCACCTCCCTATTTCCAGCGGCATTCCCTCCTTTTCTTTCTAAGGGAACTGCCAAGAAAGCCAGCAGGCAGCCCATTGCCGACCACCCTTCGTGTAAGCGGCTTGGTAGGGCAAACCCCCTTAGGGAAGAGAGGGAAGCCAGGCCCTTTCGGTCGCTTTCCTTAAAAGACCTGCTGGCAAGAAGTTTAAACCTTGCCGGGGTCAAGGCATGTGCCTCCCAACACAAAACTGGTGACACTGCCAAGGGGACCTGCGATGTCCTGGGAGGGGATGGCCAACTGGAGGCCCGTCCTGTGATATACATGGTCCTTGAGGAAACCCAGCTTCAGACGGTAGGGCCTTCCATGGGGGCGAATCCGGGCTCGGCGCCAAACACCGAACCCGAATCCGCCCCTATGCAAGGTCCTCCTCAAACGGCTAGGGTTTCTGAGGCAGTACAAGGAGGGAAGGGATCTCGTCCGAACGGTTTCCCTGCGACCACAAGGACCTTCTCCATTCCGAGGAAGGACCTGGCTGAGGCCGGTCCATCTGGCCTAGGGGCTTCTGCCGGCGGAGGTGAGAAGCGGGTTCATTCCCCCCCCCCCTCCTCTCCAAAAAAGAAAAAGACTAAGACAAAAAAGACTAAGAAGACTCGGGGCTCCTCTCCATTCACGGGGGCTGCGGGGACGGATTATTCTGCTGCCACTTTGGCGAGCGACCAAGCCAAGATCGGCACATCCGGCCCCTCTGCTGGATGTGCCGGAGCCCCTGACTAAGACCAAAAGTGCAGAGGGTGGAGCCTCGATGACATCGGGGCTCCTCATTCAGAGGTTACCTGGCGTCTTCGAGCCCGCTGGCTTTAAACTCTTCCTCGTTATCCGCTCCACTGATGGCACCATGTTGGCCAAGGGCAACATGATCAAACAGAGGAGAGGATTAGCTAGTGCAATTGGTTGTTTGCCGAAGGTGACCCGTTTCTCGGAAGGGAGCCTTCTGGCGAATTCGGCGAATCCCGTCGAGGCATCCAAGATAAGTGCTCTTTAGACACTTCGTGGCACCCCGGTGAGTGTGACGCCGCACTCTACCATTAACTTTGTGAAAGGAGTAGTTTATGCGAGGGAACTCGTTGACTACTCCATTGAGGACATCACCTTAGAGCTGGCCGATCATCCCGCGGGCAAGGTCGAACGTGTCATGAGAAAACAGGAAGGGGCCCCGAGACCCACCCCTACACTCTTCGTCACGTTCGACTGTGACAAGCTCCCTGATTCGGTGCGTACCGGTTGGTACCGCTACCGCGTGAAGGCATTCGTGCCACTACCGCGGCGGTGTTACTACTGTCACCGCTTCGGCCATACGAATCGTTCTTGTAGACGTGCAAAGTCGGGGTCACCCGAAGTTTGTGTAAATTGCTCCAAGGCCGCACACGATAAGTCCAAATCGTGTGTGGCCAAGTGTATCAATTGCGGAGAGCCGCACCCTGCTTCTTCGAAGCAATGTGGTGCATATCTCCTTGAGAAAGAAATCCTGGCCGTTCAGGTCCAGGATCGACTCTCATTCCGCGAAGCTAAGGACTTGATCCTGGCGCGCCCGGTTCTACCTGGGACATCATATGCCTCAATAGTTAGAAAGGCACCCTCTGCTTCTGGCCCTTTCAGGCCAACGTGCACGGTTGTTTCCGCGCCCATTGGGAGCCCTTCTGACTGCTCTACCCAACCCGGGCGCTCCCTTGGTAAAGCTGGAGGCAAAAAGGGTTCGTACCCAGCCCCGGCTAAAACCAAGGCTCCCCCTTCTTCTCCCAGCGTGAACGTTTCCCGTAAGGCGAAACGGCCACGCGCCTCCACCGAGTTGTTAGACTCACAGGAGGCAACACCCCGGAAGTTAGTCGCTAGACCATCTTCCGGGGTTCCTAAAGCTGTCCCCCGAAAGGAGGACAGAAACAAAGGAGCTTCGGCTCATTCACCCACGCCTAGTGGTGGAGCGAGTGGCTCGGAGACTGTGGTTCCTCGAAAAGAGGGCACCCCCGCCTCCGAAGCCGCAACGCCTGCCTAAGGTTTCGATGCGGAGGGAGGAAAAGACTCGCAAGGCGAGCCCAACCTTCCCCAATAAGACTTTGAAGGCGACAGCGCCTTCAGCGCTTTGTCCGGCCAACAGCGCCCGGGGTTCTGCCTCCGGGAAGCGTACGGCCATTCCCGTGAGGGTCTTCTGGTTGAGGAGGGCCCCCGCGTCTCCTCCGATGGAATTGCCGTGGACTCCGGGCCAACTGGGAGGAGCTGCGGAGGCTCGTCTCGTCCCGCTCCCCGTTAGCTATCTTTTTGCAGGAGACCATGCTAGGCGCGTGCCCCCTGCCCACCCTCCCGGGGTATAAGGGTCTTGCAACCCCACCACCGCGGGATGGCCGGGCTGTGGGATGCGCGGTTTACACCCGGGATGATGTCTCCGTTCTTCCTTTCTCTTTAGATACCTCCTTTCAGGCAGTGGCTGTGCAGCTGCACCTGGATATAGGAGGTATACTATCATTTCTGCGTACATTCCACCGTCAGCTGACTTCGACGCGGGGGACTTTCGCCGCGTCGTGGCACGGTTGCCGAGGCCCTATCTCTTGCTTGGAGATCTGAACGGCAGGCATCCTCTCTGGGGAGATTACACCATAAATCCCAGGGGACAAGTCCTTGCCGATCTGATCGAAAAGCTTGAGATGGGTGTCCTAAACGTGGATGAGATTACGCATCACTGTCCGAGAACCACTTCATTTTCTTGCCCTGACCTATCTTTGTGCTCTTCGGATGCACAACCTGATTTTGATTGGGGGCTGGTCGATGACCTTCATGGTAGTGATCACTTTCCCATTCAAATATCATTTTCAGGGCAACTGCCGCCTGAGACCCCACCTCGGTGGTGCGTGGCGTGGGCGCGGTGGCCTGCATTTCAGGAAATGACTGAATTCTCTATTTCAGTCGAGAAGTTTAGGGTGGTAGATGAGGCCGTTGAGTTTTTCTCCGGCAACCTATCGCCGCGGGCAAGACGACTATTTCTAGAACATCTGGCCGTTTTGCACGCAAACCACTCCCATGGTGGCCGGCCGAGTGTGAGAGGGCCCTCAAACAGAAGCATAAGCCTACATGCGCTATAAGCGCCGCCCGAACGATTTCACTGTCGCTGAATTTCGTCGGGCTAGGGCTAGGTTCCGGTATATTTCGAAGCACGCCCGCCGCTCTTCTTGGCGGGCATACGTTTCTTCACTTAACGGGAAGACCCCTTTAGCAGAGCTGTGGAAGCGAGTCAAAAGGATTCGGGAAAGTTCTCGCAGGACCTCCCTCCCGTTCTCTAGGAGAATGGGACCGCAATCTCGGACCTCGTGTCCGTGGCGGAATCGTTCGCGACCGCTTTTTCCGCATTCTCTAGTCGGGATGCTGCTCCACCAGCATTCAAAGCACGTCGTGATGTCGCGGAAGTCCGCTGGCTGGACTTTACCTCCAGAGGCGGAGAACCCTTCAACGACGAGTTTACTGTGAGTGAGTTACGCTCCGCTCTCGCTTCGTGCGCGGACACCGCCCATGGTCCGGGCGATGTCCCGTACGCCATGCTGCGACACCTGGGTGAGCGAAGCATGGCCTTTCTGTTAGATTTGTTCAAAAGGATATGGGTAGAGGGTCTTCTCCCAGATTACTGAGGAGTTGCTACTGTGCTCGCCTTTCGCAAGCCGGGGAGAGATCACTCTACTCCGACCGGTTTCCGCCCAATCTCTTTAACCTCTTGCGTGTGCAAGTTGATGGAGAAATTGGTAAATGTTAGAATAGCCTTTTTCCTGGATAGCGGAGGCCATCTATCTTCTGCACAGTTCGGCTTCCGCAAGTTCCACTCCACGTCGGATGCTCTGCTCCGACTGGAAAATGCCGTCTGCGAGGCTTTCCTTCGTAGAAAGCACTACGCCACGGTCTTTTTTCGATCTGGAGAAGGCCTATGATACCGCATGGCGATACGGTATCGTGGATACACTCCACACGATGAGGGTGAGGGGACGCCTTCCAGTCTTTATATCTGAATTTTTGCGAGATCGTCGTTTCCGCGTACGGGTGGGGAGAGCCCTCTCCGGCCCAAAGGAGCAGGAAGAGGGTGTCCCGCAGGGAAGTGTCTGCACTGTCGTACTCTTTGCCTTGAGCATCAACGGCATCACCTCGGAGATGCCGTACGATGTTCTCGCTACGCTCTACGTGGACGACCTTTCGATCTCTTTTGGCGCGGCCCAGATGCCAACTCTGGAGCGTAGACTCCAACAGGCATTGAACCGCGTCTCTCGCTATGCCGAAGCGCACAGGTTTCGGTTTTCTTTGGCCAAGACTGAGGGGGTGCACTTCTGCCGCCATCCACAGCTCCACCCCAACCCAGATTTGTTTCTTAATGGGGTGCGCCTGGATGTGGTTGAATCGCACCGTTTCCTTGGTCTTGTATTCGACCGATGCCTCACCTGGGAGGCTCATAATCGCAGCCTTAGAGTCTCCTGTACCCGCACCATGGATATTCTCCGTTCGGTGACGTTCAGCGCTTGGGGTGCTGATAGGGCTACTGCCTTACTTTTTTATCCATCCTTTGATCGTTCGAAGCTCGACTACGGATGCGAGTTTTATGCATCCACAGCCGAGCGTGTATTGCGGAAGATGGACTCGATCCACCACACCGGCCTTTGCTTGGCGACCGGTGCCTTCCGCATTTTCCCCATTGAGAGCCTGTTAGTCGAAGCTGGGGAGATGCCACTTGCTCTGCGCCGCGTGCAGTGCATCACTCGCCTGTACGCGCGAGCCCGCCGCCTCCCTCAGTCGCCAACAGCTCTCACTGCATTCGCAGCTGATCTCGACGGTGCCTATGCCACCGAGAGACGCTAGTCATACCCTAAGCCCTTCGGGTTTAGGGCCAGGAAACTCCTTCGAGAGCTAGATATAGCTCTCGGGCCGGTGGCGCCCTTGGTTCTGACCAGGACGCCACCCTGGAGGGTCCGACATTTGGCTATTTGTCGCCCCCCCCTTTTCTCCCAAAGCTTGTACAGCGCCGGGAGTATTGCGTTCGAACTTTTTAGAGCACACCTCGTTTCACGCTGGAACCGTGACAGTGTATACGGATGGCTCCAAGTCCCAATAGGGGGTCGGCTTCCACGCCGTATCCCCTCTGTTTGAATTCAGTGGGGCTCTTCCAGGCGCTGCGTCTGTCTTCACGGCCGAGCTGGTGGTAATACACCACTCGGTACGGGAGATTACGTGACGGGCCCGGTTCGGAGACCAGATTGTGATCTATAACGACTCACAAAGCGCCCGGAGTGCTCTCGGGGCATTGGAATCTCCGCGTCCCCTGGTTCGCGATATCCGTGACGCTACGGTTTTGGCGAGTCGGGCGGATGTCGAGATTATCTTCTGTTGGGTTCCTCGACATGTAGGAATTGCGGGGAATGAGCGCGCCGATGAGGACGCCAAAGAGTTCGTGAGGACTCTGCGACCGGACCAGCGTTTCGCTCTTCCTCACACCGACTACATGGCAGGAATACGGGCAGCTCTTCGGACTGCTTGGCCAAGAAGATGGGAGACGGTCGAAGGGAACTTAAAGTTGCGTGTCATTGCGCCGCGACTGTTCCCATGGACCTATCCCCTAATTCCGCGGCGGCTTCAGGTCGCTTTCTGTCGTCTCCGAATCGGACACACTCGTGTGACGCATCGCTATTTGATGGAGCGCTTGTTTGCGCCCTATTGTGATACTACGTCGTCCCTCAGACTGTTCGGCACATTCTTGTTGAATGTCCCAGTCTGGGTGATCTTCTCGCACGTTACCTGTCCCGGTACCGGGATGGGCGGGGTCACTACCGCCTGTCCCGTGTACTCGGGACGGGTTCGTGCACTTTGACTTGTGGACTTGTTGACTTTGGGGGGGAGGCCGGGCTTCTCCCCTTTATTTAAGAAGGTTCTATTTTTTTTTGTAGGTTGCACGCTCTTGCACCGGGGTGAGGGGGACCCATCCCCGCTGCCGGAGATTGCTTCCTAATTGTTAAGTTTTCCCAAATTTTATCATTGTTATGTTTTCATATTTTTATTTTAAAGTAGCCTAGTTCTAGGTTGTCGTGTTTCCGGCGATTTATGCCCAAGTGGGCAGTTGCCAGATGGGTTCTATAAAAAAAAAATCTCCTTCTTATTTAACCACAGAAGCTTGGCTCTTTCTCACCTTGTATTAGTAGTATCGGATGCCCCCATGCACTAACTGCCTAATGAGATAGTGACTTGCTGGAATCGTTTTCAATAGTGGCGTGGATCTTCGAGACAAATGCGGGGGGTTTTTCGTATCAGAATACTTACAGTGAGGTTTTTCTTCCTGTCGTGCTATCGTCATCACAACTTGACTCACCCCACTCTTTCCGGATCCTCTGCACCGTCCTCAGAGCGCCATCGAAGCCCTCGGAAATCTTTTCAATGTAACTCTCGGCATGAATCCCAAGAAGTACAGCTTTCCTTTTGGCAAATTTTTTGAGGATTGAATTCAGCCATTGTATCGCTTCTTTCTCGAAGTAATAATACAAGACGCGGAAAATTAGTTTGTCTAAGAGTAAAATTCACTGGTCAAATAAGTGTTTGATGCGAGGGGGTTATTGGTTTCCTCGTCAGACGAAAAAAAATAAGTTAGAAAGACAAACAACAACACTTTCTCGTCGACTCAACAAAACTCATTAATACAAGTAACAAATAACAAGTGCCATCAATAAAACTGAATATTCCTAAAATTTTAATTTTATATTTTTATTGAATAAATACAATAATTTATGAAGTTATTATGAGTGTTACTTGTACGTAGACACAAACTGGCAAGATGTTTAACAGTTTTAAAGGCTCAAGTAAGATTATATAGATAAGAAACATTTTCTCCCTAATGATATACGTTGAACACAAAATTTGGAAAAATGGCTACACATTTCTTTAAAACTGTTAAATTCAACGGCGAAGAGGTACTATTGAAATACCATTTTATATACAATTTAATTACTGTAATTGTTGTGATAAAAGTACAAAAATGGAGTTTTTAGATCCTATTCTTCATTAGGAGTCACCCAGAAATCATATGGAGGCGTGTCAATGCAGACTTAAAAGAGAGAAAGAGAGAGAGAGAGAGGGGGGGGGGCATACACACACACACACACACACACACCGACGACCGTGTCAGGGTATCAATTCATCCTCAACTTTTGTGGTGGGACACGTATGTGAAGAAGTATAGTTCTTGATAGCGGCGTCCAAGTGTACTCTGTCTGATACTCACAAGTGACTCTTTCAAGTTCAATATAATTTAGCTGTGTAAGGTTGTAATGCGCAAGGCATACATCACTATTTCGGTGCATTATTCTCCCAACTGTGTAAGTGTATAATTGCTGAATCATCTCAATTTTACCCCTAAATCAGCGTGTGATGTGATAAAGTGCAAAGTTTTCTTGGGTTCCACAAGCACTTCTTTTTTTCCTTTTGATTGCATCATCCTCTTTAGGGATTAAAGCGAAAAATCAATATATTTCAACCTTTATTAAGGGATTTAAATAATAAATATAAACCTCCATTAAGTTTTGAATTCATAACAACTATTACAGTCTCGTAATTCAAGGTCATTACGTTGAGTTCACTCCTCCGAAAAGCATTCGATAATGTTGAGATGTTAAGTTCAGGAAACACAAGTGATTACTGAAATAAATTATTTGATAGATTTAATAACTAATGCCCATAATGGTCAATTCGGATCAATAACCCAAATTATATTTTGTCTTATCAAACACACTAAAATATTTAGCGTGCACACAGCATTCTACGGGTCGGGCGTTATTCGGACAAGGGTTTTATTCTGCACTTGCTTATACCAAAGTTCAGAATACATGCGGTTGCCATAGAAATGGGTAGGGGCATTTACACTATCAGACACGAGTAGAGGGAGTTCTCACTATCTTCCTGTACGCGAAGCACGTGATGTACGTAAGAGACCGATATAACGGTTCTAAAAAGAGGCTTTGATCGGCTCTTTTTAAGACTTTGGTTTATTGGAGACAAAAACTTGTTTTAATGAGGCGCGTCGCGCGGGAATAAGCAATGTAATTGGAAGGTGGCTGACACTTGCTATCACAACATACATAAGCTGAGGAAAGTGCAGTTTAAGTGACAATTGCTGCATACATCTGAAATAGGGTCAGAATTTTCAGACTTGGGGTGTATATTTTTATCCCTGCTGACGCGCTTGAGTGCCGAATGAGTCGATATTGGTGAGACATCGCCGCCTTGAGGCATTATCCACCTTCCTGAAGAACGGATCGAGTCCCTACGTACTGTTTCGCTTCTGTATTCTATCTATTTATGATAGATAAGGTTTGGCAGAGCATTCTCTCTTTTTCCTGCTTTCACTTAGCTCACATCCCTCATACCACTAAATTTACTTGCCATCAGTAGACTACCGAAGATTTTCCATATTACCTAATCGGTTACATGTAATAATATTAATCGTATACAAGTGATGTATTCTATTTTAATATTAGGTCCATAACTAACCTGTACACTCTTATCCATGTGTCTAACAAAGATACACGCAGATTGTCCTCACGTCTCTAAATTACAACACAAACTGCACTCAGCATACATCAAAAGTTAGGAAATGCTTTCTTCTCGCAGGATCCTCTCTGCTACTCGTGAAAAAGGTAGTGAACTAATCGAAAAGTGCGAAACAATAAGAAAAATTCATTTGTTCACATGTTTTATCTCTGATATAATTTTTATTTCATGTAGTACACATATTACTCATTTTTATCGCCAATGATAAGTGTCGTAGTATCGGAAGGACTCCACACACCTGGGACCAAATCTTTAATGTCGTGGTATAGGCAGCACCCCACACCTGACACCAAAATTTATGTCGTGGTATAGGTAGGACCGAGTGATGGAAGGATGTTCGTACCTATGGGTTGTTTACATACTACTCCGTGATTAACGTTAGAGCTCTCTAAGAGTGCTATATATGATTTGATTATTATTATCTAGGGTCTTGACTTCTTTAAACGTTAAGGGTTCCCTGTGCCAACGTAGCGATTCGAGGAGAGAATAAAAAAAATTGTTAAAACAAACTAAAACTTTAATTAAAACACAAAAACAAAAATAAACCTGAACCACAGAAATATTACGAATTTAAATACACAGTAAGGACTTCAATAATTTCTAAGTAAGGCTTTCTAACTTGACCTACTTGACATTATAGTGATGGTTGACCCACCACTCACTTCAATTTAAAAAAAACAAAAACAAATGCTAACGGCCTTTACCGGCCACAAATACCTTTGTGGATACCCCTTGGAACGGGTTTGAGTCTGACCTTGAACTCAATGAGCTACTTTACCTCAGGAATGTTATTGTCTCGAAGACGCGTGCCGACCGACCAGATGGAGGTTGCGGACGAATAACTTGAAAGCCGCAAAGGACTTTGGCGAGTGCGGCAGCTGGGGAGCCACACGGAACTCGGGGGGAGGGTCTTCTTCAAGGGCGAGGACTATCACTGTGCTTTAGGATGCATCAGGATAGCAGGGGTCTCTCTGACGAGAGTAAGTTGAACTTGGTTCTTAAACCAAGTTAACTTAGAGTTCGGTGTGACCACCGGAAACGGTCTCGAGGAGGAGCTTTTTCTTCTTTGTTTCGGAATTCCTCAAGGGCGAGGCCTATCTCGGTGCTTTGTGATACACCATAATAGAGGGAAGAGGGGGTTTCTCTGACGAGAATAAGTTGAACTTTAACAAGTTAACTTAAAGTTCGGTTTGATAACCAGGAACTAGCTCGAGGATGAGTTGCTTCTTACTCCCTTATCTTGGTAGCCCAGCCTCTCTTGCCGGGGACTTCGTAGCCTGGTTGACTCACGTATTCTACATTGTTTTTCGGTATATATACCGTCACCCCACTGGAGTAGGGGTTTGAAGGTGGGGGTAGCTTGTGGACTGGCCATAGGAGGGTTCTTACTCCAACGGTTTTTCTCAGAAAGTCTTACCTTTGGTCCTGCTGGGCCTTCGAGCTTGAGAGAAACGCGTCTCCAATTTCGTACTTGAGGTGAAATTGAATACACACTTGTAGGGGAGATCTTGCAGTTTTAACCGTTCTGCTTTTCATAGAGACGAGGGGCGAGGGGCTGTGGTTACGAACTTTACCCAAGGTGCCTACACGGCCCGGATGTTTTGCGGTCAACGTCCCGTGTCTCAACTGAGAGAGGAGGGAGAGGGTCGATTCCTCTACAAAACCTGTTCTTTACTTGGTTATGTGAATTTAAATAATATTAATCTTCGCAAATATGCCCATCCATTCAATTGTGAAACCAAATTATGTTAGTAATTAAAGGACTTTTGGGGAAAGGTGTTCCAGATAATAAGCATGCCGATATCGTATACTTCAAACAACTCCTTTATCATTAAAACTCGAGTAATCAGGAAATTGATCCATGACCAAGCCGAGACAAATCATCAATGACTTTAAAACAATTAGAATACCGTTAAATGTTTATTTACTGCCCATGGAGACAGCCTCAGATAGTAATTAAATTATATTAACTACTCGTAATTCTTCAACCATTGAAACATATACCGAGCATTTGAAATCAGGTCTCTATTATTAATAATAGTTTATAAGTTATGACTGAATTAATTATAATTACCAACTCTCTGTCTGACTGTGTCATTCTAGGTCTCTCTCTCTCTCTCTCTCTCTCTCTCTCGTTATCTAGATCTTTGACTCTAGGTCTGTCAATCTCTGTCTTTGTCTCTCTCTCTCTCTGCCTGCCCCTGCCTCTGTATATCTATCTCTCTATATCTCTCTGTCTGTCTGTCTGTCTGTTTGTCTCTCTATCTCTCTCTCTCCCTCTCTGTCTGTCTGCCTGTCTCTCTATCTCTTTGTCTGCCTGTCTGTCTCTCTCTCTCTACCCCCCCCTTCCCTCTCGCTCTCTTCTTCCCTCTCTCTATACATCCTCCCCTCCACAGCTGCTTTTCTCTCTCCCTCTCTCTAAATACATGCCTGTTTCTCTATATCTCCCTCTCTATATATATCCCCCTCTCTCACTTCCACTCTACCTCCCTCCATGGCAATCTCTCTTTCTATTCATCTCTCTCTATCTCCCCCTCCCTACCTCCCTATCTCACTCTCTCCCTCTCTCTCAATGTATCCATAACCCTCTATTTTTAGAACGTGATTTTTTAAAATATTTTTATCTTTTTTTTAAAGTGAACAAAAGTGAACTAATACGAATTTCCGGTGCATTCTTTACCCCCCCCTCCTTCTACCTCCCATTCCCCCTCTCTCCCAACTCTCTCCTCTCTCTCTCCTACCTTCATATTTCCCCCTCATGCCCTCTCTCTCCTCATCTATCCCCCCCTCTCACCCACTCTACCTCTCCTCCCCCCCTCACTCTCCCCACGAGCCCCATCCCTATCCCCCATCTCTCTATCCCCCTTTCTCTATAACCCTCCCCACTTTCCCTATCACCCTCTATCTCCCCCTCTACCTCTCCCCCCTGATCAGCAACTTCTCTCCCGTCTCTATTCATCCCTCTTTCTACTTCCACTTCTCTTTCCTCCTTTCTCCCCCTTCTCTATTCATCCCTCTTTCTACTTCCACTTCTCTTTCCTCCTTTCTCCCGTCATCTTTTCCCTTCCTCTATCTCCCCACTCCTCCTTCCTCTTTTCACTTGCCCTCACTCC
The DNA here is from genome assembly GCA_963969495.1 of Ceratothoa steindachneri. Classification (NCBI taxonomy): domain Eukaryota; kingdom Metazoa; phylum Arthropoda; class Malacostraca; order Isopoda; family Cymothoidae; genus Ceratothoa; species Ceratothoa steindachneri. The sequence continues at coordinate 190,537,335 of OZ018317.1, forward strand.
TCCTCCACTTTCCCCTCTCCCCACTCTTTCCACCTATACTTACCTCTTCATCTCTATCTAACATTTCATCTACCCCACACCCTACTCTTCTCTCCTTTGGGTGTTGGAGAGGGGGGATAAGGGAAGGGGGAGAGAGAGTTGGGCGAGACGAAGATGGGGGAAATGGAAGGGGTAGGGAAAAGGGAGGGAGGGGAATAGAAGGGGGCGGGCGAGGAAGGGAAATTGTGGGGGAGGGGAGAGAGGGGATGGGGCGAGGGGGAGAGAGAGGCCAAAGTGTATATTTTTATAACATATTTATTTTTTTATTATAGCTTAGTTTATGAATGAGCTCTTCCTCCTCCTGCCCCCCTCCCCTTCGCCCCCACCCTGTTGAGAAGAGGGAGAGAAGGGGATGGGTAAAGGGATTAAGGAAGATAGGGAGGAGGAAGGGGGTGAAATGGGGATAGATGAGGGAATGGGGTAGGGGAGGACCATGTGATGTGATAGGGGTAGAGGAAGAGGAAGATGAGAGTGTAGGGGAACATGGATGTGAGGGAGGTGGAGATAATTACAATCGATTTTAAAGATACAATAGGCCGAAGGCCAACAGCCCGAAGGACTGGTAGCGAGCGAAGTGTAGCTCAAGCTCCCCGTGGCAAAGCCATGGCTCGTATATGCATATGTATATAGTTTCCCTTCTCTCTTTTATTTCTCTCTCTCTTTATCTCTCTCTCTCTCTCTTTCTCTCTATTATATATATATATATATATATATATATATATATATATATATATATATATATATATATATATATATATATAAATATTTCATGAACGCAAAAGAATGATGAAATTAATCCAGCAAACCGCAAGAAACAGGATAATTTTTCTTCGGAAATGTTATTTCCTAATTCGCAAAAATTCCGTACAGGGGTGGGATTCGAACCGTGCACACTGAGGCAACAAACAACCGCTTTGATCTCAATTAGACCATTCATGAAAACCACCTCTTGCAACTTCTTTCATTTAGAACACACAGGGTTATAAATGCGTATGAGTTTACGCATCACTGTCCAAAAACAGCTTCTTTTTCCTGTATTTATCTATCCTTGTCGTCTCCGGATGCACACCCTAATTTGGGGTGGGATATAGTCAATGACATCCATGGTACTGGTTACTTTCCCAGTCAAATATTATTTTAATGACCGATGCAGCCAGATAGTCCCCGCAGTGGTGCTTGGCACAGGCGCGATGGTCCACATTTCAGGAAATTACTGATTTCTCTGACACAGTCAATGAGTTTAGGTCGGTGAATGAGGCTTTTTAGTTCTTTTCCGGTAACCTCATCGCCGTGGGCCTAACTACTATTTTTAGAAAGTCTGTCCGTTTTTCACGCGGAACGCTTTCGTGGTGGGGTCGGCGTCATGCCTACATGTGCTATAAGCACCAACCGAACAATTTCACTGTAGGTGAATTTCTTCGAGCTAGAGCATAGGTTTCTTCACTTAACGAGAAGACCCCTCTAGCAGATGTGTCGAAGCGAGTCAAAAAGATTCGTGGGAAGTTTGTGTAGGACCCACCTCCCTTTCTAAATTTTCACCTAGGCCCATCCGTAGGATCTTGTACTGCATTCCCCGTTGCCACACTTTATCAAACACCTTTGATACATCCCGACAAACAATCTCCACGTAACTCCTCTCCCGTTTGGCTTGACCTAGCTTTTCCGTGATAACATTTACCGCCATCTCCGTATTTCGCTTTTTACGAAAACCAAACTGGTATGGGTTTTATAAGGAGTTCTCCTCCAGGTGTGACACCAGTCTTTGGCTGACGATCTTCTCGAAGAGCTCCCAGCCAAATTCCAGGAGTGAAATTGGCCAGTAGCTTTCTCTCAACCTCGGGTCCTTCACACGCTTTAGCAAGAAAATTATTTACGCCTTTTTATAAGCATCTGAGAAGTATCCCGTATTCAGACGGGCGTAAAAAATTCTACTCATTCCCTCGATGACATTGGCTGGTGCCTTTTCAAAGTTTAATTTTTTTAAGCCCCGATTATCCTGGGGCTTTCTGACGGAATGAGCGGAGCGTGCCGAAGGTTTCCATTTTCTTTTAGTATTTCAATCTTCTTCTTCTTCTTCCCAGTCGATCCTTTGAGACGTCTGATTTTATTCCGAAAATCTCTTGGAGATGCCTCATGATCGAGACTATCAATCGCATCGTCCCATCGTCTTCACTGTTGTTCGAGCATCAACTCGTTGAGCTCTTCTTTAATCTCTTTACTTCGCTGTATTGAGTCAGTTAATGCATTTCTGACGTTTATTTCGTATATCTTCAGTTCTCGGTATAAATCTATTCTGTATTCGGTCCATCTGTAGGTTGAGATGGTCCTATACTCGGATTTGGGAATAATACAAGCTTTATCTGCGAATATTGATATTTTATTAATTAAACCGTCATTCACTTATACAATTAACAAAAAGGACAAATATATATCTTTGAGCCACTTAGCTATTAACTATGGCCGAGTCTAAACTAGCAGCATTTATGATGACCCACTGTGAATGATTTGAGAGGCAATTTTTTATCCACTTATGATTTTTTACTCAGATTTTATGCACTTTAAGTTTCAGTACGAGTTTTATGTGGAGGGGTATCGAAGTTTTTTTGAAAATCTAGGAAAACAATATCCACTGATTTGTGCTCTTGAAAAAAAAATCCAAAAGATTAGTTAAGCACGATTGATCTTGTCGAAATCCATGTTGTCTCCTTAAATAGATCACTTGATTCGTAATGAGAACAATATCGTATCTCTAATAGACAGATAAATATAGCATGATAGTTTTTGTTGTTTTTTAGTGTGTTGATGGGGAGGGGGAGATGAAGTGTAGATTTGAGTTAGTGTGGTTTGCCACTGATCTCTTTATCTTGTTGATTTTATTCGTCTTCCTTTGATTCTTCTAAGTTTATTTTTAAGTTACTTCTATTTCCTTGTTTTTATCTTTATTTTTGTCTACTTATTGGTTTATCATTTGTGTACTTTTTCAGGTAACGTTTCTTCTAATTTATTGTCTCCTAATGTGGATTTTTATTTTCATATTATTACGTATCATCTTAGTTTACGTTAAGATTAGGGTTTCTTCTTGTAGCAGGCAGTGCATGCTGCTCAGAAATGATTTACGAATTTGATTCCTTAGTGATATCATCAGTTCTCGACTCGTCTCTGGATGTTTATCCTCTATTTTAGACCAAATATTTATGTCCTATTTTTCTAGGGTTTTATTGATTAGATCAATATTACCATTTCTATTATTTCCTGAATTCTTCTCCCTTCCATTCTTCTTGTATTTGTAATTAAGTATGTCGCCTTATTTTTAAATCTTTGTAATTTCTTCTTGCAGGATGTTGATGTAGATTGTAAGGGAATTGGTAGGTATACCAAGACTGATTCTATGAAGGCCTTGTATAAAGTTATCTTGCTTTGTAAACTCATGTGCCTCGGGGAATGAATCAGTCTTAGGCCCGACTGTGCCTTAGCAGTCCTAGTTTTAATATGGTTGTGGTAGCCTCTTGAGCCTATATGCAGGCCCCGCACACTACCTTTAGTAGAATATTCATATTTTGTTCCGTCTATTTTTAACTGGTCCGTTTTTCGTCTGAGAATAGGGTTTATTTTGAATTTAGTCACATTAGTTTTAATCTTCCACTTCATTTCAAAATCATTTATGTTTTTGATCTCCCGTTCGGCAGTCCTTGCTTGCCATCTGGGGTTTGTGGAGCGTGATGAGATCACCTTGCTAATATCATCCGCGTATTGTATATTCATACAGTCCGGTGATAATAGGGACGGAAGGCCTGCCTTGAAGATGGAATATAGGGTGGGGCTCTAACACTTCCCTTGCCGTATCCCGGTATGAAGATGGGAATGTGGGTCCTTCTTGGCTTTCAATGCTTATAAACGCCTTCCTATTCGTTATATAATCAGCCAGTAACCTCTCCATCCTGATGCCCAGATTGAGTCGAAGGAGTTTGTAGTTAGTCTCTCGACCCAGACCTTGTCAAAAGCCTTTTCAATATCACGGAGGACCACGTCCACGTAGCCCTTTTCGGCAGACGCTTGTGCTTACTTTTCTGTAATAATTGCTAGTGCCATGGTTGCATCTCGTTCTTTCCTAAAGCTGTATTGTTGTTTATTGTATCTTCCTGATTCTTTGAGGAAGTGTCCAGTTGTCTGTTTAGGACCTTTTCGAAAACTTTTCCAAGGAAGTTCAGCAGCGAGATCGGCCTGTAGCTCGAAACCAGATTTAATGGTTTGCCTAGTTTGGCTAGAAGAGCATCTTCGCTACTTTGAACTTCTTTGGGAAGTCTCATATATTTAAATAGGCATTGAAAAGTTATGTAATGCTCCTGAATATGTTTTCGAGGGCCCTCTCTTAATTGTGTTTTGTTAGGCCTGGTGTCCCGGGTGCTTGTTCTAAGGCGTTTATAGCACTTTTAATTTCTTCGGTCGTTATCGCAGCTCCAGGTCCTTGTTCTTCTTCTGTATTGTTGTCCACTTGTGCTGCGGGTGTCAATCTACGTATGTTTGTTTGTATGAATTCGGCGACTCTTCTTTCCGTTTCTCTATCGAATCTTTCGTTGTATGCCTCTTCTATTCTGTAAATTTTGCTCAAGTGTTCCCTGAATTTCTCCTCAATCTCTTCGTTGCTTCTCAGATATTCATTGTTGTTGTTGGTAGTTTTGGTCGGTTTCCTGGAAGGTCTTGCTTTAATTATATTAATTAATCTACATGTTTCCTTCGTATTTTCTATTGTTTCGGCTTTCTTTACTAACTCTTTCCACATTTTGTCTTGCTGTTCTTCTATTAGAAAAATCATCTCTCCTTTCATTTCTTTTAATTCTTTATTTCTCTGCCGATTCGTTCCATAGTCTTTAATTTCTTGATATTTATCTTTAATTCTTTTCGCTTTCCTCTTCATCTCCTTAGTCCACCTTGGGTGCGGTAAAGTCTTATATTTTGCGTTTGGGATGGCCTGTTCGTCGGCTTTAATAATACTCCTGATAATATTGTCTGTTATCATGTCAAGTTCTTCCCGGTTCTTCCCGTCCAGGTTTGGTTGGGAGTACTCTTTCAGCATAGTTAGTATTTTGTCCAGTCTGCCTTTTTGTAGGATTTTCTAGGGCTTATAGGAACCATTATTGGGTTCTGGTTTATGGTTACCATGATTCCTATGTGATCACTACAAGAAATGGGGACTGGTCCCATATACATGTTATATGGAAATCTTGGGCTTGTCATTATTACTCTGTCCGGCCGGGTAGAGGCACTTCCGGTCATATAAGTTGGGAAGTCAGGGCCTACTCTTTGGAATATATGTCTTTCCATTAAAAGTTCTAGGTTGCAATCGGCGTTGTTCTTTGTAGTGTAACCATAATCTTGTAGTCGAGCATTCAGGTCCCCCAGTGAGATGGTAAGGTTGGTTTTGTTAAACATCTCCATCACTGAGTGAATCAGAATGTATTAGCGACGGGCTGGTAGGGCGCCGCCGCGACCGTAAGTGGGTATACTCCATTGCTATGGTCACTGCGATGTAGGCCTCGTCTACCTCGCTTTCCTGAGTGTAGCGGATGTTTTTTTTATTGCGATCGCGTATTTCTCTACAGTTGGGTTCTTTTTTATTATGTTATGGTTGGTAATTTTCATGTTTTCGTTGTCTTATAGTCAATGTTCTGAAATGCTGATTATGTCTTCATCCAGATGTCTGAAGATATTGCCGTATTGGATGGCTTTATTTTTCCACCCATCCGTATTGATGTTTAATATTTTGATTTTATTATTTGTGTTGTCCATTTTTTTAGTTTTGTTTCTTTGTTTTTTCTTTTGTGTGGTTGTATCTTTCGCTCGATAGTTTGTCAAAGATCTCTTTCTTTATTAGCTTAATGTCGTTGGGATAAGACCTGATGCGATCTTCCAAAATCAGTTTTTCAATTGAGCCTTCCTCGTATTCCGTCACGTATGTCCATTTACATGTGCTCTTTTCCAGTCCTTTCCTGATGTCGGCTGGTCTGGCCCCTTTTGGCAGAGGGTAGGCTTCATGTAGAAAGATACGTTGTTTGAAATCTTTAGCCTCGTATCTACATACTTTAACGTTTTTCGCTTCTGATGAGGTTTCCGAATCGGTAGTTTCTTCCTTGTTTTGTCTTTTATTTGCCTTTTGGGGGTCTTCTTTTTTCTGTTTCTTTGTCGGAGCTGTCTGTTTCTTTCTCCTCTTCTATTGTTTCTTCGATCTCTTCTTCTTCTAATTTGGTGCCTACTTCCAGTATGCCCTTCACTTGGAGGGTTTTGCCAGCCGTGACTCCGTATATCAGTACCGAGGGGGGTTGGGCGGAAACCACATTTTCCTTATCTCGTTCTTTCTGAGGAGCAAGTTCAGGGTGTCTGCGAATGTTCATGGCTGTGCTACGTGGTGTACATGCGCAAACGTTATACACGCCAAGATGTCCTGGCTGGTTCCCTCATTGACATTTATATTTATTTTTTGTTCTTTTGTTTGTTTGAGTTCCTTTGCTGCTGCTTTATCAACACTTGCGTATGTTTGATTTGTTTTCTTTTCATTTTCTTGCCTCTCTTCTTGTTCCTTTCTTATTATTAATTCTCCTCTTTTGGGGCAGTTGAAGGCCATTGTCCTGTGTAGACCTTGGCAATTTAGGCATTTTTTTTTTGTTGTTTCCGTGCATTCTCGGAAGCAGTGGCCATCCTTTCCGCATTCGGGACACATTTCTCGGTCTTTTTGCGGACAGTTTTTGGTCACGTGTTCTTCTAGTGCATAGTGCTGGAAACACGTCTGCACATTTATGAATTTCTCTATTGTTATGTTTTCCAGTGGTATTCTCATTCCGAATGCTAGAAGGCCGTTCTGCACCAGACTGTTGGCCATTTCTGTTGATGAGCACACTACTTTAAAGACGTGAGTGTGGTAGCCGAATTCTATTATATCCGTTATATTTATATTTCCGTTTTGAGTTCCTCTTCCTTATGAGACCCTACGTACAAGTCTACTTTTCTGCATAGGAATGATCGATTGGCCAGCAGTTGTGATGGTAGTTTTGGCGCTAGTCCGATGTTTCCTAATATCCTAGTTCCTTCCAGTGCTACTAGCCGTTCCACATCTTCTTGTTTATGGTATAACGCTATGTACCTATTTGGTACATCAATTGCTTTTTTAATGGCTATTTTAAGCTCTGTTTACAGGGCTCTTATCAAAACCCCTCTGTCGGGCTTTGGCTTCCCAGGGTCGGTCCTTAACGGGATTCTTCGATACTCCATGGTTTGTTTGTATGTACGCTGTGTGGACCCTTCCGACCCAAAGGCCCAGTCCCCGCTGATTTGGCTGTCAAGGATGAGGATGATGATGAATGAGTGGATGGACCCGGGTTGGCTCCTCTCGAAGGGTGACATTTGACGGACTTTTTGCTGGCTAGCGCGGAATTAACTATCGCTAGCCGGGAGTTGCTTCCTACCATACACTGAAATAGCTGTGTGTCCCTCAGTGGTCTTGGATGCCCCTCACAGCTGGAGTGGTTAGACTCCCCTGCAGAGGTTTCAACCGAGACCATTGTCCGGGGGCTCCACTTGTACGGGTATCTGTCAGTGGGCTAATCCTCAAACCTCCCTCCTCCCGTACCCCCAATTATACAAATGCTACTGCTTTGTATAGTTGGGGCGAGGTTGTGGTGACAGCTTCCATCATCGAGGGCACTAAGCCACGGCGAGAGGGGTGGGGGAATTAGCCACTCATGATGGATTCACTAACTATGGTTAAAAAAGTATTTTTTCTCTTTTTAAGTACATCCAGGAAGGAAGGATTTGGGGTGTGGGAGAGGAAAAGTGAAGGAGACAGGATAAAAATGAAAAATGATTAAATTGAGGTGGAGGGATTCTTTTTTCTTCGGATCTTCTTGAGTGGGCGAATGTTGCTTACTTTTTCTTCCAAATTTAAGGAGGTAAATTCTCTCCGTCGAAAAGGAAAAGCTACGAGTGAATAATTTCGTACTTATTCTTCAAACTTCAAAGATGAAAATTCTCCGATAAAAATGTTAAAAAGATTTTTGGGCGTCTGCTTTGCCAAGCGTGAATTATTCCGAGTGACGGCAATCCAAGCGGTGAATTCACAAATCATTCTTTTTTTTTTATTTGTGTGTGTGTATGTGTGTGTGTGAGAGAGAGAGAGAAGAGATAGTACGACCTCATGGGACTCCCCACCCCTCTCGGTTCCATCCGGGTTAGGAGAGGTAGGAAGGGGCCGACCCAGGCCGACCTCTCCGCAGGATCTCTCTCCGCTATTCACATCGGCTATATTTTGGCCGATTGTAAGTAGGTAACAGGTGAGAGACGGGAGAGGTTTAGAGTAAGGGGAGGACAAGGAAAAGGAAAGTGAAATTTATGAAATGTATTAAAGGGTAATAGTTGAGCCTAGTTGGTCTGCCCAAAGAACGGGTGGGATGGGGAGTGGGAAAAGGGGTGGGTAGTGGCAGATTTATCTGGCAGATCTACAGTTTACTATTATTCTTATCTTTGTTCTATCTATTGTTTTAATCCTTATTTTATACTCACTTTCCACCTGACCATTCTTTCTCTGTTGTTCATCCGTCTGGGCTGTTGACCTTAGAGGCTGGGTATGCTAGCCGTTCTCCTTATGTTTCCATGATTATATTTTTTTTTGTTATCCTTCACTTCGGCTGGGGGAGTCTGAGTCTCAGCGGGGTCATCGATTTTTGGTTTTCAAGCCGTTTTCTTGTTTCCTCTTTTTATCTTCTTTGGTCTTCTCATCATCTTTTCCTTATCTTTTTAGGTAAACATTGCTGTGTCTTCGGTTTGCAGTTTCTTTCTCCTGCTTGGAAATAGGAAGTTTGTTCTATTATGTTCTTCTATGTTAGTCTCATTGTATAAGTCTTGGTTTCTATCTTCTATATTGTTCCCAATTTTTGGCGCCATTTTTCTTTAGCGTTAGCCGAAAATTTGCCTCTGCATGTAGGTCCGCAAGGCTTCTGCATTCTCTCCGTCTCGTGTTTGTTATCCAATGTATAGCTTTGTTGTGGATTATTTGAAGTCTTAGTAATATTGTCCTGGATAGTGTGTATACTGGTATCGGTGGATAAGTTAAGACCGATTGTACCAGCGCGTTATAAAGTTTTTTCTCATATTTCTTGCTCAATCTTCTCATTTTTGCTATGAGGGATATTCATTTTTCGGTTCTATATTTTTTATTTGTCTTTAGGACTCTATATCTTGTTTGGTTTTATTGTTAGTCCTAGCACTGATCCTTCTCATGCATATCTATAGTTGTTTCCGTTAATTTCGATTTGGAAGGTTTTTCTTTTTCCAATTGGTATTATTTTAAATTTATGTATATTAATCTTGATTTTCCATACTTTCTCACATTTGTTTATATTTTCTATTTCAATTTTGGTGATTTTTGCTTAGTTCCTAGGGTTCAGGTATTGAATCGTCACAATCTGTGTGATATCATCTGCGCACTGCATTTCTACACATAGTTTCTTGTGTTACTGATCTAGTGATATAGGCAGTGTATACTGAATAAGGGATCGGACTTAGATACCCGCTCTGTGGCACTCCAGCCCTCAGTTGGAAGGTTGGTCCCTTGTATCCTTCTAGATCTATGTACGAGGACCTGTTTCGTACATAGTCGCAGATTAAGCGTTCCATGTTGTTATTGATGGCCAGCCGAAGAATATTGTAGATTAATCCTTCAGGCCAGACTTTGTCGAACGCTTTTTTTACGTCCCGCAATACGATATCGTCTGTGTTTTTCTTAGCCTTGGCTTTGGCGATCTTTTCAGTGATAATCACGAGTGCCATTGTTGTGCTGCGATTTTTCCTGAAACCAAACTGAAATTCGTTGTATCCTTCATTTTCATTTAAGTGATCTACTAGTTTTCTATTCATGGTCTTTTCCAAGACTTTGCCAAGGAAGTTGAGTAGCGAGATAGGTTTGGATCTCTTTATTAGATTCATTGGTTTGTCTGTCTTAGGAATGAAGATCATTTTTGCTGTTTTACATCCATCTGGGTAGTATCCCATAGTTAGACAGGCACTAAGCAGTTTTGTAATTCCATCATGTATGTTATTTGGTGCTGTTGTGAAGTGAACTTTCGTCAACCCAGATGGTCAGAATGTTTTCTGTTTGAAAGAGTGTTTATTGAGTTTATTGAGATACAGGCGTGCAAAGGCCAACCGACCCACTCGAAGCAGCCCTAAAAGTTTTGCGAATTTTTATGAGTCATGGTGACAATTGTTTATTCTCCTATATTACCCCACAATTTTCGAAATACTTGTCTAAACGATTTTTAAATATATTCAATGATTCACTTCCCACCACTTCAGCTGGCAATCTGTTCCACTTGTATATGACTCCCTACGTGAAGAAATTCTTCGCCATAACAGTCTCGAACCTACTACCCTCGAGCTTGAAACCGTTATTTCCGCGGGTATTGTTCACTTCACTGAAGGTAAAGAGGCGCCCAAATACTAGCTTATCGTAACATTTCAGTATTTTAAAAACTTCGATGAGGCCATTGTTCTCCAGATGTTCAACAATTCTGGCTCGCACAATTTTTTCCATCAGTTTACCAATTACCGACGTCAGACTAACCGGTCAATAGTTCCCGGCCCTGCTTCTGTCACCTTTCTTCACCTTTCTTAAAGATTAATGTGACGTTTGCCAGTTTAAAGTCGCGCGGGACGATCCCCCCTTGAAACAGCATCTCCAACGCCAACGCCATAGGCTCTGATATTACATCTTTTAATTGTTTCAGTAATCTCGTACTAATACCATCCGGACCTGGAGCTTTTATAATTCTAAGTTTACATATGTAATGTGTATTGCACTCACACACCCTTCTTTTGTGATAATTACACCAGTGCCCATTTGTTCCTCCCTTGCTCCATCAGCTGAAGGCCTAGGAGCTATTCGATGGTTGTTAACTTGGAGGAACTCTTTTATCATTTCTTCCGTTTGGTTGTCAAATTGAGCATTGTCCTCCGGTGTTATTGAGAAAATTCTTCCCCAATGCTCCCGGAGTTTCATTTCGTTAGATTGTTTATCTTCTGTTGGGACTCCGTCCTCATCATCCAACTTGATGGTTTTCCTTTTCGGGCTTCCTTTTATCTGTTTATAGTTTGTCATGCTTTTCTCGGGTATTTTATTCTCTCTACTCTATCTATTAGTTCTTTCAAATCTTCATTCTGCTGCTCTTCTATTAGTAACAGCATTTCACTTTTCAGTCGTTGTAGTTTTGTGTATACCTGTATATGCGGATATTATTGCCAAATTGTTTCGTAGGTTTCCGTTATCTTTCTGGCTTTCCTCTTCATTTCAATTGTCCATTTAGGGTGAATTAGTGTTCTGTATTTTATCCATGGGACGTTTTTCTTGTCCGCTTCTCAGTTATCTTTATAATTTTTCCCAGTTCGGCATCGATTTCCTCTTTACTTACTTCCCCTTTCCATTGGGGTCAGTCTGTACTTCCTCAATGTTTCCTTGTACTTGTTCGAATTTGCTCTTGCATAGCTTTCCCTTTTGGGAATAGCCACCTGTATTGGATTTTGGTTGATGAGAACCACTATACCAATATGGTCGCTGCAGAGGATGGCTATGGGTTCCATATGTAAATTGTAAGCATACCTATGCTACTTAGTACAATATCTGGCTTTGTTGCACTTCTTTCAGTAATGTAGGTCGGGAAATCAGGCTCGATTCGCTGAACTATATTTCTATCCAGAAGTATTTCCAAGTTTTTGCCACACTTGTTTTTCCGTCTGTAACCCGATTCTATGGAGTATGCGTTCAGATCACCCAAAAGTATAGTTGGGTGTCTGCTTCTAAATATCTCCATAAAATTGTGAATAGGGAAATAATCTCGCCTAGGAGGTTGGTACCCTGTTGTTATAGTGAGAGGGAAGTATTCCAATTAAATAGTTATAGCTAGATAAACCTCGTCCACTTGCTTGAATTCTTGGTATTTAAGTCATTTTTAATTGCAATTGCGGTTCCATTATGTCTCTCGTTTGTAGGTTTTTTTTTTGCAATTACATTATAGATGTATATTTTTAGTTCTTCCATTGTGAGTTGTAGACCATGGTCTGAGATTATTATCACGTCCGGGTCCATTTTTCTGAATAAATTTCCGAATGCAATCTTTTTGTTTATCCATCCATTTGTATTTATATATATATATAATCTTAAGTTTTTGGACTGGTTCATCTTAGTCTTTTACTGTCTGTATCGGTTTAGTTTATTCTCTTAGTTTCTGTTGGAGTGTTTTCGCTTGTCTACCGTCTTTTGCCATCTACCATTTTCGGCTATCTGGAAAGCCTCGATTTTGGAGTTTTTAATATTAGATGTGAAGATCCTAATTTTGTTCTCCATGAGGGATTTTCCTATTGTTCTTTCTTCGTGGTGTGATTTAAACACCTACTTGTACGATCCATTCTTCACTTGTTTTATGATTTCTTCCTGTTCGTATTTTTTTTTAGAAGAGGTTGGTTAGGGTTGACTAGGAGGGTAATTTTAAAATTACTCGCTTCGTAGACACACCCTTCTTGTTTTGACTGATTTTATTTGCTTGTTTCTGTTTTCGATTCTGAATCTATGTATGTGGTTACTTTTGCATTTTTCTTCTTTCTTTGTTTTTCTTTTTTTTTTCCTTTTCTCTTTGTACCAGATGAGTTATTGTTCTATGATTCTTCTGTTGTTGCAGTGTCTTATGTTGTTTCTCTTTCTCTGTTGGATTCATCTTTGTCGTTTTTCTGTGGGTTTATTATTTATAAGTGTATAGTTTACTTTCATATCCCCAAAGGCTGCTGCCCGAAGATCTGAGCAGAAGGGGTTCTTAGGAAACCATATTTTGGAGATTCGATTTTTCTCAAACATCATATTTAAGGTGTCTAAGAAGAAGCCTGGCCTGTTGATGTTCTGAATATGCGTGTACATTATGCATGGAGTTATATCAAGTCTTGTTCCTTTCTTTATGTTAAGAACCACTTTTTCATTTGGTGGTTCCTTAATTGTCGCTTTTGCTACGTTTGCATACGTCCGGTTCATTTGTGATGCTTCTTTTTCTTTCGATTCCGTTTCTTCTCTGATAACAACCTCCTTTCTTTCTGGGCAGTTTATAGCCATTTTTCTGTGGGGGCCAACGCAGTTTATGCATTTTTATAGGTCTCAGTACATTTTTTAAAGGTGTGCCGCTCTTTGGGCTATTCAGAGCATACAGTTGTCTTCTTTGTACATACATTTGATGTATGTTCTTCCAGGGCATAACAATGGAAGCATGTCTGGATGTTTATAAATTTCTCTCTTTCAAAATTCTCCGGAGGGATTCGCATTCCGTATGCTAGTATGCCGTGGTTTTCCGCCTTTGTTGCCATCTCTGAGGAGTCGCACACAACTTAGAATACGTGCGTGTGAATCCCTAATTTGATGACCTCTGATATTTTTAGAAATGCGTTTTGTGCTTCCAGTTCTTGTCTTATTTCATCTCTTGTATGCAGTGCCGGTTTAACCTAGTAGCACATGTAGCACGTGCTACGGGCCCCGCGCTTCAGGGGGCGCAGCGGGGATGTAAAAAAAATTAGTAATAATTAAGTTTTTGCCCTTAGACACAGAAGGCCGACAAAATAATTATTCATTTTCCTGATTTTTTTATATTATTATTATATATGATATTACTCTATATAAAAAAATATAGAAAACTTCACTAGAGGATATTGCCTAGTATAATAAGTCTGGCATTATGTTATAGTAGTAAACGGTGTTGTTCTTTAAAATGGAGTGAAAAGTGTACAAAATAAACCCCTCCATTTTCAGTTGAGTGCTCCCAGCCATACCAGCAGTTCTTTTAAATACCTCAGGTAATTTTTTCCCTCTCTGCAGAGGAAAATGGGGGGTGGGGTGAGATACAATATATATTTATATATATATATATATATATATATATATATATATATATATATATATACGGATGTGAGCCCCGCTGTTCCTTGTGCTACGGGCCCCGCAACTTCTTAAAGCGGCCCTGCTTGTATGCGAGCCTACCCAGAGGTCGATCTTTCTGCATACAATGGATCTATTGGCTATGACTTGGGGAGGCAGTTTTGGAGAAAGTCCAATTTTTTCTAGTGTTCGGAATCCTTCTTCTGAAACGAGTTTTTCACGTCTTTTTTTATGTCAAATGGCAACGAATCCAGCTTGGGTATCAATAAGTTTTACTAAAGCGACCTTGATTTCTGCGTAGGGGATTCGAATAACTAGCCCTCTTTCTGGCCTCGTTGATGCATGTTCCGTCTTGAAGGTTATTCGCTTACATTCCGAGTCCATGGTGGTCAATCAAGTTGGAATCCCCCCTCCCCCCTCCCCGTCGCCTACGCTGAAAAAGAGTACAGAATCTAGGAGACTAGTCCTATTCTAAGTGTTTACCTAGGTGTTCCTTAAATACCTACCTATTGGTGCACTCCGAGACCCTCCTACCTTAATAGGCCCACTCTAACAGGCATCTCTCTAAGGTTCACTATACCGTACAGACACGGAGTTCTGAGCGCTAGGAGGTCTCGTTATATTGCAAAAGTAAGAAGATATAGTTTTGAGTAAAAGCACTGAAGTGCGGGTAGACCCTTTTTATGGGCAACCCCGCATTTAGCCAAAGGAGGTATCTCCAATCAGACTAAGTATCTCCAATCAGACTAGGTAGAAGTTCGTTGGGGTAATACATTTGGTAAGCGTTTTCCTTCCTCCCTTGAGCTTGACCTTGCCTCCTTTACTTAATTTTTTATGAAAAGATTCTCAGTAAACAGCAAACCTGCTTTCCCAATCGCCTCGAACTATGCCTTGTCAAATGATAGGTATAGTTCAAAATAGGCTATGAATGGCAGTACACACTGCCACGCCTCAGAAGGCGGGAGTGAGGGGGTGATGAGTTTAGTCAGCCATAAATATGTTTATGACTGTCAAAGAAAAGATTCTCTTCCTTAAGTTCCCCGTATGGGAAGTAAGGGTGATTGAGAGAGGGAGAGTTCTTCTTCGATGTGGCTCGGTTGGTTGAAAATCCCTTATAATTCACTGATCTTGTGATTCTTCTCTTCTCTTAGATTCCAGCGATGGAAAAATGTGAAAGTAGCGTAGGCTATGTCTTTCGAGTGAGTGAGCTCAATATCCCTGCGTGCGAGTGGTCCGGGAGAGGGCAGGCATCCTTTTTGATTAGTTTAGTTTAGTTTTTATAAAAGATGAGAGTAAAGTTAGAAAAAGTGGTGATTTAGTAAGAGAATTGGTGTGACAGTACGTCTGGCAATGGCTTCATTTCTGCTTCTTTGGTTTAATTAATCTTCGGTTGTATTACATGTAAGCATTCAAGCCTTTGTAATCTTGAATACGTCTGTTTTGACAGCAGAGATCACACGTTTGGTAACGCTGTGCATGTGTTTCTTGTATGCTCAGTGTCCTTTTTGGATCTTTTTCATTTTTAATAGTCTTTTGACCATGATTTGATCGAAAAATGTGTCCACTGCGGATCTTTTTATTTTATTTTATTTTTTACTTATTCATCTATTTTTTTTTTTTTTTTACTTTGACATACATGATCACATGTAATCAGTTCGTAGTTGGGCGTCCTGTTAGGATTTTGAGATTTTCCGGGTGTAACTTCTCATCTGTAAAGTGGGACAGCGTCCTTCTGCGTACGCAGTTGGCTGCTGCCGAAGTCGCGTCGATAATGTCCGTGTTGGTTTACAAGATCGGAAAGTCTTAATTTTTGAAGAACTTCTTCAGGCACTGCTTGCGCCTTTCTAAGTTGGGTTTTGCTGGCTAGGTGCATGGGAATGACGGGGTACAGAAGAATTGGTCTCACCAGGCTCATGAACAGTTTTCTTTTATTCTTGAAGGAGAGCCTGCGGAACCGATAAAGGCATTGCAGACTTCTTTTAGCTTGTGAGACCTTTTTCTCCAGATGTTTGATATATCCATTGGATGTAACCTCGAGCCCAAGGACCCGAGCCTCACGTGCGTATGGGTACAGCTCGTCCCTGACCAATACATCTTCCTACGCCCAATGGGGAGGACCTTGAACTTCTCGACATTGGTGCGAATCTTGGCTCTGCACTCGTAGGCGTTGAGGTTCTGGATTTTGCCTGCCGTCCTATTCGCTATGTCAGCTAGGTTCCGATAGTTGCTGGTTATTATCTGCGATATATCGTCTGCCAGCTGGACATACAGGGCGTAGTCTTGGGTGGGTGTAGGAAGATCACTCGTGTACAACATGTACAGAGTCGGGCTCAGGCACCCACCTTGAAGAACCCCGGTGTACATGGAAAAAGGCTGCCCTTCGTAATCATTTATACTAATGACAGCCTCTCGATCCTCAAGGTAGTCACACAGGAGCTTCGTGATGTTCGCCTCCATGCCTAGGCCACTAATCTTCTTCTTGAGGCCAGGCACCCACACTTAATTAAACGCTGATGATACATCTCTAAGCACTATTTAGACGTTCTTGTCCTCCGCTTTCGCTATAGCGATATACTCGGTCATCAGGGCAAGTGCTGTTTCCGTCCCGAGCTTTTTGTGGATGCCGTGCTGCTGCGTGTTATAAAGTCCTTCCGCATCCAAGTACCCCATCAGCCGGTCATTAATTAGTTTTTCAAATAGCTTGCCAATGAATTCAAGAAGGGATATCGGTCTGTAGCTTTTAATCTCCTCTTTAGGCTTGCCAGGTTTCGGGAGTAAAATCATCCTGGCCCTCTTAAGCGAGTCAGGGAAGTACCCAGCGTTTAGGCACGCGTTAAAGAGGTTTAGTATCGAGATGTTGAAGTCTGCGGGTGCATTCATGAGGTGGGCTTTAGTAACGCCATAAATCCCTGGAGCCTTTTGTTTGAAGCTTTTCAACGCCGCTTCATATTCCTCTGCGGTAAAGGGACGGCCTTCTTCCGTCGCCCGACGAGTGACGTCCACATAGTGGTAGGGTGTCAGCGCCGGTCCGCGTTCCTCCAAGTATGCCATGACCTCTCCCTCATATTCCATGTCGAAGTCCTCGTTCTCCTCCTCCGTGATGTTGAACTCTCTTCTCCAATGTTCTCTAAAGTGGTGTTCGATGGTCTGGTCATCGGTGACCTGCACACCGTCGATTTTGATAGCAATCTTCGACTTGGTGGGCAGAGTGCCACTTAGCCTCTTGAGCTGGGCCCCAAATTTCTTGGGTTCACTTTCGGCGTCAATACCAGCGATCATGTCGTCCCAAAAAGCCCTGGATTTTTCGCTGATTAGGTGCTTAATCTCAAGGCGAAGATCCCGGAACAACCTATGACGATCGGCCGAGTTGCCATACACATGGATCTCCTCGATTAGTGCCCTCAGCCTATCTTTTCGCCAGATGATGTTCGCGTCCCAACGTGGCGCTGGGAGGGTTCTAAACTCGACCCGTGGGATAGCCACTCTGTCCGCCTCTGTTATCTTGTCCATGACGGTTTCCAGGCGTCTGTCGAGATCTTCGAGCGTAGGTTCGTCGAAGCGCTCCTCCTGGTGCTCACACAGGACTCTTCTGTACTCTTGCCAGTTCGCCTTGGGTATACTCCTGGGAGACGGGACACTGATTTGCATGGGGGACGTCGAGACCGTGGTGACCATGCTGATATGTTCTGATGGAGTATAAGGGCCCGGGTTCGTCGTATGGTTCAAGATAAAGTTGGCATTGGTGATGATGATGTCAGGTGTCGTGGAGGACCTCCTAGTCAGGTACGTGGGGAATTCTGGGCTGACTCTTTTTACTACGTCTCATTCCATAAGGAGGCTCAGGGAGGCTTCTGATCCATTAAATGCCAAAGTATAACCAGCCTCTCTACATCTGGCATTGAGGTCACTGATCAGAATGGCAGAGTGGTTTCTTCTAAACAAACGCAGGAAGTTGGGGATAGGGAGGTACGAGCGTCTTGGGGGTTGGTACCCCACCGCTATGATGAGGTCTTCAATCGTCGTGCTGATTTTAAATGCCAGATACGATTCCTCCAGGTTGGGGACCTCATTGTATTTGATGCCCTTGCGCACAGCCAATGCGACACCATCGAATATTTCGTTGGTGTGACTGGTGGTGATGGTATTATAGTTGTGAATTTTGACGGGGTTGGAGTTTCCGTCGAGACCGTGCTCCGAGATCAGGACAATAACTGGGTCTACCTCTCTGATAATATTGTTGTATAAGAATTTTTTGCCTTCCCAGCCGTTTACATTGAGTGAGAAGATCTTGAGTTTGCTCACTATCCGTACGTTATAATCCATTCTTAGTTTCCTTGGAGGTTCTGAATTTTGGCCGGCTCTCCTCTTGTGGGTGATCTTACTCTACCAGATCTCTTCTTCTTAAATTGTTCCTGTGAGAGATTGAAGCAAGACTCAGGACTTAGCTGGATGCTCCCATCTCTTAGCGCTGAGAGTAGGTCGTCCTCATCAGAGTCGCAATCATAATCCCACTTGTACTTGCCTCTGACCACTCCTTCAACTATCTCCTTCACCTTCGTCAATCGAGGTAGCGGAGCCGATGGTAAGGCATAGATCTTTAGATTGAAATCAGTGGTCTTGGGCCTGAAAGTAGACTGTGCGTTCTCCTTAGCGTTCTTATTCTGCTGGCCTTTGCTCTTGGTCGGGGTCTCTTTCTGGGTTCGTTGGTCAACCTCCATCCTCCCGGACGACACGGAGGCATCTCTTCTGTTCAGTCGGGGGTCTCTTGACGTGGATCTGTTCCTTGGCGTTGTGATAGCTTTGCTCCCTGTTTGGGTCTGGTATAACTCGCTGGACGGGGGGTTATCAGGGAACCATATGGGTTTCATCCCGTTTTGGGTGAGCATCTTATTCAGTTCGTTGGCGTAGCTACCAGGTTTGGCAATGTTAACAAAGTGAGCATGGATAACACACATCACCAAATCCAAGTTCATTGATGGGTCAAGCTGGAGTACCGTCTTCTCTCTCTCCTGGCTCTTGGCCGCCTGTGCATAGCTGGTGTTTTCTTTGCGGGTTTTCTCCTCCTGAATGTTCTTTTTGTCCATCACCAGGCTCTTCTTCATGGGACAGGACATTGAGAGGATGCGGTGGGGGCCATTGCAATTAAGGCACTTTTTGCCGTTCCCATTTGGGCACTCTTTCCAGGTGTGGTCAGAACCGGCCCACTCCGAGCACACCTTTCCCTGGAACTTACAGTCCTTTGTTGCATGCTTCTCCAAAGCGTAGCATGAAAAGCAGACTTGCACGGAGACGAAAGTCTCCCGTTCTATGCTTGAAGCAGAGACCTTAGTGCACAACATTATCAGGCCTGCCTCGGCTGCCTTGGAAGCCATTTCGGACGTTTGAAAGGTGGCCTTGAATAATTGTGTATATTCACCACCGTCTCGGTTCTTAAACTTGTACACTTCATCTAATTTCGCCCAGCTCTGTTTCGCCTCAATTTCCGCCATTATATCATTAGCTGTATGCGCTTCAACCCAGAAATCCAGGCGACGGCAGATGATCGATCTGCGGGCAGACACATGGGGCGGGACTTTGGGGGCCAGGAGGATCTCGTCAAGTTTGGCGCGGGATTCCACGCTGAGGAGCTTATCAACGTCCTGGGGTCCATCGCAGATAGCCATGTAGCCATAGGACTGATCCACCAAACGGCAGAGTGCGACCCCAATGGTAGCAAAGATGGTCTCGAAGACCATCTCCCTCATCGGTTTTGGACATCGCTCCTTCACCCAGGGCGGGATTCTATACTCACCCCTGGGGTCGTCCATGACGGCCGTCAAGGGAAGTTTCTTCTTGGGAAGTCTTCCAAGTCTAAAGAAGTGTACCTATTACCGTCTTCCCGTTCCACCTCTTTCTGCCCTACCTACTCTAAACTGTCTAACAGGGCCCACCTGCCGGTTCTGTCCACTCCGCCCCCTAATTGGGCCCCCTTATTCGTGCCCCCTGTAGGGCTTCCTTCCGGGGTTCGTACACGACAGAAACCGGTGGTCTCTACAGGCTTCGACTGGCAGAAGAGTTATCAGGAACCTGGTGTGCTGCTGATATATGGTTTAGACGCGAAAATCGGCGTTTTCCAGTGAATCCCTCGTATACTTCTTCCTCGCGCGCGCGCGTGTACGCCCGCGATGCCACAGAAGGGTAGCTGAATGGCTAGCGGTCTTGAAGCGTACCGGTGCGAAGAGTCTTTTCACCTACTTCTGATCACGAAGCTGGACGGCGAAAAAATGTAGGACTTGCGAGAATTCTTGCTGAGCGTTGAGTGTCTCTGACAAGACTGAGCAGTCTTTTTGTTATTTTTAAAATGCTACACTATATATAGTTTTCTACTTACACATAAGCGATACAAAATTGACCAATCAGCGTTAAGGAAATTTTCAAGGGCAAACTAACGTTAGCCGGGTTTTCAAACATAGGTGATACAAAATACACCAATCAGTGTTAAGGAAATGTTAAGGGCAAACTAACGTTAGCCAGGTTTTCAAAAATAGGCGCTACAAAAATGCTAACGATAGAGGAGGCGAAGAAAAGGGTAAGCCAGCTGAAAAACGTGAAAGTTTTCTTCACTTTTCCTACAAGAATTTTTAAGAGAGATATTTATGTCTGCCTAAGCCCCTCCACTCCTTCGACGGAGTAACGAAGCAGAAATAAACTATGACGTTCTTTGTGATAGGCATAATTGGGGACGCCAAGGAAATCTGGTTTGAGGATTAGCCCAAAGTGGAACTCGGCGTCAGGGGCACCCGGACAAGGGGCAGGACTGCGAATTCCGGCTAAGGATATGGGAGCCCGCCCCTACCCCTCCCCCACGGGAGTCCAGCCAAGACCATAGAGGGAAGCAACACCGGTCTTTATGTATGCCAACTGCAGTTCTGATACCCAAACCCACGAGGGGCGGCACCCCCGGTTAGCAATGGTTTATTCCGCGCTAGCCAACAAAAAGTTTTCCATACAATCACACTTCATGAAGGCCCCCCCAGGTTCACCCATCATCATTCATCCACCCTATTTGGCAGTTTACGTTCATCGATGCTGAGTCACGAAGAAGAGAAAGTCACCCCAAACAAGCACAAATAAACATCGCAAGAAGAAATGGAACACGAACCATTTCCTCTTGATCCAAGATACCACAACCAACGATTAGAGAGCATAAGAAGAATATAGGCCCTGGGGCCACGCTCTCGAATAGATGGCCAGGATAACACGACCATAATTCCTCTGCGGGCAATCGACGGACAACCCAAGCCCAATAGAAAAACAGTGTTCGAGGTTGTTTATCGCAAACTAAGCATTGCCATGGTAAGACTGCTGGAGGTTGCCTCAGGATATGTCGCAATTTGTGAAAAAGAGAAGGACATTAAGGTCATCACCAAAAGAAGAGGCAGTTGAATTCCTTCGGGAAATCAGTCTACAGCCTGCCATACCACCTCAGATCCTGTCCCACAGGAGATTGGTATGCCCGCGACTCGACCGATAAATCAGCAACACTTGAAAGAGTAAATCAAGGACGAGATACAGCTTCGACAAACCTGGGTCAAGATAGTCGAAGTAATCAAGTTTAAGAACAGGAGGGACAACAACGACTATACGCAGAGACCACAATGGCCCAAAAGGCAAAAGAACATGGTCTACTCATGTTCAATGACAAAGTCAGCGGAGATCAAATTGAAAAAGGAGAATTTACTCCGGTTCAATTCTGCTTTAGGTGCTACAAAATGGAGCAGCACGCAAACCAAGACAATAAGGAGCCACAGGAGACATGTTCCAAATGCAGCGAAAATGGACTCCATTGCAAAACATGCAAAAATAACTTCGAAAAGGGCGTAAACTTCGGTTAGGGGCACAGGCCATGGCCTGCCCTGTTAAAAATGAAGTAATCAAAAAGAATCATGAGTTAAATAAACAAGAGGAAACGCGTAGAGCCAATACAACCTACGCTCAATCGCAAAGGCGGCCCTCTCAGAAGTAGATACGAAGAAGACCTACCTCAAACTACAGAACGAAAACTCGACCAAGATTATGACGTGCATACTTCACGCGCACTTCATGAATCTTACGCGACTAGAAACATTCTCTAAAGTGCTAAATCAAATGCTCGCGAAAACGGAATGGACCAAATGTGGTTCCCGGACACCTCCCCCTTCGGAGATGTCCTACAATTGCAGATGGTTCCAAATCAACAAACAGAAGTACAAGACGGCACTAAAAAAGACAACCCCAAAATTGGAAATAAAGCTAAGAAAGAGAAATCAAAAGAAGCATTTGAGGTGAAAACTCTTGCCCCTAACCAAAGACAAGTAGACAACAAAGAGGGGGAAAATACAGGGTCGGCTACTACTGAATCCTAGGAGTCATCAGACTCATCGAACTCAGAAGCCCCTCCTCAAACAAAGAAGACTAAGGGGAAGAAAGGGAAGAAGAAAAGGTTACATGCGGATAATATCAATCTCTCAATATACGGGATGAAGAAAAATATAACCCAGAAACACTAAAGAGACAATATGGAAAGAGTAAGCAACAGAATGAGGATCCTAGCACTCAACGTAGATGGGTGAGAGGGGAAAGCAACGGCATATGGAAACATAAGGCGGGTACTTGACCTCGACATCGTACTCATAATAGAGCACGGTATTGACACTACATTTGGTCAAATTAAAATACCAAGCTGCAGAGTGATCATGAAGAATCACTCATAGGAAAGGTTTGATGGTGCTGCGATAGCTGCTAAGATAATTCAGGGAGTCACAAACTTCTTCAATGCTTCCTTGAATACGGCTTACTTTCCAGATGGTTTGAAGATTACTAAAATAATTTGTATACCTAAAGGAGGTAGAACCCCTGATCAATTGGTCAATTACAGGCCAATCTCACTGCTTGATTCTGTGGCGAAGATCTACGAGAAGCTCTTGGCTGACCGGCCCCAAGTCCACTTAGTCAAGCAAGGAGCTCATAGCCCTCGGCAGCACGGGTTCCGTAGGAGACGGGAAACAGAAATCGCCCTCCCCTTCCTAGCGGGAAAACTCGCGAGCAGCAAAGCTGAGAGGAAATACGTAGACGTGGTAGTGCGAGATGTTTAAAAGGCCTTCGATAAGGTTTGACACAGAGGTCTACAATTCAAGGTCTTGAACCTTTGGCTAAACTGAATCCTTAAATGGGTCTTCTGTGACTATGTCATGAAAAAGAGAGCCCAAATCTCTATCAAGGGCTACACAGGACCCGAATTTGAATTCGAGGCGAGTGTTCCACAAGGCAGCTGTCTGAGTCCGTTGCTGTAACTCGTGTACACAATAGACCTCCCTGCTCCAGTGCGGGACGATACAATGTATCTGCAGTTCGCATATGACATCACACAAATCGTCCCAAGTCCCACCAGGAACGCTGGAGTTCAAGCAAGGGCGACAGCTGCCGACATCGAAAATATTAACTCATTTAAAAAAAGGTGCAAAATTAAAACGAACCGCCAGAAATTCCAGGTAATTCCAATGAACTGCCGAAAAGTAGACGACATCCTCTTAGAAGATGAACACTACCCGTACTCTAACGAGGGAAAAGTCCTGGGTTTGCGACTCACCAAATCAGGATATAAGACCCACATTAACAACAGAGTCTCCCTAGCCTAAAAGAGAGCTGAAGAAACTCTATAGAATCCAAAGCCTCAACGTGCTTAACAAAAAGAAACTCTACACTGCCTTGGTACGCTTCGTCCTGTTGTACCCAGCAGTGATCTCGCAGATGGCCAACAGTACCTATCTCCGGACGATGCAGAGGGTACCGAATAAAGACACACTGCTTATTGACGGCGAAAGAAGGATCCACCGTATCAGGCAGACAGTCCTACACGAAAAAGTGGGACTCAAGTCAATTAATATGGAGATCCAGAGGCTAGGGAAAAAGACATGGGATAAGGTGGAGGAAGAAATACTCCCGAATATCAACAATGATTCGAAATACCTCAACGCAGACAAGCAAAGGATAAAGAACTGCACTGTTAACCAACAGAAGAAACTGTGCGAGGGAAGAAATAAGACCGATCTATACCTAAGAATCTAAACCTAAAAATAAATGAATAAATAAGAAAAAGTGAATAAAAACCATAAGAGACAATAAGGATAATTAAAAAGAAGCAAAGTGCCTAAGTTAATACGACACACACGCACAAAAAGGTAATAAGATCAACAAACAATAGAAGTTAATAAACATTAATGAAAAGAGGTGAAGTGCCCAAGTTAAATTGCAAATAATATAAAAGTAAACAACAAAAGTTAAAAGCATAGATTAAAAACTAAAATAAGAAAATGAATAATCAAACCACAAACATAAAAAAACTTTAATAAAAGAGGCAAAATGGTCAACATTAAATACTAAAAATACAAAACAATATAAGATAAAAAGAAATAAAGTGACCAAATTAAAACTTAAACTAAGATAAAGAATAAAGAAAAACAAAGATAACAAGCTTAAATAAAGGAAGTGAAATGCCGAATGATAAAATAACAAATAAAAATAAAAGAAGAGCTAACTAGTTAACAAAGGCTTGAAAGACACGACGGAGGAACGTACTTAAGAACTATTCAAATATTTAAACAGATGGAAGAACATGGCCGTCATGGACGTTCATCAATACTAAGGAAGGAAGAGACATAAAAAACTAAAAAACGTAATAAAATGATAGTGATGCCATCAACACTAGAGCAATCTAAAAAACAACTTCACACCTATGAAAACCTACCACACATTTCATCAGTTTCATTAAAAGTAAAAGTAAAAGAGCAGACATATGGTTCCTTGTGTTACTGGTCTAGGAATATCTGCAGTGTATACTGAGTAGAGTGTCGGACTTAGATCCCAGCTTCCCTTGGGCCACTCCAGCCCTCAGTTGGAACCATAAACATGCAGTACGCAGACGATATCACACAGATTGTGACGATTCATTACCGGAACCCTAGGAACCAAGCAAGAATCAAAAATTGAAATACAAAATATAAACAAATGTGAGAAAGTATGGAAAAATCAAGACCAATATCATAAATTTAAAATAATACCAATTGGAAGAATAAAAACCTTCCAAATCGAAATTAACAGAAACAACTATAGATATGCACGCGAAGGATCAGTGCTAGGACTAACAATAAAACCAACAGGATATTGAGTCTTAACGAGGAATAAAGAATATAAAACTGTAAAAAGAATATCCCTCATAGCAAAAATGAGGAGAGTGAGCAAAAAATATAAGAAAAAAATTTATAACGCGCTGGTACAATCGGTCTTAACTTATCCACCGATACCAGTATACACACTATCCAGGACAATATTACTAAGACTTCAAAGAATCCACAACAAAGCTATCCATTGGATAACAAACACGAGACGGACAGAACGCAGAAGCATTGCGGACCTAAATGCAGAGGCAAATTTTCGGCCACTTGATCTAACGCTAAGAAAAATGGCACCAAAAATTGGGAACAATATAGAAGATAGAAACCAAGACTTATACAATGAGACTAACATAGAAGAACATAATAGAACAAACTTCCTATTTCCAAGCAGTAGAAAGAAACTGCAAACCGAAGACACAGCAATGTTTACCTAAAAAGATAAGGAAAAGATGATGAGAAGACTAAAGAAGATAAAAAGAGGAAACAAGACAATGGCTTGAAAACCAAAAATCGATGACCCCGCTGAGACTCAAACTTCCCCAGCCGAGGTGAAGGATAACAACAAAAATGATAATCATGGAAACAAGGAGAACGGCTAGCATACCCAGCCTCTAAGGTCAACAGCCCAGACCGATGAACAACATAGAAAGAATGGTCAGGTGGAAAGTGAGTATATAATAAGGATTAAAACAATAGATAGAACAAAGATAAGAATAATAGTAAACTGTAGATCTGCCAGAGAAATCTGCCACTACCCACCCCTTATCCCACTCCCCCCCAGCACATAATAGCACATAAACTATTACCCTTTAACACATTTCATAAATTTCACTTTCCTTTTTTCACTTTCCTTTTCCTTGTCCTCCCCTTACTCTAAACCTCTCCCGTCTCTCACCTGTACCCTACTTGCAATCGGCCAAAATATAGCCGATGTGAATAGCGGAGAGAGATCCTGGGGAGAGGACGGCCTGGGGCGGTCCTTTCCACCTCTCCTAACCAGGATGGGACGGAGAGGGGGGAGAGGGGAGTCCCATGAGCTCGTACTATCTTTTCTCTCTGAAAAGACATGACTGCTCGGTGTGCTGGCAGTTATTCACCCCTTCCGGCTATTGTATAGCATTGTACCTATTTATTTTTTCGGATTTGTTAAAAGTGAATTACAGTGAAAGTGAAATTTGTTCTGAGTCGCTTAGAATAATGAATAAAAATTGGCGAAAGCGAAAAGGCGCGATATTTGGTTCAGAAAGTGGACCACTGGTTTTCGATTGGAAATATTTACACCTTTGCTGGATAGAAGTACCGGAGCCACACCAGGCCTATTCGCAAGCCCAATTGAAAGCCTAAAGATACAGTGAGAGCCAAATACTTGGAATTTGGTCCCTCCCCTTCATTCTCTCATTCCACTCCTTTTCTTTTTCCCTTTCTTTTCTGAAAGCGAAGAGAAGAAGGCCAACACCACTTACGCAAAAATAGCCAAAGCCGCGATTGCAGAGCCCGACAACCAAAGGATATACCTGCACATTGAAAACGAGAATTCCACCAAAATAATGTTTTGCATTTATTATGTGCGCATTGCGAACATTACACGCTCAGTTACCTTGGCCACGGAAGTCAACCGCATGCTCGTAAAAAACGGAATGCAGGAGATGTAGTTCCCGGGTGACCTGCCTTCGGAGGAAGTTATACGAATTAGCGTAGCTCCTCAGTGCAAAGATTCGTGCAAGAAAGTTCCCTTGCACCAAAATACAGGAACGCTTAGGAAAAATAACACTGATACAAACGACACACAAACGCACACATCCAACATGGAAGCAGTGCGACCCAAGGAGACCAGGTCTCCACGACCGAGGAAAACCACCAAAACCCTCCGCCCAAGGCCAATCTCTTCCTCTTTGCAGGGTAGAGAGCGCCACCTCAAATACCATGCGAGAGGATTCAACCTAAAAATCTTTGTTCTCGAGTCAGCTCCTTTTCCAGGAGAGCTGGATTCCCGCGAGGTAGCTGAAAGTCTTAGGACAGGAAGGTACAAGTGGGAATGCTCGGATGATGTTCCCGAGCGGCAGGTCGAACATGCCCTCGCTCAAAATATGGTAAAATTGCCCCGGGACTGCTTCCTCACGATAACGGACGCAGAATATAGAAAAAAAAGAGACGGCAGGGAGCGCACCCCGCCAGTACACCACACGGGGCTAAAGTAGAACGCGAATAAGCGTCTGCTTTAATCCCATATACTAAATAACAAATGTTACACAAAAAGGCAGACATAGTTTGGCAACATTATGCGACAAAGTCACCTTGACATAATACTCATTTCTGAACATGGACTAATCGTGCAACAACATTTAAAGAAAATTCAATACGACGTCATTAGCAAAACCACAGTCCGGAACGGTATGACGGATGCACAATAGCCGTCAAAAAAGGATTAAAATATAAGACTGTGGAAGACTTAGATGAATCTTACCTTGCCATTGAAGTAGATACAGCCCTTGGGGGACTGGTCGTTGCCATGTACCAACCCTCAAGGCGCGGCTATGTGTCCATGCACAACCTCTTGCAAATATTTAGCCACTGAAGAAGCGTTTTCTTCGCCAGCAATCTAAATGCAAGATGTGCAGCGGCAGAATACACCACATACAAAAATGCAGGTAGAAACATCAAGACACTGCTCGACCGAAAATATATGACAAGAATCGGACCCAATTTCCCCACATTCTTAACTGCGACCAGAGCCACAAAACCTGACATAGTTTTTTGCTATCATCAGGTTTTCTTTCAACTATTACATTGAACCGGGCCCCGGTAGCAGTAAACCCCATGCAAATTCCAATCCCAGAACGCAAAAGCTACAAGCAAGCGAAATGGGAAAATTACAGAAATTACCTTTAAAATTACATCCCCGACCCGTTGTATGATTCAAACTTAGAAAAAAATAGATGAGTAGCTGGATAAACTTACCAATTATCTAATAGAAGCCGATTTAAATAGTATTCCCGGTATTAAATATAAAACTCTTCCAGCTTTCCCCTGGACCCCTCCCATGAGAGCCCTGGCCCAAGAATATAAAGACTTGTTCAATGTATTAGCGTTGATAAGTCCCAACAACAATGCTTACAGAAAACTAAGAGTAATAAGAGACGAGCTACGGACGCTAATCACGGACTAACAAACACTACTATGGGGCAAATTTATAGACAGGCTTGACATAGAAAAGGAATCTCTCACTTTCTAACAGACGGTAAAACGTCTAAAAGGAAAACCTCCACGCGCAAAATACACGATCAAACCACAACACAACACTAACGGAGACGGGCGAGATTGAAGAAAACTTTAGAATTTTCTGGTCTTCAATCTTTAAAATTACCCCATAAGAAAATGACAACTACCACCTCGAATTTGAAGCAAACTTAATACAACAACTAAACACAAATACATAAAACCTATCCTCATCATTTTGTGTCGCCGGAAAGATTAATGGAGCACTATGGTAGCGAAATCACTGCCCTAGAACTCTCCGTTACTCTAAAATCCTCTCGTCAAAGAGTTCTGGGCTACACGGGACTGACCCGCGAAAATTATATCCAGTCCCCGCCTAACGTTTGAAGTAGCCTACTAAATATCATGAACGCCGCTCTGAACACGGGTTATTTCCACAACCAGTGGAAATTGGCCAAGATAATTTTCATCCCAAAAGCGGGAAACCCCCCGGACTGGCCTGCCAGCTTTCGCCCAATATCTCTCTATAGTTTGCTGGTAAGGTCTTCGAGAAGATATTGTCTAACAGGGCTAACTCTTTTCTGGATGAAGCTAACTTGAATAACGATCAGCAACACGGCTTCAGACGGAAAAGAGGGACCGATACGGCACTAGCCGTCGTCACCGAAACGCTTGCAAAGATCAAGACAGATAACCTGCATGCCGACCTGGTGCTCCGCGATGTCAGAAAAGCTTTTGATAAGGTTTGGAAGAGAGGCTTACAATATAAAATCCTTCAAGTAGGCCTCACCCCGATTCTTGAGAGGATTTTATGCGACTACCTAATGGAGAGAACATACATACAAATCAGATAACATAAAGGCCCCGAATTCGAACTCAAAGTAGGGGTCCCTCAAGGGGGCTGTCTCAGTCCCCATCTATCCAACATTTACACACGTGACTTACCACAACCACTCTCCGAGGGTTCGATATACGTTCAGTTCGCTGACGCTATATTTCAAATTTGTACCAACGCTTATGTTTACAGGAAATTTATGGCGAGAAACACGGCTAGGGAGATAACTAACATCAACTCCTTCGTGAGGAGACGAAAGAAATCAACCAATGCCCTAAATTTCAAAATAATTTCCATGTTTCGCAAAACCTTCAACGATATACTTATGGACGGGAAGCGAATCACTTACTGCACCGAATGGACGGGTCTGGGGCTCAAGATCAGTACCAGGGGTTACACGAGTCATATCGAGCGGACAGTCGCAAATACTAAGAGAGATTTGAGAGAATTCTATAGGTTCCTTACTGTCCAGGAATAGATCACCTTCCCAGA
Source organism: Ceratothoa steindachneri (assembly GCA_963969495.1). Lineage (NCBI taxonomy): Eukaryota > Metazoa > Arthropoda > Malacostraca > Isopoda > Cymothoidae > Ceratothoa > Ceratothoa steindachneri. The sequence goes on from OZ018317.1 coordinate 190,567,060, forward strand.
CAATACGTCTATATGTACATATATATATATATATATATATATATATATATATATATATATATATATATATATATATATATATATATATATCTATTGGTTGGGAGGAAAGAGATAAAAACCACGAAAATATGTATATATATATATATATATATATATATATATATATATATATATATATATATATATATATATATATATATATATATATATATATATATATCCTCTAATGTACGTACGCGTCCTTCGCTACGTACAAGTACGTTCACTTTGTAAAAGTAATCCGTTGATTACGAGGTATAAGAGTGCGATTTTAATAGAGGGGTCGATAGCGTTTAATGAGTTTACCAAGTTGCAGTTCAAGGATATATTTAAAGAGTGAAAACCCCAAATATAATTTTAATAAGTAACTAGTTAACATGTATATACATACATACGGGAAGTATAGGAAATGTAAATATGGATAATATTGACAGACTATAAAAAATTGACAATCGGGTAACGTTAATTACTTGCTAATTGGCCTTTAAATGGGATACTATAAATCAGTTATACAGAAGGAATATTTAAAAGTTGGAAAGCGGGTCGATTAACAGGAGATGCAATCGTTTAGCCTTAAAGGGAGTCCTCGAGAAAGGAGACTCTTTTAGCGAGTCGGCGGGGGAATGGAGACGGAAAATGGTCGTGATTCTCGGCCGAATATCCTGATGGTGACGAGGATGAAGTGGAGGGAGGGGGGCAGAAGACGAGTTCACGATCCTCCTTGAATACTGACGAAGGCACCTCTGCTCCAGAGAAGTGCAACCTTCAAAGATCGAGACTCTGACGCGGCTCGGCGCGAAAGCTCACACGGGAAACTGGATATCCTTGAGGGGGGATGGGGTTGCAGATGAGACGAGAGGAATCTCAGCCAGTCCTTCGGGGACAAAACGATTCGAGGTTTTCTCTGAACAGCGTAAGCCTTCACAAAAGAGATGGATCTGCCTGGTGAGATCCAACCTCGATGGTATACGTGAATACCAGGGACTTAGGGAAACAGACACACGATCTGAATCGAAGGCGACGAGATCTCAAACTCAATCTGCCGATCTTTGAAAACCCCAGGGTATTTATAGGACGGTCATTTTTATGGTGCTCCTTTGCTGGAAGGCACAGACGTCTGTGAGAAAGCTTCCAGCGCCTAGGGGGATTAGCTTTTGTCGCCCGACACCGGTCTTAATCGTCTCCAACGATCTGAGTGCGAACTATCCGCTATCCTTTTCCCGACTACGGAGATTATCATTTCATCAGGGAGGTGAGAGCCTTTAGTGCCCAATTTAAGTACACCTGTGAGGCGCTGACCGATATTCAACTTCTTTCTTCTTTTATTTTTATCCTTGGATACAGAGCTTTACTCCATGTGGTTATACTTAGGAGACATAGGGAGGGAAGGAATTCAAGAAACAAATGGAGGGGGTATTCTTCTTGGCGTCCCCTTTCCCTTACACGTACCTTAAATCTCCCAAATAAACTAAAGATATTCATTGCGTGCATCCGCTCGAGACTCCTGTACACCCCCTTGACGTTGAACTCGAGCGCCGAGACCCACATTGAGAAACTACAACAAATCCAGAACAAAGCGATGCTTATTATCCCAAACACCCGAAGAAGTAAACACAAAAGACAGAGGGAGCTCCACGCATCGGTTGAATTATATCCAATCAACGTGGCACTCCACGGGAGAACAAAGAGGATCTGGCAAGCCATTAGTACCCGCCTGTTCCCCCCGAATTCTCTCGTACACACCTGAACATCGAGGTCGCTCGACAAAAAAGACCTTTTAAAAGCAGCAAGGCTTTCACAGACGGCGACGTGACTCCAAAGTACACATTACAAAGTCGACAAATGACTAGTGTAATGTTGAAGTTTCTTTAGTATTAATCACAACACTAAGATTACCAAATTTTTCTAAATAGTAAATTCAAACGTTGAAATTCACTCCCAAAACTTTTTCAAAAACTCCCTGAAAATAAAGGCTTGAATGCCAATCAAATTAAATAAAATCTAACCTAATTAAATTATTATAAACTATAAATTTTTTAGGTTAAAAATCAACAACAACAAAAAAAAACCCAAAACATAAAAACTTAATTAAAACTTCCAAAAACAGAGCTACCCATAACACCAGGGACCTATTTATTGTCACCCACACGACCTCTATTCTTTAACTTCCCCCAATTATATATATATATATATATATATATATATATATATATATATATATATATATATATATATATATATATATATATATATATATTTATATATATATATTTTTCACCAACTTTTTAAGTCCAAGACCAGACATAAGCGATTATTGGATTTAATCATATCTGGTCGTGGTCGAGGCAAAGGAGGAAAGGTTAAGAGAAATCTAAAAACGCCTTCACCACACAATTATCCAACAACGGTTTCTCTTTTCGGACGAGTTAAATCGTCTTCTACAAAAGAACGGGGTAAAGAAAACACTGGTTCCCGCCCAACGCTGCGTCGCAGGAAATATTAAATATCCAATTTGTCGACGAACAACAAAAAGACGCAAACAAAGAAAATGAAGCAGCCAAACAGCAAAAAAAAACACACAGAGGAAAAAGTAACCACGGAAGAAGAAGAATAGGAAAAGAGCGGAAACTCAAAAGGAGCTCGAAGAAAAAACGGCAAAGAAAAAAGAAGAAGACGGAAATGAGACAAGAAACAGGGAAGGAAGAGAGAAAAGAAATGGAAAAAATCCAACTTCAACAAATCTCAGAAGAAGATGAAGACGAAATCCTAAACTATCCTAGAGTACCCCTCACGAATAAAAGGGATACCCTACTGCGGGTTTTCTTCTTCGACTCCGAGGACGTAAATCTCAAAGCCTTCGGTGCTTCTATATGCAGACCCCAAAAGGAAACAGAAAAACTGCTAAAGGGCATCTAGTGTGGCGACTACAAGTGGACCTACGAAGGACCATGTTCGACGAAGGAAATAGGATGTTCATCTTCGACTCGTGCATACACACCGTCAATATGTCCACCTACAAAAAGATAAAAAGGGGACAAAAAAAACGGACATTCGTATAAAATACGAAAAAGTGTGGGGAATAATAAACAAAAGTAAATAAATAACGATAATAAAGTGAAGCGAGTAATAATAGCGAAAGTTTAGGGAAAGTTTACGTTAACTGATTTTTCAGACTTAAGCGTTACAAAAATGATCAAATCACATTCAAGGGTAAACATGTAGGTTATCGGCTCGGCCTGAAAAAAAAAAAATGTGTAAATATTATCGTTCACCCGTGTTTTAATATTCATGCGCGTTTGAGTTTTGTTCGAATGCTAGGTGCCGCCATTTTTGGGGGGAAAATCTCGAAATTAAACCCACCGAAAATGCTGTTAACGCAGGCCATTTTAGTTACCAAATTGCCCGAAAATAACCAAACGAAACACTTTGTTTCCCGTACTTAAATGCAGTCGTTATACTTCCGAAATAGCGAAGAGGAAAGCCTATTTATTTTGCGCGTCTGCGCCCTATTCGAAATCTAGCTGACTTGAATCACATTTTATTTTCGATCATCAAAATTCGAAGTTAGGGTTCACATCTAATGCTTAGTCACAAATGTCGCATTCATTTTTAATTCGCACTAAATTATACACATCCAAAAAGGTGTTTAATTTATCTTTATCAGAAACTAGGGTTAATAATTCCGCAATAGCCGACGGACAAAATTCAGAATTCTATGATTATTTTCAAACTGCATAAAAGGGGAATATTTGACACCCAAACTGCTAAAAAACAAGTAGTTCCTTGAAATGATCTAGCCAATTACATTTAAATGTATAAAAGAAGGTAACAAAAATAGTAAAATGGGAAAAAATATATTGAAAAATAAAAATGACTCCGAATGAGGATAATAAAAAGCTATTTAGTAGGAAAGAAAAATTGATATCAAGCATTTCTGACGTCATACCCCCCACCCACCCCTATTATAATTCGCAAAACGATTACAGACGCTGACATGATGTAGTTAAAGCATTCACCTCTGTAAACGTCAGAACATTATAACAATTAGGATTATATAATGGGGGCTGTGCCCCCCAGACCCCCCCCCCAATTTAATGAAACTCAGGATCATCGTAGTGTGGTTCCCCCCTTGTGCTTACCCCCACACGAGCCGTCCCCTTAAATGTACTCCAAAAACGTGAAACATTTTGGAACACGGACGAAAAAACTAGGGTTTATCGGCCGGGCCGATAAACCCCAAATCAGCTTCTTCGTTTACTGGGAACAGCTGGAGTGAGTCTTTAATGATAAAAAGACTTAAAAAAGGCTCGTTTAAGATCCTTCTCTCTTCTTAATCGGTCTTATATACCCACTCTTGTGGGATTTCCACTGTTCGCATAACTATAGAAACGCTTATGAAAATTTGTAAGATCTTTTTCGCAATTCTTTCCCGCGTGCATGGCGGTCCAATTGAACACCTTATCTTGCTTAATTTACTCCTTATTCACTATTTTTCAGCGCTTGGTATTTTAGGCTTCGCTTCCGAACGGATTTCCTGATTTCGACGTTGATCCAAAGATCTGTCTTTGATTTCCCGCGATTTCTGCGCCCGTAATTAACTACCTCCCAAACTAGAACGAGTACCACATGCTGTAACATACATATCTTGGGGTCTCTACCGTGAAAGTAATGTGGCCAATCTTATACCTTCAGATGATCTCGACACCAAAATTTTAGCTCCCAAAAAGAGGTATTAAGTGGTTATTTTCATGGTTGCCGTTATTTGAAATTTGAACTAGTTATGATCACTAGTTGTGAGTAGTTCTCCTACTTAAACGTATACCACTAAGTAGAAGTGTGTAGTAAGAAGTAAATCTGCTTTAGCCATGTGTAGGTTCCTCCAACTTTTGAAAAAGGAAGTTCCGCAAAAGAGGAAGAGGACGTGGTGAAGGATAACTGAGGGAACAATACAAAGCTCTCTTCCAGAACTCAAATTCTGTGCAGCGACGTTTATTGGTCCAGTCATTTTGGTGCTTTTGAATGTAAGCAAAGAGGAAGCCTCAGAATGGAACAAAATTAAAAGAAAAGGATGAAGTGCCCTTCTATGGGATGAAAGAGATAGAGTAAGAAGTGACTGGAAGAAGATGGGTGAAGGAAAGTGTTAAATTTTTTATGAAGTAGAACTAAAGTGATTATTGGAATCGGGGCAATGTGGGTGTGAATCTCTGGCGTATGAAAGGAAATTGGGAGGATAATTGTAAGTGTGGGGGTGTGTATAGAGTAACTGCGAGAAAAAGTGAAAAGGAAAGGTTTTCTTGGCAATGTTTATGGAATGTATTGGTAGTTTCAATTGGACGAGAGACCGAGAAATAGGGAAATAATTACTTTTTTACAATACGTATATCTCGTATAAGTGACTAGGATTAGTTGGGTGACCTCAGGTGAAGTTGTGCGTGCCTAATGATTAGTAATAGTAGTAATGATATTTTTTTAGAAGGAACAAATATAGATCAGGAATCAGTTCTCATAGTTTCCTATCAAAAGCTGTGATTTCATTCTCTAAGTTCAGCAGACTAAATCTCCTTTTTATTTTTTTAAGGTGTGACAATGGGTGATACATCATTCCCACTCTTCGAAGCGTTGAAGGAACCCCCAAACTATCCTATCGCCCTTGACCAAGTCAGAAAGAATGAGTTCTCTAGGTTGGTGGGTTCAACTTATTTGGACCACGCCGGTGCGACGCTCTACAGCGAATCTCAACTGGATTCGGTCTTCAACCTACTCAGATGTTCCGTGTGGTCCAATCCTCATTCCAAACACATTCCGGGGCACTCCACAACAGAAGCTGTTGAGTCTATAAGACATTTGGTGCTTCAGTATTTCAATACTGATGATCAAATGTATGATCTGGTGTACACGAGCGGTTCGACTTCGGCGATAAAATTGGTCGCGGAAAACTTTGCCTGGACTGAGGGAAGAATGGAGGAATCAGGAGGTGTATTTCTTTATACGCAAGAAAATCATTCTTCCATTCTAGGAATAAGGGCATTGGCTCACGAAAGGGGTGTGAAGGTTTATTGCCTCGATTCTGAATCGCTGGAAAGTTGTCTTCGCAAAAGAGACGAGGAATTTCGTTTGCCCGCTCAAGATCAAACCAAAATGCACGGAAATGAGAATTGTTTACTTGCCTATCCAGCGCAATGCAACTTTTCAGGATACAAGTATCCACTCACGTGGATAGAAGAAATTCACAAGGGAAATCTTAATTTAGAAAATATATCCTATATTAATTACCTCCCAAATAGAGAAGATTCCATTTCTTCATCGAATAAGAAATGGTTCGTTCTTCTAGATGCTGCGAGTCTAGTCCCTACGTGTCGCTTAGATTTATCTAAATATCAACCCGATTTTGTTCCCATATCCTTCTACAAGATGTTTGGATATCCCACGGGGCTGGGTTGTTTATTGATAAACAAGCGAGCTGGGCGTTATCTAAATAAGCCATACTTTGGTGGAGGAACAGTTAAAATGGTTGAGTCTAGATCAATGGATGTTGAACTTAGGGATACTCTCCATGAAAGATTTGAAGATGGCACACTGCCATATCTAGATATAATTTCTCTAAAAGAAGGATTTAATTGTTTGGCTCGGATTTCTGGAGGAATAGAAAATATCGAAGCTCACGTTTATAATTTGTCTCGTTACCTCATCTACAATTTGCGCAGTCTCAGTCATGGAAACAATAGGCCAGTGGTACAGATTTATTTAAAGATCTGGGAACTCACAAAGGAAAATCACGGCTCCATTGTTAACTTCAATTTAAAGGATGCTCAAGGGAGATACATAGGATTTTCGCAAGTAGAAAGAGCTGCTTCGTTATACAACATCCATTTGAGAACGGGATGCGTTTGTAATCCGGGGGCGTGTCAGAAATATTTAAATATTACTCCGGATCAATTGAAAACTCAATTTAATGCTGGTCATTTATGCGGTGACTCCAACGACTTGGTGAAAGGAATGCCAACTGGATCAGTGAGAGTAAGCTTTGGATATATGAGTACGTATGAAGATGCTGACACTGTTTTGAAAATGATTAGAGAATGTTTTGCAGATGGAAACCCACTTATTGATACCGACTGGTATAAGCCTAAAGAATTGGAGAATCTAGAAATTGACAGAATAGGTTCAATAGTTTCAATGATTTGTTTAGAAGAAAATTTGGACATTGACAAGTCTCATTGGATATCGAATTTCTCCAAGTCAGGTTTAAACTTGGATCGAGGATCAAATTCCTCCTTGGAAGATGGTAATGGACATCTACCGTGTGAACACATTCAAAATCCCTACTTATCAACATTAGACACTCCTATTACTAAACTCCATTTCTACTTAACTAATATTATTATATACCCGGTGAAGTCATGTGCCGGGATTAGCGTTCCCAGTTGGAGAAATGGTCCAAGAGGGCTTGCCTACGACCGCGAGTGGATGATTGTCACCTCGTCTGGGGTAACACTGACACAAAAACGAGAACCTAAACTAACTCTCTTAAAGCCACGCATCATAGAAGAGGAAAATGTGTTGATTCTCTCTCGCAAAGGTTATGGAAGTGTGGCAGTACCTCTCACTAAACTGCATCAAAATGAGATTGCAAATGAAAACGCTATATTGTGTGGCGGAAGGGTTTGTGGGGATAAAGTAAGAGGAATGGATTGTGGACCTCACATAGCAGAGTGGCTTTCAACTGCACTACAAATAGAAGGGTTGCGACTTATAAGGCAAATGGAAGCTAGGACGTGCAAGTTAGCGTCAGGCAATGGGAAAGAAAGCCTGTCTCTAGCCAATGAATCTCAGTACCTTGTTATTCTCAAATCTAGTCTCAGATTCCTATTGCAGCAAATGCACAAAAAACAGATGTGTTGTAAAATAGACGAGGAAGAACTTATCCAAAGATTTCGACCTAATTTCGTAATAGAGGGAGGTGAAGCCTACGAAGAAGACCAATGGAAGGCCTACACCATGGGGAATATCCGCTTTACTGTTTTAGATAATTGCAGGCGTTGCCAAATGGTATGCGTCGATCCAAAGTCAGGTGAGAGAACTAAGGAACCCATGTTAACGCTAGGATCCACAAGGGGTCCTGGGATGCCATTTGGTATCCACAGTTCCTATACCCAAAAGAAGGGTTGCATTACAACGCAAATCACCTCCTCAAAGGAGAATATTGAGTGGGATTTGCGTGAAAATATGCCAGTAACTGTTGAAAGAAATGTTATGTGACTTACACGTAGCTTTAACCTCTAAATTTAAGAAATGAAGATGGACAGGACACATGGTCAGAAGAAATGAGAGAAGAAGGAATAAAAAATCCTGAATTGAAACAAATTATAAGAAAAAGACCAAGAATTGGATACTTTTATTAAAAAAAGACCCAGAAATGAGAGAAGATGGACGAAAAATTCCTGAACTGGAAACCTTTATAAAAAATACCAGGAAGTGGACACCTTTATGAGAAAACATATGAGAGAAGATGAATGGAAACCCCCTGGACTGTACACCTTTATTAAAAAAGACTCAGAAAATGACACCTTTATAAAAACAGCCCCAAAACTGGACACATTTATAAAAAAGGCCTATAAATGCACACCTTTATAAAAATGGCCAAGATATGAGAGAAGATGGAAGAAAAAATCCTGAATTGGAAACCTTTATAAACAAAAAATACAGATATGAGAGAAGATAGACGAAATAAATCCTGAACTGGACACATTTTTATTTTTTATATGAGAGAAGATGGAAAAAGAAACATGAACTGCACACCTTTATAAAAAAGACCCAGTACTGGACGCCTTTATAAAAACACTTAGAAATTAGAGAAGATGGGAGAAAAAATCCTGAAATAGATACCTTTATAAAAAAAACCCCTCAGAAATAACAGAAGATGGACGATAAAATTTTGAACTAGATATCTATATAAAAAGGACCGAGAAATGGACACCTTTATAAAAAAAAGGCTCAGAAATGAGAGAAGATGGATGAAAAAAAATTCCTGAACTCTATACCTTTATAAAAAAAGACACAGATATGAGAGAAGATAAACGAAATAACTCCTGAACTGGACACCTTTATTTATAAGGACCCAGAAATGAGATAAGATGGACGAAAAAGCCTGAACTGCACACCATTATAAAAAAAAGACCCAGTACTGAACATCTTTATAAAAGAGACCCATAAATGAGACAAGATGGACAAAAAAAATCCTGAACTAGACACCTTTATAAAAAAAAACACAGCTGGACACCTATTTGAAAAAAAAACGGAAGAAGACCATAGGTTAAGTGAAATTCGCACGCTCACGGAAGTACGGTGGCAAATTCGAGAAGTGAATCGCGATCATTTGAAAGTTCTAAGAACCACTTTAATCCTCTTCCCAGCAGCGTGTTGAAATAGGTTGAAGATGATAATGATATACGGAATTTACATCTTAATATTTTCCTGTGTAAATTACCCGCCACGAAAGAGAAAATAAGATTCCGAGTTCTTTCGCCTGTTGAACAAAGGCAAATGCGCTCGGAGCTTTGTTTTTATGCCTTGTGGATAATTTATATATTTGGTGAGTACGATTAAAGTAATCGTACCTTTTTCCTGGTGTGGTTGTTTGCGACTCTATGACTTAATTGTGACATTGCCTCTGTTGTCACCATAATCGGGCTTATGTCCTACGATGGTTACTGTAAAAATTAGGTTTGGTGAAGGAAACAGCAACGGAGGATGGCTTGAGATGACATAATCAATGCCAATCCCTTATTCTCCTGTAATGGTGATATTTATTCAAATAGTGCCATTTTCCATGAATGTTTTGCATGTTTTCGTAATGGAATTTAGAAAATAATGTTATTAGTTACTTTACCGTAATCACTTTTTCTTAATTTTATTACTCCTTCTTGTAGCAATTTTTTGTGTGTTTTGTTTAAATCTGTTATTTTATTTCGGTGGTCGGAATGCGAAATATGGGAAAACAGTTTTATTCCCCTTAGGTCGAAATCGAAAAAATAAATCTGAGCTAACATACGAGTAACCTAACTTTCAATTTTAAAATTACCAATTTTTAAAACTATACAAACCTTTTGTACCTACCCCCCTGACTTTTTTCATTAACTCGTAGTATAAATAACACAAAACAAGCATCGATTTTTCCGCATTTCGCCTTACGAACACCAAAAATGAAGAGCAAATTGGAATAAAAAAAAGTTTAAAAAAATGTCCAATGCAGGATTAAGGTTACTGTGAAACTCTTTTACAAGGTGTTCGAAATATAATTCACATCCACTACAAGTAATAACGCAAAACTATCTAATTGAAAACAAACGCAAATGGAAAAAAATGCAATGAATTAAGTTCGGTCGAAATTATGTAGAAAATGTGATGTCACCGTACCAATTCTTCTGACAAAAATACTTCTTCACTGTGACGTTATCACAATTAAGGAAGAAAAAAAAATATTGAGATTCAAACTGTTATTATATTAATAGTAACATCGACCGTTCAATAAATTATATATAGATGAATTTGTAAACTTGCGTTTAGCACAATAGGAATTATTAAATTTGTTTTTAAGTGACTTCGGTTTTCTAAGTATTAACCAATAATTTTTTTTCCCATCATTCTGTCATGGTTCTTAGACTTCCACTCCAACCCAAACTCCATGAATTCAGTTTGGCCTATTAGATCTTAATAGGCAAATTTTTTCGATAATTTTACTAAAACTTTATCACATAATTTGTGTTTGTGATTTCATTTTTTTCTTTTATTTTAAAATTCAAAAGATATTAAATTGGTCGTGCCAGAAAGAGCCTATTATTTTAAACCCTCTCCAATCACCAATTCCATTAAGTTTTTTTTATCGGTTGTAATAGTATATGTGTGTAGTTGTCCGGGAATAAAATGAACACGTACGAAATCTGTACTAACTGTACGAACCCTGTATGAACTCTGTACGAAACTCAGACGAACTATGTACGATGTTCATACGAAGCTTTGTATGAGTTTTTACGAAGTTTTGTACAAACTCTGTATAACTTCTGTACGAAGCTCTGTACAACTCATTACGAAGCTTTGTATGAACTCGGTACAAAGCTCTGTACTAGCTATATACGAAACTCTATACGAACTGTCTACGAAGCTTTGTATAAACTCCCTACGAAGCTATGTACGAACTCTCTACGAAGCTCTGTACGAACTCTGTCCGAAGTTCCTTGTAAGTAGACCTATCATCGCTGTGGAAAGGAGGCAGTTATTTTGCCCTATTTTAATTCAAAGCAAAAAGCAACGATCTCATCTCGACCAGAAAGTTTATAAGGAAAGGTCTGTTATGTGTTGGAGCTTTAGTAAATGAGTTGCAAGAGATGTATAACCGCAGATCCTCATCCAAACATTTGGACCGGGATGGCAAACCGCAGCTCTTAGGGGTTGGAAGGTAGAGAGTTCTCCAGATGCCACCTGACCTCTCCTTGCGAAAAAGGAGTGATAAAGAGAAGAAAGATGAGGAAGCAATGAAAAGTGAAAAGGGTGGGGAGAATGCAGACATGTTGAAGGGTGGGGAGATCTGCGCATTCTCCTGTCTTTAGCTACGTCCAGCACTCGGGCATTTCACCTTCCACACATTTTCCCTAACTTCAATTTCGTTCCGAAGCTCTTGTGACACCAATTGTTGAGGCAGTACTGGCACTAAACTGTATGCCAGTAGGACTTATTTGCTTTTGCTTTACTTCGTATCCAAAACCAACGACGGCATTGACTGGAGGGTGTGATTCTGTAGAACATTGAAAGTATGCTCTCTAATCTGGAAAGTTGCAATGAAAGATATTGGATTTTGTTTTATTACTGCAAATAATTAATTTATCAATATTAAATAAAAATGCGAAGTATTTTAGCAACGCATAAAAGATGGGATTATTCACTTCAATGAGAATTACTACTGAAAATCAAATCACTTTTATTGCAATAAATTTATTTGATTCGCTTTGAGCGGTGTAGAAACTGTAATTATATGTAAATTAATAATTATGCTTTTCACCGTTGCTTCCGGAGTAGAGAGAAAAGGAGATAGCAAGAGTCTCTCTCTCTCTCTCTCTCTCTCTCTCTCTCTCTCTCTCTATATATATATATATATATATATATATATATATATATATATATATATATATATATCTCCCAGAGGCAAGCGGAAGCACGGCTGGAGTAGAGAGTGTTTGGGCTCGGACACCTTGCCTCGACTCCTTTCCCCTAATCATCCCCAACTCCCCCCTATCCCATTCCTTGAAAACCCCCTTGCATAAGGGAAACATACACACACACACACACACACACACACACACACACACAGACGACTCTGCTCTTCCGACGGTTTCTCTTCGATTCCCTGCTATCTCACAGATACAGGAGGCAAAGCCAAGAGAAATTTCATCGACGCCTCTCACTGGGAACAGTGATTTTTCTACAAGATATACCGTAGACAGTATAAAATACCTTCATTTCTCTGGCCTTTCATAGTGGTATGACGTGCTAAACGCTCCCATCCCTGCCCCATCGTGACTTGGCTCTTTCAATGTGACTCTACACATAGAGCTCCGTTGCAATTATGCCGTTCTACTTAGAAAGGACATAATTGTAAACTTTGGGGAAAGGAGGTCTGAGGCTTAGCCCGCTGCGGAACCCAAAGGAAGGAGCAAACCTGGATTGGGACTCAGTTACCAACGCGGAGAGGATTAACATCTTACCCTGCGGCACCATCCAAGACTACAGAGAGAGACTCTACCGTCTATGTGAGAAATACCCAAAACCCAATAGAGGGGGCGGCACCCCGACTGGAGTCAATTGATTCTGGCTTCAGTCATCATTAAGTCCGCCATGTTTGTACACCTTCTAAGGGGCCCAACCAGGTCCATAATCACTAATCAATCATCACCGCATCCGAGTCATTTTCATGGGGTCGTTATCGGCGGGGCGGGGAGACCCCCATACAAAGTCAAAATAAAAGCGATAATGGCATATAACACATCTTATCTAACACTCCTACACACAACAGACAAAAGATCCACCACCAACAATGAACACAAACTTCTCAACATAGCCGCTACACACGACACCCCCATCGCGAACATAAGATGACACACACAGACACACTCACCGCACTAGACCTCCAGACAAAATTAGCCGATGATGTACGGAAAAAACACCAATTACGCATCACAAAGACCAACCCCCGAGGGTTGGCGTTCTCCACCGATGACCTCCGCACACACCTCAGACAGAAATATGGGGAGGAGGCCTTCAAAGATCTATATTACAACCGCATAAAACAATGGGCAGTAATCACACTGTCCGACGAACAGAATAAAACACTGCTGCTAGACAAGGTATTGAGGTATGCCTCACCCTAACATACCCACACAACATCGAGTCACAACTGAACATAAGACCCACACAGTGCCACCGGTGTTACAAAACCGGACACCCAACACGCGACTGCCAAGCAGACCTGGTCTGCTCCAAGTACAGTGTAGTGGACCACCACTACACCACCTGCACTGCCACCACATCCCTCTGCTCCAACTGCGGCGGCGACCATGTCACCGTCAACCCAAAATGCCCTCACTTAAGTAAGGCCCGCTCTGACGACGTAGTGGCTATACGGCGTCCTCAACCCATCAACACAACTTCCTACGCCGCCCCCGCCCCTCTTCCCCTCGCAAGAACATTCGCTGCTGCTGCCGGTGCAACGGTGTCCGCACCTCTCCCTGTCCCACCCCAGCAGTAACCCAAACTCACCCACATATTCCGACACCCGCCCCACCCTAGCACCTCACACCCAGAGACCCCCACTATCTCCACACGCCCAAAACTACACCTGGCCGCCTTGCTCTTAACGGTGGCAAAGGACATGTCAAGGGGTGACCCCCGACTATACACGAAAATACTCAACACACTGTTCGCCTCGCAAGGTCTAGAGCAGATCACCTTCCCCGAGAAGGTGTTTGCTTTAATCGATGAGCACACACACAAAGGAGACCTGCACTCCTCCTCACCCCAATGGGCACGAACACTTTTCCCCCTGGACCCCCCCCCCAACCCTCACCACGCTTTCGCCTCCTCCCGCCCTTCTGTCCCTGAACCTCTCGCCACTGCACCCTCGTTACCTGCGCATCTGCCCACTGCCTCCACCTCTCTTCCAACCGCCTCCTCTGCCCCCTCCACAGCTTCTACTCCTTCCTCCTCTATACCTAAACTCCCTCCTACTACCAGCACTCCTCCTTCGGCAACCTCCACTTCCCCCCACTATTGCCCCCCACTTGCCACCACCCTCACCCCACCACTCTCACAGCCTCCAACCCCATTCCCACTGACACCACAACCTCCACCTCACCCAAGTCCACCACACCCTCCACATCATTCTCTATTAAACAATATAACTCCACCACGACCCCCCCTCAGACACACACACGACCACCCCCTCCTGCTGTTCCTTCCTCTCCCCCTTCCACCCCTACTTCTTCGCCGTCCCAACCTCCTCTCTCTCCCGACAACCCCCTCTCATAATCTGCATCTCCCCTACTATCTCTAGCCCCCCCATCTACTAGCTCTACTCCTTCCACCTCTGCTCCTAACTCCCCCCTCCTAGACTCTACTCTCGCCAACCCTGCTTCCACGACGGCTATCTCTAACCCTCCCTCCACAGAACACACTCTCCCCTCCACCACGGACTGCATACCCAATAACACCACTGACAACCTCTTCAAACCACAGGCGACACGCGTAAAGGTACTGGCTCCCCACGTCTCCTGGGCAACAACCAAGGAAAGTGGAACGGTCCCAGCTAAATCAGCTTCACGCGCACTCCGTCCACGACAATAGGTCGCCTCAATGTGATACAAATAAAGGTACGCAGTTGGCACGGTATTCGCCATACTGTTGACAACTGGGTCCTAAACACACAAAGACCTGACATAATACTTTTGAACTCGACCAGCCTACATCCTCCCAACAACAGACTCTGCATTGCAGGCTACCACACATATCTATCTCCACAAGCGCCGCACCTAGGATCAGCGATCCTAATAAAGCGCTCTATACACCACTCCCTCATTCAAACACAAGATGACTCTTCTCTAGCCTGCAAGGTACAGACAAGCTCCGGCCTCATCCTAGTGGCCACATACTACAGACCACTACGCCTAAAATTAAACATAGAAGTCCCACTCCGGGCTCTATCAAACCACAACCTTCCTATCTTCTTTGCGGGGGACCTCAACGCCTTTCACCCAATACTCGTTTCTAACACTATAAATGATGCAGTAAGGTACCTGGCCGGTGCCTTGCCACTCTATCACTGCGAGCACATCGGCTCGGCCTTCCACACATTCTTCAGTCCTCGTGGAGCTACCACGTCTCCGGACGTGGTCTTCCGCAACGACCACGCTACACGCTTCTACACGCACATCTCACCGGGTTCCTACGTACTCTCTGACCACATACAAATATGCCTTATCATATACACATCTTCCATACTCATACCCACACCACCTCTCTTCGACTACAAAAACACGAACTAGGAAGAGTTCAAGAAACACATAACAGATAACACGCCACAAAACCTCAACCTGGACCACACCAATCCAGACACGTTAGACGACCAGTGTGCTCAATCTTAAACACTATAACCACAGCACGCGACCTACACACACCACACATTACCTACACACGCATAAAACATTTCACATATTCCATACAGAATCAGAGACTCATCACACAGTAAACAATCACTACACTAGAGGCCCACGACAACACAACATCAATCACCTACGTGCCCGCATCCTACAGCACGTGCAGCTAGATAGGAACCGGTAGTGGCAAGAGGTCGTCCGCATCGCGGACGACACTCGTCGCATAACCCCTCCTTCTTTTGGCGGAACGCAACAAGGTTTTTAGGCACTGATCCACCCAAATCCATCACCCTCCAAGTAAACAACCAAACACTCACAGACACCAACGTCATCCTCTACGCATTTAGGTCCCACTGGAACACAGTACATACACACGACCCACCTAAACCACACGTTCGAGAGCACTTCCAGAAAGTCCAGGAGTGGTGACGGCCCATGCTCACGATCTAAGGCCTGTCCCCCTGATACGAATGAAGCTGCTCGACTACACATCTACACTGACCGCTCCCATCACCGTCACAGAAACAAAACACCAAAGCACTACATTAAAACAACACCAAAATGTGCACCCGGCCCCTCCAGGCTACCAACCACACTAATACACAACCTCCCTGCAAACATATACCCCACACTTACACACCTATTCAACGCCTCACTAGCTTCAGGCCACTTCCCCAAAATATTCAAAGTCTCTCACAACATACTTCTACACAAAACGAAGAAAGACCCCAAACACCCAAACAATTACAGGCCTATTGCTCTATTTGAGCACCTAGGCAAAATAATCGAACGCATGATCAACCGCCGCCTACGGGACTAACTGGAAGAGAGGGGCTGGTCCACTCAGGCGACCGTGACCATCGTTCATGACAGAATACAGGAAAAACGCCAGGTACATCAAAAGACGCTCTCCATCAGCAAGGACGTGGAGAAGGCATTTGATAAAGTGTGGCACGAGGGACTCCGTTGGAAACTCGCCAACAATACGGAGTTATCTCTCTGCACCAGAAGGCTCCTCTCGCACTACCTCACTGAACGGAGATGCCACATAAAATACAACAATACAACTCTTAACACTACGCTCAGGCGTTCCCCAAGGAAGCGTACTGGCACCCACACTATACATCATGTACACAAACGATACCCCACGCCCACTCAAAAACTGATGTCACACATACACAGTGTCCTACGCCGATGATGAGACTATTCTCGTCAGCGGCCGTGGACCAGACGAGATCGCGCTCCATGCACAAATAATACTAGACGCTAAGACAGAATACGAGGATAAATGGCTGATTGCCACGAATCCTCAGAAGACACAGATGACACTCTTCGGCGCAAGAGATCACTTCATGCATAACCTACAAATCTTCTCACACATACCAGACATGAACCATCTAAACCCAACAAGGCTCGACTACACACAACATACAAAAATCCTTGGGGTAACTTTTGACAAGACCCTTAGGTTCAATATACACCAGAACATAACACAAGCAAGAGCCTCACGTATAAACACAACACTGCACAGGTTCTACCCTGCGGGCAAAAAACTTCAGTTACACCTATACAAAACACTCGTGCGACCTCTTCTCGCGTACGCCCCACTGTCACTCGTAGCAGCGAGTGACACGTGGCAGCAGAACTCAGCGTATTCAGAACTCTGCTCTGAAGCGCGCTTGCCGCTCTTCCTTGTACACGAGAATGTCCACACTACACGACAACAACAAATTAGCACCCCTCAACACATACGCTCACACCAGATTCACAAAACAATTCGCGATGGCACCGCGATACCCCGTGGCCCATGACTACCCGCAACCCATACCGTTCTTCGCATAAGCTTAAAGCATCATGAATAGCGCGTTTCCGACTAAGCAGACACGCTCTCCTTCCTGACCACCCTCCAACCGTCGTCCAGTCACGAACACCTCGAGACCCACCCAACCACACCACGCATCGGTGTCTAGCCACCGACCTATCAACTCTTCCTATCCCCTCTCAAGTTATTTCCGCACTCTTTTCCTCTACGACTGTCTGTTCGTCTGTGTTACACAATGATCCCTATCTGTCCTTTCTATACACATCAGTCAGTCAGTTAGGACAAACAGCCACTATTCATCACAAGCTGGAAGAAGAAACAACTCACTGAAACCACTATCTACCCAAACTCCTGGTCTTTGGGCAGAACCGTTGCAAAGCTTGGAAGAAGAAGGAACCGTCTACACTCAAAACTCTCTTTAAACGCTGGGACTCGGCCGGCCGGAAAACTTCTGACGTGTGAGGCACCGCGAACGACTCCTCCTCGCAAGTAAGGGCCTTGCCCGGGTTCTCTGGCCAAGGTAAGTTTTTATACCCTGTTTCTCGCATTGGTTCTGCGAGTTCCCCCCGAATTCCCATCAAACTCTTTTAACCTTCAGTCCTTCAAACTCTTAACCTTCTATCCATTTCGGAACCATCAAAAGCTCCTCAAACTCTCAAACTACCCTTAAACTAAACTCTAACTAACGAGGGCATTCGGAACTAAACATCGTTTCGAATAAGTTCTCTGGAGAGATCACTAAACTTTCCAAATCAATTGGACACTAATGTCTCTCACTTAAGCGCTACCATCTTGCTTAGCTCTGCCCTGTTTTCGGGCTAATAATTCTAACACACGGGAAGGCTAGTGTGAATGTGTGCAAGTCGTGTGCGGAAAATCCGGGGCTGGCCTCCTCCCCCACACTCTCTTCAATACGTTGCAGTTGAAGATTCCTTCGTTGGTTTACGCTCGGCTAGGCTTAAAAAATTCTACGGTATTGTTGTCCCAAGTCCGCGTCTTCCAGTACAAAAAAGATTCACTTCCACTCGTGATAATGAAGTGGATAAGATGTTGAATTTCCAGGCCAAGATGCCGGATTCGATCTCGGGGAGACCGGATACCAAATATTTTTTTTTTGCGCTCGGAGGGGGAAGGAGCCATTTATGCGGTGCGTCGAGTCTGAGCCAGACGCAAAGACAGCTCCGGTTACGTAGGTCAATACACGCATAGCCAATCACAACACCGTTTTCTCTTCCTCCCTCTTCTCTTCCTACACAGAGCATCACATCTTGCATCTCTGAACCTGCTGGGTGGCTCTCCCTCGAGCCACAAAGTAATTCATGTTGGCCGGTAGGTGCCAAAACACAGTACTCCTGCTCTTTCAGCAACTCATCTCGCAACGATGACTGGTTTATGATGCCCACGTGCTTGTCAACGATTGTCATTCTGATTTTGATGTGAATTTCATCATTTAGTTGAGGCAACTCGCCCACGATTGCAAAGGTCTTGCCAGCGATTGGCTTTCTAATCCTTATGCGAATTTCATCCTCGGTTGGGGCAAATCGTCCAGGATTGGAAAGGTCTTGCGAGCGATTGTCGTTCTGATCTTTATCATCGGGTAGCAGGACGTCTCCCCGGACTGAAAAGGGACGAGTGGGGACAATTAAGTAACGAAATTCATTATTTGTTCCGCTCTTATAATTAATCCGGCGCCGGAAATGCAGCAGTTCATTGAAGGAATCTCGTTTGGGGAGGCTCAAACCAAGGCTCATTGCGGGTTTCCACTCTCACATCATTTTCTCTTGGTGGCGGCGGCTCTTTTCTCATTCCTCGCCACTCTCTTCCAGCCAAGTTTCACACAATAGTCATATTCATTTTGTACTTATTCCCATTTTGCCACTAATTTCATCTTTGCTACTCATTCCCATTTTGCCACTAATTTCATCTTTGCTACTCATTCCCATTTTGCCACTAATTTCATCTTTGCTACTCATTTCAAGTTTACTTATAAATAAAGAAATGACTTCTTTTTTCTTTTAATTTTCCTGAGTGGGAGTTTTCATTGCTCCCACATAAGGCATACTCCCGATGGGGCGAGAAGAGCATGACTCCTCATATACTTGGACCTTAGAAACTTATGGGTAGCCCACATTTAGCACCAATTGTGGGTTTCAGGTTCTACTTGCCTAGTTTGATTCGACTCCGAAACCAACGAGGGCAGTGACTGACTCAGGAGTGAATTGGGGATATGGAATGATATTCTACCCCGAAGAGGATGGAAGAAAAGAGAGTGATTTGGGCTGCTTTGTTATTCCTAGACAGTTTTTTTCCTTGAATTGCAACGCAATAACAACGAAGCAGTAATATGCTGAAATTGTATAGGGAGACCTGAAGAAACTATACCTTTTCACCCTCAAATTAAAAATAATTAACTTCAAATTTAAAAAGTTGATTTTCATGATAAAAAAACTGGATTTCAACTTAAAAAAAAAAACTGACTTTCACCGCAAAAAGTGACTCTTAATTTAAAACAAATGAAATTCAATTTTTAAAAAATGTAATATGGTTTCAAATTTCGTTAGAATTGGCGTATAGTTATGATGTTATTGCCGAAACAAAGTAATTCCCAGGCTAACCTTGGGAGGACTTTGGCAATTATATCATTCTAAAGATAATGTAAAACAACATAAGGGTTTCAAATTTCGTTAAAATCACCCAAATAGTTATGATGTTATTCCTAAAACAAAATAATTCCCGGGCTAACCTTGGGAGGACTTTGACAATTATATCATTCGAAAGAGAATGTAAAAAAATAAGGGTTTATAATATCGTTAGAATCGGCCGAATAGTAATGTTATTACAAAAACAACAAAAAAGCAAAACTGGGACCGACCGACCGACATAGTGAGATGTAGAGTCACTCTCGAATAGACTCGCACGCGACTAAAAATGAGAGAAGTCAGTAAAAACACGTTTCAATCTCACCTTGATTGTATTTGCTGTCGAATGAGGAGAAAAAAATTGCCAAGATCTGTTTCTTGCTTCTCTAGATCATGTAAGATCTATTCACCCATAAAATATGTAAAATAAATAAAAAATATATGTATTATTTATTTATCCCAAAATAAGAGTAAATCGCATACCAAAATAGAGTATGACTCTCGTAGATAACATAGCTACGTAGATCGCATACCAAAATAGAGTATGACTCTCGTAGATAACATAGTTACGTAGATCGCATACCAAAATAGAGTATGACTCTCGTAGATAACATAGCTACGTAGATCGCATACCAAAATAGAGTATGACTCTCGTAGATAACATAGTTACGTAGATCACATACCAAAATAGAGTATGACTCTCGTAGATAACATAGCTACGTAGATCGCATACCAAAATAGAGTATGACTCTCGTATATAACAAAGCTACGTAGATCGCATACCAAAATAGAGTATGATCCTCGTAGATAACATAGCTACGTAGATCGCATACCAAAATAGAGTATGACTCTCGTAGATAACATAGTTACGTAGATCGCATACAAAATAGAGTATGACTCTCGTAGATAACATAGCTACGTAGATCGCATACCAAAATAGAGTATGACTCTCGTAGATAGCATAGCTACGTAGATCGCATACCAAAATAGAGTATGACTCTCGTAGATAACATAGCTACGTAGATCGCATACCAAAATAGAGTATGACTCTCGTAGATAACATAGCTACGTAGATCGCATACTAAAATAGAGTATGATCTCGTAGATAACATAGCTACGTAGATCGCATACCAAAATAGGGTATGGCTCTCGTAGATAACATAGCTACGTAGATCGCATACCAAAATAGAGTATGACTCTCGTAGATAACATAGTTACGTATATCGCATACCAAAATAGAGTATGACTCTCGTAGATAACATAGCTACGTAGATCGCATACCAAAATAGGGTATGACTCTCGTAGATAACATAGCTACGTAGATCGCATACCAAAATAGAGTATGACTCTCGTAGATAACATAATTACGTAGATCGCATACCAAAATAGAGTATGACTCTCGTAGATAACATAGTTACGTAGATCGCATACCAAAATAGAGTATGACTCTCGTAGATAACATAGCTACGTAGATCGCATACCAAAATAGAGTATGACTCTCGTAGATAACATAGTTACGTAGATCACATACCAAAATAGAGTATGACTCTTGTAGATAACATAGCTACGTAGATCGCATACCAAAATAGAGTATGACTCTCGTAGATAACATAGCTACGTAGATCGCATACCAAAATAGAGTATGACTCTCGTATATAACAAAGCTACGTAGATCGCATCCTAAAATAGAGTATGACTCTCGTAGATAACATAGCTACATAGATCGCATACAAAAATAGAGTATGACTCTCGTAGATAACATAGTTACGTAGATCGCATACAAAATAGAGTATGACTCTCGTAGATAACATAGCTACGTAGATCGCATACCAAAATAGAGTATGACTCTCGTAGATAACATAGCTACGTAGATCGCATACCAAAATAGAGTATGACTCTCGTAGATAACATAGTTACGTAGATCGCATACCAAAATAGAGTATGACTCTCGTAGATAACATAGCTACGTAGATCGCATACCAAAATAGAGTATGACTCTCGTAGATAACATAGTTACGTAGATCGCATACCAAAATAAAGTATGACTCTCGTAGATAACATAGTTACGTAGATCGCATACCAAAATAGAGTATGACTCTCGTAGATAACATAGCTACGTAGATCGCATACCAAAATAGAGTATGACTCTCGTAGATAACATAGTTACGTAGATCACATACCAAAATAGAGTATGACTCTCGTAGATAAAATAGCTACGTAGATCGCATACCAAAATAGAGTATGACTCTCGTAGATAACATAGTTACGTAGATCGCATACCAAAATAGAGTATGACTTTCGTAGATAACATAGCTACGTAGATCGCATACCAAAATAGAGTATGACTCTCGTAGATAACATTGCTACATAGATCGCATACCAAAATAGAGTATGACTCTCGTAGATAACATAGTTACGTAGATCGCATACCAAAATAGAGTATGACTCTCGTAGATAACATAGCTACGTAGATCGCATACCAAAATAGAGTATGACTCTCTTAGATAACATAGTTACGTATATCGCATACCAAAATAGAGTATGACTCTCGCAGATAACATAGTTACGTAGATCGCATACCAAAATAGAGTATGACTCTCGTAGATAACATAGCTACGTAGATCGCATACCAAAATAGAGTATGACTCTCGTAGATAACATAGTTACGTAGATCACATACCAAAATAGAGTATGACTCTCGTAGATAACATAGCTACGTAGATCGCCTACCAAAATAGAGTATGACTCTCATAGATAACATAGCTACGTAGATCGCATACCAAAATAGAGTATGACTCTCGTAGATAACATAGCTACGTAGATCGCATACCAAAATAGAGTATGACTCTCGTAGATAACATAGCTACGTAGATCGCATACCAAAATAGAGTATGACTGTCATAGATAACATAGTAACGTAGATCACATACCAAAATAGAGTATGACTCTCGTAGATAACATAGCTACGTAGATCGCATACCAAAATAGAGTATGACTCTCGTAGATAACATAGCTACGTAGATCGCATACCAAAATAGAGTATGACTCTCGTAGATAACATAGTTACGTAGATCGCATACCAAAATAGAGTATGACCCTCGTAGATAACATAGCTACGTAGATCGCATACCAAAATAGAGTATGACTCTCGTAGATAACATAGCTACGTAGATCGCATACCAAAATAGAGTATGACTCTCGTAGATAACATAGTTACGTAGATCACATACCAAAATAGAGTATGACTCTCGTAGATAACATAGTTACGTAGATCGCATACCAAAATAGAGTATGACTCTCGTAGATAACATAGCTACGTAGATCGCATACCAAAATAGAGTATGATCCTCGTAGATAACATAGCTACGTAGATCGCATACCAAAATAGAGTATGACTCTCGTAGATAACATAGCTACGTAGATCGCATACCAAAATAGAGTATGACTCTCGTAGATAACATAGTTACGTAGATCGCATACCAAAATAGAGTATGACTCTCGTAGATAACATAGCTACGTAGATCGCATACCAAAATAGAGTATGACTCTCGTAGATAACATAGCTACGTAGATCGCATACCAAAATAGAGTATGACTCTCGTAGATAACATAGTTACGTAGATCGCATACCAAAATAGAGTATGACTCTCGTAGATAACATAGCTACGTAGATCGCATACCAAAATAGAGTATGACTCTCGTAGATAACATAGCTACGTAGATCGCATACCAAAATAGAGTATGACTCTCGTTGATAACATAGCTACGTAGATCGCATACCAAAATAGAGTATGACTCTCGTAGATAACATAGCTACGTAGATCGCATACCAAAATAGAGTATGACTCTCGTAGATAACATAGCTACGTAGATCACATACCAAAATAGAGTATGACTCTCGTAGATAACATAGCTACGTAGATCACATACCAAATGGGCATTGCTCGAAATGAGAAGCAAATAAAAATAAGTAACAAACTGGAAATAAGCGGTAAAATTAAAAAGAGTAGCAAATGGAATTGAGTGGCAAAATGGAAATGAATATCAACGTGAATTGAGTGGAAAAATGGAAGCGATTGGTAAATTGCAAATTAATAGCAAATTAAAAATCAATAGCAAAGTGGAAACTAGGGGTAAAATGGAAATGAGTAGCAAAATAGATTTTGCCAGTCGATATATTAGCCCCCGCGAATTTAGCTGGAATTTGATTACGTCCTAACAATGCGATAAGCACGATCGATTTGCTGGAGAGTTGCGAGACATAGTTGACGAGGAGAAAAAGTTGTACGAGTCGAGGGCGCGGCTGGAACCTAGTGATACTAGTATAAATTCTCGGGCCCTTTAATCGCATATAATTCCCCAAAAAATCTATCAGATGAAAATGATCCCGAAATGGCATTGTATTTCATCTTTGGCCAAATAAAGTTGGAGATATTGACCAGACCAGTTGCATTGTACTAAATGGGAAATAGATATATGGTTGGCCAGAAAAGACAAAATTGTATGGAGCAACGCCTATTTATTCTTCAAAATAAAGTCCATCTCTACCTAAGATCTTCTTCCAGCGATCAGCCAGCATCCGAATCTGCCCCAGATACCAGTCAACTGGATTTGAATAAAAAGAAAACTGTAAACAGCTTTCTTCACTCCATCAAAAGTGTTGAATCGCTGGTCGCGGAGGAAGTGTGCCATTGAACAGAATAGACCATAGTGACTCGGAGCGGCATCGGGACTGAATATTTAAACTTCATAGTCAACCTGACAGTGTGTGACCTCACATTGTTTTGCTGAAACAAAGCCTTACCTCGAGTGATCAAAGCAGGATACTCCTACTTTAGTCTGTCGTACACGAGGTCTAGCTTCTGGCAATACAGTTTAGCGATGATGGCGCAAACATGTGGAATAAGCTCGAAATGCAGTACTCCTTGGAAATTTCCCCTGTTAGAGATCCTGACCTTCTTCTCAAACCGATTCCGCTGTGGAACGGATGCTGGTTGTTCACCTCGCGGAACTCATTTCCCCTCCCGATCGTGATTAACCAAGTACACCCACTTCTCATCTGATGTGACAATTCGCCTCCAGAATCGGTCTTCCATTGGGTTATTGAGAAGTTGGTTGCAGATATATACTCTACGAGCAGCTTGTGCTTGGGTGACGTCATATGGATCCAATCGGGGCTTCTTGTGAACAAAATCCATTTTGATGCAATCGTTTCAGCACAGTCTGATGGGATGACACTCCAACAACCTTTGCAAGATAATGGCTGCTTGCAGTAGGTTCAACTTTCAATGCTGCCACTAAACCTCGCTGTCAAAGGTTGATGGTCGGCCGGAACGTGGTTAATCGTCAATGATAAGATCCCCGGTGTTGAAACGTCTGTACCACCTCGAAACCTTCGCCTGACTGACTGTGCCTTTTCCTTCAGTATTGCAAATTTCCTTCACAGCGACTCTCGTAGAAAGTTGTTGCTTGTAACAGTAGCGATCAAAACTCTAATTCCACTTTCTTCCAAACTCATTTCTGTCGGTTGGGGCTTAGACAAAGAGAAATAAAGTGCGCAGGAGGAAAAAACAACAGCAGCGTAGGGAGTAACAAGGAGTAACAAGGAAAGTTAGTACCCTAGGAGACCTTACGGTCCATTCAAAGAGGGTACCTTTAGGCTAGCAATCGAGCGGGCACAT
Source organism: Ceratothoa steindachneri (assembly GCA_963969495.1). Lineage (NCBI taxonomy): Eukaryota > Metazoa > Arthropoda > Malacostraca > Isopoda > Cymothoidae > Ceratothoa > Ceratothoa steindachneri. The sequence continues at coordinate 190,592,942 of OZ018317.1, forward strand.
GGCTGCTCAATTGTTTTGCGTCCATAAACGGCCACTTTTCAAGACTTTGTCTAGTCTTGACTTGAACTGGTCAACAGATTCACTGTTGACAACTTCCACTGGAAGTGCGTTCCACATACCGCAGATACTGTAAGTGAAAAAATTTCCACACAGATTGCGGTTGTAACGCTTCAGTTCAAGTTTGAAGCCGTGATTGCGCGTTCTGTTCTCACTCAGTGTGAAAATATCCCGGTAGTCAACATTGTCGAACCCTCGAAGTATTTTGAAAACCTCGATGAGCTGACCACGCTGTCTACGGGTTTCCAGCGAGAACAGATCTAATTCCCTTAGTCTATCCTCATAACTTTTATGTCGGATAGAGGGAATCAGCTTGGTTGCCCTGGCTTGTACGCGTTCCAATCTCGCGATGTCCTTTCGCAATGAAGGACTCCAAAATTGTACGGCATACTCCAGGTGCGGTCGGACAAGTGAGTTGTACAGGCACAGTACAATCTCCTGGTTCCGATAACCAAACTGGCGCTTAATATAGCCTAGCATCCTTTGGGCCTTTTTCTCCGCCTCAATGCACTGTTTCGAGAACTTGAGGTCACTAGTGATTGTTACACCCAAGTACTTCTCAGTGTCACTCGATTCAAGAGCAGTGCCCTTAAGGATATACTAAGATTGGGGGTTTCTGTGGCCGATATGCATCACTTTGCATTTGCCCACGTTAAAAGGCATTTGCCACGTGTCCGACCACTCCCCAATCTTTCAAAGATCTTCCTGCAGGCGGGCAGTATTTCCATCCTTTGCAACGTTCATACCAAGCTTGGTATCGTCGGCAAATTTGGAAATCTTCGCAACCATGTCACCGTCCATGTCGTTGACGTAGATGATGAATAGTAGTGGTCCCAGGACAGAACCTTGAGGCACCCCGCTAGTAACGGGCACCCACTCAGAAGACTGTCCATTTACCACCACCCGTTGCCGTCTGCCACTTAGCCAGTTCTCGATCCAGCCGGCTACCTTTCCGTCTATGCCAAGCGCTCGCACTTTCCGGAGAAGGCGGCGGTGTGGTACCTTATCAAAGGCTTTCTGAAAGTCTAGGTAGACCACATCCACCGCCTTGTCCCGATCGTGCTCACTGAAAACGAAGTGGAAGAATTCCACAAGGTTCGTCAGGCATGACCGTTGCCTTCGGAAGCCGTGCTGGGAACTCCTCAGTAGCAGGTTTGACTCTAAATACGACGTCACTTTGTCCACCATGATGCTTTCCATGAGTTTACCGACTATCGAAGTCAGACTGATAGGTCGGTAGTTCGACGGTTGGTTACGGTCTCCTTTCTTGAAGATAGGAGTCACCTCCGCCTCACGCCAGTCTCTAGGAACGCATCCAGTCCGGATTGACATGTTAAAGATAGCGCACAGATGTCGTGATACTTCATCGCACACTTCCTTCAACACTTTAGGTAGAAACCCGTCCGGTCCAGGGGACTTATTCGTCTTTAGGTCAGCGATCTTTTTCTTTATTTCTCCTTCGGTGAAGTCCATTGCCTCCAGCTTTTCCCCCGAGTAGGAATCCGACGGCTGGGGAATGGGACCACACTCTTCAGTAAACACTGAAGAGAAGTAGTCGTTGAGGAGGTTGGCATTTTCTGCATCTGAATGCTTTAATGTCCCCTCCTCGTTCCTCAAAGGGCCAATCGTTCGACGGATTGGTTTACGGCTGTTCACATATCCAAAAAACTCCTTGGGATTCTCTTTACAGAGTCTCGCCACTCGGAGCTCCTCAGACCGCTTAGCCGCCCTTCTGCTGGACTTCACTCTCCTGGCTAGCCTCCGGTATTCGTCAAAGTCACCCGAGATCTTCGATTGCCGGTACACATTTCTCTTCTCCCTAAGCAGTTGGCCGATTTCTCGATTAAACCACTTTGGTTGAACAGAAGACCGACGGGGGCATTTCAGAGGGATAAAACGCGATTGAAGACTCATGAATGTGGTTTTGAAACTGTTCCAAGAGTCTTCAACAGCATCGCACTCCTCTAGCCTCGCGTCAGTCAGTCCCGCGCGTAGACCTGCAAAGTCTGCTCTTCTCAAATCCAGTTTCCTTGATTTACTAGTTGCAGGCTCTGCCTTGGGGACTTTGACTACAAATCTAATTAGTCGGTGGTCACTGCCACCGAGCTCTTCGCCTACAGAGAGGTCCTCAACGATGTCATCCTCAGAGGTGAAAACCAAGTCGAGGATATTGTCTCCTCTCGTTGGCTCTCACCCATTGAGTGAGGAACTCATTGTTCGTGAACTCCAGGAGTAGTGCGTTCTCGCCAGAGGGTTCTCTGGTTTCCCAGTCAACTTGTGTGTTGAAATCACCCATGACGATACACACACTGTCTTTCACAAGTTCTCCTAGTAGCTGGTACAGATCTCTGTCCTTTTCAACGAGTTGGGCAGGAGGTCTATAAAGCACCAGGGTCCTGTATTTGGCAGGACCTATCTCTAGGTCAACACCTAGTAGTTCATGGTCGGATACGATGTTGCAATCCGTCGAGTTGAGAGTATCCTTGACATACAACATCACACCGCCACCCTCTCTGTCTGGCCTATCTTTCAAGAAGAGCTGGTAACCGGGAATCGTGAATTCACCTTCAAAATCTCGGCTTGAGGTTTTTATCCACGACTCCGTTATGGCCACCATCTCCGGTTCTTCTGTTGCTACGAGGCCACGAAGTTCTAGAAACTTGTTTCTGATAGACCTCGCATTAAACAGAAGAACTTTTAGGGAGTCCCCGACTGTAGGACTCCCTACGCTCTTCCGTTTCCCGCTTTCTTTCTCTGTGGCGGGATCACTCCACTCTTTGTGACTTCAAAAAAGGTCGTTCCTGGAGTAACACGGGTGTACTGGCGTACGTCCTCCTTTACTCGGGGTCTGACACTTCTTTGGGTCCGCTCCACAACATCCTGGATCATGTTTGCGAGTGCAGCTTTCCCTTTAAAGGAAAGATGCACTCCGTCCCTTTTGTACAGGTCATTTCTCCCGTAAAAGGTGCGGTAGGGGTCTACAAAAAAGACTCCTTCCGCCGTACATAGATCTCCCAGGCGTTGGTTTATGGAGACATTCCTCGCGTGAGCATTGCGGGATGGACCTCGTCTTGGGAGTATCCCGACCACGACACGTCTGCGGGTTTTTAGCCCACAGTCGTCAACTCCTCCTATAACCGTGGTCAGGATCTTCCCGCTGGCGCCTACATTGCCTCCTCGTAGGTAGAGATCGTTGCCACTTGCCATGAGGGCAACTACTGAGTTCTCAGAGATGTGAGATTTCTCAGCCTCCACCCTTATTTCTCCGTTCCCCTTTCCTGGAAGGCAGCTAACCTTCACACTGGTGCGAAGGCGGGCCGCTAGTAAGGGTTGTAGATCCCGCGCTTGGGAGTCACCGATCACGATGACCCTCGCGCATTTGGGTTCAGAGGACAGAGGCTTCCCTTTCACTATGGGCTCTTTCGATTCCTCTTTCTTCCCCACTTTTTTCGGTTTTTTCTTCTTCGTTTTTCTTCCGTTTCTACTTTCTCTTCTGTTTTTCCTTTCTTACTCTTCCTTTTCTTTTTTTTGACGCCCTGAGTAACCCCAGCAGCTGCTGGCTCTGGGATGTCGGATGGTTGGCCTATCTCTATCGACGCGGTGCATGAGGGCCCAACAGAGGAGCCATCCGCGTCGTTGGGAGTTTCTTGTTGCTGTTGCTGTCCATTGGTGGCTTTAATCTCTGAAATGATGGCTTCGAGATGACGGATTTGAGTCACATGCTCAGACTCGAGGATTTTCACCTTTTCTTCCAGCCGTCGTGTTTTTTTCCTCAGAAGATTTAAAAAGTTCCTTAAGCTCCTGAAGTTCTGCCCTAAGGACGCAGTCCGTGCAGATACTTCCAGGGTGGCATTTTGAGAAACACCCCTCCGGAAAATCTACGCACCACTTGTCCTTTTGGCATGTAGAGCAGGTATACTTTAACGCACCAGGTCCTTTCTTTCCAGTCATGCTGAACACTTTATAACTCTGAATACTTTGTGACCACTCAATAAAAAAGAAAGGGGGTGGTGAGTTCGCCCCGCGTGAGTCGCTCCCGCCTATCGATCAGAGAGGTTTCGGATCTTTCAGAAGGCACGCTCCTTGTGCTGCTGTTCGTCCGACCGAGTCGTCAAACCTCGGTGTGCCGTGGCTCCCAACCAAGCAGCACTGACGGTCCCCGAAGGGGCCATCGATTTCTCACCAGGTGAACAACGGAGCACACCCCGTACTAAACTCCTACTAGTTCCCTTCACGACGGCCAAGATCTCGGAGCAGCGTTCAGTGGATATCCCGCCACACCAAGAGACTCGACCCAAGGCTTTTTATTGGCCTGGCAACCAACATGGGAGGCTGGTAGTCGAGTGAGTAAGGCTAACATAACCTAATACAGTCGAATGACTTGAATAAAGGTAAGAAAGATCAGAGACGAGAGGCCATGATTGGAGATTGTGGGCACCCACTGTCATCGGATAAGGGGAAATGTAAAACACCTTTTCCCTCCTGTCGTGGTATGACATTATATTATATCAATACCATATTATATCTATGGGAGAAGGGACTAATACCTTAAAGGCGAACCGACAAGGAGGGGACGCCCCGAGTTTCGATGCGCAGAGCAGTGAGAAAAGAGTGCAAAACGAGGTCAGGTAAAATTTGGGCAATGGCAAAGCTCAAGGTTATTTAAAGAGGCATACACAAAAATATAATTTTATTTACATAAAATAAGAGAATCAATTTGCAAAATTAAATTCGTGAATGAGGGGGGGGAGGGGGGATTGCAGAGTTATGCATCAGACTCTGAAGTTAGAAATTAATGCATTACAGAAGGAGACTATTCCAATGGGGAAGATTAACTCAAATGGGTTGCTGAAGTGAGAGAGGGGTTGGCTTATGGAGGATTCCGGGTGAGACGTCAGGGTAAGGTTTCACGGATGTCTTCTGCAGGCAATAAACGTGAGGGCGAGGGCACTCTGAGCTTCTGAGCGGGAAATTGACGTGATGCCGTTTCTCCAAAGGGAGGGGGGCGGTAACGTCCGATCGAGGGGAGAGTATTTCAGCCACCCGAAGACGAGGAGGGCTTCGACAGGAGTTGATGAGTGGAGTCGGAAAAACGCTCGGTTGCGATCGTCAAATGGAATTACCTCACTGGCTGGGCTAATTCCAACACACGAAGAATTCAGCCGTCACTTTGCTTCGTTGTTAGCACCTGACTTGTAACTAGGGGAATGCTTCTTGGATCCTGGCGGGACTCCTCAACTCTGTGTCTCCCACCTGGAAGACGAGCCCTATATATCTGAGGCTCCTCCTGCAGTGGTGGGGGAAACAGCGCTACTCTCGAATGGCCTCTAATCTTCACGGCCAGGCGATTCTAACCCGCGAAAAGGTGGTCCAGGGTGGACGCGGTTCGAGGCTACCGCTTGTGAATGTGGGGAGGCTTACCAATTTAAGCCTAACCAAATTCTAGAATTTTCTTTAGTGCATGGACCTCACTTCCGTGCTGGAAAATAAATTCCACGTGGAATTCCTCCACACCTTCCTTCCTCCATTTATACCTTTTTAATACTTCCCTGTTTGCCACCTCACAGGCCGTCTTCAAGCAAGCCGATCCTACCTTATGGTGAAAGGCAGTGGTGGGCAGTCTGTCAGTCCATCACTGATCGTCTCCCGTTTCGCTGACGGACTGACGACTGACGGAAACTTTGACACACTGACGTAATAAGCACCGACGGAAGTGATTTTCAGCCGTCACCTGAACCGTCACTAGCCCGTAAAGCAAAGACGACCTTCGGCAAATAATGTTTCTGTCAGTGGTCAACGAAACTGGAGTCCATCAGTGACGGACTGACGGACCTTCCCTCATCGGCACTGACGGACTGCCCACCACTGGACCTTCATCGTCACTGAAAGGCTTAGGAGTCTAAATCTAACATAGGTTAGAAAGGAGAAGAGTTCTAGGGGGCTTGATTGAAGTTTTCCAGTGGGTAAAAGATTATAATAGGAGAGACATGAGTAAGGTTCTTATTTTTAATGCACAGGAAGAACCCGTAGCAATGGGTTTAAGCTGGACAAGTTTAGGTTTAGAAAAGAGATTACGAGAAATTGGTTTACAAATCGAGTGGTAGATGAATGGAATAGGAGTTTTGAGAATAGATTGGATAGATTTATGGATGAAGATGCTGCTAGGTGGGACTGAAATGGGTGATGGGAACCGGAGCTGCCTCGTAGAGGCTATTGATTGTAGCCTTTTGCAGCCTTTACTTTCTCGTGTTCTTATGTACTACCTTTTTTTCCATTTTATTTTCCTCTCATTGTGGATAGTCCACTCCTATTACTGTTCTTTCTAGTTTATTTTCACCTTTCTCCCTTGTTCTTTCTCACTGAAAGAAATTCATGTTGCTCTACACTTTTCCTTTTTAATAATATAAAATATTATGTAAACATGTCCTGAACAGAATTTTCATTCTGTCCTCTTTGTCTTTTTCCCAACTTTGTCATTTGTGGAATATTTTCCCAGTAAAAAATACCACGCAACCAATGGGTGAGTCAGTCGTTATCTGTATACATCATCATTATTATCTTAACTTGTTGCTAAGGTCCAGGGCTACATTAATAGCGGGATATTGCCAGGGAAACGGATTCAAAAATACAACTCTTCAACACTCCGCCTTCGCCTTCCAACCCTTAATAAGTGTTGAATACGTTTAATTCCTCCAAATCATGCAAAACACGAGTGCTATTAGCATTGAAATGGCGGAATGACGCCAGTATGCATTTGGACTGTCATTGAAGTTGGCATATCCTGATTTCCGGAAGACATTGTCCAGCTTTGATATTACGTAGAAGGCCCTACTTCAGTATGCATTCCAAGGCGTTGTTTCTTGAGCCTTATCGCAATATCACACCCCAATTTCTCAGCATTAAAGGTCCCAACTACTCAGCCTGAAGCGAAGTTCATTTTAGTGTGTACTAAGTTATTCCTCTCAACAACCTTGTAACTCTAAAGAAATTCTCAACAATATTTTTTCTCTTCATTTCGAATTTATCTATTAAATGTATGGTAGATATGCATAAACAGCCCCTTAGATACATCTGCTTCTCTAAGAGATGCTAATAGAGATAGACCGAAATGCTTCAGTGACGATGATAGAAGCTCTCACTAAAAATAGTTACCAAGGGAAGGGACACTTTACCGGGTATTTCAAAACTCCTGTTACACTGGTTATGACGCTCTTATCAAAGGACAGAATGATAGTTTTGATGCAGTTAGACATGTTTTTATTGTTTTGACATATAAATATGTGTTTAAAATGTAATCTTAATTAATGTGGCCGCCCTCGCCGGCGATCACGCACTCCAGGCGAGCGAGATCTGAAGGCCGCGCGCACGTTGTGAATAAGGTTCTCCTTCCTCTTGCTGGCTCACACGCGGTTGACGGAGGATTTCAGCTCGTCGACGTTGCTGCAGCGGACCTTGCAGGCCTTGCCCTCGACATGCGCCCACACTCTGTAGTCGAGGGGGTTGAAGTCGTGGGAATGCGTCGGCCAAAGTTCCTTCGACTAGAATTCCATATTCGACCCCAACCACTCTTTCACGGTCTTGACCGTGAGGGCCGGGACACCGTCCTTTCGAATGACCTATTCCGCCTTCCTCGTGATCTTTACACGAGGTACAGGACTTTCGGAGCCAAGATGTCCTGTAATCTGGCATCTTCTCGCCATTTGAAACCATGAGGCCGACCATCATCACGGAGGCTGGGTGCTTGGTCGTAGACACGTCGCGGACCTCGGAGACGTCCCGGTCGAAGCTTACCACGCAGTCGTTATGCTCGTTGTCGTGTTATGATATTACATTATATCAAAACCATATTATATATATGAGGGAAGGACCAATAACTTGAAAGTGAACCGACAAAAGGGACGGAAAACCACGAGTTTAGACGGGCTGAGTAGCGAGAGAGTGCAACGAGGTCAGGTAAATTATGGGCAATGGCAAAGCTCAAGGTTATTTAAAGAGGCATGTATAAAAATATAATTTTATTTACACAAAAATAATGAGAGAATTGATTGGTAAATTTACCTCAGAGAATTAACGGGAAAAATCACATCAGTAAATGAAAGGGGGAATTGTAGTTATAAATCAGGCTATGAAGTTAGAACTTAGGATATTCCAGGAGGAGACTATTTAAATGGGGAAGGGATTAACTCAATTGGGTTACTGAAGGGGGGAGAGGGGTTGGCTTACGGATGTCTTCTGCACGTGAGGTGAGGCCGTTCGGAACTTCTGAGCGGGAGGTTGGAGTGTTGACGGTTCTCCAAAAACAAGGGGCGGGGGGTAACTTCCGGTCCAGGAGAGAGTATTTCGGCTACCCGAAATGAGGAGGGCTTCGACAGGAGTTGATGGGAGAAGTCGGGAAAATCACTCGGGGGCGATCGTTCAGTGGAATTACCTCCTGGCTGGGGCTAATTCCAAATACACAAAATAGTCCAGCTGTCATTTTACTTTGTTGCTAGCACTTGACTTGGAACCATGGGGAATCTTCTGGGGTCTGGGCGAGACTTCTCAACTCTGTGTCTCCTCATAAGAGTCGAACACTATTTATCTTCGAGGATCTCCCCGAGGGGGGTTAGCGGGAAACAGCTCTACTCTCAAATAGCCTCGAATCTTCTTGCAGAGGCTATTTTAGTCCGCGTAAAGGTGAATCGTGGGGGACGCGGTTCGAGGCTACCGCTTGTGGAAGGAGGGGGGGGGGAGTTTGGCTTACCAATTTAGGCCTAACCGGGTCGTCGGCAGCACATGGAAGTTCATTCTGCTTAAGAGATTCCACGTGGGGTTCCCTCACACTCGTTGATTACCGGATCGACCGTGAAGGTGTTTTCATCAGAAGAAAATGAGAATTTTCTTGCCATGACTCTTCAAGTCGTTGAGAAGGCGACTACAGCACTCCCGACGTTGTTCTCACATACGGTCCGTGAGCAGAGTCTTTTCTACGAAACTAAAGTTTTTGCCGCCCTCCTCCTTGACGGCCCTGATATCGGGACCACAGAGATGTTCTTCTTCGTGAGCGCAGTCATTTTAAGCTTCGGATCACTTTCGAACGAGTGGCAACTTGAGGTCTGTCTGAACGAGGTCGATCTTTGAGGTCTTTCCCGTTCTTGAGCCTCTCCGCGATTCTTGTGGACGGTCATCTGACTAACGTTGAACCAATTGGAGATGTCGGAGGAGGGCAGAGATCTCGATCCTTTGACTTCCATCTGGACACCTGCACACAATGGAAAGGAAGTTTTAATGACACGCTTTAAAAATAAACCTTTCCAAAGATCAAACAACCGAGCGGAACATAACTTTTGCAAAATCTGGTATTGCATATGAAAAAAGAAAGCACATAGAAAGCGCATACTCCCCGCCAACTCCATCCATTATCATTATTATTTTTTTGCGTAATGACGGAATGAATCCAGATTTCAACTCCAGTTGCGCCATGAGCGAAATTGAGTAACAACTCTTCCTTCACCCTCGGCCCAGACCCCGGTCCCGTCGCTTTAGGAATCATTTTCAATAGTTTGAGAATTATCAACACAAAGCTGATTTTCCGTAATGTCAGATGAAGATCTCATATTCGTCTATGAGGGAAGATGTGGATCTTGTATTCGTCCATAATGGCATATCCTGATGTCGTATTCGTCCATAATGTCAGATCCGGATCATGTATTCATCTATAAGACAGATCTAGATATCTTATTCTTTCATGAGGGAAGATGTGGATCTTGTATTCGTCCATAATGGCATATCCTGATGTCGTATTCGTCCATAATGTCAGATCAGGATCATGTATTCATCTATAAGACAGATCTAGATATCTTATTCTTTCATGAGGGAAGATGTGGATCTTGTATTCGTCCATAATGGCATATCCTGATCTCGTATTCATCCATAATGTCAGATCCGGATCATGTATTCATCTATAAGACAGATTGGATATTTTATTCTTTCATGAGGGAAGATGTGGATCTTGTATTCGTCCATAATGGCATATCCTGATCTCGTATTCGTCCATAATGTCAGATCCGGATCATGTATTCATCTATAAGACAGATCTAGATATCTTATTCTTTCATGAGGGAAGATGTGGATCTTGTATTCGTCCATAATGGCATATCCTGATGTCGTATTCGTCCATAATGTCAGATCCGGATCATGTATTCATCTATAAGACAGATCTGGATATCTTATTCTTTCATGAGGGAAGATGTGGATCTTGTATTCGTCCATAATGGCATATCCTGATCTCGTATTCGTCCATAATGTCAGATCCGGATGATGTATTCATCTATAAGACAGATCTAGATATCTTATTCTTTCATGAGGGAAGATGTGGATCTTGTATTCGTCCATAATGGCATATCCTGATCTCGTATTCGTCCATAATGTCAGATCCGGATCATGTATTCATCTATAAGACAGATCTAGATATCTTATTCTTTCATGAGGGAAGATGTGGATCTTGTATTCGTCCATAATGGCATATCCTGATCTCGTATTCGTCCATAGTGGCAGATCCGTATCATGTATTCGTCCACATATGACTTTTTACATTTAACAAATAGACAAATCTTGTTTGAAGAATACTAAATCTACATTATGTTAACTAGACGATTGTGGCGGGCCTATGTGAAGAGAAGAGGCGAAAAGAAAAGAGAGAAGAAAGGAGAAAAGGAGAAAGAAGAAAGGAAAAGAGGAGATAAAATTTGAGAAAATTTTATCCTTTCCCACGTCTTATGTAGTAAATTATTAGAAGATATGTACTGGAAACATTTTAATTTTCTCGTTTATGCAATATAATAAATTAGTAAATAACATTCCATATGCTTTTCTACTCTCTATTACTTTACTGTGACTCGGAAAATATTGCCCATACAAATATATATATATATATATATATATATATATATATATATATATATATATATATATATATTAGGGGTAATCCGAATCTGGGTCCGGATCCGGAAAATAAATACATTTTGGTAAAACGTTCGAAGTTAGTTTTCGATTTCCGAATATTTTCAATTTGACTTTCCCATTATTTTTATGACCTTGGTAAAAGTGCCGTAAATTCCCTTCTTTCCTTGTTGAAGAAAAAGAATAAGTGATCCAAAATCTGCATCCGGATTTGGATCCTCCCCCAAATCTGATCAACTCTTTCTTGGCCCAAAACATCCACAAATAGATAATCCAAATCTGCCAACAACCTTTTTTTTTAAAATATCTTTTACACAAACAGACAAACGCACAGTTATCAAATAACTTCCACCTACGTCTGTTGGCGGAGGTAACAACAACAACAACAACAACTCACAATGGGGCTCTCGATAGCCTTGGATTTCTGACAACAAGGCAGGGCGTCGAGCAAAGCGAGCGCGGACACAAATCTTTCAGCGGCGTCACGAGCTGGCTGCCCATTGGACAACTACACTGATACTCACCCCCGATCGGGTAAGAAGCTCCACACGCATTATTATGAACATATTTAATCACAACACCGTTATCATTCTCCTTCCCGCCTCCACAGCACAACATATCTACCATTTCCTCTGTTCCGGATCCTTGTCCGTGGACTACTAGCGTCCCCTATTGGAGGAGAAGTGGGATTACACCCTATTGGAATGGGGGTCACGTAGGATTCCACTATCACTGGGACACCTTCCTCCACCAACGAGGTCCTGTACCCCGGTGCCTTTGGGCGATGGAAAGCATTTAACATTCTGATCTTTATATGTATTTTATTTTCCCGTAAGGCGATCTCGACAACGAAGCGAGGCTCAAATATCACCAACTAACAACCGAAAAGTCAAATTTGGCAGAAAGAAAATAGCATAAATAAAGGGAATATCAAGGACTAAAATCCTAAAAGATTTATGGAGTTGTCTAAAAGTTCCATCAAGCCATTTATGGCCACAGTGGAGATCATGCGCTACATCTCAAGAAACACATACTTAATTGTAGTCATCGTCAACATAATATGCTATATCCGAAAGCTACCGGTAGCTAAGTATGGCCAGCCTAAACATCAACCGCTACATCTCAAGCTAACACTACTTAATTATGAATACCTTAGGCGCCATACGCTAGATTTAAAGTTATCCCTACCTAAATTTTGCCACCGTTGACATCATACGCTGCGTCTCAAGCTGCCACTACATAAATGTGGCCATAATTTACATCATATCTCAAGATAGCAGTACTTAAGAATATGGCCACATTGGAAATCATACGATACATCTAATTCTCCCGGTATCTGATTATGGTTACCGTGTCCAGCAAAAGCTAAATTTCATACTAACGCCACCTAGTTATAACTACCGAAAACATAATACGGTATATTGAAAAGTACCACTACCTAGTTTTGGGCACCGAAATCATACGCTAAAACTCTAGCTACCACTCCCTAAGTATGGAGATCGAGGACATCATAGGCTGCATCTCAAGGTACTACTACCTAATTATAGAAACAGCGGTACTAAAACGCTACATATCTAGCTATCCATACCAGAATATGGCCACCGTTGAAACCATACGCTACATCTCAAGCTACCACTACCTTTAACAACATAGGCTACATCTCAAGCTACCACTACCTATTTTTAGTCATCTTCAACAACATGCGCTACATCTCAGATACCAGTAACCAAGTAGGGCCACCGTGAACATCATAAGCTACATCTCAAGCTACCCCAACCTAATTATCTCATCAGAGGAGAACATACGCTACATCTCAACCTAATACTAGTTGATTGTAACCACCGTGTACATCATAAGCTGCATCTCAAGCTATCACTACAGTGGCATGGACATCGTGGTCATCATATGCTATATCTCAAGCTATCACTACTTAAGTATACCATCACTAGACATCATACGCTATATCTCAAGCCATAACTATCTAATTAAGGATAACTATGGTATCATCCGCTATATGTCAAGCTACCCCTAACTAATTATGTTCAATGTGGACATCATACACTACATCTCACACTACACTACCTAATTATGTCTAGCGTGGATATCATACACTAGATCTCAAACTACCACTACTTAATTATTGCACCATCGATTTTATACGCTATATTTTAAGATAGTTGTACCTAATTTGTCCACCAGGGATATCATAAACTATACCTTAAGCAACCACTAGAAAAGTTTGATACCGTGTATATCATAAGCTATATAACAAGCAAGCTACCACAAACTAGTTACGGTTACTTGGAACAATTTATGCTACACCTCAGGCTCCAATACCTAATTATAACCACCTTGGACATCATACACTACATCCCAAGCTACTCCTACCTATATATTATCATACTACAACTACATATTTATGTCCACCATGGACATAATACGCTACAACTTAAGGTAATACAACCATTTATGGATACCATGGGTATGATACGCTACATTGAAGCTATCTTTATCTAATTATCCCCACCGTTGATATCATACGCTACATCTCATACTATCACTAACTAACTCTGGCCCTCGTCATCATATTACGGTAGAGTTCGAAATTAGCTGAACTTAGGTATAACCACCGAAAGTATCATAAGCTAGCTCCCAAGCTAACACTACCTAGGTATGGCTAGCTTAGACATCTAAAGCTACCGCTACCTAAGTTTGTCCAGCGTGGACATCATACGATAAATTTTAACCTTCCACTATCTAAGTATGGCGATCCTGTATATCATAGGATACAGCTCAAGCTACCACTCTTTAATTATGGAGACTGTCGGGATCATACACAACATCTCAAGGTATCCCTACCTAAATATGTCGAACGTTGACACCATACGCTACCTTTAAATCTAACGCTAACTAATTCAGGCAATCTTAAAAATATTACGGTACATTATAAACAACCTGAACTTAAGTATGGCCAACAAGAACAAAAAAATAACATCTCAAGCTACCACTACCTAAGCATGGCGATCGTTAACATCATCAGCTATATCTCAAGCTACCACTAATAAATTATGAATACAGTGGGCATCATTACGCTACATTTCAAGTTATCCCTACCTAAATATGCCCACCGTTGACAACATACGCTACATCTCAAGCTGTCACTACATAAATGTGGCCATAATTTACATCATACACTATATCTCAAGATAGCAGTTCCTAGGTATACGGCCACCGTAAACTTCATATGCTATATCTCTAGCTAACAATACCAATTATGTCTAAAGATGGCACCTTTCGTTAATTCTTAACCTAAATCTAGCTGATTATGGCTACCGTGTAAATCATAAGCTACATTTCAAGATATTAATACAGCATGGACCTCATAGGCTACATCTTAAGCTACCGCAACCTAGTACTGTATATCATCTCTGGACATGATACGCCTTATTTCAAGCTACCACTACCTACTTCTGGATAACGTGGGTACCATACGTTACATTCCAAGTTAAGCCTACCGAATTATGACCAATGTGGATTTCATATGGTACATCTCAAAAACACACTACCTAAATGTGTCCAAGGTGGACTTCCTACGCGCCATCTCAAAATAGCACTACTTAATTATAACACCATCAATATTATACATTACATCGTAATATAACTACCTTATTATGTCCACCGGGGACATCATACGTTATATCTAAAGCAAGCACTACCTCGCGTGACACCATGCATATCACTAATACTACCACCAGAGACTTGTTACGTTAAATCTCAAGCTACTACTACCTAATTATGTCCACCCTGGACATCGTTCGCTACATCACAAGCTACTTCTTCCTTTTTTTGGTCATCGTGGACATCACACGCTACATCTTATGATACAACTACTTAATTATGTCCACCGTAGACAGCATACGCTACTTCTCAAGCTACCACTACCTAAGTATGGCCAACGTGAAATCCATACGCTACCTCTCAATTTAACACAACTTAATTATTGATACCATGGGTATCATATGCTACAGTGAAGCTATCCCTATCTAATTATCACCAACATTGACATCATACGCTACATCTCAAGTTACTACTACCTAATTCCGCCAATCATCGAAATATTACGATATATCATAAACAACCTTAACTTAAATATGGCCACTGAGAACTTCAGAAGCTACCTTTCAAGCTATCACTACCTAGGTATGGCTACCGTAGACATCACACGCCAAATCTCAAGCTACCTGTACTTAATATGTACACCGTGGACATCGTACTAGATTTCAAGATACCACTAAGGAGGCAGTCCTGTCTGTACAGAAAAATGATTTTTTTTAACAACAAATGAGCCTGAATCGAGCGCAAAGTCTTTATAATCTAATGAAAACGCATCAAATAAAAATAATCGAAAAATAATGTGAAAAATTTGGGGGTTTTTTTTAATTCACACATAAATATTTTAAGGTCATTTTATATATATGGCCTACCTTTGCTGGGTCATCTTAGATATGTCTTACCTTTAGTAACCAAATTCACTGATATGTTATCTTTACAAGTCATCCCTGAGATGGCTTATCTTTACTTGAACAATGAAAATGATAGACCTTAAAAGGGCAAGAGAAAATCATCTTGTCAACTACTTATCATTCGGTTTACAAAATGTTAAAAGGGTGCTGCTGATAATATACATATCTAATTTTATGTCCGCCTGTAAGAAAATTAATTTTGTCTTTATTTATCGACCATCAAGGCAAACTTAATAAGATGATATTATTCTTTTTGAAACACTTTGAACCTAATTAGCCAAAAATTAACGGTTATATGCGGTGACTTCAATTCTCCTAAAGTCCATTTTTTAAATGGAACATCTGACACTGGAGGACAGAGGTTTCTCGAATTTATTAACAACTTTTCGCAACAAATAGTAGACGAACCGACATACGAACAGAATATCATAGAATTAATTTCGAATTTTGAAAAGAAGTAAGTTGATAATACACATGCATGGCAATAAGTTTTGAGACTAATATATATACTGATATTTTTTTTTATTCGTTTTTAAAATTTACACGATAGAAATAATTATCTTAATATTTAGATGATTGCAGGTTTATTAATAAGGCAGCATTTTAAAAAATAATAAGAAAAAATTACATTCTTTCGCTTAATCTAAAAATTGCGCTCTGCTCCTATTGGTATAGGAGATGAGTTTTACTCCCTGGAGCTTTGCTATTCGATCAAAAGGATGAAATGAAGAAAAATATGGATTCAATAAATGAAGTTGTATAATTACATTCTATTTAGTAATATTTATTTGTAAAAAAAATATTTGAATATTTTCCAATTCCAGAAATAATTATTTCCAAAGAAAAGCGGCAACCATTGTTGCTCTACGCCAAAGTAATCTGAAATGCAAAAAGATAGTTGCCTCAGGTTTACATCAAGTAACACTATCTTTGGGATCAATAACAACTTTAAAAAGAGTGGTTACACTACTGTAATAAAGTCTTCTGGACGCCCAAGAGCTTCAAATGAACGCCAAAATAGGCTCCTGGTTAGGTCTCAGCAAAAGGATCGGGTTGTCTTCAGTACCGAGATTGCTCACGATTGAAAAGATGCAGGAGTAAACGCTTCAGCGCCTACAGTGAAGCGACACTTTCAACAAAGGTCTCAGGTCGAGA
Organism: Ceratothoa steindachneri; assembly: GCA_963969495.1. NCBI lineage: Eukaryota > Metazoa > Arthropoda > Malacostraca > Isopoda > Cymothoidae > Ceratothoa > Ceratothoa steindachneri. Next base: position 190,609,618 of record OZ018317.1, read on the forward strand.
AAGTCTGCGAAGAATCCACCAAGAAAAACTTCAAGATAGACTCCCTTTTTCTAGGAAATATAAAGAATGGAATGTTAAAGACTGGGGCAAAGTGGAATTCTCTCAGGAAGCAGCTCTCTTCCGCTTGGTTGGAGTTTCCGAAAGATCGCTCGTTACGAAGAGAAAATAGGGAGCGCTTTCGCGAGTCCTTTGACCCGCCCACAGTGAAGCATCCGGATGCTCTCTATGTCTGGGGCTACCTGTTCTCTAAGCGAACTGGAGCACTAACAATTTTGCCCAAGAGCACTGCCATGAACTCAAAATGGTACCAAAACGTGCTTCATCGGAACCTTTTTTTAACAGCTCAGGACCAATGTGGGTATGTTAACTGTACTTTTCAGCATGATGAGGCACTTTGTCACAAAGCAAAAGCAATAACAAAGTTCTTGGCTAAAAATAACATCGAGCCTTTGGCACCTTGGCGGGATATTCGCCAGATTTGACCTCAAAAGAGAATTTGTGGGCTATAATTACACTGGCGATTAACAAACAGAAACCATCCACTTGTGAGCAGTTGCATGTGTCTATTAAACAAAAATTAAACTATATCAGTCAAGATATCATCACCAATTCGGTCTCCACCATTCCAAAACGAATTAAAAGTCATGAAGAACATTGAAATTATTGTAAATATTGACCACACGCATCGATTAATTGACTCTATTTATTAATAAAATGAGTTTAGGCTCTTAATTTTGTATATTTCCCCTACAAATTATGATCCAAACATAGTCAAACAAAATGCAACAATTGGTTAGTTCTATTAATTTTCTTATAATAAAAATATAGTAGTCTCAAAACTTTTGCCCATGACTGTATATATATATATGAAAAATCTTTCTCATCATATTCAGGAGAAAAACGTTTTTCTTCCTTCAGTGTAGCACCAGATAAGATCATTAAATTTGCAACAATAAAATCTAAACATGAAAATTAATGTAAAAAATTAAGCATACATATGATGGCACAAATTTTTAGACATACTGTGGCAAGCCCAAACAAATTACAAACAAATATGTAGGAAAAAAAATGCTTAAAATATACTTTACTTTTCGTTTCCGATTCCCAGAAACAAGTGGAAAAATAGGAAAAATTCTAACAGAAACTCAGTTTGTATCTTTGTTGTTTACATAATAAATTACGGAAATTATGACGTCTCCATGTTGAAATTGGACTATAAAATTTGGTACAAAAGGACTTGTTGATACGAAGGGTGAAAGCGCACCGCGGATTTGAAAATAATAGAGTTCTTAACACTTCCATGCGCCTTATATTCAGTCCAGTCTTTCATTACTGAAGGAAATTATTTCTTTGTTAGTGACTTTCCAATTCTATTTCTAATGCGGGAATAAAATCTCGACTGCAATGAGACTACGGTCCTCCAAATGCACATTGCACATCTTACAGTTGAAGCAATTAATCTATATACTACGTACGAATTAATCACAACCGAAATTTCGTCCTTAACCTTGAAATATTTGAATTATAATGATAAAGCACGGTTTTTGTATCTTTGTTTCTGTCATCTAGAGGTATTTGAAAGGCAGAAAATAAATGGCTAAAGCTTTCTCGTAATTGTTACTACTTGCAAGAACCTGTATTTTCTCTTTCTTTATATATATATATATATATATATATATATATATATATATATATATATATATATATATATATATATATGATGAAGGTAGCGGTTTTAACCCCTCACTCCTTACTATTTAAGACATTGTCTGTCATGACCTACGTTATTCCATGAAGAGGTCTTTTAGAATAAAGACGAAAACGCTCGGTATCGTGTTTCCATTTTCCTTGTGGGTGTTATTTATCAAAATTTTGACTCACATGCAAGTTGTGAGTTTCTTTTCATATATATATATATATATATATATATATATATATATATATATATATATATATATATATATATATATATATATATATATATATTTATAATTCTTTACAATTGCGCAATCATAATTTTTCGCTTAAAAATGATCAAAAAGGCAATGTTGTAGCTAACTAAGCTCTTCTTTAAGCCCTCGCAAAAAGCTGGCTTATGCGTTATCCTCTCGTGACTGGGAAAAGAGCTCCTTCCGAGACCTTGATGAAGAGATTAGTTAGCTACAACTTTACCGTTTTAACCGCATAATTATGATTGCACAAATGCAAATAATTCTCGATTCATAAGGCCAAGCTAGAATAGAGAAAGTAAATTTTCCATTCTCTTCGAAAGCAGGAATAACAATTAAAATAGCTGATTGATACGAATTTTTTTGTTATTTTAGAAAGGCGTCATCCTCTCGCGACTGTGAAAAGAGCTTCTTCCGACGACTTGATATAGAGCTTAGTTAGGTACAACACTCTTTTTAACCGCATATATATATATATATATATATATATATATATATATATATATATATATATATATATATATATATATATATATATATATATATATATATATATATATATATATATATATATATATATATATATATATATATATATATATATATATATATATATATGAATGGAAGATATCACATGAACGTGATGTATACCAGTGAAAGATAATGGTAAACCACAATATTTGAATCAAGATTTTATTTATAACTATCGGACTAGTTACGGCCAGATACAATTTTCAAATAATAATGAAGAAACTAGGCAAGACACACCCTAAACAAAATAAAATGGAATCGGAAACAATCTGGAAAAAAGACTCGAGTGAGTCTGGACGGAAATGAAAAGCTAAGCAAAATGAAATGAAACCCAAAACAATCTGGAGAGTTGCTAATCCTCGAGACGCATTGCGTTCGGGGCTTATAAATACGATTGCCGACTCTATTTGATATATATTTGTTAAATTCGCATTGCCGTTCAGATAAATTAAAATTATCAACTTTGTTGATGATGATGGATTCCGCAATTCTCCTCTCAATATGATTGTTTGATTTATAAATGGTTTTGCATGGTTAAAATAAATTATATGGTCGTGCTTTTGCATGTGCGTAAAAAAACTTGAAGAGTTCGTACACTTTCTGATATCAGCTACCGCACCTATAAGAATGAAGAAGTGCCTTAAATAAGATAAAAAAACTGATGGGAAGCAAGGGTCAAACAGTAACTGTACCTCTAAGAATAAAAATAAAATAAAAAAATAAAATAAAAAAAAGAAAACGGATGGGGAGCCAGGGCCAAACACTAACTGCACCTCTAAGAATGAAAAAGTGTCTTGAAATAAAATAAGAAAACGGATGGGGAGCCAGGGTCGAACACTAACTGAACCTCTAAGAATGAAGAAGTGTAAAAAATAAAATAAGAAAACGGATGAGGAGCCAGGGCCAAACACTAACTGCACCTCTAAGAATGAAGAAGTGCCTCAAATAAGATAAGAAAACGGATGGGAAGCCAAAACCAAACACTAACTGCACCTCTAAGAATGAAAAAGTGTCTAAAAAAGGATAAGAAAACGGATGGGGAGCCAGGGCCAAACACTAACTGCACCTCTAAGAATGAAGAAGTGTCTTGAAATAAAATAAGAAAACGGATGGGGAGCCAGGGTCAAACAGTAACTGTACCTTAAGAATGAAGAAGTGTCTTGAAATAAAATAAGAAAACGGATGGGGAGCCAGGGTCAAACACTAACTGCAACTCTAAGAATGAAGAAGTGTCTTGAAATAAAATAAGAAAACGGATGGGGAGCCAGGGTCAAACACTAACTGCAACTCTAAGAATGAAGAAGTGTAAAAAATAAAATAAGAAAACGGATGGGGAGCCAGCGCCAAACACTAACTGCACCTCTAAGAATGAAGAAGTGTCTTAAATATAATAAGAAAACGGATAGGGAGCCAGGGCAAAACACTAACTGCACCTCTAAGAATGAAGAAGTGTCTTGAAATAAAATAAGAAAACGGATGGGGAGCCAGGGTCGAACACTAACTGAACCTCTAAGAATGAAGAAGTGTCTAAAATAAAATAAGAAAACGGATGGGGAGCCAGCGCCAAACACTAACTGCACCTCTAAGAATGAAGAAGTGTCTTAAATAAAATAAGAAAACGGATGGGGAGCCAGGGCAAAACACTAACTGCACCTCTAAGAATGAAGAAGTGTCTTGAAATAAAATAAGAAAACGGATGGGGAGCCAGGGTCAAACACTAACTGCACCTCTAAGAATGAAGAAGTGTCCTGAATAAAATAAGAAAACGGATTGAAGCCAGGGTCAAACACTAACTGCACCTCTAAGAATGAAGAAGTGTCTTAAATAAAATAAGAAAACGGATAAGGAGCCAGGGCCAAACACTAACTGCACCTCTAAGAATAGAGAAGTGCCTCAAATAAGATAAGAAAACGGATCGAAAGGCAGGGCCAAACACTAACTGCACCTCTAAGAATGAAGAAGTTTCTGAAATATAATAAGAAAACGGATAGGGAGCCAGGGCCAAACACTAACTGCACCTCTAAGATTGAAGAAGTGTCTTAAATAAAATAAGAAAACAGATGGGGAGGCACGGCCAAACACTAACTGCACCTCTAAGAATGAAGAAGTGTCTTGAAATAAAATAAGAAAACGTATGAGGAGCAAGGGCCAAACACTAATCACACCTCTAAGAATGAAAAAGTGACTAAAATAAAATATGAAAACGGATGAAGAGTCATGGTCAAACACAAACCGCACCTCAAGGAAAGAAGAAGTGCCATAAATAAGATAAGAAAACAGATGAGGAGCCAGGGCCAAACACTAACTGCACCTCTAAGAATGAAGAAGTGCCTTAAATAAGATAAAAAACTGATGAGGAGCCAGGGTCAAACAGTAACTGTACCTTAAGAATGAAGAAGTGTCTTAAATAAAATAAGAAAACAGATAGGGAGCCAGGGCCAAACACTAACTACACCTCTAAGAATGAAGAAGTGTCTTAAATAAAATAAGAAAACGGATGGGAAGCCAGGGTCAAACAGTAACCGTACCTCTAGAATGAAAAAGTGCCTTAAATAAGATACGAAAACGGATGGGGAGCCAGTGCCAAACACTAACTGCACCTCTATGAATGAAGAAGTGCCTTAAATAAGATAAAAAAACTGATGGGGAGCCAGGGTCAAACAGTAACTGTACCTCTAAGAATGAAGAAGTGCCTTAAATAAGATACGAAAATGGATGGGGAGCCAGGGCCAAACACTAACTGCACCTCTAAGAATGAAGAAGTGTCCTAAATAAAATAACAAAATGGATGGGAAGCCAATGCCAAACACTAATCACACCTCTATGAATGAAAAATTGACTTAAATAAAATATGAAAACGGATGAAGAGTCATGGTCAAAACACTAACTGCACCTCTAAGAAAGAAGAAGTGCCTTAAATAAGATAAGAAAACAGATGAGGAGCCAGGGCCAAACACTAACTGCACCTCTAAGAATGAAGAAGTGTCTTAAATAAAATAAGAAAACGGATGGGAAGCCAGGGTCAAACAGTAACTGTACCTCTAAGAATGGAAAAGTGCCTTAAATAAGATACGAAAACGGATGTGGAGCCAGGGCCAAACACTAACTGCACCTCTAAGAATGAAGAAGTGTCTTAAATAAAATAAGAAAACGGATAAGGAGCCAGGGCCAAACACTAACTGCACCTCTAAGAATAGAGAAGTGCCTCAAATAAGATAAGAAAACGGATCGAAAGCCAGGGCCAAACACTAACTGCACCTCTAAGAATGAAGAAGTTTCTAAAATAAATTAAGAAAACGGATAGGGAGCCAGGGCCAAACACTAACTGCACCTCTAAGATTGAAGAAGTGTCTTAAATAAAATAAGAAAACAGATGGGGAGGCACGGCCAAACACTAACTGCACCTCTAAGAATGAAGAAGTGTCTTGAAATAAAATAAGAAAACGTATGAGGAGCCAGGGCCAAACACTAATCACACCTCTAAGAATGAAAAAGTGACTAAAATAAAATATGAAAACGGATGAAGAGTCATGGTCAAACACAAACCGCACCTCAAGGAAAGAAGAAGTGCCATAAATAAGATAAGAAAACAGATGAGGAGCCAGGGCCAAACACTAACTGCACCTCTAAGAATGAAGAAGTGCCTTAAATAAGATAAAAAACTGATGGGGAGCCAGGGTCAAACAGTAACTGTACCTTAAGAATGAAGAAGTGTCTTAAATAAAATAAGAAAACAGATAGGGAGCCAGGGCCAAACACTAACTGCACCTCTAAGAATGAAGAAGTGTCTTGAATAAAATAAGAAAACGGATGGGAAGCCAGGGTGAAACAGTAACCGTACCTCTAAGAATGGAAAAGTGCCTTAAATAAGATACGAAAACGGATGGGGAGCCAGTGCCAAACACTAACTGCACCTCTATGAATGAAGAAGTGCCTTAAATAAGATAAAAAACTGATGGGGAGCCAGGGTCAAACAGTAACTGTACCTCTAAGAATGAAGAAGTGCCTTAAATAAGATACGAAAACGGATGGGGAGCCAGGGCCAAACACTAACTGCACCTCTAAGAATGAAGAAGTGTCCTAAATAAAATAACAAAATGGATGGGAAGCCAATGCCAAAAACTAACTGCACCTCTAGGAATGAAAAAGTGTCTTAAATAAAATAAGAAAACGGATGAGGTGCCAGGGCCAAACACTAATCACACCTCTATGAATGAAAAATTGACTTAAATAAAATATGAAAACGGATGAAGAGTCATGGTCAAAACACTAACTGCACCTCTAAGAAAGAAGAAGTGCCTTAAATAAGATAAGAAAACAGATGAGGAGCCAGGGCCAAACACTAACTGCACCTCTAAGAATGAAGAAGTGTCTTAAATAAAATAAGAAAACGGATGGGAAGCCAGGGTCAAACAGTAACTGTACCTCTAAGAATGGAAAAGTGCCTTAAATAAGATACGAAAATGGATGGGGAGCCAGGGCCAAACACTAACTGCACCTCTAAGAATGAAGAAGTGTCCTAAATAAAATAACAAAATGGATGGGAAGCCAATGCCAAAAACTAACTGCACCTCTAGGAATGAAAAAGTGTCTTAAATAAAATAAGAAAACGGATGAGGTGCCAGGGCCAAACACTAATCACACCTCTATGAATGAAAAATTGACTTAAATAAAATATGAAAACGGATGAAGAGTCATGGTCAAAACACTAACTGCACCTCTAAGAAAGAAGAAGTGCCTTAAATAAGATAAGAAAACAGATGAGGAGCCAGGGCCAAACACTAACTGCACCTCTAAGAATGAAGAAGTGTCTTAAATAAAATAAGAAAACTGATGGGAAGCCAGGGTCAAACAGTGACCGTACCTCTAAGAATAAAGAAGTGCCTTAAATAAGATAAAAAAACTGATGGGGAGCCATGGTCAAACAGTTAATGTACCTCTAAGAATGAAGAAGTGCCTTAAATAAGATACGAAAACGGATGGGGAGCCAGTGCCCAACACTAACCGCACCTCTAAGAATGAAGAAGTGCCTTAAATAGGATAAAAAAACTGATGGGGAGCCAGGGTCAAACAGTAACTGTACCTCTAAGAATAAAGAAGTGCCTTAAATAAGTTACGAAAACGGATGGGGAGCCAGGGCCAAACACTAACTGCACCTCTAAGAATGAAGAAGTGTCTTGAAATAAAATAAGAAAACAGATGGGGAGCCAGGGCCAAACACTAACTGCACCTCTAAGAAGGAAGAAGTGTCTTAAATAAAAAAAGAAAACGGATGGGAAGCCAGGGCCAAACACTAACGGCACCACTAAGAATGAAAAAGTGTCTTAAATAAAATAAGAAAACGGATAGGGAGCCAGGGCAAAACACTAACTGCACCTCTAAGAATGAAGAAGTGTCTTGAAATAAAATAAGAAAACAGATGGGGAGCCAGGGCCAAACACTAACTGCACCTCTAAGAATGAAGAAGTGTCTTGAAATAAAATAAGAAAACAGATGGGGAGCCAGGGCCAAACACTAACTGCACCTCTAAGAAGGAAGAAGTGTCTTAAATAAAAAAAGAAAACGGATGGGAAGCCAGGGCCAAACACTAACGGCACCACTAAGAATGAAAAAGTGTCTTAAATAAAATAAGAAAAACGGATGGGGAGCCAGGGTCGAACACTAACTGAACCTCTAAGAATGAAGAAGTGTCTAAAATAAAATAAGAAAACGGATGGGGAGCCAGCGCCAAACACTAACTGCACCTCTAAGAATGAAGAAGTGTCTTAAATAAAATAAGAAAACGGATAGGGAGCCAGGGCAAAACACTAACTGCACCTCTAAGAATGAAGAAGTGTCTTGAAATAAAATAAGAAAACGGATGGGGAGCCAGGGTCAAACACTAACTGCACCTCTAAGAATGAAGAAGTGTCCTGAATAAAATAAGAAAACGGATTGAAGCCAGGGTCAAACACTAACTGCACCTCTAAGAATGAAGAAGTGTCTTAAATAAAATAAGAAAACGGATAAGGAGCCAGGGCCAAACATTAACTGCACCTCTAAGAATAGAGAAGTGCCTCAAATAAGATAATAAAACGGATCGAAAGCCAGGGCCAAACACTAACTGCACCTCTAAGAATGAAGAAGTTTCTAAAATAAATTAAGAAAACGGATAGGGAGCCAGGGCCAAACACTAACTGCACCTCTAAGATTGAAGAAGTGTCTTAAATAAAATAAGAAAACAGATGGGGAGGCACGGCCAAACACTAACTGCACCTCTAAGAATGAAGAAGTGTCTTGAAATAAAATAAGAAAACGTATGAGGAGCCAGGGCCAAACACTAATCACACCTCTAAGAATGAAAAAGTGACTAAAATAAAATATGAAAACGGATGAAGAGTCATGGTCAAACACAAACCGCACCTCAAGGAAAGAAGAAGTGCCATAAATAAGATAAGAAAACAGATGAGGAGCCAGGGCCAAACACTAACTGCACCTCTAAGAATGAAGAAGTGCCTTAAATAAGATAAAAAACTGATGAGGAGCCAGGGTCAAACAGTAACTGTACCTTAAGAATGAAGAAGTGTCTTAAATAAAATAAGAAAACAGATAGGGAGCCAGGGCCAAACACTAACTGCACCTCTAAGAATGAAGAAGTGTCTTGAATAAAATAAGAAAACGGATGGGAAGCCAGGGTCAAACAGTAACCGTACCTCTAAGAATGGAAAAGTGCCTTAAATAAGATACGAAAACGGATGGGGAGCCAGTGCCAAACACTAACTGCACCTCTATGAATGAAGAAGTGCCTTAAATAAGATAAAAAACTGATGGGGAGCCAGGGTCAAACAGTAACTGTACCTCTAAGAATGAAGAAGTGCCTTAAATAAGATACGAAAACGGATGGGGAGCCAGGGCCAAACACTAACTGCACCTCTAAGAATGAAGAAGTGTCCTAAATAAAATAACAAAATGGATGGGAAGCCAATGCCAAACACTAACTGCACCTCTAGGAATGAAAAAGTGTCTTAAATAAAATAAGAAAACGGATGAGGTGCCAGGGCCAAACATTAATCACACCTCTATGAATGAAAAATTGACTTAAATAAAATATGAAAACGGATGAAGAGTCATGGTCAAAACACTAACTGCACCTCTAAGAAAGAAGAAGTGCCTTAAATAAGATAAGAAAACAGATGAGGAGCCAGGGCCAAACACTAACTGCACCTCTAAGAATGAAGAAGTGTCTTAAATAAAATAAGAAAACGGATGGGAAGCCAGGGTCAAACAGTAACTGTACCTCTAAGAATGGAAAAGTGCCTTAAATAAGATACGAAAACGGATGTGGAGCCAGGGCCAAACACTAACTGCACCTCTAAGAATGAAGAAGTGTCTTAAATAAAATAAGAAAACGGATAAGGAGCCAGGGCCAAACACTAACTGCACCTCTAAGAATAGAGAAGTGCCTCAAATAAGATAAGAAAACGGATCGAAAGCCAGGGCCAAACACTAACTGCACCTCTAAGAATGAAGAAGTTTCTAAAATAAATTAAGAAAACGGATAGGGAGCCAGGGCCAAACACTAACTGCACCTCTAAGAATGAAGAAGTGTCTTAAATAAAATAAGAAAACGGAGGGGAAGCCAGGGTCAAACACTAACTGCACCACTAAGAATGAAGAAGTGTCTTAAATAAAAAAAGAAAACAGATAGGGAGCCAGGGCCAAACACAAACTGCACCTCTAAGAATGAAGAAGTTTCTTAAATAAGATAAAAAACTGATGGGGAGCCAGGGTCAAACAGTAACTGTACCTCTAAGAATGGAAAAGTGCCTTAAATAAGATACGAAAACGGATGGGGAGCCAGTGCCCAACACTAACTGCACCTCTAAGAATGAAGAAGTGCCTTAAATAAGATAAAAAAACTGATGGGGAGCCAGGGTCAAACAGTAACTGTACCTCTAAGAATAAAGAAGTGCCTTAAATAAGATACGAAAACGGATGGGGAGCCAGGGCCAAACACTAACTGCACCTCTAAGAATGAAGAAGTGTCTTGAAATAAAATAAGAAAACAGATGGGGAGCCAGGGCCAAACACTAACTGCACCTCTAAGAATGAAGAAGTGACTCAAATAAGATAAGAAAACGGATGGGAAGCCAGGGCCAAACACTAACTGCACCTCTAAGAAGGAAGAAGTGTCTTAAATAAAAAAAGAAAACGGATGGGAAGCCAGGGCCAAACACTAACGGCACCACTAAGAATGAAAAAGTGTCTTAAATAAAATAAGAAAAACGGATGGGGAGCCAGGTTCGAACACTAACTGAACCTCTAAGAATGAAGAAGTGTCTAAAATAAAATAAGAAAACGGATGGGGAGCCAGCGCCAAACACTAACTGCACCTCTAAGAATGAAGAAGTGTCTTCAAATAAAATAAGAAAACGGATAGGGAGCCAGGGCAAAACACTAACTGCACCTCTAAGAATGAAGAAGTGTCTTGAAATAAAATAAGAAAACGGATGGGGAGCCAGGGTCAAACACTAACTGCACCTCTAAGAATGAAGAAGTGTCCTGAATAAAATAAGAAAACGGATTGAAGCCAGGGTCAAACACTAACTGCACCTCTAAGAATGAAGAAGTGTCTTAAATAAAATAAGAAAACGGATAAGGAGCCAGGGCCAAACACTAACTGCACCTCTAAGAATAGAGAAGTTCCTCAAATAAGATAAGAAAACGGATCGAAAGCCAGGGCCAAACACTAACTGCACCTCTAAGAATGAAGAAGTTTCTAAAATAAAATAAGAAAACGGATAGGGAGCCAGGGCCAAACACTAACTGCACCTCTAAGATTGAAGAAGTGTCTTAAATAAAATAAGAAAACAGATGGGGAGGCACGGCCAAACACTAACCGCACCTCTAAGAATGAAGAAGTGTCTTGAAATAAAATAAGAAAACGTATGAGGAGCCAGGGCCAAACACTAACTGCACCTCTAAGAATGAAGAAGTGTCTTAAATAAAATAAGAAAACGGATAGGGAGCCAGGGCCAAACACTAACTGCACCTCTAAGATTGAAGAAGTGTCTTAAATAAAATAAGAAAACAGATGGGAAGGCACGGCCAAACACTAACTGCACCTCTAAGAATGAAGAAGTGTCTTGAAATAAAATAAGAAAACGTATGAGGAGCCAGGGCCAAACACTAATCACACCTCTAAGAATGAAAAAGTGACTAAAATAAAATATGAAAACGGATGAAGAGTCATGGTCAAACACAAACCGCACCTCAAGGAAAGAAGCAGTGCCATAAATAAGATAAGAAAACAGATGAGGAGCCAGGGCCAAACACTAACTGCACCTCTAAGAATGAAGAAGTGCCTTAAATAAGATAAAAAACTGATGAGGAGCCAGGGTCAAACAGTAACTGTACCTTAAGAATGAAGAAGTGTCTTAAATAAAATAAGAAAACAGATAGGGAGCCAGGGCCAAACACTAACTACACCTCTAAGAATGAAGAAGTGACTCATATAAGATAAGAAAACGGATGGGAAGCCAGGGCCACACACTAACTGCACCTCTAAGAATGAAGAAGTGACTCAAATAAGATAAGAAAACGGATGGGAAGCCAGGGCCACACACTAACTGCACCTCTAAGAATGAAGAAGTGTCTTAAAAAAATAAGAAAACGGAGGGGAAGCCAGGGTCAAACACTAACTGCACCTCTAAGAATGAAGAAGTGTCCTGAATAAAATAAGAAAACGGATGGGAAGCCAGGGTCAAACAGTAACTGCACCTCTAAGAATGAAGAAGTGTCTTGAATAAAATAAGAAAACGGATTGAAGCCAGGGTCAAACACTAACTGCACCTCTAAGAATGAAGAAGTGTCTTAAATAAAATAAGAAAACGGAGGGGTAGCCAGGGTCAAACACTAACTGCACCTCTAAGAATGAAGAAGTGTCTTGAATAAAATAAGAAAACGGATGGGAAGCCAGGGTCAAACAGTAACTGCACCTCTAAGAATGAAGAAGTGACTCAAATAAGATAAGAAAACGGATGGGAAGCCAGGGCCACACACTAACTGCACCTCTAAGAATGAAGAAGTGTCTTAAATAAAATAAGAAAACGGAGGGGAAGCCAGGGTCAAACACTAACTGCACCTCTAAGAATGAAGAAGTGTCCTGAATAAAATAAGAAACTGGATTGAAGCCAGGGTCAAACACTAACTGCACCACTAAGAATGAAAAAGTGTCTTAAATAAAATAAGAAAACGGAGGGGAAGCCAGGGTCAAACACTAACTGCACCTCTAAGAATGAAGAAGTGTCTTAAATAAAATAAGAAAACAGATGGGGAGCCAGGGCCAAACACTAACTGCACTTCTAAGAATGAAGAAGTTTCTAAAATAAAATAAGAAAACGGATAGGGAGCCAGGGCCAAACACTAACTGCACCTCTAAGAATGAAGAAGTGTCTTAAATAAAATAAGAAAACGGAGGGGAAGCCAGGGTCAAACACTAACTGCACCTCTAAGAATGAAGAGGTGTCTTAAATAAAATAAGAAAACGGATGGGGAGCCAGGGTCAAACACTAACTGCACCTCTAAGAATGAAGAAGTGTCCTGAATAAAATAAGAAAACGGATTGAAGCCAGGGTCAAACACTAACTGCACCTCTAAGAATGAAGAAGTGTCCTGAATAAAATAAGAAAACGGATTGAAGCCAGGGTCAAACACTAACTGCACCTCTAAAAGGAAGAAGTGTCTTAAATAAAATAGGAAAACGGATTGGGAGCCAGGGCCAAACACTAACTGCACCTTTAAGAATGAAGAAGTGTCTTAAATAAAATAGGAAAACGGATAGGGAGCCAGGGCCAAACACTAACTGCACCTCTAAGAATGAAGAAGTGTCTTAAATAAAATAAGAAAACGGATGGAAAGCCAGGGTCAAACACTAACTGCACCTCTAAGAATGAAGAAGTGTCTTAAATAAAATAGGAAAACGGATAGGGAGCTAGGGCCAAACACTAACTGCACCTCTAAGAATGAAGAAGTGTCTTAAATAAAATAAGAAAACAGATGGGGAGCCAGGCCCAAACACTAACTGCACCTCTAGGAATGAAGAAGTGCCTTAAATAAGATAAGAAAACAGATGAGGAGCCAGGGCCACACACTAACTGCACCTCTAAGAATGAAGAAGTGTCTTAAATAAAATTACAAAACGGAGGGGAAGCCAGGGTCAAACACTAACTGCACCTCTAAGAATGAAGAAGTGTCCTGAATAAAATAAGAAACTGGATTGAAGCCAGGGTCAAACACTAACTGCACCACTAAGAATGAAAAAGTGTCTTAAATAAAATAAGAAAAACGGATAGGGAGCCAGGGCCAAACACTAACTGCACCTCTAAGAATGAAGAAGTGTCTTAAATAAAATAAGAAAACGCATGGGGAGCAAGGGCCAAAGAATAACTGCACCTCTAAGAATGAAGAAGTGCCTTAAATAAAATACGAAAATGGATAGTGGGCCAGGGCAAAACACTAACTGCACCTCTAAGAATGAAGAAGTGTCTCAAATAAAATAACAAAATGGATGGGGAGCCAATGCCAAACACTAACTGCACCTTTAAGAATGAAGAAGTGTCTTAAATAAAATATAAAAACGGATGGGGAGCCAGGGCCAAACACTAACTGCACCTCTAAGAATGAAGAAGTGCCTCAAATAAGATAAGAAAACGGATGGAAAGCCAGGGCCAAACACTAAATGCACCTCTAAGAAGGATGAAGTGTCTCAAATAAAATAAGAAAACGAATGAGGAGCCAGAGCCAAACACGAATCACACCTCTAAGAATGAAAAAGTGACTTAAATAAAATATGAAAACGGATGAAGAGTCATGGTCAAACACTAACTGCGCCTCTAAGAAAGAAGAAGTGCCTTAAATAAGATAAAAAAACTGACGGGGAGCCAGGGCTAAACAGTAACTGTACCTCTAAGAAAGAAGAAGTGTTTTAAATAAAATATGAAAACGGATGAAGAGTCATGGTCAAACACTAACTGCGCCTCTAAGAAAGAAGAAGTGCCTTAAATAAGATAAAAAAACTGACGGGGAGCCAGGGCCAAACACTAACTGCACCTCTAAGAATGAAGAAGTGCCTCAAATAAGATAAGAAAACGGATGGAAAGCCAGGGCCAAACACTAAATGCACCTCTAAGAAGGAAGAAGTGTCTTAAATAAAATAAGAAAACGAATGAGGAGCCAGAGCCAAACACGAATCACACCTCTAAGAATGAAAAAGTGACTTAAATAAAATATGAAAACGGATGAAGAGTCATGGTCAAACACTAACTGCGCCTCTAAGAAAGAAGAAGTGCCTTAAATAAGATAAAAAAACTGACGGGGAGCCAGGGCCAAACAGTAACTGTACCTCTAAGAAAGAAGAAGTGTCTTAAATAAAAAAAGAAAACGGATTGGAAGCCAGGGCCAAACACTAACTGCACCACTAAGAATGAAAAAGTGTCTTAAATAAAATAAGAAAAACGGATAGGGAGCCAGGGCCAAACAGTAACTGTACCTCTAAGAAAGAAGAAGTGTTTTAAATAAAATAAGAAAACGGATAGGGAGCCAGGGCCAAACACTAACTGCACCTCTAAGAATGAAGAAGTGTCTTAAATAAAATAAGAAAATGGATAGGGAGCCAGGGCCAAACACTAACTGCACCTCTAAGAATGAAGAAGTGTCTTAAATAAAATAGGAAAACAGATGGGGAGCCAGGGCCAAACACTAACTGCACCTCGAGGAATGAAAAAGTGTCCTAAATATAATAAGAAAACGGATGAGGAGCCAGGGCCAAACACTAACTGCACCTCTAAGAATAGAGAAGTGCCTCGAATAAGATAAGAAAACGGATCGGAAGCCAGGGCCAAACACTAACTGCACTTCTAAGAATGAAGAAGTTTCTAAAATAAAATAAGAAAACGGATAGGGAGCCAGGGCCAAACACTAACTGCACCTCTAAGAATGAAGAAGTGTCTTAAATAAAATAAGAAAACAGATGAGGAGGCACGGCCAAACACTAACTGCACCTCTAAGAATGAAGAAGTGTCTTAAATAAAATAAGAAAACAGATGAGGAGCCAGGGCCAAACACTAACTGCACCTCTAAGAATGAAGAAGTTCCTTAAATAAGATAAAAAAATGATGAGGAGCCAGGGTCAAACAGTAACTGTACCTTTAAGAATGAAGAAGTGTCTTAAATAAAATAAGAAAACAGATAGGGAGCCAGGGCCAAACACTAACTGCACCTCTAAGAATGAAGAAGTTTCTTAAATAAAATAAGAAAACGGATGGGAAGCCCAGGGCCAAACCCTAACTGCACCTCTAAGAAAAAAGAAGTGTCCTGAATAAAATAAGAAAACGGATGGGGAGCCAGGGCCAAACACTAACTGCACCTCTAAGAATGAAGAAGTGTCTTAAATAAAATAAGAAAACGCATGGGGAGCAAGGGCCAAAGACTAACTGCACCTCTAAGAATGAAGAAGTGCCTTAAATAAAATACGAAAATGGATAGTGGGCCAGGGCAAAACACTAACTGCACCTCTAAGAATGAAGAAGTGCCTTAAATAAGATAAGAAACTGGATGGGAAGCCTGGGCCAAACACTAACCGCACCTCCAAGAATAAAGAAGTGCCTTAAATAAGATAAGAAAACGGATGGGAAGCCAGGGCCAAACACTAACCTCACCTCCAAGAATAAAGAAGTGCCTTAAATAAGATAAGAAAACGAATGGGGAGCCAGGGCCAAACACTAACTGCACCTCTAAGAATGAAGAAGTGTCTCAAATAAAATAACAAAATGGATGGGGAGCCAATGCCAAACACTAACTGCACCTTTAAGAATGAAGAAGTGTCTTAAATAAAATATAAAAACGGATGGGGAGCCAGGGCCAAACACTAACTGCACCTCTAAGAATGAAGAAGTGCCTCAAATAAGATAAGAAAACGGATGGAAAGCCAGGGCCAAACACTAAATGCACCTCTAAGAAGGAAGAAGTGTCTTAAATAAAATAAGAAAACGAATGAGGAGCCAGAGCCAAACACGAATCACACCTCTAAGAATGAAAAAGTGACTTAAATAAAATATGAAAACGGATGAAGAGTCATGGTCAAACACTAACTGCGCCTCTAAGAAAGAAGAAGTGCCTTAAATAAGATAAAAAAACTGACGGGGAGCCAGGGCCAAACAGTAACTGTACCTCTAAGAAAGAAGAAGTGTTTTAAATAAAATAAGAAAACGGATAGGGAGCCAGGGCCAAACACTAACTGCACCTCTAAGAATGAAGAAGTGTCTTAAATAAAATAAGAAAATGGATGGGGAGCCAGGGTCAAACAGTAACTGTACCTCTAAGAATGGAGAAGTGCCTTAAATGAGATACGAAAATGGATAGGAAGCCAGGGCCAAACCCTAACTGCACCTCAAAGAATAAAGTAGTGCCTTAAATAAGTTGAAAAACTGATGGGGAGCCAACGTCAAACAGTAACTGTACCTCTATAAATAAAAAAAGGGAATTAAAAAGGATAAAAATCTGATGGAGAGCCATTGTCAAACAGTAACCGTACTTCTAAGAATGAAGAAGTGTCTTAAATAAAATAAGAAAACAGTTGGGGAGCCAGGGCCAAACACTAACTGCACCTCTAAGAATAAAGAAGTGCCTTAAATAGGATACGAAAACGGATGGGGAGCCAGGGCAAAACAATAACTGCACCTCTAAGAATGAAGAAGTGCCTTAAATAAGATAGGAAAATGGATGGGGAGCCAGGGACAAACACTAACTGCACCTCTAAGAATAAAGAAGTGCCGTAAGTAAGATACGAAAACGGATGGGGAGCCAAGGCAAAACACTAACTGCACGTCTAAGAATGAAGAAGTGCCTTAAATAAGATAAGAAAACGGATGGGAAGCCAGGGTCAAACACTAACTGCACCTCTAAGAATGAAGAAGTGTCTTAAATAAAATAAGAAAACAGAGGGGGAGCCAGGGTCAAACACTAACTGCACCTCTAAGAATGAAGAAGTGCCTTAAATAAAATAAGAAAATGGATGGGGAGCCAGGGTCAAACAGTAACTGTACCTCTAAGAATGGAGAAGTGCCTTAAATAAGATACGAAAATGGATAGGAAGCCAGGGCCAAACACTAACTGCACCTCAAAGAATAAAGAAGTGCCTTAAATAAGTTGAAAAACTGATGGGGAGCCAACGTCAAACAGTAACTGCACCTCTATAAATAAAAAAGTGCATTAAAAAGGATATAAATCTGATGGGGAGCCATTGTCAAACAGTAACTGTACCTCTAAGAATGAAGAAGTGTCTTAAATAAAATAAGAAAACGAATAGGGAGCCAGGGCCAAACACTAACTGCCCCTCTAAGAATGAAGAAGTGTCTTAAATAAAATAAGAAAACGGATGTGGAGCCAGGGCCAAACACTAACTGCACCGGTAAGAATGAAGGAGTGCCTCAAATAAGATAAGAAAACGGATGGAAATCCAGGGCCAAACACTAACTGCACCTCTAAGAATGAAAAAGTGTCTTAAATAAAATAAGAAAACAGATGGGGAGCCAGGGCCAAACACTAACTGCACCTCTAAGAATGAAGAAGTGCCTTAAATAAGATATAAAAATGGATAGGTAGCCAGGGTCAAACACTAACTGCACCTCTAAGAATGAAGAAGTGCCTTGAAAAAAATAAGAAAACGGATGGGGAGCCAGGGCCAAACACTAACTGCACCTATAAGAATGAAGAAGTGCCTTAAATAAGATAAGGAAACGGATGGAAAGCCAGGGCCAAACGCTAACTGCACCTCTAAAAATGAAGAAGTGCCTTAAATAAGATAAGGAAACGGATGGAAAGCCAGGGCCAAACACTAACTGCACCTCTAAGAATGTTGAAGTGTCTAAAATAAAAAATGAAAACCGATGGGGAGCCAGGGCCAAACACTAACTGCACCTCTAAGAATAAAGAAGTGCCTTAAATGAGAAAAAACAACTGAGGGGAGCCAGGGTCAAACAGTAACTGTACCTCTAAGAATGAAGAAGTGCCTTAAATAAGATAAAAAAACTGATGGGGAGCCATGGTAAAACAGTAACTGTACCTCTGAGAATGAAGAAGTGTCTTAAATAAAATAAGAAAACGGATAGGGAACCAGGGCCAAACACTAACCGCACCTCTAAGAATGAAGAAGTGCCTAAAATATAATAAGAAAACGGATGGGGAGCCAGGGCTAAACACTAACTGCACCTCTTAGAATGAAGAATTGTCTTAAATAAAATAAGAAAACGGATGGGGAGCCAGGGCCAAACACTAACTGCACCTCTAAGAATGAAGAAGTGCCCTAAATAAGATAAGAAAACGGATGGGAAGCCAGGGCGAAACACTAACTGCACCTCTAAGAATAAAGAAGTGTCTAAAATAAAATAAGAAAACGGAGGAGGAGTCAGGGCCAAACACTCAGAGCACCTCTAAGAATTAAGAAGTGTCTTAAATAAAATAAGAAAACAGATGGGGAGCCAGGGCCAAACACTAACTGCACCTCTAAGAATGAAGAAGTGACTCATATAAGATAAGAAAACGGATGGGAAGCCAGGGCCAAACACTAACTGCACCTCTAAGAAGGAAGAAGTGTCTTAAATAAAAAAAGAAAACGGATGGGAAGCCAGGGCTAAACACTAACTGCACCACTAAGAATGAAAAAGTGTCTCAAATAAAATAAGAAAAACGGATAGGGAGCCAGGGCCAAACACTAACTGCACCTCTAAGAATGAAGAAGTGTCCTGAATAAAATAAGAAAAACGGATAGGGAGCCAGGGCCAAACACTAACTGCACCTCTAAGAATGAAGAAGTGTCTTAAATAAAATAAGAAAACGGATGAGGAGCCAGGGCCAAACACTAATCACACCTCTATGAATGAAAAATTGACTTAAATAAAATATGAAAACGGATGAAGAGTCATGGTCAAAACACTAACCGCACCTCTAAGAAGGAAGAAGTGCCTTAAATAAGATAAGAAAACAGATGAGGAGCCAGGGCCAAACACTAACTGCACCTCTAAGAATGAAGAAGTGTCTTAAATAAAATAAGAAAACGGAGGGGAAGCCAGGGTCAAACAGTAACTGTACCTCTATGAATGGAAAAGTGCCTTAAATAAGATACGAAAACGGATGGGGAGCCAGGGCCAAACACTAACTGCATTTCTAAGAATGAAGAAGTGCCTGAAATAAGATAAAAAACTGATGGGAAGCCAGGGTCAAACACTAACCGCACCTCTAAAAATGAAGAAGTGTCGTAAATAAAATAATAAAACGGATGGGGAGTTAGGGCCAAACACTAGCTGATCCTCTAAGAATGAAGAAGTGCCTTAAATAAGATACGAAAACGGGTGGGGAGCCAGGGCCAAACACTAACTGCACCTCTAAGAATGAAAAAGTGTCCTTAATAAAATAAGAAAACGGATGAGGAGCCAGGGCTAAACACTAACTGCACCTCTAAGAATGAAGAAGTGTCTTAAATAAAATAACAAAATGGATGGGGAGCCAATGCCAAACACTAACTGCACCTCTAAGAATGAAGAAGTGTCTTAAATAAAATAAGAAAACGGATGGGGAGCCAGGGCGAAACACTAACTACACCTCTAAGAATGAAAAAGTGCCTCAAATAAGATCAGAAAACGGATGGGAAGCCAGAGCCAAACACTAACTGCACCTGTAACAAGGAAAAAGTGTCTTGAATATAATAAGAAAACGGATGGGAAGCCAGGGCCAAACACTAACAGCACCTCTAAGAATGAAAAGGTGTCTTAAATAAAATAAGAAAAACGGAAAGAGAGCCAGGGATAAACACTAACTGCACCTCTAAGAATCAAGAAGTGTCTTAAATAAAATAAGAAAACAGATGGGGAGGCACGGCCAAACACTAACTGCACCTCTAAGAATGAAGAAGTGTCTTAAATAAAATAAGAAAATGGATGAAGAGCCAGGGCCAAACACTAATCACACCTCTAAGAATGAAAAAGTGCCTAAAATAAAATATGAAAACGGATGAAGAGTCATGGTCAAACTCTAACTGCACCTCAAAGAAAGAAGAAGGCCATAAATAAGATAAGAAAACAGATGAGGAGCCAGGGCCAAACACTAACCGCACCTCTAAGAATGAAGAAGTGCATTAAATAAGATAAAAAACTGATAGGGAGCCATGGTCAAACAGTAAATGTACCTTTAAGAATGAAGAAGTGTTTTAAATAAAATAAGAAAACTGATAGGAAGCCAGGGCCAAACACTAACTGCACCTCTAAGAATGAAGAAGTGTCTTGAATAAAATAAGAAAAGGGATGGGGAGCCAGGGTCAAAGAGTAACTGTACCTCTAAGAATGGAAAAGTGCCTTAAATAAGATACGAAACGGATGGGGAGCAAGTGCCAAACATTAACTGCACCTCTAAGAATGAAGAAGTGCCTTAAATAAGATAAAAGACTGATGGCGAGCCAGGGTCAAAGAGTAACTGTACCTCTAAGAATGAAGATGTGCCTTAAATAAGATACGAAATATGGATAGGGAGCCAGGGCAAAACACTAACTGAAACTCTAAAAATGAAGAAGTGTCCTTAATAAAATAAGAAAACGGATGGGGAGCCAGGGCCAAACACTAACTGCACCTCTAAGAAGGAAGAAGTGTCTTTAATAAAATAAGAAAACGGATAGGAAGCCAAGGCCAAACACTAACTGTACCTCTAAGAATGAAGAAGTGTCTTAAATAAAATAAGAAAACGGATGGGAAGCCAACGCCCAACACTAACTGCACCTCTAAGAATGAAGAAGTGTCTTAAATAAAATAAGAAAACAGTTGGGGAGCCAGGGCCAAACACTAACTGCACCTCTAAGAATAAAGAAGTGCCTTAAATAGGATACGAAAACGGATGGGGAGCCAGGGCAAAACAATAACTGCACCTCTAAGAATGAAGAAGTGCCTTAAATAAGATAGGAAAATGGATGGGGAGCCAGGGACAAACACTAACTGCGCCTCTAAGAATAAAGAAGTGCCGTAAGTAAGATACCTAAACGGATGGGGAGCCAGGGCAAAACACTAACTGCACGTCTAAGAATGAAGAAGTGCCTTAAATAAGATAAGAAAACGGATGGGAAGCCAGGGTCAAACACTAACTGCACCTCTAAGAATGAAGAAGTGTCTTAAATAAAATAAGAAAACAGAGGGGGAGCCAGGGTCAAACACAAACTGCACCTCTAAGAATGAAGAAGTGCCTTAAATAAGATACAAAAACGGATGGGGAGCTAGGGCCAAACACTAACTGCACCTCTAAGAATAAAGAAGTGTCCTTAATAAAATAAGAAAACGGATGGGGAGCCAGGGTCAAACACTAACTGCACCTCTAAGAATGAAGAAGTGTCTTAAATAAAATAAGAAAACGGATGGGGCGCCAGGGCAAAACACTAACCGCACCTCTAAGAATGAAGAAGTGCTTTAAATAAGATAGGAAAATGGATGGGGAGCCAGGGCCAAACACTAACTGCACCTCTAAGAATAAAGAAGTGCCGTAAGTAAGATACGAAAACGGATGGGGGGCCAGGGTCAAACACTAACTGCACCTCTAAGAATGAAGAACTGCCTTAAATAAGATAAGAAAACGGATGGGAAGCCAGGGTCAAACACTAACTGCACCTCTAAGAATGAAGAGGTGTCTTCAATAAAATAAGAAAACGAATAGAGAGCTAGGGCCAAACACTAACTGCACCTCTAAGAATGAAACTTTCCTTAAATAAGATAAGAAAACGGATGGGGGGTCATGATCAAACCCTAACTGCACCTCTAAGAATGAAGGAGTACCTTAAATAAGATACGAAAACGGATGGGGACCCAGGGCCAAACACTAACTGCACCTCTAAGAATGAAGAAGTGTCTTAAATAAAATAAGAAAACCGAGAGGGAGCCAGGGCCAAACATTAATCACACCTCTAAGAATGAAAAAGTGAATTAAATAAAATAAAAAAACGGATGAATAGTCATGGTCAAACACTAACTGCACCTCTTAGAAAGAAGAAGTGCCTTAAATAAGATAAGAAAACAGATGAGGAGCCAGGGCCAAACACTAACTGCACCTCTAAGAATGAAGAAGTGTCTAAAATAAAATAAGATAACGGATGGGGAGCCAGGGACAAACACTAACTGCACCTCTAAGAATGAAGCAGTGTCTTAAATAAAATAAAAAAACGGATGAGGAGCCATGGCCAAATACTAACTGCACCTCTAAGAATGAAGAAGTGCCTTAAATAAGATATGAAAACGGATGGGAAGCCAGGTCCAAACACTAACCGCACCTCTAAGAATGAAGAAGTGTCTTAAATAAAATAAGAAAACAGATGGGGAGCCAGGGCCAAACACTAACTGCACCTCTGAGAAGAAAGAAGTGCCTTAAATAAGATAAGAAAACGGATGGGGAGCCAGGGCCAAACACTAACTGCACCTCTAAGAATGAAGAAGTGTCTTAAATAAAATAAGAAAACGGATGGGGAGCCAGGGCCAAACACTAACTGCACCTCTAAGAATGAAGAAGTGCCCTAAATAAGATAAGAAAACGGATGGGAAGCCAGGGCGAAACACTAACTGCACCTCTAAGAATAAAGAAGTGTCTAAAATAAAATAAGAAAACGGAGGAGGAGTCAGGGCCAAACACTAAGAGCACCTCTAAGAATGAAGAAGTTTCTTAAATAAAATAAGAAAACAGATGGGGAGCCAGGGCCAAACACTAACTGCACCTCTAAGAATGAAGAAGTGACTCAAATAAGATAAGAAAACGGATGGGAAGCCAGGGCCAAACACTAACTGCACCTCTAAGAAGGAAGAAGTGTCTTAAATAAAAAAAGAAAACGGATGGGAAGCCAGGGCTAAACACTAACTGCACCACTAAGAATGAAAAAGTGTCTCAAATAAAATAAGAAAAACGGATAGGGAGCCAGGGCCAAACACTAACTGCACCTCTAAGAATGAAGAAGTGTCCTGAATAAAATAAGAAAAACGGATAGGGAGCCAGGGCCAAACACTAACTGCACCTCTAAGAATGAAGAAGTGTCTTAAATAAAATAAGAAAACGGATGAGGAGCCAGGGCCAAACACTAATCACACCTCTATGAATGAAAAATTGACTTAAATAAAATATGAAAACGGATGAAGAGTCATGGTCAAAACACTAACCGCACCTCTAAGAAGGAAGAAGTGCCTTAAATAAGATAAGAAAACAGATGAGGAGCCAGGGCCAAACACTAACTGCACCTCTAAGAATGAAGAAGTGTCTTAAATAAAATAAGAAAACGGATGGGGAGCCAGGGCCAAACACTAACTGCACCTCTAAGAATGAAGAAGTGCCTTAAATAAGATAAGAAACTGGATAGGAAGCCTGGGCCAAACACTAACCGCACCTCTAAGAATAAAGAAGTGCCTTAAATAAGATAAGAAAACGGATGGGAAGCCAGGGCCAAACACTAACCGCACCTCCAAGAATAAAGAAGTGCCTTAAATAAGATAAGAAAACGAATGGGGAGCCAGGGCCAAACACTAACTGCACCTCTAAAAATGAAGAAGTGTCTTAAATAAAATAAGAAAACGGATGGGGAGCCAGGGCCAAACAATAACTGCACCTCTAAGAATGAAGAAGTGCCTTAAATAAAAAAAGAAAACTGATGGGGAGCCAGGGCCAAACACTAACCGCACCTCTAAGAATGAAGAAGTGCCTTAAATAAGATAAGAAAACGGATGGGGAGCCAGGGTTAAACACTAACTGCACCTCTAAGAATGAAGAAGTGCCTTAAATAAGATAAGAAAACGAATGGGAAGCCAGGGTCAAACACTAACTGCACCTCTAAGAATGAAAAAGTGCCTCAAATAAGATAAGAAAACGGATGGGAAGCCAGGGCCAAACAATAAGTGCACCTCTAAGAATGAAGAAGTGCCTTAAATATGATAGGAAAACGGATGGGGAGTCAAGAACAAACCCTAACTGCACCTCTAAGAATGAAGAAGTGCCTTAAATAAGATAAGAAAACGGATGAGGAGCCTGGGCCAAACACTATCTGCACCTCTAAGAATGAAGAAGTACCTTAAATAAGATACGAAAACGGATGGGGAGCCAGGGCCAAACACTAACTGCACCTCTAAGAATGAAAAAGTGCCTTAAATAAGATAACAAAACGGATGGAAGCCAGGGCCAAACACTAACTGCACCTCTAAGAATGAAGAAGTGTCTTAAATAAAATAAGAAAACGGATGGGATGCCAGGGCCAAACACTAATCACACCTCTAAGAATGAAAAAGTAACTTAAATAAAATAACAAAACGGATGAAGAGTCATGGTCAAACACTAACTGCACCTCTAAGAAAGAAGAAGTGCCTTAAATAAAATAAGAAAACAGATGAGGAGCCAAGGCCAAACACTAACTGCACCTTTTAAGAATGAAGAAGTGTCTTAAATAAAATAAGAAAACAGATGAGGAGCCAAAGGCCAAACACTAACTGCACCTCTAAGAATGAAGAAGTGCCTTAAATAAGATGAAAAAACTGATGGGGAGCCATGGTCAAACAGTTAATGTACCTCTAAGAATGAAGAAGTTTCTTAAATAAAAAAGGAAAACGAATGGGGAGCCAGGGCCAAACACTAACTGCACCTTTAAGAATGAAGTAGTGCCTTTAATAAGATAAGAAAACAGATGAGGAGCCAGGGCCAAACACTAACTGCACCTCTAAGAATGAAGAAGTTACCCTAAATAAAATAAGAAATAGGATGAGGAGCCAGGCCCAAACACTAACTGCACCTCTAAGAATGAAGAAGTGCCTTAAATAAAATAAGAAAACAGATGAGGAGCCAAGGGCCAAACACTAACTGCACCTCTAAGAATGAAGAAGTGCCTTAAATAAGATGAAAAAACTGATGGGGAACCATGGTCAAACAGTTAATGTAACTCTAAGAATGAAGAAGTTTCTTAAATAAAAAAGGAAAACGAATGGGGAGCCAGGGCCAAACACTAACTGCACCTTTAAGAATGAAGGAGTGCCTTTAATAAGATAAGAAAACAGATGAGGAGCCAGGGCCAAACACTAACTGCACCTCTAAGAAAGAAGAAGTGCCTTAAATAAAATAAGAAAACAGATGAGGAGCCAGGGCCAAACACTAACTGCACCTCTAAGAATGAAGAAGTGCCTTAAATAAAATAAGAAAACAGATGAGGAGCCAAGGGCCAAACACTAACTGCACCTCTAAGAATGAAGAAGTGCCTTAAATAAGATCAAAAAACTGATGGGGAGCATGGTCAAACAGTTAATGTACCTCTAAGAATGAAGAAGTTTCTTAAATAAAAAAGGAAAACGAATGGGGAGCCAGGGCCAAACACTAACCGCACCTTTAAGAATGAAGGAGATGCTTTTAATAAGATAAGAAAACGGATGGGAAGCCAGGGTCAAACACTAACTGCACCTCTAAGAATGAAGAAGTTTCTTAAATAAAATAAGAAAACGGATGGGGAGCCAGGGCCAAACACTAACTGCACCTCTAAGAATGATAAAGTGCCTTAAATAAAATAAGAAAACAGATGGGGAGCCAGGGCAAAACACTAACTGCATCTCTAAGAATGAAGAAGTGTCTTAAATAAAATAAGAAAACGGATGGGGAGCCAGGGCCAAACACTAACTGCACCTCTATGAATGAAGAAGTGTCTTAAATAAAATAAGAAAACGGATGGGGAGCCAGGGTCAAACACTAACTGCACCTCTAAGAATGACGAAGTGTCTAAAATAAAATAAGATAACGGATGTGGAGCCAGGGCCAAACACTAACTGCACCTCTAAGAATGATAAAGTGCCTTAAATAAAATAAGAAAACGGGTGGGGAGCCAGGGCCAAACACTAACTGCACCTCTAAGAATGAAGAAGTGTCTTAAATAAGATAAGAAAACGGATGGGAAGCCAGGGCCAAACACTAACTGCACCTCTAAGAATGAAGAAGTGTCTTAAATAAAATAAGAAAACGGATGGGGAGCCAGGGCCAAACACTAACTGCACCTCTAAGAATGAAGAAGTGTCTTAAATAAAATAAGAAAACGGATGGGGAGCCAGGACAATTCCTCGAGCCATTCTGTAATATCGTAAACAATGGGGAAGATTTTAAGAGTAAAACGGATTGGGAGCCTATTCAGTAGGCAGTCTGGTAACTGCCTACTGGATAGGGGAAGGTGTTTTAAGCAAGGAAAGAGGCGAGGTCCCTAGGACCCAGCTTGTAGGACTCCAAAGCGGGATTCGGCACGTCCGGAGCAGTCAATTTACCAATGAACCGATTGAGATCGGGGTTTGAGATGGAACCGAAGTGGGTGAAGAACTCTTCCAGAGACACCCAGGGAATTCACGTACACGAACACTACGGTCTCTCGAAGGGAAACAAGTAGTGAAAATGAGATTGTACGCCTACTATACCGCGCCATCCGGCCCTCGCATCGTGGAAGAGACCACCCATACCAATCGCAGAATGAAATTCACGCAATAATCAGAATGATAATCGTCAGTAAGCACAAAGACACTAGAAGTCGGCTCTCGCTCGGTCAGGGGGTCAGGGTGGGTGTGAGGGGGTACCTGTGTAATATTGTTTTTTTTACTCCAACCAGAGAAGGTGTAACCCTCTGTGAAGCCCCCGGATGTGGCTGCCCGCCTCGCGTTACTGAAGGGGAGGGGGGAGGCCCTCGTACTCCCTCGGTAGTGCTTCGGGATAGGGAGAATTGATATGTTGTCTTTTGAAGACGGAAAAGAGAATGATAGCGGCGTCGCGATTGCCTTTGAGCTTCCCTAGCCCCGCAGGGGTAGACACAGCTTATCTGCCAATGGGCGGGCAGCTCGTAACGGTGGGCATGTTTGCGCGTTCACTTTTGCTTGGGGTCGAGCCCGGCACCTTGGCGTCAGAAATCTAACACTAGGTTCACTAGGAGAGCGAGAAGAGCTGCCACACGGGATTCTGAATTACAAGGGAATAGCTAGGATGGGTGCGACAGGGACTTCTATAGAGAGGATGGAGATGACAAGGATCGCTATAATAGTGTTGGGGATGACCTGAACTTCCGTGGTGGGATAGAGACTCACTGGGACCGGGATACTGGATGACAAGGACTGGTATAATGAGTAACAGGATGACAAGGACCGGTATAATGAGTAAAATGATGACAAGGACGGTTGATATGATGGCAAAGGACCGGTATAAATGGCGAAAGTGCGAGATGAACCGGTATAACGGCTAAAGTGGGATAAGAGCCGGTATAACGGTTGTCAATGTGATAAGGACCGGTATAACGGTGCTGAGAATGAAAAGGACCGGTATAACGGTGCTGAGAATGACAAGGACCGATATAGTAGATAGTAGTATGACAAGAGCGGTATAATGGTTAAAGGAATGACAAGGACCGGTTTAACGGGGAAAATGTGATAAAGACCGGTATAACGGATAAGATGGTAACAAGGACCGGTATAACGAGTAAAAGGATGATAAGCAGCGTTATAACGGTGTTGAGGTGAAAAGTGACTCATAGGACAGGTTTAGGTTATAACTCTAACTGCTATTAAAAGGTTTGGAATCACTAGAAAGAAACGCTAATGTGAGAGAGAGAGAGAGAGAGAGAGAGAGAGAGAGAGAGAGAGAGAAAGAGAAGGACTGATTACATCTCACCGAGCTCTAAATTCGCTGACTCATCGCCAAAAGCAAAGTGCCTCGATGAAGTCACGACCAAAGTTCATTTTGGGGTGGGGGTGGGGGTGGAGTCGGTGCCGTAGGGGGGAGGATTAGTCCCGAGGGGGAGAGGAGCGCATTAAGGGAAGGTGACTCAGAGAGACAAAGGAAACCGATGTTCAATCGGAAAACTAAAATAATGAGAGAGAAAAGAGGCGAAAAGAACAAAGGAAGGAAAAATGGTAAGCGGTTTACCACCGATGTTCACTTATTTGGAAGGGGATTTACCATCGATCTTTACTTAGTTGGTAGCGGTTTTACTACTGGTTTGTACTCATTTGATAGGGGTTTTACCACCAATCCGTATTTATTTATGAGGATTTTACCTCCAATATGGCCACATTACCAAGTTTTGCAAAAGTTTTTTTACACTCGGTTTGTTGATCTTTCGATAGGTGACGTCATCGCCAAGAGGCTCAACGTCAGCCGGACGACCGGACTCATAGTCGCGGGGAGGCTTAAGAATGGGGCGGACCTCAATGATCGACCTCGTTTAGGCAGACCTCAATGATCGACCTCGTTTAGGCAGACCTCAAGTTGTAAGTCGTTTGGGAGTGAGAAAGGCCTTCGAAAGTACTCCTAAGCTCAAAATGACGGTGCTCCTGTAGAAGAAGAACATCTCGGTGGCCAAAGTGTCCAGGGCATTCAAGGAAGAGCTTGAGGTGCGTGGAAAGGCTTCCGCTCACTGACCGTATGCGAGACCAACGACTTGAAAATTCATGGCAATCGAATTCTTATTTTTACGAATGAAAAAAGTTCAAGGTCGATCCGGTGATCAACAGGCAGATTAACCGTGTGGTAAGCCTCGGCCAGGACGTCTCCGAGGTCCGCTACATGACTACGACATTGCACTCGGCCTCCGTGTTAGTGCTCGGCGTCGTGACATCGAATGGCGAGAAGATGCCGCCAGTGTGGTTCGAGGCCGGTTACAGACTCACCGCAGCCCCTTACAGGGACATCTTGGCCACGAGATTCCTGCCCTGGGTGTGAAAGATCACGAAGAAGGCGGATTACGTCTTTCAGCAGGACGGTTTCCTGGCTCGTGCTCGCGGCCACATCGATTTATATTATAATTTAAACACATATTTATATGTCAAAACTATAAAACATGTCTTACTGCATCAAAACTATCATTATGTCCTTCGATGAGAGCGTCGTGACGAGTGTAACAGGACTTTTGCAATAACCGGTAGGTAGATTTTTACCACCCATCTTCACTGATCTGGGCTAATTTGGCAATTTTACCATCGATCTGCATTCAATTGTTAATAATTTTCACACCAATATACAGCAGTTTGGTAGGGGTTTACCACCGATATGGATTAATTTTGTCGGCTCTTTTACCACAATTCTGCACTAAATCTAGCGGGGGTTTACCGCCAATCGGCATTAATTTGGAATGGGTTTTTTTTTAGTACCAATCTACAATTATTTGGTAATGGTTTACCACCTATCTGCACTAATCAAATATGGGGGTTTTACCACCGACAAGCAATTATTGGGGGGTTACCACAATTCTGCAATAATGTTGTGGCTGTTTACCACCATTATATACTGATTTTATCGGGAGTTACCACCGATCGGCACAAATTTGGTATTTTTTTATTACCGATATGTAATTATTTTGTAGAGGTTTACCACCTATCTGCGCTAATCTCGTAGGCTTTTTTACCACCGTATGCAATTATTTGGTAGGATTTTACCACCTACCTGCACTAATCTGGTGGGCTTTTTATCACCGATATGCAATTATATGTAAGGGGTTTACCACCTTTTTGCACTAATATGGTAGGATTTGTGGAAAAGTTTGATCGAGATTTTTTACCACCGATATGCACTTATTTAGTAGGCTTATGACCAAATTGCATTAAATAGGTAAATCTGGATTTGTTCGCTGGGGTTTACCCCCTCTCTGCACTAATCTGGTAGGCTTTTTACTCTGATCTTCAATTATTTAGTAGGAATATACCAGCGATATGCACTAATGTGGTAGGATTGTTAACCACCTATCTGAAATTATTTGATATGGCGTTACCACTGATTTTCACTAATTTGAGAGGCTTTGGGGAAAAGTTGATTTTTTTTTCACCATCGATGTGCATTCATTTCAGGCCTTTTACCAACGATCTTCATTATATCTGATTAATTCATAAGGAATTACCACCTATCTGCCCTCATTTGGTAGTTTTTTTTACCACAAAGACTGACTGCTATGATGGTGTTGGTGATGGCAGGTAATGATATACCTGCGATGGAAACGACAATTACTGATGTAAAGGGTTTGCGAATACAAGGACTGTTAGTGTGAGATTGGAGATAAGAAGAATGGCAAGGACCTATGTAAAGGGTTTGCGAATACAAGGACTGTTAGTGTTAGATTGGAGATAAGAGGAATGACAAGGAGTGATAGAAAGGGTTTGCGAATGACAAAGACTGATGTAAATGGTTTGCGAATACAAAGACTGTTAGTGTGAGATTGGAGATAAGAGGAATGACAATGACTGATTTAAAGGGTTTAGGAATACATGGAGTGTTAGTGTGAGATTGGAGATAAGAGGAATGACAAGGACTGATGTAAAGGGTTTGCGAATGGCAAGGACAGTTATTGTGAGGTTGGATATAAGAGGAAGGACAAGGACTGATGTAAATGGTTAGCGAATGACAAGGGCTGTAGTGTGAGATTGGAGATAAGAGGAATGGCAGGACTGGTGTAAAGGGTTTGCGAGTACAAGATATGTTAGTGTGAGATTGGAGATAAGAGGAATGACAAGGACTGATGTAAACGGTTTGCGAATGACAAGGACAGTTATTGTGAGATTGGATATAAGAGGAAGGACAAGGACTGATGTAAAGGGTTGGCGAATGACAAGGTCTGTATTGTGAGATTGGAGATAAGAGGAATGACTGGACTGATATAAAGGGTTTAGGAACACAAGGACAGTTAGTGTGAGATTGGAGATAAGAGGAATGACAAGAACTGATGTAAAGGGTTTGCGAATGACCAGGACTGTTGGTGTGTGATTGGAGATGATAGGAATGACAAGGACTGATGTAAAGGGTTTGCGAATGACAAGGACTGATGCAAAGGGTTTGCGAATACAAGGACTTTTAGTGTGAGATTGCAGATAAGAGGAATGACAAGAACTTATATAAAGGGTTTGCGAATGACAAGTACTGTTAGTGTGAGATTGGAGATAAGAGGAATGACAATGACTGATGTAAAGGGTTTGTGAATACAAGGACTGTTAGTGTGAGATTGAAGATAAGAGGAATGACAAGGAGTGTTGTAAAGGGTTTGCGAATAAAAGGACTGTTAGTGTGAGATTGGAGATATGAGGAATGACAAGAACTGATGTAAAGGACTTGCGAATGACAAGGATTGTTAGTGTGAGGTTGGAGATAATAGGAATGACAAGGACTGATGTAAAGGGTTTGCGACGACAAGGACTAACTAAGTATTCTCTTTCATTGTCATTTTTAACCTTCACTATTCCTGCTATTTGTCATCCTTAACCTTCACTCTCCCCGTTCTTTGTCACACTTAACCTTCAATTACTTTTCTTTTGTCACTCTTGATCTTCACTATTTCTGCTTTTTGTCATCCTTATCCTTTACTGTTCCTGTTCCTTGTCATCTTTAATCTTCATTATTCCGCTTCTTTGTCATTTTTAAGCTTCCCTATTCCTGTTAGTTTTCATTTTTAACCATCACTATTCCCGTTCTTTTTCATCTGTTCTTTGTCATCCTTTACCTTCACTGTTACCGTTCTTTGTCGTATTTAACCTTTACTATTCTCGTTCTTTTTATTTATACACTTTTTATCCTGTTTGTCCATATGCGTCCTTCAGTGCGTCATAAATCTCTCTTTGGTGCCTTAAAGTTAGTTCAGGTTTCTGCCTCTAAGCGAGCAAACTTGACGAACCCTTTGACTCTCCGTTGATCTCCCACAACCCTAGCACTCCGTGGTCTGTAGGTTTTGTCTTGGTTTACAGGTGTCTGGCTTGTTGTGAATGTGTTGTGTTGTGCCAGTTCCTGATGTTTCTGGGTGAAAATTTCTTTGTTGCTCAAACTGGGCAGTATTTGCACAGTAGATGTTACCTTGGAGGAAATTCACCTTTTCGGAGCCATGCCAGAGTGACCCCAAATTAGCTGGAGGGGTTGACATCTTCTGAGTTTAATACCCGCGGATCGGCATTTGAGGGCAGGTTATGACAGAGAGATTGGAACGATGCTTATGAAGGTAGTGGGCACAATGAGGTATGTGCTCTTAGGGATTGGATTCCTGAGGTCTGGGTTCTTAGGGGTTGGATTCCTGAGGTCTGGGTTCTTAGGGGTTGGATTCCTTGTAGTTTCTCAGTGAAGTATTGCAGCTGTTTATTCGGGGATGGTCGGGACCTTTATGTAGTAGTGGGGTGTTGTAGGTTGCGTATGTTGCAGGGGAGTTGCGGTCAGTGGAAGTGTGGAGGATGTCTATGGGCAGGAATTTGGGGGGTAGTGGGTTAAGATGTTGCGGATACATTCTATGGTAGGAGTTATTGCTGTGTTTTTGTGTCTTTTGTGTCTGAGTGTGTGGTGAGAGATTAGATGCCCAAATCTTACCTAAGTAGGTGAATGGTAAGCGTGGCTAGTGTTGGCATGTGTTGGATTCCTTGGATTGCTGAATGTGGAGACTGTGAGTCGTGGAGGTAAGGGTTGTTAAAAGGAAGTCGATTGTTTGATAACTTGTTGTGGTAGTTGTTTATTTTGTACTCGTTGGTGTAGTTCTTAAGTAGAGTAAAAACTTCAGGTTCACATGTAGTCAGTTGGAATTTTATGAATATGGAAGTAGATCTTGACCTGCTTGGGTGTAGTATGTGTGTAGGGGGATGATAGGAAAGTCATAATGCTAGCATTTTTTTGTAGTTGTAGTGTTAAGTATTTCATATGTGATCTCTTGTTGGTTACTCCAGTTTCTTCCCCTCTCTCTCTCTCTCTCTCTCTCTCTCTCTCTCTCTCTCTCTCTCTCTCTCTCTCTCTCTCTCTCTCTCTCTCTCTCTCTCTCTCTCTCTAACACACGCGTGCTTCAATTCATCGATGCACATGGACGAAGGCACACAACCCACCTCTCGTAAGCGAAACTTCAACGTAGCAACGAAAGTGCGAAAATTAAACACGAACCAGAGACTCGCTAAGAAGAGGAAACTGATAAAACAACACCGGCCCTGAGAGATGTCTTCTATCAGTTATCGAAAGATGACAAAGCAGCAGAAACGGGTATAAAAGGCGACGCCAAATCCATCCGAAGTAACTCGTATTGGCGCGTCTCCACACCGAGTCTCCCTCAGTCACATCAACCAAGCTCAAAATGACCATTGACGGAACCTACACTTTAGAGAAGAATGAAGGCTTGGATGTCTTCCTTAAGACCCTTGGTAAGATTTAAATCTAATAATATTTTTGAAGAACTAATTTTTATTTGGGTTATTATAATAAAAATTGTAGAATTAAGCGATAATGACCTGAAACCATTTTTTTTTTAAACTGTCCCAGGTCTAAAGTATTTTTAGTTTAGCTTCTTTTCATTCTTCTTTTATGTATTAAATCTACATCATCCGTAAATTTAAATCAATTATGCAAATATAAACAATGAAGAAAAACTGGTAAGGTGTTTTACACCGTTCTCATTTAAGATGCCTTATATTTCTGTTGCTCGACCTACGATTTACCGTGGGCTCCGAACCATTAGTACTCGTATCTTCTGTGTATAAGAATCGCAGTGAAATCGACCTGAATCGAGATTCCATCTGGTGACTTGTCACACCTGATGCAGCTTAACTTCTCTTTGTTTATTAGCTGTGGCCAATAAACAATGATAAGTTGCTTCCATTGCTCAAAATGTGACGTAAGCAAAACCGAAAAACAGAACTTCCTCA
This sequence comes from Ceratothoa steindachneri, assembly GCA_963969495.1. Classification (NCBI taxonomy): domain Eukaryota; kingdom Metazoa; phylum Arthropoda; class Malacostraca; order Isopoda; family Cymothoidae; genus Ceratothoa; species Ceratothoa steindachneri. The sequence continues at coordinate 190,643,780 of OZ018317.1, forward strand.
CTTCTAAAAAAATGTTTACTTAGCCTAAAATGACCTAAATTGGATTTAAAATGCATATGTATGTATTTTAATGGCTGAATAGCTATTAGTTAGCTTAAAAAAGTTCGTAGACCTAAAATTAACCAATACAAACAAATTGAAATAAAAATTAGGACGTTAACACAGAAATGTAATCTCCGGTCGAGCCTATTGTCGCCAGGAACCATAAAAATATACCTGACTTCCAAAAATAAACTATCATTGGAAATAATGTCAATTCATACTAGAATATGTACTAGAACGAAACATTTTTTAGTAATTTACTTTGTATTTTTTTGGGGGGGGGTGATTATTTTATTTGTAAGGTTTGTTTTTCTTTCCTTAAAAGGCCTCAAGGAAGAAAAAATTCAATTGATGGTGGCTGCTAAACCCATCATGACTTTGGCTTTAAAAGGAGATAAGCTTGACATCCAGGCCAAGATCGGAGACCAAACTGTCCACAATGTTCTCACCATTGGTGGAACCTCCATATACAAGATGGTTACTGGCATCGAAGTCGAGGTAATCAAACTATACTTGACTCAAGGCAGAAAGAAAGCTTACACTATTTCATCTTATCCTATTTGACATGAAATTCCCAGTTATTTCGATTTTACGGGACAATAGGGTTGTAATTGGTACCCAGTGGCGGCTGTTAATTTTTTTATTTAACGATGGCAAAATCCAACTTTTCTATAATAATCCTTTCTATTTTCCTAATATCTACTTCCCTCTGTAATGGGAAATTAGGGGACTATTTCAAAGTATAAATTTACCTCAATAAGAACCATTCGTAGACATTTGCTTTTCAAAGGTATTCCAAGGTACATCACTAATCTTTTAATCATAATATCTTCTCAAAGCTTATATGATTATATTATTAAGGGAATTAATCAAAGGAATCTTTTGATTTGTAGATCTCCCTTACTATGTCTGGAAACTCTGGCAGAGGAACTTTCAAACATGCAGCCAAGAGCGGTCAATTCAGCATGGATTTCACCGACAGCCACGTTACTGAGGTGAGCAAAACGGGCTTTTTAAGAAGAAAAGAGTTGATTTCCTTAATGTAAAAAAGACGAACTTATCAGCAAACGCAAGCAAAGTCCTGCAAGACTTGAGTTACACTTTGATTTCAGTAAATAATTTAGTAATAAAGAGAGCCTAATGCTTTTCTGTACTCCTCACATTGTTGATATAGACTTGTATATTTTGCTTGTCGTAGTTTGCTTCCAACTACAAGTCATTCAGCCAATAGTCACAATTTTCTCTGAGAATAACAAATAATTTAAATAAATTGAACATTATATGGAATATAGACTTATAGCAATATTTTTGAAAGGTAGTTTGGAATTATTATCTCTGTTCTCACGCGCTTGCTTTCACTCGGGGATGGATTTAGGCATAGGCAATATAGACAGTCGCCTAGGCAGCATAAATTGCCGCGCGAAAAAGTGACCACCACCCGAACACATATATGCACAATGGCATATGTGTGTAGTTTTAAGTGTTAAAACCATACACTCAATAAACAATTTAGTTTGTGCTAATTGTTGAAGTGTTTGTTTATGATTCTTTTGTTCTATATGTTGGAAGGTGGGTCTCACTCCAAAGGGAGGGGGGGAGACTGAAAGAGGGTTTCGTCCAGGGCACCATATAGGCTGAGACCACCACGGCTTTCTCTCTATTTATATTCTTTCTCGATAGGTTTTCACCGTTGACGGACATTCCTGCAAACGAATCTACAAGAGGAATTAAAAATATTGGATCATAGACCTGTAACCAAATATTCTATTTTTGTATGATGGAAATTTTACTTTGATCATTCATAATTGCTGAAAAAGTAAAATAAAATATTAAATTACTTCAAACTTTACATTCCCCTTCAAATCACTGAAACAGTATTGTATTTAGAAGCGTCAGTAACTGATTGTACGTTACATTTGTTCTCTTGAGTTCATTGCAACATAAAATGCCATTCACATTTCGAGTTCCTTATTGCTAAGTAGACTTGAGCCTTACTTAGAAAAGTAGGCCACAAATAAGAGGAGGACTTCTCTCCTTACATCATATCTATAGGACCAAATTATCAATTTCTAAGGTCTTCTCTACCTGTAGATAAGGGTCTTAAACAGAGACGCCCGAGAGATTGTCCAAGCAAAAATATGATAATATCGATTGAAATTTGCGAACTTCCAAACATATTAACCAGTAAATTTATGGTACCCCTTGCAAGATAAGGCGTGGACTCGTTCATAACAATGCAATTAGTAGTAACTGATATAATCAAGGCTTTCAATGGACAAGAAGGCAAACAAGCGAAAAAAGAAAGTGACGAAATCGTATAAGGCAGCGAGTAATAAGAGATCTGTAAAAAATGTAGTGGAGCTACAAACAACGAAAAGAGTAGAAAATATAAAGCCCCGGAAATTTCTTTAATCATTGGGGCCTAGAGGGGGAACAACTGCGCCTAATGCGATCCAGTGGGCTTACCATTCCTTCAGGTTGAGGAAAAACAGCGCCCTCTGTATCAACGAACCTTACCAGCAAGCAATAAATACAGAAAATACCAGAAAGGCACAGAAATCATGAAATACAACAATCACCTCTCTTCATCAGAGAAAAGCACTTAAATCCTGCAGTACAATAATCACTTTTCGCCATCAGAGAAAGGCACAGAATCCTGGAGTACAATAATCACTTCTCGTCATCAGAAAAAGGTGCCTAAATCCTAGGGTACAATAATCACTTTTCGCCATCAGAGAAAGGCACAGAATCCTGGAGTACAATAATCACTTCTCATCAGAAAAAGGTACCTAAATCCTAGGGTACAATAATCACTTTTCGCCATCAGAGAAAGCACCTAAATCCTGGAGTACAATAATCACTTCTCGCCATCAGAGAATTGAGGTTGCTGAAGGCAAATTAATAGCAAGATATTTGCTAAACCTGAGAAATCACATTGTCAAAATCTACCCAGTCGCTACCATGGAAACAGGTTGGGAACACGGTTATTTTCCGAATCTGCTGAAGCATATACAAAAAGGACACCCCACCAAACCCATTTACACTTAAATCAAGATGTGTAACACTGAAGTCAATAATAAAAGGACATGCCTACATACAATCAAGAAAACTGAACACTGACTTCTAAAGTGGACAAGTTCTCAAAGTTTAATAATAATCGTCAATTTCCAGCACTTTCCCACGAAGTGTGGCCCACGTGCTTCAATGCCACAAAACTACCCACCCCTTTATGCCCTGTCGAGCACAAAGTTACCCACTATTTGTCCACGCCGATGGCACCTCATGGTGATGCAGGGTGCTATATGTTGTAGCATCTCGCCCAAGCAGGCTTCATGCCTCTGCAGATAGCTCTAAGTACACCCCTCACAATCCCCCTTCGTGCACAGTTATCGTACAAAGTATCAACCACTGACTCATATCTTAGCCCTATCTCTCTCACGCACTCATTCACCCAATCACCCCACCTCTTACACTGTCTTTCAGTCCCTCGCACACCCTACCCCCCCTCATATATTTTAATAAGTTTATTTCCACCTCCTTCTTCTTACTAGCTTATTTCCCCTCCGCGCACTCTAAGTACAATAACGAACCATAATAATCCACCAAAACGCTACTTCTTTCATTACACGTTTATCAGTTCAGTCCATTAAATCGAGTAGTCTTAAAAAGTGTTATTATAGTTGCATAAGCAAGAAAAACTATATATAAAATGAACAGCAGTGGGTTCAGTAATGACCCCTGATGTACTTCACTAGCGACTGGTGCCCAGTCTGTGCTCGCCCTATTTATAACAACCAGTTGTGAACGATTTGACAACCAGTACTCTATCTATTCTAGTATTTGTCCTCTTATTCTGTGCGCTCTAAGTTTCAGCGGCTTCAAAGGCTTTTTGAAAGTCTAGTTAAATGATATCTACTGCTTTGTTGTCATCGTAAATGGAAATCATTTTATACAAAAATACAGGAGGTAAACACGAGCTTCCTTGCCGAAGTGTTGTATCTTCCAAGATTAAGTTAAACTCGAGATGACTCGCTAACCTATCTCTAATTATCGATTCTAAGAGTTTGCCAATTACTGACTAACTGGACGGAAGTTACTAGAATCGGATGTCTCCCCTTTTGTTAATATTGGCGCAACATTACTGAGACTACTTCTTCCTTGATTGATCGGTTTGATTCAGTACACAGTGGTTTTAATAATTCGTTTTTTAACCCCTTAAGGTAAAGTGGGCAAACTCAATCAGGTCCAGAAGCTTTTGATCGTTTTTTCTTGTTTATGTATATAATAATTATTTCCCTTGATTTACGAGGGTGTCGGAGAGAACATGATGAGTGTGTGAGACAGAAATGGGTGTTCATAGACGGGGCTTGTGAGAAGGTGTGTTTAGGGGCATTCCTCCAAGATTTGAACCAAGATTGGGTGAGATTTTCCTCACATAACACTCCATTACTATGAATGACTATTTGGCGTGGACAAAATTATGGGTATTTTTGCGTTTAATAAGGTCTAAGAGCCTTGGATTTTTTAACCTACTTCCTCCTAGTGGTCAAGAAGTTGATGGTTTATGGAGCTCTTTTGACAACCTGTTGTTACTCGATCCTCTGAAACTTGAAATTCCGTCATCTCAAGCTTGCCACTCGGTCCTCTACTCTTGAGACTCGATCCTCTCCCGATTGATACTCAGTTATCTCCTGATCTACAGTCGGTCTGCTCCAGCTTGACACCCGGTCGTATCTCGCTTGAGATTAAGTCCAATCCACCTTGAAAGTCGGTCCTTTTTTGCTTGATACGTGGTCGTCTCTCGTTTGAAAGTCGTCCCTCTCCAGCTTGATACTCGGCCCTCTCCGCTTTGACACTCGGGCCTCTAACTCTTGAGACTCGTTCCCCTCCTCTCGTGTGACAGATAGTCCTTTCCCGCTTGACATTCGGTCCACGTTTGCGTGATATTCGGTCCTCTCCCTCTTTACACTCGATCCTCTCTCGTTTTACAGTCGGTCTAATCCCGATTGACACTCAGTCTAATCTCGCTTGAGACTCGGTCATATACATCTTGACACTTGTTTCTCTTCCGTGTGACAGTTTGCCATCTCCTGCTTGACACTCGTTCCTCTAAAGCAGTGGCTCCCAAACCCAGCGTTGTGACCCAAAGGAGGATAGCAAGGAGGCTCCTGATGGTCGCGGGTTGGCTACAAAAAAATAAAAATAAATAAATATATAAAATAGAAAGAGAAATGTTAGGAGTAAAAATAGTTCAAACATAATTATTAATATCATAATTGTGGAATATAAATCGTCATTCATACTGGGACAGGAAAATAGCTGTGAGAAATAAAATACGATAAATGAAGGTAGAATAAGACATTTAGGAATATGATCGGGTCCAATACTTATACTGTACGCCAAGGCGGCTGGAGCTTGACTCGATCTGTTTCCTCAGAATCTTACGTTCTGACGTAGCTGTCTTAGTGGATATACGTGCGTATCACGTAAGTTTTATTTGCATTTATGGAGGGTTTTTTTTACTATGATTGTCAGCTAATTCAGGAGTAGAATATTAATAGTCTAATAAAGAAGAAACAGCATAAGCTTGTAAATTTTAACTCATTAAAGAAATTTGCTAAATATAAGGTTATTGCTATGACTGGTGTGAGAAGGTTGGCAATTTATACTTGTATGTTTTATGTCTGAAGTAATGTACATTGAGTATGTGGGTGAGCGTTTATGTCACCTTATTAATAAGTAATTTAGAACAGTGTATGGTATATATATAATTGAATAACTCCCAAAGTAGCACGTGAGGTTAGCATATATATATATATATATATATATATATATATATATATATATATATATATATATATATATATATATATATATATATATATATATATATTTATTTATATTTATATATATATATATATATATATATATATATATATATATATATATATATATATATATATATATAGTAGGAATATGAAGCCCCAGGAGATTACACTAATCATTTATTGGCCAGACGTTTCGGACCTTCGCTAGGATCATCTTCAACGACTGTATCGACTAATGAGGAGAAATATTAAAATATTAACGATAACAGTTAAACAGTTAGAAACATGCATTATATAATGGTTAAAAAAACGGGGGGAGGCAAGGTAAATCAATAAAATTGACAATTATTGAGATGAAAGTAAAACACAAATAACAATATATAGAATTAATTGATACTATCCAGTGTAATTTGAAAAAATAATAGGAAGAAGAGAAGTTTTACAATAAACTGACTCGAATATTAAAAATTAAAGGTGACTGTAATAAACAACAAAATAACCTATTATATTAAATTATAAACAAAAAACAAAACAGAGGGACTAACCTTTATCGTAGGAGTTGTGAAATCAACTAATTAACGATATAAAAATTACTTACAAGATTTGTTCTGTTAGTCGGTTGGATAGTTAATGTATTGAACTGTTGGTTTGTTATATAGTGAATAGTTTAATTAAGGAGGAGTAATTATTTAGGTTTGGATTTATTTTATTGATGTACAGTGACTCTAAGATTTTCAAATCGAGAGAAGTTAATGCTGAAGATAAGATGGTAAGTGAATCAGAATTAAGAGGATGATGGTGATACTCAGAGTGTTGAAAGATGGAAGAGGCTTCAGGTTTAGAAATGGCAATAAGAGTCCTGTGAGAGAAACCTAAGTGCTTTGCGATCCTGCATTTGAGTTGTAAGCCAGTTTGGCCTACATAAGGACTGTGGCCGGTCGTACATGTATAATTGTAAACTATACAGGATCACAAGCTCCTTATGTAGAAAGAAAGAATTCAATGAAACAGGGTTGGAATTCACACAAATGAATTTGCATTGAGGAAAATGATTATTGAGAGTAGAGAGAACGAGCTTGTTAAACTTGGATGTCAACTTCTCGAGATGGGGTAGTCTAAGGAAAACCTTCTGCTTAGAAACAATAGTAAGAAAGGGTCGAGGATAATATATTTTGGATTGAAATTTGGATACGGCCTGATCGAAGATGAAATCGGGATAATAATTAAATTTGAAGAAATTCATTAAATAAGTCAGTTCTTCATGAAAAGATAACCAGTTAGAGCATATATGGTAGGCTCTGAAAATTCGGCTTTTAATGCTGGATAATAAAACTAACCTGGAGAGATACTTAAAAAATGTGTACCCAACCTAGTGGTGGTAGGTTTTCTGTAAATGGATTGTAGAGAAATCGATATCCCACCCTCAAAACTGATGCCCTGTTCGGTAACCGCAATGTCCTGGCATTGGCGGCGTAACCCCATTACTTAACCGCTTGAGAAAAAGAGTGTTCAAAATGGCAGGCAAGAAAGGTCCAGCAGCGCTAAAATTCACGTGTGCCACATGAAAGAAGGAGAAGTGGTGCGTTGACTTCCCGGAAGGCTGCTATGCGAAATGCCACCCAGGCAGTGCATGCACCACTTGCATTTTAAAGAAGGAAGTGAAGGAAGTAGTCGCCTACTACAGGGAAAGAACTACAGACCTCGAACAGAAAATCGAGAGGCTCAAGGAGGAGCACTCCCACCAGATCCACAGGCTTGAAGAGAAGTTAAACGAGCTCTCGAGTCCTGTGGCAAACACCACCTCTGCAGAGAGCCCGAATGTGGCAGAGACGCCAAAAGAAAAAAAAAGAAAAAAAAAAGACGAAAAAGGGAAAGAAGAAAGAGAAAGAGAGAGAAATAGAAGAAGAAAAGGATGACAAGGGGGAAAAGATGATAGAGAAGAAGAAGAAGAAGAAGAAGAAGAAGAAGAAGAAGAAGAAGAAGAAGAAGAAGAAGAAGAAGAAGAAGAAGAGGAAGAAGAAAAAAGAAAAGCCTGAAAAGACCATGACGGGGAAGAGAGAGGAATCGGAGAGCTTGCCTCCAAAAATAAAGAATCCGAGATCAGCAGGCAAATGTGCCAGGGTCATCCTCGTGGGTGATTCCCAGGCACGGGACCTGCAGCCCCTGCTAGCGGCCCGCCTTCGCACAAGCGTTAAGGTAAGCTGCCTACCAGGATGTGGTAACCACCACATCAGAGTAGAGGCTAAGAAATCACAGATTTCTGAGAGCTCAGTCGTTGCTCTTTTGGTCAGTGGAAACGACTTCTACCTGAGAGGAGGTAGGGTAGGCCCTACAGATAAAATCCTCCACACGCTCATGGGTGCCGTGGACGACTGTGGGCTGAAAACCCGCAAACGCGTGGTAGTCGGGATGCTCCCAAGGAGAGGTCCAACACGGACCGCTCACTCGATGAATGTGTCTTTAAACCGGCGCCTGGCAGATTTGTGTACGGCAGAGGGGGTCTTTTTTGTGGACCCGTACCGCACCTTTTATGGTAGAAATGATCTCTACCAAAGGGATGGGGTACATCTTTCCTTTAAAGGAAAGGCCTTTCTGTCAAACATGATCCAAGATGTCGTAGAGAGGACCGAAAGGAGTATCCGGCCCAGAGTGAGGGCGGACGTACGCCAGTACGCCCGTGTCACTTCAGGAACGACCTTCTCAGAGGTCGCAAAAAGGGGTGCCTCGCCAACAAACAAGCCGGGAAACGGAAGAGCGTAGGGAGTCCTACAGTCGGGGACTCCCTGAAAGTTCTTCTATCCAATGGGAGGTCAATCAAGGAAACTTGACTTGAGAAGAGCAGACTTTGCAAGCCTTCGTGCTGGGCTGACTGATGTAAGGCTAGCGGTATGCGAAGAGGTTGAGGATTCGTGGAATAATTTCAAAAATAAATTCATGAGTCTTCAATCTAGTTGCATCCCTCTAAAATGCCTCCGTCGGTCTTCTGTTCAACCAAAGTGGTTTAATCGAGAAATCGGCCAACTGCTTAGGGAGAAGAGAAATGCGTACCGGCGATCGAAAATCTCGGGTGCCTTTGACGAGTACCGGAGGCTAGCCAGGAGAGTGAAGTCCAGCATAAGGGCGGCTAAGCGTACTGAGGAACTCCGAGTGGCGAGACTCTGCAAGGAGAATCCCAAGGAGTTCTTCGGCTATGTAAATAGCCGTAAACCAATCTATCGTAGGATTGGGCCCTTAGTGGACGAGGAGGGTGCATTAACTCACTTAGATGCAAAAAATGCTAACCTTCTCAATGACTATTCTCCTCAGTGTTTACTAAAGAGTGTGGTCCCATCCCCCAGCCACGTAGTCCTACTCGGGGGAAAAGCTGGAGGCAATGGACTTCACCGAAGGAGAAATAAAGAAAAAGATCGCTGACCTAAAGACGAATAAGTCCTTTGGACCGGACGGGTTTCTACCCAAGGTGTTGAAGGAAGTGTGCGATGAAGTATCACGACATCTGTGCGCTATCTTTAACATGTCAATCCGGACCGGATGCGTTCCTAGAGACTGGCTTGAGGCGGAGGTGACTCCGATCTTCAAGAAAGGAGACCACAGCCATCCGTCAAACTACCGACCTATCAGTCTGACTTCGATAGTCAGTAAACTCATGGAAAGCATGGTGGACAAAATGACGTCGTATTTAGAGTCAAACCTGCTACTGAGGAGTTCCCAGTACGGCTTCCGAAGGCAACGGTCATGCCTGACGAACCTTGTGGAATTCTTCCACTTCGTTTTCAGTGAGCACGATCAGGACAAGGCGGTGGATGTGTTTTACTTAGACTTTCAGAAAGCCTTTGATAAGGTACCACACCGCCGCCTTCTCCGGAAAGTGTGAGCGCTGGGCATAGACGGAAAAGTAGCCGGCTGGATCGAGAACTGGCTAAGTGGCAGACGGCAACGGGTAGTGGTAAATGGACAGGCTTCTGAGTGGGTGCCCGTTACTAGCGGGGTGCCTCAAGGTTCTGTCCTGGGACCACTACTATTCATCATCTACGTCAACGTCATAGACGGTGACATAGTTGCCAAGATTTCCAAATTAGCCGACGATACGAAGCTTGGTATGAACGTTGCAAAGGATGGAAATACTGCCCGCCTGCAGGAAGATCTTGGGAAGATTGGGGAGTGGTCGGACACGTGGCAAAAGCCTTCTAACGTGAACAAATGAAAAGTAATGCATATCGGCCACAGAAACTCCCAATCTCATTATATCCTTAAGGGCACTGCTCTTGAATCGAGTGACACTGAGAAGGACTTGGGTGTTACTATCACTAGCGACCTCAAGTTCTCGAAACAGTGCATCGAGGCAGAGAAGAAAGCCCAAAGGATGTTAGGCTACATAAAGCGCCAGTTTTGATACCGTAACAAGGAGATAGTACTTTGTCTGTACAACTCCCTCGTTCGGCCGCACCTGGAATATGCCCTACAATTTTGAAGTCCAACGTTTCGAAAGGACATCGCAAGGTTGGAACGCGTACAAGCTAGGGCAACCAAACTGATTCCCTCTATCCGACATAAAAGTTATGAGGATATACTAGGGGAATTAGATCTGTTCTCGCTGGAAACCCGTAGACTGCGTGGTCAGCTCATCGAAGTTTTCAAAATGCTTCGAGGGTTCGACAATGTTGACTACCGGGATATTTTCACACTGAGTGAGAACAGAACGCGCAATCACGGCTTCAAACTTGAACTGAAGCGTTACAACCGCAATATGTGTGGGAACTTTTTCTCCTACAGTATCTGCGGTAAGTGGAACGCACTTCCAGTGGAAGTTGTCAACAGTGAATCTGTTGACCAGTTCAAGTCAAGACTAGACAAAGTCTTGAAAAGTGGCCGTTTAGGGACGCAAAATAATTGAGCAGCCATGTGCCCACTCGATTGCTAGTCCAAAGGTACCCTCTTTGAATGGACCGTAAGGTCTCTTAGGGTACTTCCTTTCCTTGTTACTCCTTGTTACTCCCCTCGCCTCGAATATCACCAGAAAGGTCTCCCACAACCACATAATACACTAATCATCACATTTTGGGTCTGGTGAGTTTAACATTGGTTAAACTGGCAATATTTCCCCTAAGAGTTGGTATTTAATTTCACTTCATAGACGAAATTAAAGGAACGTCGAGCAAAGGTCAGAAGGTGCCTTTAGGGCTAAGTGAAAGACTCTCAAAGAAGCACCGTTAGAAGAGGAGGCTTAATTTCGAAGACCTCATGTCCCCTCCTCCTCCTCCCCCTACCTCCAGTGGGGTGGTGAAGTATATATGCCGATAACTGCAGAAGAACAGGAAGATCAAATTAGTCATCGAGACAACGAAGTCCGGCTAGAAGCCCGGCAACCAACGAAAGGGATATAGAAGAAGCTCATCCTGAACCAGTTCCTGGTGGTCACACCGAAAATTAGCATCTTGTCTAAGGAATATCGAGTTTGCGATCGAGACAACGAAGTCCGGCTCAGTGCCCGGCAACCCTACGAAAGGAACACAGAAGAAGCTCATGCTGAGCTAGTTCCTGGTGGTTACACCAAAAATTTAAGTTAGCTTGTATTGAGAAAAAAACTTAACTATCTCCCATCAGAGAAACCCCCTAATCCGGTTTACAACAAAACCCAGAGATAGTCCTTTCAATTGAGGAATACTCCAAAGTGAACTTCCTCAAACACTCCCCATTCGTCAAAGGATTCACTCGTTTGCTCATCGCTCGGCAATGCGAATTATTCCAAGATTATCCAGAAGATTGGAAGAAGCATACTTTCCCTGTCCCGTTGTTGAAATCATCGTACTAAGACAACGTACTTAACGCCACCCGTCATCCGTACCGATTTCATCTGTGGTTCTTTAATCCTATTCCCGCACCAGACAAACTTCTGGATGGTCTGTGAATACGTCCACGCGTCTGCCCGCAAACAACATTCTTGCGTCTACCTAAAAATTGAGGCTAAGGTCAGTCTCCAACCAGATTCCCTTGTGGTTATTTTTGAAAGATAAATAAAGTCCATTATCTTTTTTTTGAAGGTCAATTAGCGTTCAATATTAAAGTGAACTTTGGGTCAACCATTACTGTATATTCATTTGTGTAATTTAGTAAGCCTCACTTAAACTTGTGTAATTCATAACTGTGTAGTTTGTTTTGTTAGATTTCATTATTTTGTTCATGTAGCAATTAAAGGTCTAGTTTTCTTAGGAGTATTTAATTCAATCCTCGAAACGCTGAGCATGGCACTATAAACCCTCAAAGATTAAAATAACCTAATAATAATATAATATAAGCACTCTTAGAGAAAACTTAATCAAGGAGTTTTGAAGTACGTAACAAACCTATACGTACGTACACCACCACTCGGTCCTTGCAATACCACGACATGGATGTATTATAAGATGAACCTGCTGGAACAACGTTTACATCCAAGAACGAGATTTTGTTGTCCTTTTTTGTTGCTATAGAAAACCTAATGTTAGGATGTTGTTGGCTAATGTAATCGAGAAATAAGGGTGCATGATCCCTGGGCTTAAAAATTAGAAAACAGCATTCTATAAATCTTTTGAAGACAATCTGCTTGAATTCTAGAGGAGAGTTATCCGGCCACCGAGTTTTGTGGTGACACAAAAAGCTGTTGGCAAAGGAGGGACCCAGTGGGGAACCCATAGCCATGCCTTCGTGTTGTAAATAGAGTTCGTTGTTAAAAATAAAAATGGTATCACCCACCGCTAGCTTTAAAGGCTTGAGGAAAAGTTCTTTAGTTACACCCAATATTTCACCCGTATTTTGAAAAAGAATATGTGAAATAATATTAATGGTTTCTTGTACCGGAACATTAGTAAATAATTGTTGATGCATTTCGAATGAAAATGTTTGATGTATGTCAACGCAGGTGGGTCAGGAATGTGTTCGGTGCGAACGTCAGTAATATTAGAGGAGATATCGCTGGATTTAAAGAACTTTTCGATCTCCATGAAAATCAGGTGCGGAAGCAACGTTCTGAAAGACTCTCATACTCTTAATTTTGATTCAGGAAGCAGAAAAATCTCTTATTCCATTAACCACCAATACCTCTGTGAAAAAGGAATTTTCAGCTCTTGTGACGATCAAGACTAAAGCAAGGAACCATCTGGATCGCCAACATGATCTTCGCTGTTTTCTCTCCATCAAAATCAAGCCAAATCTGGACAAACTTGTCTTTAATATGAAGGAACATAATAATGGTAATCACTAAAATACTTTTTTTTCAATTTTTCAATGAACCCGACTCGAAGAGCTAAAAGAAGTTGCCAGCCAAAAGCTTATTTTCTTTTCTTGCTTTTTGTTTCAATAAATTACATTAATATGAAAATGTGCCTTTAATATCCTTCAATCAACAAAGAAATATAAAAATATGTTTATTAAATAACAGTGAATGTCCGTAAAATATATTGGATAAAACGAAATATAGAAAGACTGAAGAAATTATTATATTTATCAGCAGTTAAACTTTTGATGAGAGTCAAAAGTTTGTTTATCTTTGCTTGAGTATGAAGGTTTGCTTCCATTTATCTTGAATAAATATTATATTAAATTTATTAATTAGTAACTTATAATAAAATTCAGTAAACTTTAGTCAATTGGATAAAACTGAAATAATATTTCATCCCTGAGGGTCACCAAGTCAAAATCAATTTGAGTTCAGAGTCACAACAAAAAAGCTTGGGAAACATTGATCTAAAACTTGTCTCTCGGTTCACTATCGCTTGCCACTCACTCACGTTACGCTTGACACTCGGTCCTCTCTCGCTTGATGCACGGTCCTCTCCCAGTTGACACTCTATTCACTCCCGTTGACAAAACGTAACACTCCTGCTTTGCCCTCGGTCGTCTCTCACTTGACTTCTTGTTCACTCACGATTGAAAGTCAGTTCTCTCCCGTTTGACATTCGGTCCTCCCTAGCTTGACACTCGGACCTCTCTAGCTTGAAACACGGTCCTCTCCCGCTTGACACTCGGTCCTCTCCAACTTGACCCTCGGTCCTCTCTAGCTTGACACTCAGTCCTCTGCAGCTTGACACTCGGACATCTCCCGCTTGACACTCGGGTTTCTTGAGGTAGATACTCGATTCTATGCCGCTTGACACTCGATCCTCTCCCGCTTGACACTCAGTCAACTCCAACTTGACTCTCGGTCGACTCCCGCCTGACACTCAGTCCTCTGCAGCTTGACACTCGGACATCTCCCGCTTGACACTCGGGTTTCTTGCGGTAGATACTCGATTCTATGCCGCTTGACACTCGATCCTCTCCCGCTTGACACTCAGTCAACTCCAACTTGACTCTCGGTCGACTCCCGCCTGACACTCAGTCCTCTCCAGCTTGACACTCGGTCCTCGGTAGAGTTGAAGATAAGCTGCTCGGCTGTTAATTTACATTTAAAGATTATTCGTATATGCGTTTGATTACTGGAAGCCGGTTTCAAGCCGGGCTATGAGTTACTATATGGGGGGCTCAGCCCCACCCAATACCACCCGCTCGTTCAGCTCGCGCTCAGGAACAAGTAGTTAGCAGCCGAGCAGCTTTTCTTCAACTTTACCAGGTCCTCTCCCGCTTGACACTCAGTTTTCTCGTGGTATACACTATGTGAGGGTATGGAACGTACATACTCGCATGCCGCCAGACAATCGTGAGAACGGAAGAAATTTGTCGTTTGAGTTGACCTTCGTCTCCTCTCTCTTCCTCCACCCTCCTTCGACATTCTACCGCCCTCCTCCGCCTTCCCCTTGACCTAAGTCGTTATCCGTGCCAAACTTCCCCAACAGGCGACAGGAAGTCTGACGAAAAAAGGCCTATCTCACAGATAAGCCTAAATTCTATTTGCCTTCTTTATGATACTATGGAGATTGTCCAGAAGGCGCTGCAATAAGCGAATTGTCGTATATGGAATCTCTCTCTCGATTTAACACAGTCCGCGGAATAAATGACAACGCCGTTCATCCCTCAGCAGAAGTGTCCCAAACCTACTCGCGTAACCCTCACGTTGAACGAGAGTCGTTGCCGTAACGTATCGACTGCCAACGTGCGGCTGAGTTAACTTGGTCGCTGTCTAAGAGTGATCCTGACGAAAATCCCGCCCCGCAGAGTCTGTGACTAGAAGAATACGCTTTGTTGCTCAACGTAACTTGAGAAAGAAAAAGGAACATACAAATAGTTAATGGAAGTAACTATTTGTTAGTGTCACATCCAGTTAGGAGTGAACTAACCGGAACTGCAGTCAGCAGCCCCGAACCCCTCGTCTTATTCCCCCTCTCCCCGAGAACTCGTGCTAACGCCACCCGAACCACCTCGTCTGGACCTGAGTAGTTGTCTCTCCAATCCATCACAATTAATGGTAATCTGTAAACCCAGTGCTCCTCTATTCTTAAATCACCTATTTAATTAACAGTGATTGATACTCCCATTGAGTCATTATAAATCTAGACGCTTAACGTCAGTGTTATCCTCCCCTCCTTTTTTAAAGAGATTCAAGTGAGTCATTCGCTGATATTATTATTCATAATTGCTATCAACCCGGACTAATCCGTGTTTAATATTTAATCCTTATTTACCTAAATGCCAGTTTAACTATTGCTACTAATTATTATTTTGGTGTAAAGTAAAGTTTATTTTTGTACATGTGTTCATTTGTGGCTCCTCCTTTTTGACATACCCTTGGCAAGACTTTAATTAAGAATCCCTTCGGTTAATTTATTCAACCTGTATTATGCACTCTTAGAATTTAACAATCACAAACCTTTCCCCAGTAACAAGTAAGCTTTTATAGTGAGAATCCTGGCCGTGGCACAACCCGCCTCTACCCAGCTTTAGCACGCTCAGTAGGAATTAAAGCCTATATATATATATATATATATATATATATATATATATATATATATATATATATATATATAATGATCGTAGATTGAGTCATAGGGTCTCAATACCATCGACTCAAACAAAAGCGGTGTTTCCAGATCAAGGACTAGAATAATTATTGGACCAGACTATGAGCCATTCTACGACACACTCACTATATATTTGGAAGTCCGATTGTTTGTGCTGTGAAAGGTGTCATGTCCGGTGCATGAGAGATATTTACAGCACTATAGTTTGCGATTCGGTTTGTCCCTCGTAACTCTCAAAAATGTTGTAGGCATCACCACCTTATTGAATGACCACAGCTACAACACCGAGCGCAACTGCCCCAATTTGTGAGTGCAAGTTTGTGTCCTAAGTCATTCAGACCCCTATTTTTATCTTGTAGCCCTAGGCTACCTTAATGAACTCGTGACCTTGAAGCACTTATTTGCGTCATGAGCAAAGTGAGGGAGATACTTTGGGGGTTTATGTATTGGATGAACCCCTGATAATAAAGAGTTTAAAATTCATGCGAAATCTTCCTCGAATATCTGGTATGTCGTCTGTTCTGACCGCTCTCCTTTACCATTTCCTGGAGAAATGACAAGTTTGAGGTCCAAAACGCCCCAAACTCGAGAACAAGTTCATTAGGTAATACTAGGTTAACTGATCATACGTATTTACGCATATTCTCAAACATTATACATAAAAGCCAACGCGTTTTAGAATTTGGGTCTATCTAAAAATATATTTTCCGGGGATTTAATCGTGAGACTAAACCAACCCCTAAAATAAAAAAAAAATTATATTTAATCCGACTTTTAACCCCCCAGTAACAAGTGGGACTTTTATAGTAAGAATCCTGTCCATGGCACAACCCGCCTCTAACCAGCTTTAGCACGCTCAGTAGGAATTAAAGCCTATATATATATATATATATATATATATATATATATATATATATATATATATATATATATATATATAATGATCGTAGATTAAGTCATAAGGTCTCAATACCATCGACTCAAACAAAAGCGGTGTTTCCAGATCAAGGACTAGAATAATTATTGGACCAGGCTATGAGCAATTCTACGACATATATAAAAGTGGTTTCAGCTTTAAGGGGGTCAAATTTTTGAGGAAGCGAACTCATATAGCCTAACACTTGCCAACGTCCAAAGAAGCCCAAATAAACTAACGTAAATTTTAATAATTAAAGTCTATTCCCCGAAGGAATATAAATAATAACCATTAATAAACCTTTCCAGATAGCAAAAACAAAGCTAGGAAAATATTCTTTATTTTGGGGATTAGTTATTAAATTGTATGGGTTAGGAACAATCGCAGCTTCTAATTCTCTTACCAGGTGCGTAAGTTCTTTCGTGAGTCACCAGTGGCGTCAGCAAGAGCAGCAATGGTTAAACAATTGTTCTAAGTTTTCGTCAAGCAAGGACAAGCTCTCGGTCTCACAGGACAGGAACTAAAGGAATTCGTCCAAAGCGAACAGCGAAAGGAAAGAGCACGTGAAATGGAAGTAAGGAAAGAAGTGTTAGAAATGGAAGAAAGGAGAAGAAAAGAAGAATTTGAAGAAAGAGAAAGGATTCGAAAACATGAAAGGGAATTAAGCAGAGACCAAGTTGAAGTCATTTCTGTTGGATCCCGTGATCATCAACCCCAGGCCCCCGCTATGAAACTTCCCCAATATAAAGATAAAGAAGATTTGTGCTCATACTTAACACATTTTGAAAAGATCTTCGAGGTAAACGGATGGGCCATAGAATCCGAAAGAGTCAGCAGATTGCTCCCATTGCTTAGTCCGCGCTTAAGAGAAATTTCATCTCGTTACCACATGAAGCTACAATAGACTATAGCACCTTGAAGGCCGAATTGCTATCCGCCTTCAACTTGAACCATCAGTCTACCGGGTTAATTTTAGATCGGCTAAAATCCAGCCCGGTCAAATTTACCGACATTTTGGATATATCCTGAAGCGAAACCTCCAGTTTTGGCTAGAATCCTCCAAAGTCGAATCGAGTATGAGGCCCTGATTGACTTTATGTTAAAATATCAGCTATTGTCCACCCTCCCCCAGGAGATCCGAGCATTCGTGCAAGACCGCCGAGCGTCTACCTTTCAAGAATGCCTCGAGGAAGCTGATCTCCATGCGACAAATCATCGCCTACACCCACAGGATACCCGGAAGAATAGTCCCCCGTCCCCGAAGAAAAAATTTAGTCAATGGAAGTCCAAACAAAGGAAACCCCCTCCATTGATAAGGACCACAGCCCCGTTTAGGCCAAAGAATAAGCCTTTTGTAACCCACGAAGACAGAAAACCCCCAGTCTTCAATACCCCCTACAATAACCAGCACCAGAATAAGCAGGTTATATGCTACTCCTGCGGTTCTCCCGGTCATTATAAGTCCCAATGTGTACAGAATTCCAGCCTACGTCCCCACCCAGAGCCAATAGGTCCACCAAGTAACCGCTACCCTTCCCCCTGAACAGCCGGCCGCGCTTACGTCATCCCCCTCGTCTCCATCCCCATAGGAATTTCAAGTGAACTTCCTGTTCAACAAGAGTTACCCCGGAGGACTAAATTTCGAAACCGGGTCGATCAATGGCTGTAAAGTGTCCAACCTCGTGAGAGAGACAGGGTGCACATGCATTGTCGTGTCAGACAAATTGCTTCTCCCTGTCGACCCCCAACATAAGAAGTACGCAATTGTACACGACTTCTTGGGTCGAGAAAATAGATTCCCGGTAATCCGCTGCCATGTCCACTGTGTAAATATTTCACTGGTTGGGCCGACGTTATGGCAGCCCCCATCAAATTTTGCTCGGTACTCATTGGCCAGAGTGCACTACTCTCCCCGAGTGAAGTGACTCAAGCTGTCGTCACTCGAGCGCAAGCTAGCCGCGAGGCCTCCCCCCCAACGCGCCTTTTCCCCCCTGAAGCCCCTTTAGAGGTTCCAACGAGTAATGCACAATTCCTCAGAGCTCAGCAGAGCTGCCCTTTACTTCAATCCCTTTGGGAAAAGGCCCGAAAGAACGAAGAGGTGATCGTTTGAGGAAACCGTCCCATAAGGTACATCATTAACGACTCCCTTCTGCTTCGCACCTCGCGAGATGAGTCTGACCCACCTTCCAAGGTCATGTGTATTCCGCGCACACATGTAGACAAAATCCTGCGAGTAGCACATGAAACTCCTATGGCCGGTCATTTCGGTCATAACAAGACTTCTCAGCGAGTATTTAAATACTTTTGGGGGCCCAGTGCAGCTACAGATATTGCAGAATTCTGCAAAACGTGCGATTTGTGCCAGAAAACCACTGCAAAAGGTCGAATAGCCCCCAGCTCCCCTGCAAAGAACCCCAGTCATTTCAGAGCCCTTCTCGAGAGTCGCCATCGACCTCATCGGACCAATTCACCCCCCTTCCGCCAAAGGTCATACGCATGTACTAACATTGATAGGCTGCGCTACCCGATTCCCAGACGCTGTCGCTCTAAAAAGGATCGATAGTATCTCTTGCTCTGAAGCCCTTATTTCCATTTTTTCTAGAGTAGGATTGCCCAAAGAAATCTTGTCAGATAGAGGCCGCCAGTTTACCTCTGAGCTCATGGAACACGTGAACACCTTGCTCCAAATCAAACCTATTTTTACCACGCCCTTCCATCCGAGCGCGAACGGCATGTGCGAAAAGTTCAATGCGCCCTTGAAAAGAGTCTTCAAGAAGCTTTGCATGGAACAACCCCAAGAATGGCACTGATATTTGCCAGTTGCGTTATTCGCATGCCGCAAAATTTCCCATAGGACCATCGGATTTTCCCCGTTTGAGCTCCTGTACGGGAGAAACGTGCGGTGGCCCCTCAATATTTTGAAGGAGTTATAGGCAAATTCCCGTATGTGTCCAGAATTAAGGAACACTTATTCCTTCGTCCTCAAACTAAGGGAAAGATTAATAAGGTGTTCCGACATAGCAGTCAGAAATTCCGAAATTAATATGGAAAAGTATCGGACATACTTTGATCTAAAGGCCAAACACAGAAAACTGAAGCCCGGAGATGAAGTTCCGTTCTTACTCCCCAAGGACTCCCATAAACTTCTCTCCCAATGAAAAGGCCCATACCCCATTCAGAAAACCCACGGATCGGTCGATTACGTAACACAGACACCCGCAGGTGATAAGTTATATCACATAAACATGCTAAAAAAGTATCATAGACGGGCCTGTATAAACAATATAGTCGCCTTCGACGAAGAAAGGGTAATTGACGCCGTCCACCCAAACAACCCCCTAAATATTGTTAATTCGATTTGCGTAGAGTCAAGCGAAGATTGTTCCCTCACCGTCCTCCCGTCCAAGCTGCCCCCCATAAAAGAACCTTTCCCCGAGTTGGATGTAAACTCCGACCTCACCCCTGCCCAAAGGAACCAAATGATGGCGCTTTTGGGAGAATTTAGTGACGTCATTTCCGAGTCACCAGGATGCTCGACTCAGTTTGAACATGATATCGCCCTCACTACGCTCGAACCTGTGCGATGTAATCCCTATCCCGTACCGGTGCACCTAAGAGACGCTTTCAATGAGGAAGTCAACAATCTTTTGCAATTAGGGATTATCGAGCCATCTACGTCCGACTACTGTTCCACAATAGTCATGGTCCGCAAGCCAGACCAGTCCTTTAGGATGGGCGTCGATTTTCGGAAGCTAAACACCGTCACCGTGTTTGACACCGAGCCTCTCCCTCTAATTGACCAAAATTTACATCTCTTCGAAAGAGCCGCCTACATCACTGAGATAGACCTATGTAAGGCCTATTATCAGATCCCCCTAAAGGCATCAGCGAGGAAACTAACAGCTTTTCCTATAGCCGCTGCTCGGCTGTTAACTTATATTTAAAGATTATTCGTATATGCGTGTGGTTATTCTTATGTATTTGATTACTGGAAGCCGGTTTCAAGCCGGGCTATGAGTTACTATATGGGGGTCTCAGCCCCACCCAATACCACCCACTCGTTCCACTCGCGCTCAGGAACAAGTAGTTCTCAGCCGAGCAGCTTATCTTCAACTTTACCAGGTCCTCTACCGGTTGACACTCGGTCCACTCCCGCTTGACACTCAGTCCTCTCCCGCTTGACACTCAGTCCTCTCCCGCTTGATACTCAGTCCTCTCCCGCTTGACACTCAGTCCTCTTCCTCTTTACACTCAGTTTTCTCGTGGTATACACTATGTGAGGGTATGGAACGTACATACACGCATGCCGCCAGACAATCGTGAGAACGGAAGACATTTGTCGTTTGAGTTGACCTTCGTCTCTTCTCTCTTTCCCCACCCTCCCCCGACATTCTACCACCCTCCTCCGCTTTCCCCTTGACCTAAGTCGTTATCCGTGCCAAACTTCCCCAACAGGTGACAGGAAGTCTGACGAAAGAAGGCCTATCTCACAGATAAACCTAAATTCTATTTGCCTTCTTTATGATACAATGGAGATTGTCCAGAAGGCGCTGCGATAAGCGAATTGTCGTATATGGAATCTCTCTCTCGATTTCACACAGTCCGCGGTATAAATGACAACGCCGTTCATCCCTCGGCAGAAGTGTTCCAAACCTACTCGCGTAACCCTCACGTTGAACGAGAGTCGTTGCCGTAACGTATCGACTGCCAACGCGCCTCTGAGTTAACTTGGTCGTTGTCTCAAAGTGTTCCTGACGAAAATCCCGCCCTGCAGAGTCTGTGACTAGAAGAATACGCTCTGTTGCTCAACGTAACTTGAGAAAGAAAAAGGAACATCCAAATAGTTAATGGAAGTAACTATTTGTTAGTGTCACGTCCAGTTAGGAGTGAACTAACCGGAACTGCAGTCAGCAGCCCCGAACCCCTCGTCTTATTCCCCCTCTCCTCGAGAACTCGTGCTAACGCCACCCAAACCACCCCGTCTGGACCTGAGTAGTTGTCTCTCCAATCCATCACAATTAATGGTAATCTGTAAACCCAGTGCTCCTCTATTCTTAAATCACCTATTTAATTAACAGTGATTGATACTCCCATTGAGTCATTATAAATCTAGACGCTTAACGTCAGTGTTATCCTCTCTTCCTTTTTTAAAGAGATTCAAGTGGGTCATTCGCTGATATTATTATTTATAATTGCTATCAACCCGGACTAATCCGTGTTTAATATTTAATCCTTATTTACCTAAATGCCAGTTTAACTATTGCTACTAATTATTATTTTGGTGTAAAGTAAAGTTTATTTTTGTACATGTGTTTATTTGTGGCTCCTCCTTTTTGACATACCCTTTGCAAGACTTTAATTAAGAATCTCTTCGGTTAATTTATTCAACCTGTATTATGCACTCTTAGAATTTAACAATCACAAACCTTCCCCCAGTAACAAGTAAGCTTTTATAGTGAGAATCCTGGCCGTGGCACAACCCGCCTCTAACCAGCTTTCGCACGCTCAGTAGGAATTAAAGCCTATATATATATATATATATATATATATATATATATATATATATATATATATATATATATATATATATATATATATATATATATATATAATGATCGTAGATTGAGTCATAGGGTCTCAATACCATCGACTCAAACAAAAGCGGTGTTTCCAGATCAAGGACTAGAATAATTATTGGACCAGACTATGAGCCATTCTACGACACACTCACTATATATTTGGAAGTCCGATTGTTTGTGCTATGAAAGGTGTCTGTCCGGTGCATGAGAGATATTTACAGCACTATAGTTTGCGATTCGGTTTGTCCCTCGTAACTCTCAAAAATGTTGTAGGCATCACCACCTTATTGAATGCCCACAGCTACAACACCGAGCGCAACTGCCCCAATTTGTGAGTGCAAGTTTGTGTCCTAAGTCATTCAGACCCCTATTTTTATCTTGTAGCCCTAGGCTACCTTAATGAACTCGTGACCTTGAAGCACTTATTTGCGTCATGAGCAAAGTGAGGGAGATACTTTGGGGGGTTTATGTATTGGATGAACCCCTGATAATAAAGAGTTTAAAATTCATGCGAAATCTTCCTCGAATATCTGGTATGT
This sequence comes from Ceratothoa steindachneri, assembly GCA_963969495.1. NCBI lineage: Eukaryota > Metazoa > Arthropoda > Malacostraca > Isopoda > Cymothoidae > Ceratothoa > Ceratothoa steindachneri. The sequence goes on from OZ018317.1 coordinate 190,666,616, forward strand.
CGTCTGTTCTGACCGCTCTCCTTTACCATTTCCTGGAGAAATGACAAGTTTGAGGTCCAAAACGCCCCAAACTCGAGAACAAGTTCATTAGGTAATACTAGGTTAACTGATCGTACGTATTTACGCATATTCTCAAACATTATTCATAAAAGCCAACGCGTTTTAGAATTTGGGTCTATCTAAAAATATATTTTCCGGGGATTTAATCGTGAGACTAAACCAACCCCTAAAATAAAAAAAAAATTATATTTAATCCGACTTTTAACCGCATTTGCAGGAACCCTTTGGGATGCCATATGATACTGTATAAAGTGGATCCTCAATTTATACCTGGCCATTGTAGTTAAAAACTGATCATAGGCAACAAGAAGACATTAGTACAACATCAAATAAGACTAAGAATGTTAACAAAACTGACAACCATTAACTGCAATGGAGTGAAATTAAGTGATTTTCATTCTCTTAATCAGGATTATTTATCATAAAAGTAACTATTGGCTCTATGTCAGAGCTTTGCAATCAGTATGGCACCAAGAAAAAGGATAAAGAAACAGCGGTCACTTGTTTTAATAGTGAAATTCATCTAACGGCAACTCCACGGCCATCAAATTTTTTAAGTATAATTTTATCCCGTCAAAAGCAGGTATTCCGCTATATATTTCAGCTTTATAAATTCATTAACGCTTATCATTGGATATATACATTTGTTCTCTAATCTTATCAAATCTTATCTATCATAGCGATATTTCAACGCTTTTTATAGCACAATTGATTAATTCTAATTATAAGAAGTAGAAATTTGTCATCGACGTATCCGAAAACGATTCGAGGTTATCATTCGATTAGAAAAAAAAGAAGATGCATGTCTTTGTGTGTATTTATGTTCATAAATCTGTGTAAATATATGTATATTCGAAAGGAAGTTTGCATGGACAATTACGAAGAAAAGCTCGCCCTCGAAATGTAATTCGAGGAAAGAATCGCACGTGATTCTGGCTCAATACCACACAAGTCAAAAAAGCGCTTGCGAGAAATCATTTCTTATCGCGATCGAGAGAGGCTTTCGTGAACTCTTCGCCAAGGTCAAAGATATTACTCACTTGGGGAATTCGGAAGCGAGTGGCAAATCCGCTGACACATCTCCACCTTTAAGTCATATCTCGAAATGTCTCTCCACCAACATTCATCACTATTCCAAAGATCAATCGACTTTATGAATCGTTTGGGTGTGGCGTGTTTCTTTCTTTTGTTAATCGCCCTTGTGTTTCATGTTTATCCCAATATAATTTTTCTCATCCCCTCATTTCATTAACAGGTTTTCGTTCAACAGTATGAGGAGTTGGCAAGAGTGGACAGTACTGCCCAACCGGAGTAAAATAGGCGTTAGTTAATTAACTAAAGTCGACTTCCCTCCAAATGTAAGTTTATTTCTCTTGACCCATAAAGCAAGACGTGCAATCGCAGAAAATTGGTAAAATGGATAACCATTCAATGATGTAGAACTATATACTATGTGTCTTAAATTACTAGAGTACTTTTGTAGAATCAAGATCAAATGCTTCGCAAAAGGTGATTATTGCGTGGCTCTTGATTTCACGTTTCGAAAGTAGAATCGCGAATTGGGTCATCCTTATAATGACTTGTTTTCCCTAAGACCTGGATGTTAACCTAAACAAGAAACCTCCAAAGTTTGCTTATTATATCGCAAAAACAAGTTTACAAACACAAATGACAAAAAGGTTCTTTACCCGAGCCTACCAAATGACAAAAAGGTTCTTCATCAGAGCCTACCAAATGACAAAAGAGTACTTCATCATAGCCTACCAAATTACAAAAGGTTCTTCATCCGAGCCTATCAAATGACAAAAAAAAAAGGTTTTCAGCCGAGCCTAACAAATGACAAAAAGGTTCGTTATCCGATCCTACCAAATGACAAAAAGGTTCTTCAGTCGAGCCTAACAAATGACAAAAAAAAAATTCTACCCAGTTGTTACCACAACACATCTAAAAGTAAGACAAAAACGAAACATCAAGATTTTACCACCACTCGACTCTCAGTGGGGAGATAGTGATTAAGTCTCCATCCCCCTTGACTTGTTTGTGTCGGGTGCGGTGGAATGAGAGTCCAACAAACTCAGCTGCAAAATGAAAGATGAACTGAGGGCCAGAATTATCAGGGCGTCCAGGGGGCTAAAACCGGATTAAGTAGGATCCGAACCATCAGTCTCGACAGCGTATGGTAGCCGTCGTGAACTCGATCAGAATCGGGACTTAGCTAAAATCTGAAGCTTTATTTCCACTTGGCTAAGCCATCGCCCATAAAATAGCTGGTTGTTTTGTGTTATTACCGATCGTTCGTCCATCTTTGCAAGCAAGATCCATCAGTTCGCCATATTTTGTCCAGTTGTTTCATGTCTTGTCCGTTTGATTCATGTATTGTCCGATTGATTCATGTATTGACCGATTGATTCATATCGTGTCCGGTTGATTCATGTCTTGTCCGGTTGATACATGCCTTGTCCGATTGATCCATATCTTGTCCGATTGATTCATGCCGTATCCGGTTGATTCATGTCTTGTCCGATTGATTCATATCTTGTCCGATCGATTCATGTCTTGTCCGATTGATTCGTGTCTTGTCCGATTGATCCATGTCTTGCCCGGTTGATTCATATCTTGTCCGGTTGATTCATATCTTATCCGATTGACTCATGTCTTGTCCGGTTGATTCCTGTCTTGCCCGTTTGATTCCTGTCTGTTCCGGTTGATTCATACCTTGCTTGGTCCCTTCGAGCTCGCAAATGATCATTATTTTGATCCTTATGTACATTACGAGGGGCGGTCAATAAGTTTTGCGAATCGGTAGGGCAAAACAGAGGAAGGGGGATGGCTGTTTGTGGGGGTGTTAGGACAAGTTATGACAAGTCATGACCTGCAGCCACACGCTCCTGCCTCGTTTATTTAAGAAGCAGTAGCTGATCGCAGATCGTCAGTCACAAATCTTTCAACAATGGAGAAGGTTGAGCAGCGCGCAGTGATCAAATTTTGACCAAGGAAGGCAAGAATGCAAAAGAGATCCATGAATGCATGGTTGCAGTGTACACCGACACAGCACCTTCTTATGCAACCATTGCTCGCTGGAACAGGGAGTTTCGCCATGGTCGTGAGTCCCTTGAAGATGACTCCCGTCCAGGACGCTCGTCAGACGTGACTAACGAGGACAATGTGGCCCCTATGGAGAGGATGATGCTCGAAAATCGACGGGTGAAGGTCTAAGAAATCGAACGAGAACTTGGAATATCACATGGAAGTGTTACCAACATCATCCACGACAATTTGGCCATGACCAAGGTCTCTGACCGTTGGGTCCCTAGAAACCTCACGCCCCATGATCGACTTCAACGTCGTCAAAGTCCACAAGGCCACTGTTGCACAAGCTGCCCTGCGCGAGTGCGGATTTGAGGAGCTTAACCATCTCCCCTACAGTCCAGATCTGGGCCCTAGCGACTACTTTTTATTCCGCCAGCTCAAGGCTGCACTGCGTGGACGCCGGTTTGGGGACGATGAAGATGTCCAGCTCACCGTCCAGGAGTGGATTGAACAGCAGTCGTGAGAGTTCTGGTTGTCTGGAATTCGAAGCCTCAGGGACAAGTGGCGCAAGTGCAGTAAAGTTGAAAAATAATAAAGCACTTTTCCTCATATCTCGTTTCCTTATATCCGAATTGCAAAACTTATTGACCGCCTCTCGTATATAATCCTGTCCTTGAGATTTCCTGCACGATGCGAAGGACGAATCACTCCACTTCCAAGTTCATTCCCCGCGCATTGATCTTTGGCAAGCCGCTTCTTCCTCCGCGCACTTTCTCCCACACTGAAACTCTGGCACGACGCCCATTAGCCATTAGTTTAGTGTAATGGCGCCTTTTGAAGATTCCCTTGTCCGCGCCTTCATCAAATTATCTCTCGTTTCCGCTCTAACCAATCATCGCACAATGACATTAAATTTATGTTAGAAAGGAGAAGAGTTCGAGGGGGGAGGGGCTTGATTGAGCACTTCAAGTGGGTAAAAGATTATAATAGGGGAGACATGGGTAAGGTTCTTATTTTTACTGAACAGGAAGGACCAGTAGCAATGGGTTTAAACTAGACGAGTTTAGGTTTAGGAAAGAGATTGGTGGAAATTGTTTTAAAAAACGAGTGATATATTAATTAGGCTCACAGGTCATGTAATAGAAGCGTCCTTCCTGGGGTAGTTTTAAGAATAGGCTGGATAGATTGAGCGATGAAGATGCTAGGTAGGACTGAACTGTGTTACTCACAGATACTTACAGAGTGATCTTATGGAAGAGGCAAATTATGCCTGGGGCTCCAGGTTTTTGAAATCAGAGTTATCCTTCTCTTAGGTGGACTGCCTGTCATGGGTACGAGCTACACCTACCCGTCCCCACCATGATGCCCAGCCACGGAGGTTACCTCCCTAGTAAATAGTGCCAGCTTTTTAAAAAAGAATCCGGACGGAGATTCGAACTGCCCACCCAACGACTGCCGGGCAAAGCGCGCTAACCACTATACTGCCACACAACCCCACTACTCAGAAATATCACACTTCTGACGTCTATTTACTAACGTGTAGGATGAAAAAGACTTTTTAAAAATCTTGCTAATTTAAAACAAATATTAGGATTTAGCAGAGGGAGAAGTAAAGGAGTACAAATTGAAGGATATCGATAAATATCAAGACTTAAGGCCTAGATTACCCACTGGAAAATTAAAATGTGTTCCGAAACCCCTCGCATCTTATCTATACATATCGATCATGGCGTGCTTCTCTCCATTGAGATTCAAATGAATTTAAAAGGAATAATAGATAAACAGTAGTTAAAAAGATTTTATATTAAGGAGAGGATCCAAACAAAGCGGGGCGTGGTTATAATATGATAACTAGACTCAAAATTGTCGATCTCACGTTCGAGCCCACCATATTTTCCATCGTGTCGCGGACGAAGATTTTACACTCGTTGTTCAATATTCTTGAAACACAGTTAGTCTGAAAGATGAGAAAATGCCGTTGTATTCATTTAGGGTATGCACTTTTATTACTGGTGGTATTCGAACCCAACGCCATGGGAAAATGTCGAAAATAGCGTTGAGTTTCGTTCTAATCACTCTTCTCCGCCATCATTTAAGTGCTAATGCGTTGTAGCCAATGTCGCGAAACTTCGCTCACGCGAGAAGTGACAAAGGCAAGTCGGTCAGCAACCTATTGTGGCCGGTCCAAATTTATTGCCGTTTGTATGGACTACGTCCTAAGATGGAATAAGGAACTCAAAGAAACCTCATAAATGAGCACTTTAAGTTTGTGTGAAATATTATAATGTGCTCACGTGAAACCAAAATAACATTTGATGTAAGGGGAATCCGAATAGATAAGTGCTATAGAAATAACGCTGTTCCCGTATAGTAATAACTTTCTTTGGGGAAAGTCCGAATGCACAGTGGTCAAATGATCGGGGTTTAGTGTTCCCTAATCTGCGGGGATCTGTGCAAGTCATACGATACTACAGCTAATAAATTCAAAAATAACAAAGAGTGCATAAAGATACTGTCAGACCTCTTAAAGAAATTAGGAAAGCTCGTGTTAAATTTTAAGAGATTTCAACTCGAGACTAAAATCATCGCTCTCCTGAATTTCAACCTTCGCCCAAAAAGTAATTAGTAAATTTTATAGCAGTAAATGTCGTCAACATTATAATCTATATATCTCATAACGTTAAAAGAATAAACAGCTTAGTCACATCTTTTTCAAATTACTGTCATTTTCGTGAGTAATTCCTTATTTGTACAACCAACTAAATCATTGATTTCTTTCCGTTAACTCGATGAACTTTATTATCGTTTTAAAAGGAAACAAAAGACAGGAATATAATCATTTTGGTTGAAATAATTTTAAAAAATCGGTATAAAAGACTATAGGCGATAATTACAATTCAATTTCTCTTTATATAATTAATTTAAATCAAATTTAATCTAGGAGTTAAAAGGTAAATTTGTGTTTTGAGCGCAGAAATGGGATATATGGTCGCAGTTGGCAGCTATTGAAAGGATGTTTTCCAGACGCTACCATGTCCACTAATTAAGTATTGAAAATTAGCCCTTAAGTGACTTTAATCTTATAAAAACAATAAATATAATAGCTTCGTTTTATTTCTATAAGAATTAATAATCTTCAATTAAAAGCAAGCTATATACAATAATCTGAACTCCAAAAACTTCTATTTGAATGTATTAAACACTCAAAATATGAACTCATTTCGATTTCGAACTCCCTAAATATAAACTCATTCTATCGTAAAAATATTAACGGAAACTATCTTATTAATTACTTGTGCATAATTCAATACCAATTGTAAGATTTTATAATAATGTAAAAATGTCAAATAAATTAATGTAAGAAAAATGCACAAAGTTAATCATATTTTGAACTCAAAACTAATGTAAAAAAATTAAGTTCATATGTATCTGTTTTTACCGCCGTATGTGAGGGCCGTTATATAAAATTAAAATTGGAAAATGTCTCAGGAGGAAGAATAATACATACGGAGAGACACATATTAAGACAAATACACCTGAAGACTTTCCCAGTTCCCGTTGAATATAGAATATTGAATCCAGCACCGAAGATTTTTTAACCCTCAAAGAAATCCATGATGACCTTTACCCAGCCTGCAATCAAGAAAAAAGATAACTATGCCTTTTGTAGTCAATGCAAACGTAAAAGGCACTCGCTTAAGAATCGTTCCTCTAGCCACGAAGCCGAACCAAGTAACCTATCGAGCTACCCAGGAGTGGTACCGAAACTCTGTGACAAATCACCCTTTATGATCAAACCAATCACTACTAGGCTACACGGCATAGCTTATACGTTCTCATCACCTGAGCCCCCGTCTTATCAGTGAACTCTCAAGGGATTAGAGGGTGGAAAAGGCACACTGTCGACCTATGATGTTGCATCCATTCTACTCCCTCACACTGCTACGCCTTACATAAGTTTGAAGTCTGTTTATGTGAGAAAGAATTTAGTGAGGCACATTGATATTTTGGCTCCGGGAGGGGAGGGAGGCGGTGAGTGGAACATATCGTTCCGAGCGACGTATGTAACTTCATCAATGAACCCTGAGGCAACGGTCTTCCATAGAGTTTATATATTTTGGAAAGTGAGAACCATCGATGCCATCTTAGCATGTGAACCTTTGCAAAGAAAGTGGTAAATAAAGTGGTATTGTTAATGGAAACATCCCTTCTCCCTTACATACGGGCAGCCCTAGCAAATCTATTGTACAGACGTCACCCAACAGTAAACACATATAAATACTGCACTGTAATAATAGACTCAGATATCTTCCCCCGCTGCCAGCACCAACCAGACACAGTGCAACATACAGTACCACCTAAAAGGATCAGAACGCTTGCATTTCTATCACATATTTCATAACTTTTGTCAGAGAAAATCCAAGGTTATAAACTAGTTAGGGCTAAAGGTTATACAAATTTGGATGAATAAAACAAGTTATCAACGGATAAGCAATAGAATATGTATAAAAAATGGAAGTGTCCAAAATGATCTGAATGTTTAGATTTCTTGTAAAGAAAACCGGCATTGTTTGTATAGCAAGTAAATTCACTTCAATCTCTTGTACGTTAGGTCAGTCTCTTGCCAGCTGTTGGCCAAGTAACGCGGAAAAAATCTATCATATCTCTCTGTCCGTAAGATGATCGTAAAGTTGCGCCTGCAAGATTGTCTTTCAATTGGAGCCATTCCAGAGCTTGTCAAACGCTCCAAAAGTGTAGCCCATAAAACTTTGTCAACTTATGACAAAACAAGTTTATGTAATGCTAGTAAATCAACCGGTAGGCCAAGGAAGACCTCAAAAAGAGAAGACCAAGTCATTTTCAAAATTAGTAAAAAGGGACGATGCCAAACGGTTGTAGCAGTTTCTCAAGAGATTAGTAAGATTTTAGCTATCAATGTCTCAAAGCAGACTGTGTCACGTAATCTAGATAAAGACAATATTCACCCTCGCGGCCCCGCGGTCAAACCATTGATTAATCCGAAATAAACAGACTTGTCTTGCATTCACCATTGAGCGCGTTACATGGGCTGATGATTAATAGATCGAAGGCTACTTCAGTAACGAATCTAAGTTTAATTTGTTCGGATTTGATGGCAGGAGGATTGTTTGTCGCAGAACAAGCTAAAGATTGTTTGTCAATTGCACCAAAAAAGCTTGAAGATTGGCGAAGGAAGTGTCGTGGTCTGAAGTCTGATTTCGGAAGAAAGCATTGGGTTCCTCTTTTCTTACGGGGCACATTGAATGCATAAATGTACAATGAATTGCTGCGACAGCATGCTTTGCCCCATCTGTTTTGCTGCGAAGCCCAACCTGCAATTTCATAAAGGATAACTCCCCCCTGCCACACGGTTAATCTGTGAAAACCTTCCTGGCCGATGAGTGCATCACTGTTAGGAACTGGCCTGCACAGAGTCCGGACCTGAATCCCATTGAAAAGGTTTTGAAAACACTCGTAAAAGTTCGAAAGCGAGGAGTCTGAAAACAGTTAATCGGAAAAGTTCGAAAGCGAGGAGTCCGAAAACAGGTCATCGGAAAGTTCGAAAGCGAGGAGTCCGAAAACAGTTCAAGAATTGAGGGCAATTTTTCAAGATGGATGGATCAAAATTACTACGCAAAAGTGCTAACTCTTGGTTCGCCCTGTTGCAGGAGATTTCAAAGCATTATCGAGAATAAAGGCTTCCACACTAAATACTAATTACTTATTTATTTAAAAAATGTTTTCCACTGAATTATCGATGTGTTTAAAATATTAAACGGGTTCACTTATATAAATTACGACTCAATATTTTATCTAGCTAGCCGTGCATTCACTAGAAAGAACCGTTCCAAGCTAGTAAAAAAGATTTAGCAGTTTGATAACAAAAAAATTCTTAGAAAATACCACAAACTTGGTAACACTTGCCTATGAAGGTCATTTAAAGCACTAAAATATAGATGTTAAAAAATACAATAGACAAATATTACTTTAAAAATAACAATATAGATATTAATCGTTGAACGAATTCTTTATCCATATCTACTCTTCCTTTCATCTGTCTTTTACCGCTCCCTTCCACCTTATTTCTTGAACAGCCTCGAGTGGATCTTGAGTCTTTGCTTGTTCGTAATGCTGCAATAAAGCTTGTATGATTGTTCATTTTCCGAGCAAGAAGGCGGAGGGTTTCCCTCCAGGTCAATAGCATAACAAGACCATGCAAATTTGGCCAGATCTGCTTAATAGCCGTGGTACTTCTAATTTTGACAATGCAGAACATTTGAAACAGAACAGTCGAACAGTTTAGTTTACTTCTTCTATAACTTATAAAACTTCATAAACATGTCATTGAATGTCTAGAAAACAGTTAGTTTAGCACTTTATGCATGCTTGGTCACAATAGCTTTCCCGAGGTACTTGAGGATCTGTTGTCGTTCGTCGTTTTGTTCATTTTGTTTGTATGGGGCGGATTTTACCCTATTAAATTCACCATCCGAATAGGTCTCAGGGCTGGATAAACCAGCCTTGGCCCGATCTTCCGTCGAATCGACAGAGGACTGGCCCTTCTTTGGAGCATCTCTGGAAAGAGAAGAACCCTCGTTTGAAGGCGAAACTTCAAGGGCCATTGGCTTCAGAATCCGTCGAGTGTGCTTTTCCCTCCAAGAATTTATTAGAGTAGGTTTAGCTGGGCCAGAGCGAGTCTACACCTTCTCTTACCTTGGTTTCTTCGTCTTACGCAGCGCATATAGTGTCGGTGCTCCCCTCCAGCTTCAGGCAGGAATGAGTGAGTCGAAACTCCCTTACTGCTGCCTGCTTTCTGGGAGTAAGGGGTAGAGACTGAATTTCCTGGCGTGGCTTCACTGTGATCTGCATTGTCTTTACTTACCTGGTACGAGTCAAGTAAGTCAGTGGAGGAGTGTGGCCGCTTTTCTTTGCAAAGCAGCCACGCGGGGGGAAAATGGAGCTCCTATATTTGCTGGATGACGGCTTGTGACTTTTTTGTTGTCAGCCAGACAATGGGTGTTGGGATGTAAAACCTACACAATGTTTCCAATTGGCTAGAGAGCTACCGCGCTTGTAAGCCTAGAAGTATCAAGAGTGGAGGGTCTCTTCTTAGCTGAGGGGTGGAGGAAGTACTGGGTAGCACAGAACGCAACAGGATTATCTCTTTAGCCTCTCGATACGAAATACAGGCACAACCTAAATGACCCAGACGTCTTTTTCGAATATATATGAATCTTGTGTAATGAACAAGTATATCATGCATTACCTTGTATCAAGTTCAAGAAATTTTAGATCGGCCATTCTTTGCACATTGACATGATTTACCTGTTTGGCCGAAGAGGCGGAAGTAATAACGACACCAAAACCTTCCCGTGGTAGCAATACCAAGAAGCATGAACCAACTCAGCGAGCCTATCTGGCTCAAACGGGACGAAGGTTGTTGGGGTGAGTTTCAAGTCCCATATCTTCCTTCTTAAATACATGCTCAACCCTGATTGCCGTAAGGTCGGCCATCCCTTCACCTATATCCTTAATACAGCAAGCTATCTGTTCAATGTTATAGTCTACCCTTTTTTCAAAGTTAAAAATGGATTGTAGGGTCATCTGCACAGGTGTGGCAGTGTGTCTAAAGATCACTCAATTTGACATTCCGGGCGAGATTGGCCGCATCAACTAAAAGGCTCCAGTCCGAAAAAAACGAGAGACCGGGTTTCTATATAGAAACGAAACTAAACTCGGGAGCTGATTGTTTGTGTGTCGATCAGACAATCTTGTTCCGTCAGTTGATCGAATTACAAGAAAACGTTTGAAACAGCGTGCTCGAAGATGTCTGGTAATCTCTGACTGAATAAGAGGGCTTTCCTTCTTTTTGTATGGGGAGGGCGGAGATTTTACCTTTTTTCCTCCACGACCCGAGGGTAGACAGACCGGCCTAGACCTGCTCGTTGGTTGAAATAAAAACCCGCTCATCTCCTGTCGTAGAATGGCCCTTTTCGATCACTCCACACCAGACACCATTTTTATGTAGGATAATGCCCCTTTTTCATCTCTCTACACACAAACCGCTTTTGTATTAGTATTCTTTGTGGTCGTTATATACTTCTTTGATGAAGTAGGCTTTGTTCTAAGAGTGCTAGTATTGTTATTTTAAAAAAGAGAGCATGCTCAAACACCTAAGGATATAGATAAACGCCCAAGAATTCCCGAAATAAACTTATATTTTTAACTTTAACAATTTAATACACAAAAACTAACCATTAACCACAGAAATACTCCGAATATTATAATACACAATAATTACTTTGATTAGCTTGCCCCTCTAAAATTGGTTAAATTCGCCACGCACTTCAATATACAAGATTTAGGCTTATTGACTCTACTGGAGTTTAAATACCTCAGGATGTTATTGACTCCACGACGCGTGTCGATCGGCCAGATGGAGGTGGTCGAGATCACGAGGTACCTTTGGCGAGGGTAGCAGATGGTGGTCCACACGGTATTCAGGGGTGGTTCTTCAAGGACGAGAACAATCACGGTGCTTTAGGCGGCACCAAGGTAGGCATGGTCTCTCTGGCGAGAGTGAGTCGAACTTGGTTCTTAAACCAAGTTAACTTGGAGTTCGGTGTGACTACCGAGTAACGAGCTCGAGGAGGAGCTTTTCTCCTTCGTTACTTAATTCCTCATGGGCGAGGACTGAACTCGGGGAAGGTCTCCTTCAAGGGCGAGGATCGAGGAGGGGGGGTTTCTCTGACGAGAATAAGTTAAACTTGAATAAGTTAACTTAAAGGTTGGTTGGGTAACCAGGAACTAGCTCGAGGATGAGCTTCTTCTTAGTTCCAGCCATCCTCAAGGGCGAGTATAACGGAGGGGGTTTCTCTGACGAGAATAAGTTGAACTTGGTTCCTCAACCAAGTTAACTTATGAGTTTAGGGGGCCACCGAGTAACGGGCTCGAGGGGGAACCTTTTCCTTCTTCTTTTCTTAATTCCTCAAGGACGAGGAATACCCCTGGTGTTTAAGATGCACCAGGATATGAGGAGTCTCTCCGACGAGAGTAAGTTAAACTTGAATTAGTTAACTTAACGTTCGGACTGATAACCAGGAACTAGCTCGAGGATGAGCTACTTCTTAGTCTCTTAAGGCAGCCTTGCCTCTCTTGCAGGAGACTTCGTAGTCTGACGACCCAAGTATTCTACCTGTCCAGTCTCGGTAGCCCGATCTTAATCCGGGGACTTCGTCACCTGGAGACTGACTTATTCTATCTATCCAGTCTCGGTAGCCCTGGGTCTTCGTCACCTGGAGACTGACGTATTCTATCTATCCAGTCTTGGTAGCCCGGGGTCTTAATCCGGGGACTTCGTTACCTGGAGACTGACGTATTCTACCTATCCAGTCTCGGTAGCTCGGGGTCTTCGTCACCTGGAGACTGACGGATTCTACCTCGATTTTCCTCAGTGTTTCTTATTTATACATCGTCAACCCACTGGGGGACGGGTAAGAGGGGGGAGGTGCTTGGAAACGGGCCCAGGAGGGTTCTTATTCCAAACGGTTTTCTCACCAAGTCTTACATCGGCTCCTCGTTAGCCTTCGAACTTGAGAGAAACGCGTCTCCAATTTCTTACTTGAGGTGACATTAAATATCCCTCTCGTAGGGGAGATCTTGCATTTTAACCTTTAGGCCTTTCATAGCGACGAGAGGCGAGGCGCTGTGGTTACACGCTTGACCCCACGGTGCTGGGGCCGGATGTCTTTGCAGTAATCGCCTCGTATCTCGACTGAGAGAGAATAGGGGAGTGACGATTCTCCTGCATCTTCGGATCACCCACCACTCCTCTAGGAAGGAGGGGCCTCCTTTCTTTCCCTTCCTTTCTTTTTTTTGGTTATTAGTGAGTTAGCCTCTTGTAGGACTAATCGTAGGATCGGCCTTAGTCATCCTCTTCACCGTGTTATGATATACTTCCGTGAGAACTCTTCCTCCTGAGGCGACGCCGCCTCAGTTACATTGCTAAAATCCAAGCTGTCAGGGATTCCATCTGAGATCACACAGGATAATGCGTTTGGGAAAGAGATATCAAACTGGTACGCCACTTTCAACAGCTGCAGCGATCTGGCGAGGTACTTACACGCTGTCTCCTCCCAAAATATATTTGGTATAATTTAAGTTGCGGTGATAAGTAAAAGATAAATAAATTGTAGAGGGATCCCCTAGAATATTATTATTCCCCCACCTCCTAATATTACTTCGAGAGAGAAAGCGAGCCGTTACTCCCCTCCTCCCCTCCGACTTCACCCTTTTTGGACTTGCCGCCTGGTCACTGCAAAATTCACACCGAGGGATGACGCTGAAAGTGAAGGCTACCTCCCCGCCGTCTCAATCTTCTCTCCCAATCCCTTGGGTCGGGAGATTACTCATCTATTTTTGTAGGTTCGCCGCGAACGACTTTTATGGCTCCAGCCTCTGGTCGTACGTCTGGCTGCTGATCCCTGCCTCTTAGGCTTTCCCACAAGGAGACACTCGGTTCTCACGGCCGATAACGAAGGTTCGAGAGGGCCTCTCTCTCTCCTCCTGTTTTGAAGACCTCTGGGTATATATGCACCCTCCCAAGGATTTCAGATAGATTTGGTTAGACGACACGTCCCCAAAAGGAGTTCGATTCAACGAAGTTCTCTCCCGTCTTATTTAATTACCTATATATATATATATATATATATATATATATATATATATATATATATATATATATATATATATATATATATATATATATATATCCATATTTATTGTTGTGCCTTTTATTTAGTGTGTATTAAAAATCTATTTTTGTGGTTGTGTTTGGAATATTCCTTGGTCCCGCAGCTGCAGCTATCTATTCAAATCGCACTCTTAGAACAATAACAGTTGTCACCTTTCTTAGCCTAACTTAGAGCCTGTGGGCGCATATTCCCGTACACTTGGCCATACTTCGACATGAATCATGTTATAGACGGATTGTTCATCCCTGTAGCAGTTGCCTTGTGAGGAGGCGAAGAAAAATTGGTATCGGCATAATCTATCCCTTTAATATCATTAAAATGAGAAAGAATGTTAGTAACTGTGCCACAAATTAATCAATGAAGAATAGACCCAGGCTTAAATTATGATTCGAAAGGGGTTTAATGGACACATACCTAAAATGCTTTAAATCATATATAAAACATCTCAATCAACATTTTGATATATGAAAATGTGTATTTTATGCAGTCAAACCATTCTCTCACCACGTCATTTCCTTTCCCGATTTGTTGTTTCTTTCGTGGAAAGGAGGAAGTTTTGTAGATAAGGGTGGGAGAAAGCTTAAGGATAAACAGATTGGATGAGGAGGTCAGGAGTTTGGGGGATTACGTAAACGATAGTAGATACATTCATGAAATTTGAAGCTATATTGTATGTTCCTTTTTAGAATTATCTTCAAAAAATTCCCAAGATTTCAGGGTAGGTGAATAATTTTCAGCTTCACTGCCTAATCAGAAAGGCCTAATTTCCGATCGGGTGGGGGGGGGGGGGAATACGACATAGATGAGGATCTAGGCCCCGACACTTCCCTTCCTCTTCAAACTCCCCCTGTCTCAGGAACTTCCGGTCACTTCTTACAACATCCAGCGGGGCCATGAGACAGGAAACACCATAGCCAAGCGAATTAGCATCCCATGGGCATCAGTTCAGATAATTAAACTCAAATTATAAGGATACTGAAAGAGTACAAATTTCGCTAAGAAATAGAAGGAAGTCCAAATTATCACCAATATTATTCGTCCTATTGTAAGGAAAGTTAAGTTTCTTCAAATACCGTTCATAAGAATATTTATCAAAGTAAGACTAGAGCTGGAGTTAATGTTTCAAAGACAACATTGAAGAGATTCCTTTACAAAAATTACCTCTGCGGTTGCCGGGCTAGAAAGAAGCTATCTCATTGTAAAACTCTCTCAGGCAAAGGTGACGTTTGCAAAGGAGAATGTTTATTGTGATAAAACATTTTGGAAGCAATATGGTGCGATGAAAATAAAATATAACTATTTGGTCATAATCTCAAAAGATATGTTTGGCTGAAATCGTATGAAACGCTTCTTCAGAAAAAAAACATACCAACTGTAAATTAAGATAGCGCTAGCATAATGCTATAGGGGTCGTTTGCTGTCACTGCTACAAAAACATTTCTCAAAATCAAGGGAACAATCAGAGAAGAAGTTTATTCGGTCATTTTGAAAGAAAACCTACCATCAGCAAGAAAACGGAAGATGAGTAGATGGCTTTCCTTTCAACAGAACGACGACCCACGACATATGGCCCCTGTAATGAAGAAATGGTTTAGAAATTGCCATCACATAGCCCAGACTTGAACTTTATAAAAAGCGCCTCCAAGTAAAACAACGAATAAGGACGAAATGGGTATTTAATGTAAGGAGGGATTGAGAAAAACTTCTAATGAAGTCTACTACAAGTCAATAGAAAACAATACCCAACTAAAAAAGAATAACAAACGCTTGGCAGTTGTAATTACTAAAAAACAATGCTAAGTGTTTGATAGATATAATTGCTAAAACAAAAACAACAGAACTTTGACAGGTGTAATTATTAAAACATAACAATAATAAACGCACGACACATATAATTACCCCCAAAAAATTACTAAAAAAAAAAAGACAAAAGGTTTGACAGCTGGAATTGCTAAAAACAAAACCAACCAAACGTTTGACAGATGTAATTACTAAAAAACAATGTCAAATATTCAACAGTTGTAATTACTAAAATAAAACCACCAAAATTTCGATAGTTTTAATTACTAAACAACAATACTAAACGTTTGACAGCTGTTATTAGAGAAAAAGCCAAACGTTTGACAGCTATAATTATAAAAAATACCAAACGTTTGACAGCTGTCATTACTATAAAAAGTACAAAAAATTTGAAAGCTGTAATTACTTAAAAAAAATAACGAACGCATGAAGCTGCAATTACGAAAAGACAATACCAACGCTTGACAATTGTAATGACTAAAACAGACAATCACTAACGTTTGGTAGTTGTAATTACTAAATAAAAACCATATCAAACGTTTTGGCAGCTGTGGTTACTAAAATAAACAATTTCAAACATTTATTTGTTGTAATTATTAAAAACCAATACTAAACTTTGACAACTGTAATTACTAAAAAAAAATACCAAACGTTTGACAGCTGTATTTACTAAAAAAAATTACCAAACGTTTGGCATCTGTCCTTAGTAAAAGAAATTACCAAACGTTTGGCATCTGTCCTTAGTAAAAAAAAAATACCAAACGTTTGGCATCTGTCTTTAGTAAAAACAAATTAAAAAGTTTGAAAGCTTTTATTACTAAAACAAATACCAAACATTTGACTGCTACCATTACTATAAAAAGCAATGCCAAACGTTTGACAGCTGTAATCACTAAAAAACAATACTAAATGTTTGACAGATGCATTTCCTAAAATATAAAATACCAAATGTTTGACATATGAAATTACTGAAAATCAACAATACCAAACATTTGACAGCTATAATTAGGAAAAAAACGATGACAAAGTTTTGACAGCTCTAATTAAAAACAAGGTATGCTGACCAAATAGTCACGTTTGGCAGCTCTAATTCCCTTATAAAACAATGTCAAACGTTTGACATCTGTAATTACCAAATAAACAATACCAAAACTTCGATAGCTATAATTAAAAAAAAATACTAAACATTTGACAGTTGTAATCATCATCATCATCATCACTAACTATATTTTAAGAAGGGGATATTTGAATAATAATTTCATCTTAGTTTGGTTATGACTTATGTTTTTATCAGTTATTTTAATAATTATTTTATAATATCAAAAAACAAAATGGGGAAGTTCAGAAATAAATATAAGTAGGGAAATTTTGTGATTTTTTTAAACCCAAAGAGTTACAGTAAAATGGTGAAGTTCAGAAAATATATTTTTATATATCTTCTTCTATAACTATATTTTAGCAACCTGATATTTTGAAAGGGGAGAAATTTAGTTTAGAATTCCTTTTTAATCTTAGTAGCGAAGCGCAGGCTCCCCTCGTAGGGGAGAGTGGCGAAGCCATTTCCTGGTTATTAAATAAAATAATAGCAAACATTTGACAGCTGTAATTACAAAAAAAAAGTTGGGCAGCTATATTTTTTTTCAAAATACTAAACGTTTGACATCTGTAATTAATAAAGAAAAGGTCATGTGAAAGAATCTTAATTATTATTTATCCTGTCTATGTAAATCTTAGTTCTGTGTTCACATTCGTAATATTGAATAATGTTGCAATAAATATTTCGTGATCCAAAATCCTTTAGTTTCGAATCATTTTTTTACCCCTAGAATGAATATGCAACATTCAAATATTAATCGAATGAATAATGAAAAAGTCTACACCGGTAAGGTGTAATGAAACGTCTTCACACTGTACATACACCACTTTTCCTAACCGCTTGTAAATGGTTGAGACTCTTGAAAAATCTTGTACGCTATTCATTGTTGGGGTGGGGTCTCCTACGCCTCTTTTATTAAATTTTTAAAATGCCCCAAATCAACGTGATTAGCTTCGTTTTGTGTATGAGTGTATAAGAGTGGTTTCCACTTGCTTTGTAGAATGATACACGCCAGAGTAGCCTTGTGAGAAAGCAATTACAGTTGAAGCGAATGCTAATCTCTCGTACCTATATAATCTCAAACTCACTGCGACACGAAGCAGTGTTATCTCTCACGGTATATTTAGATAGGCCCCAATCATCTAACCTTCCTCCCTACCCCCGAGACTGAGCAGAATATGCACAAACACACATAGCTACGTACATGATTCAAGCACTTCAAATTCCTTCCAAGTCCAATTCGTTTGCACAATGACGTGGCATCGGCTCCACAAACATATAAAAGATAGGCCCGAGTTCTGCAACGAGTAAGTTAGCCGCGACGCCCGGAAGCAACCGCGATTCGTGCAGACTCGTTAGAAATCCTCGGCTTACGTCACAATGACTATTAACGGCTCGTACGTCCTCGAGAAGAATGAGAACTTTGTGGAGTTCCTCAAGAACTTGGGTAGGTCAACGTTGCTTTACCAAGGGAAGTTATTTTGACTTGAAAATGGGGTGGGATTCAACGGATTAGTTTTGTTTTTTTTATAACGACATAATGCCAGACAACAAAAGGTCCATTTGAGGTTTTCTACTAACAAACCAGAATAAATTCAATCTTTGACCAAAGACATCATCATATATACTGAATATATGTATACACTCGCTGACCCTCTAAAATAATCCGAAGTAATACATCTATTATATACATGTATATATCATTCCCTTTACAGCCTCTTAAACATATCATACTTGATGTGGTGAACTTTCTTCCCAAATACTGTTCTCCAAACCCACTCCTCTATGAGTGAAGAAAAACCTTCTCTGCTTCTTAAATCTTCATATCATGACCCCTGCCTACTCTCTCTAACTCAAAAAACTTGAAACCTCTAATATACCCATACCCCCTTAAATATTTCCTTTCAAACGAGAACATATCAGTGCTTTTAGCCTATTTCTACACTCAAGGGTTTTCAACGAAGCTATTATCATAGTTATTCTCCACTGAACTGCTTCTAGCATAGTAACATCCTGTATATGATAGGAGAGCCATGCTTGAATACAGTATTCCAAATTAGGCTTGATATAAGGAATTAAACCACTTTAAAGATAACGTTTTTTCTTCTATAGCTAGAATAAAAACAAGTACTTTATTTGCCCTATTTCTTGCTACTAAAGATGTTTGGAAATTTTTGAAAAACTGCAATGATTACTTCGATATGTTTTCTTCTTCCACTGATTTCAGTTAGGGTAATTTTAATTCATAATCATTTCTTATCTTTTATAATGTGTAAAATCTTACAATTTTCGATATTGAAAGTCATTTACTACTTATATAGCAAAGCAATCAATAAATATCGATCATTTTGCATCTAAAATTACCATCATTTACAACTGCAGTTAATTTGGTCTTATCTACAAAAACGATACTTTGATTTTTTATTCCTATCCCAAGGTCATTAATATGCACTCAAAACAGCAATGGCCCCAAAAACCTATGGAACCCACTTTGATTTCACCTCATTTAACAACAATGCTCTCTTCATATTTAACAATTACTCTGCTATTCAATTTAAGATTGTACCAACCATCATGCACTCTTAAGTGGTGAACTAATAATCTCTTATGGGGAACTGTATCAGAAGCTCTGCAAAACTCCAGTTCTCTCACATCTTACACATGCCTTTTCATCTACCAGCTTTGTGATATAGTAGAAAATTTTACACCTGATTTACATTATGTGAACCCAGGTCTAGCATAGAAACGATGTCTCAGCTGACATGTGGTGAAAAGCTTAGGGGACTAGATCTTCATACGTTAGAGAGGAGCGTTCGAGCGGACTTGTTTGAAGTCTTCAAATGGGTAAAAAATTATACTATAATAGGGGAGACATTGGTAAGGTTCTTATTTTTAATGAACCGGAAGGACCCATAGCAATGGGTTTAAGCTGGACAAGTTTAGGTTTAGTAAAGAGATTGGTAGAAATTGGTTTACAAATCGAGTGGTACTACGACGAATCGAATAGCCTCACTAGTCATGTGATAGAAGCGCCCTTCATGGGTGAGTTTTGAGAATAGATTGGATAGATTTATGGATGACGTTGCTAGGTAGGACTAAACTGGGTGATGGGAGCTGAAGCTGCCTTTTATAGGCTATTGATTAGCCTTTTGCACACTCCTTATTTTCCTAGCCTGCAAAATTAGCCGCTAGTCAAGAAAATAAGCGAGAAGTAGCTTATAAAGAAAGTGACGCAAAAAGGGGTAGAATAAAAAAGTCTAAAATAAAGCCCAGGTAGCCTCACTCTAGTTTGAGACTGCCAGGGGCACTGGGGCAGGAGGGGCCCACTGCCCGCAACATGAAACCAAATCAAAAGTTGTTTTGGTTGATTTTGTCAACCATTTTCCTATATTTATTTATATATTTTAAGAGGATGGAATCTCCCTACAGTCCCCTACAGTACTTCACTGACGTCTGTATTAATTCTTCGTCCCTCTCAGGTGTAAAGGAAGAGAGGATACAGCAAATGAGCGCAGTGAAGCCTCAAATGACGCTAAACTTGACCGGAACGCAACTTGAAATTACTACTAAAGTCGGGGACAAAACAGTTCAAAATATTTTGACTTTAGGATCACCTTCGAGTTACACCTTCAGCAGTGGATTTGATATTGAGGTTAGTCTAATTAAATGTCTTGCCTTTTCAGGATAAAAAAAAAGATAGATTTTAAAGTCCCTCTAGTTCCAACGGAGTCATTCCTTTGACACCTTTATAGCCTCCAACGGGGTCGTCTTTGATACTCCTCTAGCCTCTAAACAGTTCTTTCTTCGAAGATCAACTGGGCATGTCTGCCACATTTTTGGGGGAAAAGAAGTTCGTAGAAAGGCTGGTGGAACTAAAGGAAACAAAATTGCAATAACCTTCCGGTTAGTATACTTGTTTGCGCGCATACCCTGCGATCTTTAGGTCGGCGGTTCGAATCTCCTTCTTGATCCTTTTTAAAACTGGCACTATTTACTAGCTAGCTTACCCCCCGACTGGGCATCTCGGGTAGGGAGCCACAAACATAATTTGCCTCTTCCAAATAATCATGTCACCCGGTCACATTTTACCCTGAATTTCGTTCAGAGAGGACAATTTAATACATTATTATTTGATCAGAAATGGAGTGTTTGTGGTATATTTAGTTATGAATAAATTAGATAAAACATTTAGCAAAAAATAAATTAAATTTAATAATATTTTTTCACGTTGTTGCGGCATTTCAACACAGGTTGCCAAATTTCAGGAAATTTTGCCTTTTCTCAGCTTAGTTAACTTTATATATTTATTTAATTTTTAATCATGCATATCTAAAAAAATATTCGCATTAACAATTGGCTATTTTTTATCGTTATACTTATTTTTGCACTTTGACGTGTGAGGAAAAATATTATCACTTGGCACACAGCACACAAAACTAGCGACAGTCGTGCAAAGCTATTCGAGGATTTACAAAATAATTTTATTGTAGTCAAATTACTTTTGTCCGAAACATTTTTAAAAATCTGACTTGAGTATTTAGGGCGACTGTACATAGCCCAAATAAATAACTTACAACGCAAGAGAACCAGGACCACACAACTCTCCCAAACCCCCTTCCCTTATGAATAATTTAAGAGAAAAACCAACGAGGGCATCTCCCACAGAGACTTTGTACAGTGGCGAGGAGGAAGTGGAAATGTGTGGAAGATAAAAAGCCGCAGACCCCCATCCCTGCAGGCAATTTGGGTCAGGGAGAACGTATCTGCGGATATTGGGGTGAGGAGGACACGTAATCCTCCAGATGTCACAAGCAACATGATTTCCAAGCTACTCCTGACTCCCCACCCTTGCTAGAGGAGTGATTTGGAACACCTGAGGAATATGAAGTTCTCTTAGACATTAAGAACTTGAGGATTTGACTTCTAAAGCTTTTGTACAATTGTGTCTTTAATAACGTACATTAACACTACCACACTTGCTATCCTGCAAGCTCCTTGCAGCCGTCTTTGCTTCATAGGGGACGGAGCCCTCTCGTTCTGTGCTCCGAGACTGTGGAACGCCCTCCCTTTTATGGTTCCTTCAATGGTGCTTTGAAGACAGATTTCTTCTCCCTTGCCCTCCCTAGTCCGCCGATGGCCAGGCGCTCTGCGGAGATCTGAAGTAGCGTGCCAAGAAGTGCAAACGAGTGGTTTAAAAGCTTCACTTGAATGAGGTGTTCTTTTTAGACAGGATGGTGCAGTGTATTTGCCACTCGCCAGCAGTGCACCGGTGAAGCAGGAAGCTGTTCGCAACTCACCTACGTTACTTCGTCCCCCGCCCCCTCCCGCACTCTTCTGTGCCCTCGAACAAGGCGGTATAAAAGCCTATTTACTTACTATTCTTGCATGGAATTTCATGAGGTTGACATTTTCATCTTCTCAGGTGACACTGAACATAAGCGGAACGACTGGCAAAGGAACCCTTAAGAAAGCGGATCGCACAGGAGAAATTACCATCGAATTCGGCGATTCTAAAGTGACAGAGGTAAAGGATCTTTTATTTTGCCTGTCTTTAAGCTGAGTTTCTCTCCTCATTTTACTCGAGACACCCTTTAGAACCTAACTGACCCATCCATGCCATCGTATCACTTAAATTGAAAATAATTCCCAATATACAGGTATTTAATGTAAATTGAGCTCTATTTTGTGGAAAATCACTAGTAATTAAAAAGAGTCCTACCATTTCATCGAGTATTACCCTCTGTCTTTTTTTCCTCTTTTGGACTGGCTTGAAGTGGTACTTAGAGTCCACTTTAATTCTATATCTAAGTCAAACCCTCTTGGATTGTTTTTTAATCGAAAATAATTATTTAGTTCACAAACATATCTGCATTCAGACCCAACCAAACCCATTCATACCACTGGGCACATGTGTAGAACTTGTAAGAAACCTCTACTTGAAAGAACACACCTTTGAGTGGAGGCCCAACTGTTGAAGTTCTTGGTAACAAGTTCCTAAGTTCATGTACTTGTGTCTAATGAGGTTAAAAATGCCTTTTTTTCTGGTCTCGCACGATAAAGATTTCTTAACCTTTGATGGTCATTTTTCTCCTTCATGTTTACATATACAGTAAACCCTCGATATAACGAACTATATGGGGGCGGGGGCGTTCGTTAAACCCGATGGTCGTCAAAAGCGACGGAAATAACGAACCAAGTTCGTGCGTTAATCTATATATAAAGAGACGAATGAGGAGGAGGAAGAGAACGCCAGAACAACCTCTCTCGTGCGATGTTCACAGCCGACTGTGCTGTGAGCCAGTGAGTGGATGTGCCGCGGCACGGCGTGTAACGCTTGCCTGAATGAAGGAAATTTGGTTCGTTATATCCGAAATTCGTTATATCGAGGGTTTACTGTATTTGCATACTTTCAGATTCCCCTTTGCACCTTCCCACCCGTTCTTTTCATAAGAGCTTCCCTTCCCTCTTTGCCACCACTCCGCCAAAATTTCGAGGTTTGGACACCTTCCACATATCTCTGGAAGATAGGCATAATGATCCATGTTGTCTGTTGTAGGGGGCAGTCACCCTTTTAAAATCACCCGAGCTTTATTAACAGTGCAACATTACTTGTATGAAGAAAAAATCAACCTATAGTGGATTCGAACCCGCGACCTCACGCGTGCGAAGTGGAGGCATTACCACTTTGGCACGATTGTAATAAAAAGTATTCACAACCTAATACCAAGTTACATTTTCCTTTGTACATCGTGGCTCAGTGGTAACGCTTGCGTTTCGCATGTGTAAGATCACGGGTTTGAAATCTGGAGGATGATTTTTCATTATCCTCGAGGCACGTTAGTGAACGGAGACTTGGAATCTATCCCATGGTACAGCTCTTAATGGCGGTAACGTCATGCATTTATGACTCGTAACAAAGGGAAAATAATGCTATCCACTCCTGCAAGAATTTTGGAACACAACAAATCATAGAGAGTATAATAAAAGCGTTTCAGTCGCAGCTGTTATAAAATAATAGCTTTTCCCCGACGCCAAAGCGTGCTTCCTTCCTTCTTTTTTTTCTTATTTTGTTTTTGGCTTGTTTGTTTGACTTTGTTTTTGTATTTTTGTTATTTGTTTTTTAATCTAGCCTAGTATCAGGATGTAATGTGATTACAGCGACTTGTGCCCTAGTTAGGCTGTCGCCAGATAGGCGCTTTAAAAAATTATCATCACTAACTCTATAATTTAAGAAGAGGAATTTTTCAGTATTTGAATAATAATTACATCTTAGTTTGGTTATGACTTATGTTTTTTTATCGAAGTTCAGAAATAAATATAAGTATCGAAATTTTGTGAATTTTGTAAAACCCAAAGAATCACAAATGGTGAAGTTCAGATAATTTGTTTTTATATATCTTCTTCTATATTTTAGCAACGTGATATTTTGAAAGGGGGGGGGGAATTTAGTTTAGAGTTCCTTTTTAAAATTATTATAATTGGCGAAGTTCATAAAACTACAAAAAATTTAACCATGGCAGTTTTTTTTAGATTTTAATCTTAGTAGCGAAGCGCAAGCTCCTCCTGTAGGGGAGGTTGATTGGCGAAGCCATTGCCTGGTAAAATAATAAACAAAATTCCAAATCATTACTTAAGGGTGCCAAAAATTATTAATTCCTTGAACGTTCAATAATGCTCTGTTGGAAGCATGAATCAGCCCAGCAAAACAAAAGATAGATTGTAAAACTGTGGCAGAGAACCCATTCACTACCACATTGCATGTAAATTCACTTAAGACGCTGCCATTACATGTACATGCACTTAGGACCTTTGCATAGACTTAAGGCGTTGTCATTACATGCATTACGATACTGTCCATCACTGCCCCGTGTGGGGGTATTCTGACCAGGTCAATGGGTTCTGATGACAGTGGAGGATTTGGTGAAATATAAAGGTAACTAACGAGGGCAGCTAACGCCCACCCACCCCTCTTAAATGAATAGATGTAGAGACGTTTTATAGGATTTAGTTACAAAGATAAAACCGTAAAGAGATAAATGAGTAAATTAAGGGAAAAATCAGCTTCATGTGAGAGACCCAGTTTCTTCGGATATTTTTTATCCTAGAAATTAGTTTCTCGTAGTGATGATGGAAGCCATTCACTTCTGAGACTAGTCGCCCTAAAAAATAATAATTCCAAAGAAACTGAGTCTCATTCACTCATCATGACCATTAACGCTTAAATTTGCAGCGAATAAAACTTGCTGGTGGTGAGGAACAAATAAAATAAATAGTAAATTATATAACCTAATCGTAATGGCTAAGATGAATATAATGTAACTTAGTGTTTAACAATAGCTAAGGAATTGGAACCGCTAAGTGATACCGTCACTGGTGTACCCAAAGTATATTAAACAACTTTTCGACTGCCGTAACTTCGCACAAACACGAAACACACACTTCATCACTTCCCTAAGGGACATATGGACCCGCCCAAGGCATGTGCCGATGTCCCTGGGGGTTTGCCCACTTCACAGAAGAGAGATAGGGAGGCCAAAACATAAGCAAAAAGTACAAGAGTCTAAAAAATGATAAAAACCTCATTATGATATGACGACGGTTAAAAAAAAAGCAAACGAGACTGCCGTGGTGTGGTCGACGGACGAGAGAGAGAGAGAGAGAGAGAGAGAGAGAGAGAGAGAGAGAGAGAGAGAGAGAGAGAGAGAGAGAGAGAGAGATATTCAGCCAAACATCGAGGTGATGAAATTTTTAATTCAAGTCGGATCAGTGAAGTTGGATTACGAGTCACTCTGGAGACCGCCTCATCGTTCTTTACATTTAAGCAAATTTTAGTCATTCCAACAAGTTTGAGTCATTTGGAGCTCTCGCTCCTTTTGAATACAGCGTTGGATTCCTAGCGTCAAGGTGTTGGGTTCAATCGGAAACGAGATCTGACACAAACGTCAACGCACGTAGTGTCTATGCCCCACTTGGTGGACGCACTGTGTTCATCCCCGCGAGAGGAAGGTAGATCTTACACAGGCTATCACACACATACTAATCACAACACTGCTGCATTTCCTCTCCCGTCTTTAGAGCGATTGGTAGTTACATTCCCATACCCCTAACCAAAGTCGGATTAATATTTTGTAGGCCACTGGGCAATAGGTACTAAGCCCCCCTCCCCTTCCGTGATATTTTCAAAAAGGAGAAAAAAATCCTAAATTTATTTCTCCCCCCCAAATCCAAACATTTGCATAATTTAGTAAGGAAAACTGCGCTGTACCCTATGGGGGTATGCGGCGGGTATAGCAATGGGGGACGCTCTTCATCCATTGGTACAGTCACCACCCTGCTTGGCGTGGAGGAAGAGCGTCCCCCAGTCGCCTTGATGCAGCGGGAAGGTGGCGGCTGCGCATTGATACACCGACCACATTGCAATTAACCTTTTACTTAATTACTAGAGGCCCTTTGGCTGCAAGCCCTAAAACCCATGCCTTAATAAGGCCCTGCACGTAACTTGTGACGAATCCCCTTACACCCGCTAATTGGTTTCGACCCCCACCTCCCCCCAATGGACTGGCTCCTGATGATCTCGGGTCCATCAGTGATTGTCATAATAATCTTTATGTTGGTTTTATTCTCCTGCCGGGGGGGGGGAGGTCCGCCCTAGCCAAGAAACGACATAACGTATCTTACCTATATACCTACCCACCTAGTTTGAGTAATTTTCAGAAAGTTTAAGTTATTTAAACAAGGTTGAGTCATTTCAACAAGTTTGAGTCATTTCAACAAGTATGAGTCATTTCAACAAGGTTGGGTAAGTTCAACAATGTTGAGTCATTTCATCAAGTTGAGTCAGTTTCAACAAGGTTGAGTCATTTCAACAAGGTTGAGTTATTTCAACAAGGTTGGGTCATTTCAACAAGGTTGAGTCATTTCCACCATTTTGAGTCATTTAAACATTTTTGCTCCCTTCGTTTCAGATTTTCACCGTGGGTGGGCAGACGTGCAAGAGAATATACAAAAAAGTTTAAATTCGCAGAAATAAGGAAAAAATGATCAGGATATTTTTTAGTTATACAATATAATTTTCTTTTGGACGTTACCTAATAAAAATTTTATTTCAAATTTATTAATCCACCCAACTTGGAGTAAAATTAAAAAAAATAAATAAATGAAAACTGATATTACTTGATGAATACAGGAAATAATAATGGATAAATGGGGTGGGATCTCTTTTCTTGGGCAACTGGACGCCTTTCAAATTTGATTCTAGGTCCTTAAATTCACTCCCTCCGTGCCCCATTACTTATATTTAATAAGGTTTGTTATAGTTCTTATATTTTAATCTCCGTGTCTGCCATCCTCTCTTCCACGCCTGGATGAAACTCGTACGCGATCGAAATGGGCTTGCCAGCGATTATCGTAGTAAGGGTCTATACGTTCGGAGGACCTCGTTCACGATTGAATAGAGCTTGCCAGCGATTTTGTTATTCCAAGTTTTATGTGAACTTCATCATCCGGTAGTAGGACCTTGTCCACAAATGAAAGGGCTTGCCAGAGAGTGTCGTATTGATCTTTATGTGAATTTTATCATAATGGTGGGGGGACCTCGCCCACGATTGAAAATAGAGAGGGAATGTGGGAATTACATAATCTATACTAACTTGACCTTCTTCAGACGAGGGAGGGTTGTATTCGGTGTGTTTCAAACAACCATTAACTACGACGGTTACCATAAATTAGTTTTTTTTAAATAGTCTATCATAAATAATGACCTATCCCCTATTTCAGTCTTATTATAGTGTAGACCCTGACAACCCCCAGCTATAACAGTGTGCGGTAGGTCATTTATCGACGTGGGCAACTCAGAATTCTGCGCATGCGTGTTGTCTGGCGTCGGTTCTCTTTCTTCCTATCATATTAGACTCAGTTGTACATCGTCTGCGAAGGAAGTAATACCGTAGGTGAATTCAATCCTCCCAAAATTTGGAAAAGGAAAGCTGTGCTGCTTAGTATTGGCACCGGGAGCTCCAATGCGGAATCTCCAAGTATTTGGGTGTCAATCTGAAGACGGTACGGAGGATCCGGATAGAGTTGGATGAGTCAATGAGAGTACGGCGGTTCGGAAACCTCCTTCTAAGCGTTCTGATACGAAAAGAACCCCAAATTCGTCGCGGAGATTCAAGCCATCGTTGACAACGATCCCAGCAAGTCAATGAAGCCCATAGACAGGGACAAGGGCGTGTTAAAGTCTTTCATCAGGTAGTTAGTACCTGAGGATATCCGCTACTACTCATACAAGATGAGAAATGGCCAGGTTCTGTCGCAGAAGATGAAGGACAAGCGGAAGGAACGAGCTACGAAGCCTGTGAACAAGCTGAAGCATCCCTTAAGGCCTGGTATGCTTTGGTTCTTCTCAAGTTAGAAAAATTTCGGCCAGGACCAGGTGGTGAACTCCCAAAACAACTCATTTTTGCTGTGTCACCAAAAGATTTATTGAGATTGATGAAGACCAAGTTTCCCATCGATAATATGATGTTTGGGGTGGTTAGTAACGAGGGCTGCATTTATCTTCTCGCAGGGCCTCACACTCAATACAGAGGGCGGTAAATATGTAGATTAGCGACTCGAACGATGGGACATACTATTTCGTCCGTGTTCCAAAATGATTCACGTTTTGGGAGTACATTTAAGGAGACGGCTCGTATGGGGGAAACACAATGGGGGGACCACACTACGATCCTGAGTTTAATTAAATTGGGGGAGGAGTCTGGGGGGCACAGCCCCCAGGTATATAATCCTAATTGTTTATAGACTAATGTGCTAGCGTTTACAGAGGTGAATGATTTAACCAAATCATGTCCGCGCCTTTAGTCGTTTTGCCAATTATAATGGGGGTGGGGGTGGGGTCTGACGTCAGACGACTCAAACGCGCATGAATATTTGGGTAGGGGTGAACGAAAATGTTTACCAAAAAAACACTTTTTCGGCCGAGTCGCTAATCTACATATTTACCCAAGGATAAATTAAAAAGACCCAAATACCCTTCCCGAGATTCTCCTATCACTTTTTTACCCAATTTGGTTCCCAATGAGATATATATATATATATATATATATATATATATATATATATATATATATATATATATATATATATATATATATATATATATATGAGAAAATAAGAATTGGACGCGAATGAGCAAATGAGACAAGAAACCGGAGGGTTTTTTTTGTTTTGTTTTTAAAGGCAAGAGAGAGGGACATTAGAAGAATCCAGAATCAAAGGGAGCAGAGGGCGGCACAGTGAAGGCGATCCTTTACCGAGAAGACAGAGATAACGCCAGGGGAAAAAAGTTTTGAATTTCTGGCCGGGACTCGAACCCGGGTCTGCTGATTGCCGGTCAGATTCTTTACCGCTAAGCTACCAGGCAAACTGACTATATTTCGCCCAAAGCGTTACCCCATCAAACCCAGTATCTCCCTAAGCTAGGAACTTCTGCATCTTTCTTTCTGTCTTCAAATTTTATTTGAAAGAAGGAAAATAAAAGTGGCATAGCCCTGTGGTGGTTGTATTATCACCCGCAAATCCTGTAGTTGCTTTCTTTGTATATATATATATATATATATATATATATATATATATATATATATATATATATATATATATATATATATATTCAAAATCACCGGCAGGAAAGTAAAAAAGGAAATCCAAGTACTATATTTTCAAGTTCATTATCAAGGAATAGATATAATGACATAACGTAGTCATATACCGGGTGTCCCCCCAAAATGTATACACACTTTTAATAATTGTAATTGTAAATATGTAATTGTAAATTTGGAAAATGAAATGTATTTTAATAAACACCTACTTTACAATTATTTAAAGTGTGAATACATTTTGGGGGGACATCCTGTATATAGACTACAGAGGAACGCCTGCCCAAAATATGACCAACAGTAGAAGAACAAACAAATAACTAAATAAATAAAAATGAAATAGGGAGTGTTGACGCATTTTAGATGGTGTTGACGTATCTGATTAGCTCCGCATAACTAATATTTCATTAACTAAATCTTTCTATATATATATTTGTAGTAATTAAGGTTTGCTGCACTTATTTATAATTGGGAGCTTATACAGGCCTACTGATTTCCGGTAGGTCTTTTGAAATGGAGGATGACCCCGATGGGTCTCCTGATAATATAAATCTTTCATTCAAATACTTAATAGTACCTGTAAAAGAAGATGATAAATTTAATGACAAGCCCCTTCAATTTAGCATTGCCCTTAAAAACAGTAATTTACTTAATGATATCCAACATCATGACGTAACTTTTACTGGTCGCACAAAAAATTGCATTATTAGTAACAGTACTAAGATTAAAAATATATTCTTAGATAGTGCAGGTTTCTTACTAGGTGAGTGGAAAGTAACTTGTAAATTACTATCAGATCTTCCAAAATCCTATGGGGTTATTGGCCCAATTGCTAACCCCCTTAAATTCTAAACCTGAAAAAAATAAAAGAAACGGCAAAACTAATAATCCAAACCTAATCAAATCAAATAAAAGACCCGTTTGTAGTGCACCTGAACCTATAAATAAAAAAGCCAAGTAAAATGGATAAGAAAACAAACAAGATAAAAATTTTGCAATGGAATTGCCAGAGCTTATTTTCTCATCTATCGGAATTCAAAGTTTACTTATATGCTAACAAACCCCACTTGTGTCTATATGCGAAACACGATTGGGCAGCAAATCAAATGTTAATTTTATTAACTATGCAATTTTTAGAAGAGACAGAGATAGAAGGGGTGGAGGTATAATGATCTTAATTCGCAAAGACATTAACTATAAAATAATAAATCTAAATGACTATATTAACAAAGCCCTTGAAGCTTAGGCTATCAGAATTTATCTAAAAAATAATAATGCTGTAGATATACTCAATTTATATAATCCCCATGCAAACAATTCTATTGAACAAGAACTAGAATTCTATACATCTCAAGCGTGAACCTCTGCAACAAGCAACTGCTTTCAATAATTATATTGCCCAATGAGATCTAACTATAGCAACTCCTCTAGGTCTTAAAACAAGATATGACCTAAGAAATAACTCTTACTCAACTATTGACCTTACTTTAGTATCAGCAATTCTTTCGGATAAAACTGAAATAAACTTGGGTAGAGATCTCGGCTCGGATCATATCCTAATCCTTATCCATTTATCTGAACTAATAACTGTATCTAACATAGGAAAAAGACCAGATTGGAAGATAAAAAATAACAAATGGTCAGAATGGATAACTAATTTTAATCCAATTCAAGCTGACATATCTCAAAATCTACTTGAAGAATTAGATGAAATAATAGAAAATATAATAGAAGCCAGCAAATTAACTTTCAAACTTAGTATTAAACCTAAAAGCACTAAATATAACAAACCATGGTGGACATAAGAATGCAGCAAACAGGTGGCTCTGAGGCGGAAGGCTAAACGTACTAATGAAAGAAACTTCACTCCACAGAACACCATAGCCTTTAATAGACAAAAAGCTATAGCACAAAAGACAATTAGAAGAGCAAAAAAAATATCTTTACAAAAATTTATATCTAATATAAACTTTAGAACCCCAATTCAAGATATCTGGTTCTTTTTTAAAAAGTTCAGAGGCACTTATAGAGAACAAACATTTCCTCTTATTCAAAATGGTAATCCAGTGCTAGGTGAAAAAGAAAAGGCAAATATTTTTGGACAGAATTTTGAAGATATCCTTAAAGATGGAGATCCAGTTATTTTAAATGAACAACAAAATAAACTGATCAGTGATGCTACAAAAGACTTATCAGAAGATTTTAACAAGGAATTCACTTGGGAAGAATATATTGATAGCTTAATCAGCATCTCGAAAAAGGAGGAAAAGCCATGGGATCTGACTTAATACATAAAGCATTCCTAACAAATCTTCTACCAGAATATAAAAAGAAAATCTTAAAAATATTTAATAGCTGCTGGTCACTAGGTAAATTCCCATCCACATGGAAAGAAACATTATTGATACCCATAAAAAAACCTGATCAAGATCCTGCAAATCCAGGATCATATAGACTAATTTCCTTACTCTCTATTTTGGGAAAATGCTTTGAGAAAATGATATACAATAGACTTTATTGGTTTCTTGAAAAAAATAACATAATAAAATCCTTCCAATGTGGTTTCCGTAAGAAACACAGTTCAATTGATCAACTAGTGAAATTAGAAAATTTTATTAGGATAAATGTAAAACAAAAAAAGCATGTTATAGCGCTATTCCTCGATATCAAAAAAGCATTTGATTTGGTCCCACATCTGGCCCTAATGTACAAACTCGCAAAATCTGGTGTAACAGGAAGACTATTAACTATTCAAGTCAATTATCTTAAAAATCGCTCATTTAAAATCTCCATTGGAGAATTCTTATCAGACAGCTTTAAATTAACATAACATAACAATTTCACGGATGACAAAAGCCACAAGGGCCTATCAAAGGTCATCCACATCCGTCAAAACCCACCCACAAAAAGCACCATCACCAGGGGAAGACAAAATCAAAGTCCCCCACAATATAATATAACAGATGACAAAAGCCACAAGGGCTCATCATAGGTCATCCGAGTCAAACGGCCTCTTTTTTAAGGCACCCAAACTCCCAGGAAAACTACATCCAGAGGATTGCGTCCAGAAACAAGGGTATCACCAATCAAGGCTTGTCAAGAACTAAATCATGCAGCTATAGATATATACAAACAATATTAATATATACAAAACTTAGGAACCATCACAACCTTCCCTCCCCATAAACTCATCCAACCTACTCTTAAATACATTTAAATTTGGACTACCTACTACCCTCCGCGGCAATTTGTTCCAGAAGTCTACCACTCTATTGGTGAAAAAATATTTTCTTAAATCCAACCTACACCCTTGCTTTTTAATTTTCAAGTGGTGACCTCTAGTCCGATCTCCATCATCTAACTCAAAAAACTTGCTAACATCCAAAAATTTTTAAACAGCTCAATCATATTCCCTCTCACACACCTCCTTTCAAACGAGAACATATTTAATACCCTCAGTCTATCTATATATTCAAGGTGCCTCAGAGAAGGAATAATCTTTGTTGCCCTCCGTTGCACTGACTCAAGAAGGTTAATATCGTGCCTAAAATGTGGGGACCATGCCTGTATACAGTACTCTAGATGTGGCCTAACATAAGAGTTATATAGTTTAAGAATAACCCTTACTTTTGTAACTGACATTTCTCTTAATGAAACCCAGCACTCAATTTGCCCTATTTCTTGCTTCAATACACTGCTTAGAAAACCTTAATGACTTATCTATTACTACTCCTAGATCTTTCTCATCCTCTACTGAGCTCAGCCAATGCCCATCCATTTCATAGTTAAATTCTCTATTATCTTTTCCCATGTTAATAACTTTGCACTTATCAAGGTTGAAAGTCATTTGCCACTTATGTGCCCAGGATAACAATTTATTTAAATCCCCCTGCACTTTAAAATTATCATCAATATCTTTAACTACAGCCGCTAATTTGATATCCGCAAAAATTGATACTTTATTATTAACTGCCTCCCCAAGATCGTTTGTTGGGGTATCCAAAATACCCCAACAGTGCTGTGCCAAGGTTAAGTAACATTAGAGAAGGTAACTGTGGGACCAAGCCGCAGCAAAATACCTTAACCCCATAGATTTCTTGGTTGCTCATGCGATACCCTTAGTTGGCTCTCTAAGCACCCTGGTTGAAAACCACTGATTTAGACATGTTTTTTTTTTTTAATTTGTTATAGAAATGCAAAAAATCATGGGCTACAACCCAACACCACAACAACTAGATAGCAAAATTGTTCAATATACCAATACATTCCAATTAGTAAATATAAGAACCACTGGTAAAGAAGGACTTTCAATCTTTATTAATAAACCCTAATATTTATCTTACAGTGGAATATAAGGTCTTTTTTCTTGACTGACTTCAGCCCAACATTCTTACTCAAAACTCAATCCTCTTAGCTGCTTTCCAAGAAACTTCTCTCAATAATAACTTTAATTATAATCTTCATAATGTGATTTACTGTAAAGATAGAGACAAGAATGGTGGAGGGGTGGCTATCCTAGTCCATAGGAGTGTTCCTTCCACTCTTTTAACCATTCAAACCAACCTAGAACTTGTAGGTGCCCAAATACTCTTCTAAGGAATACACATCAATGTTTGCTCTGTCTATATCCCCAACCCTACAAACATGCTGTATAGAGATCTAAAAATATATAATTTCATAACTCCAAAGACCTTTCCTGCTTCTGGGTGACTTTAATGCCCATTGCCACCTCTGGGGTTCCCCAAAATGTGACTCCGTTTGGCTCTCTCATAGTAGATCTCCTAAATTAAGAAAACTTAACCATTCTAAATGATGGTTCCCCAACATATCTCAGAATCTTATCATAAATTTTTCTATATTGATTTATCTATATGTACAAATGACATCTACCCTATGTTTTCATGGGAAACCTTTGCAACCCCAAAGGATACTGATCATTTCCCCATCTCTCTCTCATTTATAAAACTAACCAAGATTCAGGCCTCTCCTCTCCCAGGTAGATGAATCCTAAAAAAGCAGATTGGATTGCTTTCAAAGCCAATATATATCTCCCCAACTTACAGTCTGATCTCTCTACCATATACCAGAAATTGGTCACAAGTTTTCACAACACTGTCAAAACCTGTACATATAGCAGAAAGAAAGCCTATGCCTCAACAAAAGTATTCTAACTCTTGGTGGTCCTGAGAATGTGAAGAGGGTAGTTAAAGTTCACAAAAATGCATGGAGGGCCTTTTCTTCCCATAGAAGTCTAGAGAACTTCATTATTTACCCCCAATATCTGAGCCAAGGCTTGTTATATCATTAAGAAAAACAAAAAAAAGCTTCATGTAGGGAATTTATCTCTACTTTCTCCCCCCACAGATAATTATGCTTTGTTTGGAACAAGTTGAGACCCTTTCTTAAACAAAGACCACATAGCCCCATCTTCCTAAATAACAATTGGCGGTTAATTTTTGAACAGTATGATGTTGCAGAAATACTAGCAATCTATTTCTCAACTATCAACAGTAAAAGAAACTTTACTCAACCTTTTGTCTCCCATATTGCAGAAGAGGATTTACACATACTTTATTTTACAACCCAAGAAAGTCATCTATAAAATTGCCCTTTTAATTTAAATGAACTTCAGAATGCACTGAACAATGCCAGCTCTTCGACTCCAGGTAAAGAAACATCCCCTATCAATTCCTCCAACTTCTTCCACATAGGGAACTCTGTAAACTCCTTGAATATTATAACTTCATTTGGAAAACATGTACTTTTCCCCCACCAATGAAAAATCTCCCTTTTAAATCCCATCCTCAAACAAGGTAAAATTCTCACAAAAAAGGAATCATATCACCCCAAAGCTCCAACCAACACCTTATGTAAAACAATGAAAAAAAATGATTAATAAATTCCTCATTGAAAATTGTTTATTATAATTAGTGTTAATTATTATTAGTATAAGCTATTATTATTACAGCTCTCCACTCAAACATTTTCT
This sequence comes from Ceratothoa steindachneri, assembly GCA_963969495.1. Lineage (NCBI taxonomy): Eukaryota > Metazoa > Arthropoda > Malacostraca > Isopoda > Cymothoidae > Ceratothoa > Ceratothoa steindachneri. The sequence continues at coordinate 190,702,016 of OZ018317.1, forward strand.
CACTACACTTTGCACCAGGAGGAATGTTTCCACCTGTACAGAGTTTGGTATGGTAGCTATGGTGCCTTGGTGGTCTGCATGCCATTCTGGGTTCCCCTAGCACCAGGGTACGATAATAATAGGTGATCACCCACCCTACTCGTTAGTGGACCCGCCTATTTCTACTTCTCTTTATTACATACCATCCTACCCCTTTCCACTCTTTCTCTTCTATCCACTTAGGTTCTGGCTGCCCGGAGCACTTTCCTTCCCTTAGTCGAATGACAATGTATATCGTGAGGTCCCTACCTGTTGCGAAGGCCAAAAGCCCACTGACTAAGGCAAGTATCAGGTACAGGGTGTGCCGGGCCATCTACTCTGCTCACCTTCCTCCAGTGTGCATATAAGGTGGCTACATCAGCACCATCCTCTGTGGTTAAAGCTCCAGGATAATTTCACCTAAATGGCAGACCGGGTTGAGAAACCCATTAATGTCAGACCGGGACCTATTATATGTGTAAATTATCATATTCTGGAATTTCTGATCCTTTGGAGACTTTTCTCTTAACTTCCCCACTCATAGTAGGTCATAGTATCTACTTTCTATGAGGCCCCTTTTTTACTTTTTAAATCTAATCATGGTGACAACTGTAAGTAAGAGGGGGAAAGCGCATGAAGATCAATTCGCCTCCAAGCATGCCCCCCTCCTCCCTAGGTGTCAGGGAGGATGGGAGAAATCGAGGCACCCCTTTGACCAAAGAATTGAGTGTGACTGAGAGTACTTCGAATTGGATCTGTGATGCTTTAGGGAGGGGGTGGCCACATGGAGTCCCCCCCCCCATCCCTGAGATGGACATAATCCCGGAGGTGACCCAACCCAAGACGGTAGAAACTTCGATGAGGTTGAATCCTGTTTCACTTCTTGGAGTCTGCCCCTGTGTAAGCTTCTTCTCAGATAGCTCAACCCCCCAATGAAGATGACTCACAAGGAGAGGATGACCCTCCCCCCAGTCTGGTTCCCCCTGGATTGCTAATAAGACCTTCTCCACCTCAGAGAAAGATCTTGCTGAAGCCAGTCCATCTTCTTTCCCCATCCTCCTCTCCTAAAATGAAACGAAAAGAAAAGGACTAAAAGTTCCTCTCACTCTGTGAGGACTCAGAGGATGGATAGGTCTGCTGCCATTTTGGCAAGAGACCATGCCAAAATCGCCTAGAGGCCTGTTGGCCAAGGGCAACATGATCCATCAGAGAAGAGCATTAGCTAGCTTGATTGATAGAGAGCCGAAGTGGTCATGATTAGTGCCCTTTGGACACTTAATGACATGCCAGTGAGTGTGACGCTACACTTTCCCATGAAATTTGTGAAAGGAATGGTCAACATGAGGGAACTCTTGGACTAATCCATCGATGACATTACCTTAGAGCTAACCAACCATGGAATGGTCAAAGTTGAATGTGTGATGAGAAAACAGGGAGGAGCTTCAAAACCCACTCCTACACTCTTTGTCATGTTCAACCGTAACAGGCTCCCTGAGTCAGTGCAGACCTGTTGGTATTGCTACCGTGGGAAGGCATTCATGCCCCTTATGTAGAGGTGCTACTAATGCTACCGCTTCGGCCATACAATCGCTCCTGTAGATGTGCAAAGTCAGGTTTACCCGAAGTCTATGTAAGTTGCTCCAAGGCCACACACGATAATTCCCTATCATGTAGCATTGTGGTGCATATCTCCTGGAGAAGGAAATCCTGGCAGTTCATGCTAGGAATCATCTCTTTCATGAGGATAAGGACTTTGTCCTGGTGCGCCCAGCGCTGCAGGCTAAAACCAGGGCTCCCCATCCCCCAATGTGACCATTTCCCGTAAGGCTAAACAGCTGCCTGTCTCCACCCAGTTGATAGACTCACAACAGGCAACACCCCTGAAGATGGTCGTGAGGCTGTTTTCCAGGGTTCCTAAAGCTGCCCCCAGAAAGGACAACATCAAAGGAGCTTCAGCTCCTATGCTCCCACCCAAGGCTGGGCTGGGTTGCTTACGGATGGTGGATCCTCCAAAAGAGGGGTGGCTCCCATCGCCGAAGCCGCCTCACCTGCATAAAGTTCCGAGGCGGAAGTAGGAAAAAACTTGCATGGCGAGCCTAACCTCCCCCAATAAGTCGTCAAAGGCTACAGCGCATTGTTTGGCAACTGGGAAGTGTACGACCATTCCCGTGAGGGTCTTCTCTTCAAAGAGGGTCCCTGCATCTCAAAACTAGGCCCAGAGGGCATATTCTTTCAATGAAATTGCCACAGACTCCTGGCCAACTAGGAGGAGTTTAGAGGCTTGTCTCCTCCCATTTTTCCTTAGCCATCTTTCTGTAGGAGACTATGATCTGCGCCTGCCCACCCTCCCGGGTTATGAGATATAAGGGATTTTGCGACCCCAACACCATGGGATGGGGCCGGGCAAGAGGATGCACCATTTACACCCGGCATGATGTCTCCATTCTTCTGTTTGCTTTCAATTCCTCCTTTCAAGCAGTAACAGTGCAGCTGCACCTGGATAGGAGGTATACTATTATTTCTACCATCAGCCGACTTTGATGCAAGGCACTTCTGCCGCATTGGGGCATGGTTGCCAAGGCTCTTTCTCTTGCGTGGGGATTGGAATGGTAGACACTTCCTCTGGGGAAACTACTCGATCAATCCCAGGGTTCAGGTCTTTGCTGACCTGATCGACGAGCTGGAGATAGGTGTCCTAAATGTGGATGAGTTCATGCATCACTGTCTAAGTACCGCTTCATTTTCCTGTCTTGAACTATCCTTGTGCTCTCCAGATGCACACCCTGATTTTCGGTGGGTGGTGGTCGATGATCTCCATGGTAGAGATCACCTTCCTGATTCATATATCATTATCTGGACCGTTGCCGCCTGGGAGATTTCCCCCCCCCCCTCAATTGTGTTGTGGTGCTTGCTGTGTACGCAGTGGTCCACATTTCAGAAAATGACTGATTCTCTCCCAGTTGAGGAGTTTAGGTTGATGGATGAAGGCTATTGAGTTCTTCTCCGGCAACCTCATCCCAGTGGGCCTAACTATTCCTAGGCCATTGTGCATGCTCACTGCTTCTGTGGTGGTTAGGCAAGTGTGAGACAGCCCTTAAACAGAAGCTTTATGCCTACATGCGCTCTAAGCGCCGCCCACACAATTTCACTGTCAATAAATTTTGATGAGCTAGTGCTAGTTTCTGGTATGTTTTGAAGCACACACACCACTTTTTCTGTTGTGCATATGTGTCTTCACTTAACGGGAAGACCCCTCTAGCAGAGGTATGGAAGCGACTCAAAAGGATCCTGAGTAAGTTCTCTCAAGACCCCCCTGCCATTCTCCAGGATAATGGGACTGCAATCTCTAGCGGCGCCGGGATGCTGCTCTGCCATCATTCAATGCATGTCGTGATGTCGCAGAATGCCTGTCAACAGGACTTTACTTCCAGAGGTGGAGAACCCTTCAATGACAGGTTTACATTGAGTGAGTTGTGTTCTGCTTTCGCTTAGTGCGCAGACACTACTCCTTGTCTGGATGATCCGCGTATGGGAAGCCCTCTCCGGCATAATTGACCATGAAGATGGTGTCCCGCACTGAAGTGTCCTCGGTGTCGCACTCTTTGTCCTAAGCATCAACGACCTCACCTCGGTGCTGCCGGAAGACCTTTTCAATCTCTTTTGATGCAGCCCAGATGGCAACCCTGGAGCATTGACTCCAGCAGGCATTGAACCATGTCTCACTATGCTGAAGCCCACAGGTTTCATTTTTTTCTTGACCAAGACTAAGGTGGGGCACCTTTGCCATCATCCACGGCTCCTTCCCAACCTGTACTTGTTTCTAAATGTGGGTCGCCTGGAAATGGTAGATTCGCACCATTTCCTTTATCTTGTTTTTGACTGATGCCTCACCTGGGAGGCTCATATTCGCAGCCTTAGGGTCTCTTGTACCTGGGGTGCTGATATTGCTGCTGCCTTACTTTTCTATTGATCCTTTGTTAATTCAAAGCTTGACTACGGATGCAAGTTTTATGCATCCGCAGCCAAGCTTGTATTGCGGAAGGTGGACTCGATCCACCACACCGGCCTCCGCTTGCGGACCAAAGCCTTCTGCACAGTGCATTATTTGCCTGTATTCGCAAACCTGGCCTCTCCCTCAGTTGTAAATAGCTCTCACTGCATCCGCAGCTGATCTTGATGGTGCCTCTGCCCCCAAGAGACACCCTTTGGGTTAGGGCTAGGGCCTTTGAGATATTGGTGTAGCTCTCGGGTCAGTGGCACCCCTGTTTCTGCCTAGGACATCACCCCCAAGAGTAACACCTTTACTATTTGTCACCACGCCTCTGCTCCCAAGCTTCTACAGCTCCGGGACTATTGCGTTTGGCCTATTTAGAGCATACTTTGTGTCTTGCTGGAGTAATCGGATGGCTCCAAGTCCCAAGAGGGGAGTCCTTTTCCACGTCTTATCCCCTTTGAAGTCAGTGGGGCTCTGCCAGTTCCTGCTTCTGTCTTCATGGCTGAGCGGGTTCCAATACACAGCTCGGTATGGGAGATAATGCGTCATGCTGGTTTGCAAACCATATTGTGATCTATAGCGACTCAAAGTGCTCTTGGGGCATTGGAATCTCCGCATCCCCTTGTTTGCAAGCTTTCTGCAAGCGGGCTTCGATGTCGAAATTATCTTCTGCTCGGTCCTTGGACATGTGGGTATTGCAATGAAAGAGAGTGCCAAAGAGTCTGTGAGGACTGGGTTTCAGACCAGCATTTAGCTCTTTTTCACACCGATTACATAGCAGGAATCTGGGCTGCTTGGCAAAGAAGATGAGAGATGCCTGAGGGAAATTTAAAGTTGCGTGCCTTTGCGCTGCGACTGTTCCCATGAACCTACCCCCCAATGCCACGACGGCTTCAGGTTGCTTTCTGTCATGTCCAATTGTGCTCTCAGGCTGCACTGCCATTTGATATAGCGCTCACCAGTACCTTATTTGGGCAGGCGACTGCATTGTCCCACAGACTGTTTTGCACATTCTTGTTGAATGCCCCAATCTAGGTGATCTTTGCACCTGTTACCTGTCCTGGTACCAGGATGAGTGGGGTCACTACCACTTGTCCCTTGTACTCGGGACTGGTTCATGTACACAGACTTGCAGACTATATGACTTTTGGGAGGGGAGGAGGCTGGCCTCCACTTTATTTGACTCTCTCTGACCTAGGTTGCATGTTCCTGTGCTGGGGGAAGGCAGCCTACCCATGATGCCCGAGCATACATCCTTTTTATTGCCTCTTTAGTGGTGGTGATGAGCGTGTGCATCCCGTGAGAAAATTAGGATCACCTTTTGCCCAATGAGGCAAATTTTAAAAAAACTTTGCCCTTTCCTCCTCACAATCAATGGAGCCTCCTTCGGCCAGCTACACAGAAAAAATGGAGTCCCCCCCCCCCTGTGTTCTTGCAGGGGACCCTCCAAATCTCTCTAACCAGAGAGGAGGCTTACTCCTCTTCTTCGCCTACAGGCTTTACGGCGACTTATGCCTAAGTCGGCAGTCGCCAGATAGCCCCTTTAAAAAAAAATAAAAAATAAAAAAAATCGCCTACAGGTGTAGGGGACTCCCCCTCACCCCCTTCTCTGGAGGTGCTTTTGAGCACCTCCCTCTTACCAGCGGCAGTCCCCCCTTTACTTTTCAAGGGGACTGCCAAGAAAGCGAGCAAGCAGCCCATAGCCGACTGCTCCCCATTGAAGCGGCTCAGTAGGGCAAACCCCCTTAGGGGGGAGAGGGAAGCCAGGCCCCTTCAAGCACTTCCCTCAAAAGACCCGCTGGCTACAATACTAAACCTAGCAGGGGTCAAGGCCTGTGCCTCCCTAGACAAAACTAATGACACTGCTGCCAATAGGACCTGTGATGTCCTGGGGGGGGGGGATGGCCAAATGGAGGCCCCACCCGAGATAGACATTGTCTTTGGGGCAACCCAGCCTCAGACAGTAGGGCCTTCCATGGGAGTGAATCTGGGCTCGGCACCAAGCACCGAACTCGAGTCCGCTCCTATGCAAGGTCCTCAAACAGCTAATGTTTCCAAGGTAGTACAAGGAAGGGAAAGATCTCCTCCTCCGACCGGTGCCCCTACGACGGCCAGAACTTTCTCCATCTCGGAGAAGGACCTTGCTGAGGCCAGTCATTCTGGCCTGGGGGCTCCTGTCGGCGCGGGGTAGAAGAGGGTTCATTCCCCACCATCCTCTCCTAAAAAGAAAAAAAAAACTAAAAAGACTCAGGTCTCCTCTCCATCCACGGGGGCTGCGGGAATGGATGTGTCTGCTGCCATTTCAGTAAGCGACCCAACCAAGATAGGCACATCCAGCCCCTTTGCTCCTCGCCCCCCTGGGTGTGGAGCCCCTGACTATGACCAAAAGTGCTAGAGCACAGAGCGGAGCCCCTCATTCAAAGATTACCCGGTGTTTTCAAACCTGCTGGCTTCAAACGCTTCCTCATTATTCACTCCAGTGATGGCAGCATGTTGGCTAAGGGCAACATGATCCATCAGAGGAGAGCTTTAGCTAGTGTGATTGATAAGAGAGCCGAAGGTGACCCGCTTCTCGGATGGGAGTCTTCTGCCGAATGCAGTGGATCCCTCCGAGGCGGCTAAGATAAATGCTCTTCGGGGACACTTGATGGCACTCCGGTGAGTGTGACGCTGCATTCTACCATGAACTTTGTAAAAGGAGTAGTTTATGCGAGGGAACTCGTGGACTACTCCCTAGAAGATATCACTCTAGAGCTGGCCGACCACGGGGCGGTCAAGGCCGAGCGTGTGATGAGAAAACAGGGAGGGGCCTAAAGACCCACCCCTACACTCTTTGTCATGTTTGACTGTGACAAGCTCCCTGAGTCAGTGCATGCCAGTTGGTACCGCTACCGCGTGAAGGCATTCGTGACACTACCGCGGAGGTGCTATTACTGTCACCGCTTCAGCCATACGAATCGCTCATGTAGACATGCAAAGTCGCGGTCACCCGAAGTCTGTGTAAATTGATCAAAGGCTGCACACGATAAGTCCAAATCGTGTGTGGCCAAGTGTGTCAATTGCAGAGAGCCGCACCCCGCTTCTTTGAAGCAATGTGGTGCATATCTCCTTGAGAAAGAAATCCTGGCCGTTCAGACCCAGGATCTTCTCTCATTCTGCGAGGCTAAGGACTTGCTCCTGGCCCATCCAGGCCAATGAGCACGGTTGTTTCTGCGCTCATTATGAGCCATTCTGCGAGTTCTACTTAACCCGGGCACTCCCCTGGTAAAGTTGGTGGCACAAAGCATTCACACCCATCCCCGGCTAAAACCAGGGCTCCCCCCTTCCCCCAGCGTGACCGTTTCCCGTAAGGCGAAACGGCCACGCGCCTCCACCGAGTCGTTAGACTCACAGGAGGCAACACCCGTGAAGTTGGTCACCAGGCCATCTTCCGGGGTTCCTAAAGCTGCCCCCCGAAAGGAGGACAGCAACAAAGGAGCTTCGGCTCCTTCGCCCACGCTTAGTGGTGGGCTGGGTGGCTCGGAGACGGTGGATCCTCGAAAGGAGTGCAACCCGCCTCCGAAGCCGCAACGCCCACCTAAGGTTTCGAGGCGGAGGGATGGAAAGACTCCGGGAAGCGTACGGCCATTCCCGTGAGGGTCTTCTCTTCGAAGAGGGCCCCAGCGTCTCCTCCGAGCTAGGCGTGGAGGGCATATTCCTTCAATGAAATTGTGTGGACTCCGGGCCAACTAGGAGGAGCTGCAGAGGCTCGTCTCGTCCCGTTCCCTGTTAGCTATCCTTTTGCAGGAGACCATGCTGGGCGCATGCCCCCTGCCCACCCTCCCGGGGTATAAGGGTTTTGCGACCCCACCACCACGGGATGGCCGGGCGGGAGGATGTGCGATTTACACCCGGCATAATGTCTCTGTTCTTCTCTTCGCTTTAGATACCTGCTTTCAGGCAGTAGCTGTGCAGCTGCACCTTGATAGGCCAACTTCGACGCGAGGGACTTCCGCTGCGTCGTGGCACGGTTGCCGAGGCCCTATCTCTTGCTTGGAGATCTAAACGGTAGACACTCCCTCTGGGGAGACTACTCTATTAATCGCCGGGGTCAAGTCCTTGCCGATCTGATCGACGAGCTTGAGATGGGTGTCCTAAATGTGGATGAGTTTACGCATCACTGCCCGAGAAGCGCTTCATTTTCCTGTCTCGATCTATCTTTGTGCTCTCCGGATGCACAGCCCGATTTTGATTGGGGAGTGGTCGATGACCTCCATGGTTGTGATCACTTTTCCATTCAAATATCATTTTCTGGGCCGCTGCGAGAGCCCTCCCCGGTGGTCTTCATTTCAGGAATTGACTGAATTCTCTATCTCAGTCGAGGAGTTTAGGTTGGTAGATGAGGTCGTTAAGTTCTTCTCCTAGAACCTTATCGCCGCGGGTCTGGCCGTTTTGCACGCCGACCACTCCTGTGAAGGTCAGCTAAGTGTGAGACGGCCCTCAAGCAGAAGCGCTATGCCTACATGCGCTATAAGCGCCGCCCGAACGATTTCACTGTCGCTGAATTTCGTCGGACTAGGGCTAGGTTCCGGTGTATTTCGAAGCACGCCCGCCGCTCTTCTTGGCGGGCATACGTGTCTTCACTTAAAGGGAAGGCCTCTCTAACAGAGGTGTGGAAGCGAGTCAAAAGGATTCGGGGCAAGTTCTCGCAGAACCCCCCCCCCCTCCAAGAGAATGGGACCGCAATCTCGGACCCCGCGTCCGTAGCGGAATCCTTCGCGACCGCTTTTTCCGCATTCTCTAGCCGGGATGCTGCTCCGCCAGCATTCAATGCATGTCGCCATGTCGCGGAAGGCCGCCGACTGTACTTTACCTCCAGAGGCGGAGAACCCTTCAACGACAGGTTTACTGTGAGTGAGTTGCGTTCCGCTCTCACTTCGTGCGCGGACACCGCCCATGGTCCGGACGATGTCCCTTACGCCATGCTTTGACACTTGGGTGAGCGAGGCATGGCCTTTCTGTTAGATTTGTTCAACAGGATCTGGGTGGAGGGTCTCCTCCCGGATTCCTGGCGAATCGCTACTGTGCTCGCCTTTCGCAAACCGGGGAGAGATCACTCTACTCCGGCCGGTTTGCCCCTAATCTCTCTAACTTCTTGCGTGTGCAAGTTGATGGAGAAATTGGTCAATGTTAGATTAGCCTTTTTTCTGGACAGCGGAGGCAATCTGTCTTCTGCACAGTGCGGCTTCCGCAAGTTCCACTCCGACTGGAAAATGCCGTCTGCGAGGCCTTCCTTCGTAGACAGCACTACACCACAGTGTTTTTCGATCTGGAGAAGGCCTATGATACCGCATGACGATACGGTATCATGGAGATTCTCCACACGATGGGGGCGAGGGTTACCTCCCAATCCTAATATCTGAATTTTTGCGAGATGGTCGATTCTGCGTACGGGTGGGTGGAGCCCTCTCCGGCCCAATGGAGCAGGAAGAGGGTGTCCCACAGGGAAGTGTCCTCGGTGTCTCTGAGCATCAACAGCATCACCTCGGTGCTGCCGGAAGATGTTCTAGCTAAGCTCTACGTGGACGACCTTTCTATCTCTTTTGGCGCGGCCCAGATTCCAACTCTGGAGCGTCGACTCCAACAGGCATTGAACCGCTTCTCTCGCTATGCCGAAGCACACAGGTTTCGGTTTTCCTTGGCCAAGACTAAAGTGGTGCACTTCTGCCATCATCCACGGCTCCACACTGACCCAGACTTGTTTCTTATTGGGGTACGCCTGGGGAGGTGCTACTTGCTCTACGGTGTGCACAGTGCATAATTCGCCTGTACGCGCGAGCCCGGCGCCTCCCTCAGTCGCCAACAGCTCTCACTGCATTTGCAGCTGATTTCGACGGTGCCTTTGCCGCCGAGAGACGCCAGTCATACCCTAAGCCCTTTGAGTTTAGGGCCAGGAAACTCCTTCGAGAGCTAGGTATAGCTCTCGGGCTCGTGGCGCCCCTGGTTCTGTCCAGCACGCCAACCTAGAGGGTACCACACTTGGCTATTTGTCGCCACGCCTCTGCTCCCAAAGCTTGTACAGCGCCGGAAGTATTGTGTTCGACATTTTTGGAGCACACCTCGTGTCACGCTGGAACCGTGCCAGTGTATATGAATGGCTCCAAGTCCCAAGAGGGAGTCGGACTGCACGCCTTATCCCATCTGTTTGAAGTCAGCGGGGTTCTCCCAGGCGCTGCATCTGTCTTCACGACTCACAAAGCGCCCTGACTGCTCTCGGGGCATTGGAATCTCCGCATCCCCTGGTTCGCGATATCTGTAATGCCACGGTTTTGGCAAGCCGGGCGGATGTCGAGATTCTCTTCTGCTAGGTTCCTGGACATGTAGGAATGAGGGCGCCAAAGAGTCCGCGAGGACTCTGCGACCGGACTAGGGTTTCGCTCTTCTTCACAGCGACTACATGGCAGGAATATGGGCAGCTCTTCGGGCTGCTTGGCAAAGAAGATGGGAGACGGTCGAAGAGAACTTAAAGTTGCATGCCACGTCGTCGCGACTGTTCCCATGGACCCCCCCCCCCCCAATACCGCGAGGGCTTCAGGTTGCTTTCTGTCTTCTCCGAATTGGACACACTCGCGGAACGCACCGCTATTTGATGGAGCGCTCGCCGGCTCTCTACTGTGAAGACTGCGTTGTCCCCCAGACTGTTCAGCGCATTCTTGTTGAATGTCCCAGTCTGGGCGATCTCCACGCATGTTACCTGTCCCGGTACCGGGATGGGCGGGGTCGCTACCGCCTGTCCCTTGTATTCAGGACAAATTTGTGCACATTGACTGGTGGACTTATAGATTTTGAGGGGGAGGGTTGGCCTTCTCCCCTTTATTTAACTAGGTTTTGTTTTGTTGTTGTTTTTTTCTTTGTAGGGCGCACATTCCTGCGCCGGAGCTTGCTTCCTAATTGTTGCCATTTTCCTGGCCGCCGTGCTGACGGGATCCAGCGCTCCGTCCGGCCCCAGCTTAGCCTCTCTTCCTTCCTTCAGATAGCCCGATTTCTCCCCTACCTCGTCGCTTTTCATACAACCTCTCCCACAACTTGCTCTGGTCAGCCTCTAATTTCACAGGGTAGATGCTGACCTTCTTCTCAAGCCAACCACCCCGGATCGGGGCTGAGGGGGGAGGGGACATTGTTCCCTAACCCCTGAGCTCCGGTTCGGGATGGAGGTTTTTTAACAACCTGCTTCATCCCCACCCATACCTTCCTCACATCCCTTTCCCTCTCCTCTTCACATTCTATCAATTTTACGCCGTGTCCAAGGTGGAGCCGCCATGCCGATGAACTGCCAGGCCACCAGGCGGGAGGGGTGGTCCCGAATGGCGGCGCCTGGCTCTGCCGGGCCTGTAAGCACCTCTTGCAGTGCGGGCTACTGCAAGAGGTGGTGAGCGATTGCGTCCCGTAAAACAAAGACGGTCACCATGCCCAATGATGCAAAACAAATACATCTTCCCTTAATTCCCCCTAAAACAACGGAGCCGCCCTTGTGCAGCTCCACAGAAAAGATGGAGGTCTCCCCCCCTGTGCTTGCGCAGGGGACCCTCCATACCTCTTTAACCGGAGAGGAGGTTTACTCCTCTCCTACGCCTACGGGTGTAGGGGACTCCCCCTCACCCCCTTCTCTGGAGGTGCTTTCGAGCACCTCCCTATCTCCAGCGGCAGTCCCTCCTTTGCTTTCTAAGGGGACTGCCAAGAAAGCCAGCAGGCAGCCCATTGACGACCGCCCCTCTTGCAAGCGGCTCGGTAGGGCAAACCCCCTTAGGGGGGAGAGGGAAGCCAGGCCCCTTCGGTCGCTTCCCTCAAAAGACCTGCTGGCAAGAATCTTAAACCTTGCCGGGGTCAAGGCCTGTGCCTCCCCACAAAAGACTGGTGAAGCTGCCAAGAGGACCTGCGATGTCCTGGGAGGGGATAGCCAACTGGAGGCCCCTCCTGTGATAGACATGGTCCTTGAGGAAACCCAGCCTCAGAGGGTAGGGCCTTCCATGGGGGGGAATCCGGGCTCGGCGCCAAGCTCTGAACCTGAATCCGCCCCTATGCAAGGTCCTCCTCAAACGGCTGGGGCCTCCGAGGCAGCACAAGGAGGGGAGGGATCTCCTCTGACCGGTGCCCCTGCGACCACCAGGACCTTTTCCATTTCGGAGAAGGACCTGGCTGAGGCCGGTTCATCTGGTCTAGGGGCTTCTGTCGGCGGAGGAGAGAAGTGGGTTCATTCCCCGCCCTCCTCTCCTAAAAAGAAGAAAAAGACAAGAAAGACTAAGAAGACTCGGGGCTCCTCTCCATCTGCGGGGGCTGTGGGGACGGATGGGTCTGCTGCCACTTTGGCAAGCGACCAGGCCAAGACCGGCACATCCGGCCCCTCTGCCCCCCCGGGTACGGAGCTCCTGACTATGACAAAGACGAAAAGTGCACAGGGCGGAGCCTCGATGACATCAGGGCCCCTGATTCAGAGGTTACCTGGCGTTTTCGAGCCTGCTGGCTTCAAACGCTTCCTCGTTATTTGCTCCACTGATGGTACCATGTTGTCCAAGGGCAACATGATCCATCAGAGGAGAGGATTAGCTAGTGCAATTGGTAGAGAGCCCTAGGTGACCCGTTTCTCGGACGGGAGCCTTCTGGCGAATGCGGCGAATCCCGCCGAGGCGGCCAAGATAAGTGCTCTTCGGACACTTCATGGCACCCCGGTGAGTGTGTCGCCGCACTCTACCATGAACTTTGTGAAAGGAGTAATTTATGCGAGGGAACTCGTTGACTACTCCATTAAGGACATGACCCTAGAACTGGCCGACCATGGGGCGGTCAAGGTCGAACGTGTGATGAGAAAACAGGGAGGGGCCTCGAGACCCACCCCTACACTCTTCATCACGTTCGACTGTGACAAGCTCCCTGAGTCGGTGCGTGCCGGTTGGTACCGCTACCGCGTGAAGGCATTCGTGCCACTGCCGCGGCGGTGCTATTACTGTCACCGCTTCGGCCATACGAATCGCTCATGTAGACGTGCAAAGTCGGGGTCACCCGAAGTCTGTGTAAATTGCTCCAAGGTCGCACACGATAAGTCCAAATCGTGTGTGGCCAAGTGTGTCAATTGCGGAGAGCCGCACCCTGCTTCTTCGAAGCAATGTGGTGCATATCTCGTTGAGAAAGAAATCCTGGCCGTTCAGGCCCAGGATCGACTCTCATTCCGCGAGGCAAAGGACTTGGTCCTGGCGCGCCCGGCTCTGCCTGGGACGTCATATGCCTCGATAGTTAGAAAGGCACCCTCTGCTCCTGGCCCATCCAGGCCAACGAGCATGGTTGTTTCCGCGCAAATTTGGAGCCCTTCTGCGGGCTCTACCCAACCCGGGCGCTCCCCTGTTAAAGCTGGTGGCAAAAAGGGTTCATACCCTTCCCCGGCTAAAACCAGGCCTCCCCCCTCTTCCCCCAGCGTGACCGTTTCCCGTAAGGCGAAACTGCCACGCGCCTCCACCGAGTCGTTAGACTCACAGGAGGCAACACCCCTGAAGATGGTCGCTAGGCCATCTTCCGGGGTTCCTAAAGCTGTTCCCCGAAAGGAGGACAGCAACAAAGGAGCTTCGGCCCCTTCGCCCATGCCCCAAAGGTGGAGCGAGTGGCTCGGAGACGGTGGTTCCTCGAAAAGAGGGCCCCCCGCCTACAAAGCCGCAACGCCCGCCTAAGGTTTCGAGGCGGAGGGAGGAAAAGACTCGCATGGCGAGCCCAACCTCCCCCAATAAGTCCTCGAAGGCGACAGCGCCCGGGGTTCTGCCCCCGGGAAGCGTACGGCTATTCCCGTGAGGGTCTTCAGTTCGAGGAGGGCCCCCGCGTCTCCTCCTAGCTAGGCCTGGAGGGCATATTCCTTCAATGGAATTGCCGTGGACTCCGGGTCAACTGGGAGGAGTTGCTGAGGCTCGTCTCATCCCGTTCCCCGTTAGCTATCGTTTTGCAGGAGACCATGCTAGGCGCGTGCCCCCTGCCCGCCCTTCCGGGGTATAAGGGTCTTGCGACCCCACCACCGCGGGATGGCCGGGCTGGGGGATGCGCGGTTTACATCCGGCATGATGTCTCCGTTCTTTCTTTTTCTTTAGATACCTCCTTTCAGGCAGTGGCTGTGCAGCTGCACCTGGATAGGAGGTATACTCTGATTTCTGCGTACATTCCACCGTCAGCTGACTTCGACTCGGGGGACTTCCGCCGCGTCGTGGCACGGTTGCCGAGGCCCTATCTCTTGCTTGGAGATCTGAACGGCAGGCATCTTCTCTGGGGAGATTACTCCATAAATCCCAGGGGAAAAGTCCTTGCCGATCTGATCGAAGAGCTTGAGATGGGTGTCCTAAACGTGGATGAGTTTACGCATCACTGTCCGAGAACCGCTTCATTTTCTTGCCTCGACCTATCTTTGTGCTCTTCGGATGCACAGCCTGATTTTGATTGGGAGGTGGTCGATGACCTCCATGGTAGTGATCACTTTCCCATTCAAATATCATTTTCAGGGCAACTGCCGCCTGAGAGACCACCTCGGTGGTGCTTGGCGCGGGCGCGGTGACCTGTATTTCAGGAAATGACTGAATTCTCTATCTCAGTCGAGGAGTTTAGGTCGGTAGATGAGGCCGTTGAGTTCTTCTCCGGCAACCTCATCGCCGTGGGCCTGACTACTATTCCTAGGACGTCTGGCCGTTTTGCACGCCGACCACTCCCATGGTGGTCGGCCGAGTGTGAGATGGCCCTGAAACAGAAGCGTTATGCCTACATGCGCTATAAGCGCCGCCCGAACGATTTCACTGTCGCTGAATTTCGTCGGGCTAGGGCTAGGTTCCGGTATATTTCGAAGCACGCCCGCCGCTCTTCTTGGCGGGCATACGTGTCTTCACTTAACGGGAAGACCCCTTTAGCTGAGGTGTGGAAGCGAGTCAAAAGGATTCGGGGCAAGTTCTCGCAAGACCCCCCTCCCATTCTCCAGGAGAATGGGACCGCAATCTCGGACCCCGCGTCCGTGGCGGAATCCTTCGCGACCGCTTTTTCCGTATTTTCTAGCCGTGATGCTGCTCCGCCAGCATTCAATGCACGTCGTGATGTCGCGGAAGGCCGCCGGCTGGACTTTACCTCCAGAGGCGGAGAACCCTTCAACGACAGGTTTACTGTGAGTGAGTTGCGTTCCGCTCTCACTTCGTGCGCGGACACCGCCCATGGTCCGGACGATGTTCCGTACGTCATGCTTCGACACCTGGGTGAGCGAGGCATGGCCTTTCTGTTAGATTTGTTCAACAGGATCTGGGTGGAAGGTCTTCTCCCAGACTCCTGGCGAATCGCTACTGTGCTCGCCTTTCGCAAGCCGGGGAGAGATCACTCTACTCCGACCGGTTTCCGCCCAATCTCTCTAACCTCTTGCGTGTGCAAGTTGATGGAGAAATTGGTAAATGTTAGATTAGCCTATTTCCTGGACAGCGGAGGCCATCTGTCTTCTGCACAGTGCGGCTTCCGTAAGTTCCACTCCACGTCGGATGCTCTGCTCCGACTGGAAAATGCCGTCTGCGAGGCTTTCCTTCGTAGACAGCACTACGCCACGGTGTTTTTTGATCTGGAGAAGGCCTATGATACCGCATGGCGATACGGTATCATGGAGACTCTCCACACGATGGGGGCGAGGGGACGCCTCCCAATGTTTATATCTGAATTTTTGCGAGATCTTCGATTCCGCGTACGGGTGGGGGGAGCCCTCTCCGGCCTAAAGGAGCAGGAAGAGGGTGTCCCGCAGGAAAGTGTCCTCAGTGTCACACTCTTTGCCCTGAGCATCAACGGCATCACCTCAGTGCTGCCGGAAGATGTTCTCGCTACGCTCTACGTGGACGACCTTTCGATCTCTTTTGGCGCGGCCCAGATGCCAACTCTGGAGCGTCGACTCCAACAGGCATTGAACCGCGTCTCTCGCTATGCCGAAGCGCACAGGTTTCGGTTTTCTTTGGCCAAGACTAAGGTGGTGCACTTCTGCCGCCATCCACGGCTTCATCCCGACCCAGATTTGTTTCTTAATGGGGTGCGCCTGGATGTGGTTGAGTCGCACCGTTTCCTTGGTCTTGTATTCGACCGACGCCTCACTTGGGAGGCTCATATTCGCAGCCTTAGGGTCTCTTGTACCCGCGCCATGGACATTCTCCGTTCCGTGACGTTCAGCGCTTGGGGCGCTGATAGGGCTACTGCCTTACTTTTTTATCCATCCTTTGTTCGCTCGAAGCTCGACTACGGATGTGAGTTTTATGAATCCGCAGCCGAGCGTTTATTGCGGAAGGTGGATTCGATCCACCACACTGGCCTTCGCCTTGCGACCGGTGCCTTCCGCACTTTCCCCATTGAGAGCCTGTTGGTCGATGCTGGGGAGATGCCACTCGCTCTGCGCCGCGTGCAGTGCATCACTCGCCTGTACGCGCGAGCCCGGCGCCTCCCTCAGTCGCCAACAGCTCTCACTGCATCCGCAGCTGATCTCGATGGTGCCTATGCCGCCGAGAGACGCCAGTCATACCCTAAGCCCTTTGGGTTTAGGGCCAGGAAACTCCTTCGAGAGGTAGATATAGCTCTCGGGCCGGTGGCGCCCCTGGTTCTGCCCAGGACGCCACCCTGGAGGGTACCACATTTGGCTATTTCTCGCCACGCCTCTGCTCCCAAAGCTTGTACTGCGCCGGGAGTATTGCGTTCGAACTTTTTGGAGCACACATCGTGTCACGCTGGTACCGTGCCAGTGTATACGGATGCCTCCAAGTCCCAAGAGGGGGTTGGCTTCCACGCCGTATCCCCTCTGTTTGAAGTCAGCGGGGCTCTACCAGGCGCTGCGTCTGTCTTCACGGCCGAGCTGGTGGCAATACACCACTCGGTACGGGAGATTACGAGACGTGCCCGGTTCGGAGACCGGATTGTGATCTATAGCGACTCACAAAGCGCCCTGAGTGCTCTCGGGGCATTGGAATCTCCGCATCCCCTGGTTCGCGAAATCCGTGACGCCACGGTTTTGGCGAGCCGGGCAGATGTCGAGATTATCTTCTGCTGGGTTCCTGGACATGTAGGAATTGCGGGGAATGAGCGCGCCAAAGAGTCCGCGAGGACTCTGCGACCGGACCAGCGTTTCGCTCTTCCTCACACTGACTACATGGCAGGAATACGGGCAGCTCTTCGGACTGCTTGGCAAAGAAGATGGGAGACGGTCGAAGGGAACTTAAAGTTGCGTGCCATTGCGCCGCGACTGTTCCCATGGACCTATCCCCCAATGCCGCGGCGGCTTCAGGTTGCTTTCTGTCGTCTCCGAATCGGGCACACTCGTGTGACGCATCGCTATTTGATGGAGCGCTCGCCTGCGCCCTATTGCAACGACTGCGTCGTCCCCCAGACTGTTTGGCACATTCTTGTTGAATGTCCCAGTCTAGGTGATCTTCGCGCACGACACCTGTCCCGGTACCGGGATGGGCGTGGTCGCTACCGTCTGTCCCTTTTACTCGGGACGAGTGCGTGTACTTTGACTGGTTGACTTATTGACTTTTTTGGGGAGGCCGGCCTTCTCCTTTTCATTTAACCCGGTTTAATTGTTGTTGTTTTTGTTATTGTTTTTGCTATTGCTTTGTTATTGTTTTTGTTATTTCTTTTTATTGTTGTTTCCTGTTCAATTTTTTAAAGTAGCCTAGAACTAGGCTGTTTGTTTACGGCAACTTATGCCTAAGTCGGCAGTCACCAGATAGCCCCTTAATTAATTAAAAAAAAAAATTCATTTTCTTATTTTAAAGTAGCCTAGTGCTAGGCTGTCGCGATTGCAGCGACTTATGCTGAAGTGGGTAGTCGCCAGATAGGCTCGTAAATCTTTTTAAAAAATGTTCTTTTTTTAATCTAGCCTGTTTTTTATCTTTGTTATTTACATGTTTTTTCTTGTTCTTTTTTACTTTTTTAATCTAGCCTAGTATTTAGGTTGTAGCGAGATCACAGCAACTTATTCCTTAGTAGACAATCGCCAGATGGGTTCTTAATTATTATTATTTTTTTTAATCATGATCCAGTCCTTGGATCTTCTCCACAATGAGAGAGGGATAGATGGTTCGACTTACTATCTCCCTCTAAATATATAATAATGATTCATACATTGGTCTTATAATTCATGTTTTTTTTATATAATTTTCATTGAATTAACTTTGGTTTTCAGTTAAAATAATATTTCTCAGCTGCATTTTCTTTTCATATTTATTCTCTCGGCTCATTTAAACTTTTAAGATTTGTATCAAGCTTTTTATAGTTCCTGCAAATACACCAATTGTAAAATATATTTTCCCTATAAAATAAAAAATAAGTATAAATTAATTTTAATTATTATTTATAAATCACTTGTTCTTATTTTCACACGTACCTGGGATATTGTTTTAACCAATTATAATACTTCTGCAGTTTTATTAATTCTGTGTGATTGCTTTGGTTTCATGTCCCATTAGGGTACCATACTCACTTTGTTTCCTAAATGTTGATTCCTATACTGTTTCAATCAATTATCTTCTTGTTTTATTTCTTGATCAAAGGTAGTACTTTGGCATATTATGCCTTCCCTTTTAATTATCTGTGGGTAATAGCTATTCTTGTCTCTTTTTCTAATGACATAAAAGAAGCAAAATTTTTGTTGGTTTCCTAGAGACTAAAACTGCCAATTTGTCCCTTTCTAAAGACATAAAAAGTGCCATTTTTATCTTTGTTTCTAAAGATTTAAAAGGCACTACTTTGTCTTTGTTTCTAAAGACAAAGAAGGGCCATTTTTGGCTGTATCTAAAGGCATACAGAAGATTTGCAATTGGACTTTATGCTGATAGGACATAAAGGGGTGGGGTCAGTTTTTAGGGTCATTGATGTGTAATGAGGCCTCCTTGTAGGAAAGCTCTCACACCCTAGTGGAGTTCTACACCTTGATATCAGGATTAATTCCTGGCACTGTGACACAAAAAATATGTCACACAGAGCTGCTGCCCATAACAGGGTTGGCAAAAACCCCCAAATTTTGAAAAGGGCTCAATAAAACCTAGGTTTTTTAAAATCTCGAGTTTTTTCAAAAAACAAATGCTACAAGCATTAGAATAACAAAGGAAAAGAATAGCTATCTCTATTTTTATATAATATTAATAATTATATTAAGGTAAGAACAGATAACTGATCAAGAATTGTGGGTACCCATGATAGCCATAACCTGTATAAGGAGAGATGAATTATTATGAGTCAGTATCAGAGAAATAACCTTAATTTGATACATATTTGTTGAAATTATAAACATAAATATGAATTTTGAATAAAATAATGATAAGTAGCATTCATTTCTTAAAAAAAAAATCCAAACCCAGTTTTTTTCAAATTTCACTTGAAAAAGCCCCCAAACCCCCAGGTTTTTTAGGGCTGGGTTTTTTTGATTTGCCAACCCTGGCCCATAAAGCAGTGGATCAAAATCTGAGGATTCATAAAGCCAGATCTTTCCCTATACATAACCACACTCACAGCGCTGCTCTCTTTCATCCCCTTTTCCTTTGTGCACACATCACTCTTCTCTCACAGAACCTACCAAAGGGGTTTCTGTATCTACACACCCCTGATGCAAAACAGGGTTTCCTGTCTGCTAGTTGGTGACAAAACTTGACACTACCATACTTTGTGCACATTCCTCTACAACGAGGAAGTCCCTGAGGCAACAGGCTTGCTAGCATTTGTCATTCTGATCTTTATAAGACTTTTTATTTTCTGGTCCTGTGACCTCAGCCATAATTGAAAAGAGACAGGTGGTGCAATTAACTAATTTCAACTTTCTTAGTTTAGTATTCTCACTATTTCTTAACTAGCTAAGTCTAAATTCCACTTTGAATTATGTAAACTTAAGCTACATCAAGTTTGGTGATTTTTGTCTCCAAGGCAACTACCCTATGATGTAGATAGCTGTGGTTCAGATACCACATTAATCAGTAGGTCCCAATGGTTATTTGAGCATCTTAATTGAGATTAGTGCTAAAACCTTTATTTTAAATTTTTAATGAGGGATACCTTTATTTTTATCCAGGTAATTTAGGATATTTAAGATTTTTTTTTTTAGATGTTGCTAGTAAAGTTAGTCTTGCAGATAATGATAAAACCAATTTCAAGCTCTTTAATAATTTAGTATTTTTTCCCCCACATTATATTTTTTGTTCTTTTTGAATACCATAATATAATTTTAATTACTGTATTTTGCAGATGCGATTTTTATCCCAATTATTGATGTCAAGATATGCCATGTGTAAGTATAGGCTCTCTATTTAAATAGGCAAGTATAGTTTAGTTGATAGATATGGAGGGAAATATTTTTAAATACAGGTACTCTTTTGACTACACACAACCATCCCTACAAAAGTTAAATTTCCTGAAAGTTTCCATTGTTGAGATGCATATTTTCTAGTCTATTTTTCTGTATATCAAATGAATCTTGATAAGTTCTGCTTCCATTGGGAACTTTTTTTTCCTTTTTTTTAGTCCCTCTTTGAGCTAATTAAAAATTTTCAGCTCCCCTTCCCCTACCTTTACCCGCACATGTGTAGTATTGTTAAAAGGATAGAACCATTTTCCAGACATTTGTTCAGTATCAAGCATCTCTTCCCTGTGCTAACAAAATGGAAAACTGTAATTGACTTAAATAATTATTTTTTTAAAAGACGGATTAAAAATATTTGTGTAAAAGCTGCCATTTTTTGTGAAGCCTGCTATGGGTGGGAGGTGGGATATTCAAGATTGTATGCAAAGTTTGTCCAGTGAATTCACCCAGATCCTTTTGTTTGCAATTATGAGGTCTGTACCTAAGGAAATTTGGCTAATTTATTTAATATATAATGGCTCTTTGTAGGTTTAGTACTGCTTGAATATTTGTATGGTGTCGTAGAATGACTCCCGACGATACCATATATTACACTATTCGTTGAGGGAACTTCCTTAATTATCTTTAGAGTGCGTTACTGTCTGGCGGCCGATATTATATATCTTCGATATGCTTAAGAAGTGGAACTGAGCTCAAGGATAATAATATTGCTATCATTAATAAAATAGAGTTTTATTAATAATAACTATAAACAATACACAAAAACGGAAAATATTGACATAAACAGAATGGAAAGGGTCGTGGAGACTCGGGCTAATCCGAGGATTTAAAGGATTAAAAAAAAGGTAAAACAAATATAGAGTTAAAGAGATGGGATGGTTCGATAAACAATTTAAAGCACAGGATAGAATTGGCAAAAAGGGATCAATACTCAAAAGGTGACGTTTGGCTTACGTAACTTTTCATTAGGGTGCAGTGGAAGGTACTTGAAGGAATATTCGGTCCGCTGGCGAGTTCCAGCTGAAGGGGGGGGGATAAAAGGATCCCGACGAGGCGTCTTGGAAAGGAGAACCGTTACTCGACGAACGGCTTGAAGAACAATGGCTGTTCTACTTTGTTCTCTTCTGAACAAAGGGGGGGGATGAGAACCGTCTCTTGTCTACGGGCTCAAGAACAATGGCTGTTCTAATGTTGTTCTCCTTGAACAACAGGGGGGGTGAGAACCGTTTCTTGGCGAAGGGCTCAAAACGAACAATGGCTGTTCTAATGCTGTTCTCCTTGAACAAAAGGGGGATGAGAACCGTCTCTTGTCTACGGGCTCAAGAAAAATGGCTGTTCTAATGTTGTTCTCCTCTGAACAACGGGGGGGGGGGTGAGAACCGTTTCTTGGCGAAGGGCTCAAAACGAACAATGGCTGTTCTAATGCTGTTCTCCTTGAACAACAGGGGGGGATGAGAACCGTTTCTTGGCGAAGGGCTCAAAACGAACAATGGCTGTTCTAATGCTGTTCTCCCTTGAACAACAGGGGGGGATGCCTTGGGAACTTGACGTCGGAAAGGCTCGAACCTTTGGCACTCAAGGAATATTGTCCTCCTTCTGGACAAGGGATGGTGAATCTCGAGGTCGAGGTCCCTTGGCGCACAAAGGGAGAGAGGGTCGTGGTGATGTTTTGCGACGAAAATCTGGATCTCCAATCTGATCTTAGTGGTAAAGTTTCCATATAAATAGCCAGGACATCTCCTTGGCGTGGGGGAAAATGGAGTGAAAGCTTGGAGGGAACGCACAGCCGGGCCAGAGAAAAATGCCTTATCTGTTCATAAGCCTAACTCGATCTGGCGAGGTCGGCGTATGGGGGTGAACGGGGGGACGATAACCTCCTTGTTTAAACATTGGCATCCGGTAGCTGAGATAAGATTCCAAGCCTCGAATCGAAGATGCACGTGGGCAGCATCGTGGTTTTTAATAATATGGGATATGAGTTGAAATTAACTCGTTCTATCACACCCCTCCATTCCAGGGGAAGTTGTCACTTCGAAAAAAAAAAGAGAGAAGGGACAACGATAGAGCTCCGTTGTGGGGAACTCGTTTTCTTGTACCAACCGTACCTTCCTGCACCTAACTAGTATTACCTCAATACATATGATTATTTTGATCTTTAGATTACAGGGGAAAATAACCTTTAATACAACTTAATCAAAGAAAAAAAAAGGGCATTGAACAATGAAATGATATAAACTTAGGATATACGGGACAAAATAATTTATACGTAAATTAATAAGAACAAATATATAGACATACAAAAAATTAGACATTGAGCGTTACAAAATTCAGACATATACATTAATTAATTATATTACAAAAGAATCTTAAATTAAGTCGTACAAGACGGTATATACCTACATGGAGATACTAATCCTATGAATACAATTATTCTACGCTATTCGGTAACGCATTTCTACTGAGGGCGTCAGCGACCTGGTTATCGGAACCTTTTATCTAATTTATTTTAAACTGATACTCTTGCAAGAGTAAACTCCAGCGCATGATGCGGCCGTTTGAGTGTCTCAAATTCCTAATATAGGCTAACGGACGGTGGTCGGTTCCTATTTGAAATTCTTTACATATCAAGTACAGCTTGAATTTGTCTATGACCCAGATAATTGATAGAGCTATCTTTTCTCTAGTGGCATATCTCTCTCCGCGTGGTAATAATTGATGACTAGCATATGCAACTGGATGACTCGTTCTGTCATCCACGTATTGAAGGAGTACACCTCCAATGCTCTCGTTGATCACGTCGGTCTTAACCCCAAAGGATTTTTCCGGGTTGGGCAACTTAAAAATGGGGGCAGAAATGAACTTACTTTTGAGCTGATTAAAATGGGAAACAGCGACATCATTCCAACGTAAACGACCGGAGAAATTCTTTTCCTGAAGGGGGCATAGGGGGGCCGAAATTGCAGCGAAATTCGGAACAAATCGCTGATAGGGAGAAGCTGATCCTAGGATCGATCTTAATGGCTTCTTTGTAATCGGGAGGGGCATGTCGGCGATTGCCTTAATCTTGTTCTCGTGGGGACCTAACTTGTTTTGTCCTATTTTGAAACCCAAATATTTGATGGTTTCGTGGGCAAACTGGCATTTGCTGGGGCCAATGGTGAGGCCATTTTCACGCAGTTGCTCGAAAAGAGCTAATAGGGTGGATAAATGGTGATTCCATTTAATTAGTTCTTGGAGCTGACTCTTCTGACGTGGTGTCAGCTGCGCGTCACTATCCAGGTCAGAGGGTTCCAAAGACTCGCCTGGTAGGGAAGGAGGAGGGTAATCGGCATCAGGTTGGATGCACACTGTCTGGATTACATTAAGGGACTCCGCGGGGCAATCCTCTTCAAGCGCCGATGCTTCGTCCAGTTCTACGAAGGTATCTCCATGGGCGCGTTGGGGGTTCTTTTTTTCTTGGGGTCCAGGGACAGTCTCCGTGTCCTTGTCTTGGGCCTTATCACCTAAGGGTGTTAGTGATTCACACTCCTCATTTTCCGTCCTAAAGTCCTGGTTAGGGGTCTCCGAGAAATCGGACGGTATCGGGGTTCTGATGGGGACGGGCTCCTGGGCTTCTTTCTTATCTCGGCCTTGAGGAAGGGCGGCCTGAAACACAGGGTCGAAACTTACTTGGGGGCTCTGTCCTATAAGTACGGAACAGAATTTTATGGGTGCTACAATGACTTCAGCCCAGCCATTATAATATTGACACTGCAGGTAACATCTAGCGACGGGGAATCGGTTCGCCCGCCCAAGTTGGTCATGTACCACCGCAAATTTTTCGTGGTTAGAGGCCACTGGGAGGAGTTCGTCGGACACGATGAAGCACGTACATCCTGTGTCCCTGACGAGAGTCAATACTCGACAGCTGTCCACGCTGCCCTCCTCATATTTCAAAGTTCCCGATGAACTTTTACCAAAAACAAAATTTACCTGGTGGCCTGACGGAGGGGGAGAAGTTTCTGCTTGGGTCTGCACCACCGGGGGAGCCGGGGTTGCATTAATCTGGTGAACTTGGTGGGCTGGTCCGCTTTTAAGCCTAGAATTTTGGGGGCAATTCCAGCTCATGTGGTTTTCTACACCACAGGTGAAGCATATGGTTGGTCGCTTCGGGAAGAGAGATGGAGGAGAAGTCTTAACGGGAGGTTTGAAGTCCCGTTGTTGGTTTTGGGGAAAGAAGTTTTGGGGTTTTACGGGGCTCGGAAACTTTGTCAGCTTTCCTGGGAAGGAGCGCGAGTCCGTCCTTCTTTCTTCTCGTTGGATTTCTTTTTCTCGTTCTTCTCGTTGTATTTTTCCTTCTCGTTCTTCTCGTTGATTACTCTTTCCCGTTCCTCTCTTTCTCTTTCTTTTTCTACCTTTTTTCTTTGAACTTCTGCTTTAATCCGAGCTAATTCAATCTGAAGCTCAGCTTGTCTTATCCGTTCCTCTCTTTCTCTTTCTTCTCGTTGTATTTCTCTTTCACGTTCTTCTTGAATGTACTCAATTAGTTCTTTTCCGGAAAGTCCACAGGACTCTCCTTGCGCTTTAAAGATTTCAAACTGAGTCATCTTTGCACTTGGGGGCGCACTAGTCAACCAACTAAAATTCCTCGCAACAAGAATTATGCCTCTATAGAATTAGCCTACCTAAATATGGGCACTGACCTATTCGTACTTGGTTTCTCAATCTAAATAACCACTGACTAAAATCACAAAAAAAACAAACAAATTATTATAACCGTTCCTTGAGCTACTCCAGCTTCTTAAGTTTCAAAAAAAAGGGGATAGCAATCGTTAAAACAAAAGGGAACTACTATATTCTATTATTATAACGAATAACACTATGCTTTACTCGACTGAGTCCAGTGTTTGCAAAGATATAGCGTTAAACCTTACACACCTGATACCAAATTAAATTGTATATATATATATATATATGTCGTAGAATGACTCCCGACGATACCATATATTACACTATTCGTTGAGGGAACTTCCTTAATTATCTTTAGAGTGCGTTACTGTCTGGCGGCCGATATTATATATCTTCGATATGCTTAAGAAGTGGAACTGAGCTCAAGGATAATAATATTGCTATCATTAATAAAATAGAGTTTTATTAATAATAACTATAAACAATACACAAAAACGGAAAATATTGACATAAACAGAATGGAAAGGGTCGTGGAGACTCGGGCTAATCCGAGGATTTAAAGGATTAAAAAAAAGGTAAAACAAATATAGAGTTAAAGAGATGGGATGGTTCGATAAACAATTTAAAGCACAGGATAGAATTGGCAAAAAGGGATCAATACTCAAAAGGTGACGTTTGGCTTACGTAACTTTTCATTAGGGTGCAGTGGAAGGTACTTGAAGGAATATTCGGTCCGCTGGCGAGTTCCAGCTGAAGGGGGGGGGGATAAAAGGATCCCGACGAGGCGTCTTGGAAAGGAGAACCGTTACTCGACGAACGGCTTGAAGAACAATGGCTGTTCTACTTTGTTCTCTTCTGAACAAAGGGGGGGGATGAGAACCGTCTCTTGTCTACGGGCTCAAGAACAATGGCTGTTCTAATGTTGTTCTCCTTGAACAACAGGGGGGGTGAGAACCGTTTCTTGGCGAAGGGCTCAAAACGAACAATGGCTGTTCTAATGCTGTTCTCCTTGAACAAAAGGGGGATGAGAACCGTCTCTTGTCTACGGGCTCAAGAAAAATGGCTGTTCTAATGTTGTTCTCCTCTGAACAACGGGGGGAGGGTGAGAACCGTTTCTTGGCGAAGGGCTCAAAACGAACAATGGCTGTTCTAATGCTGTTCTCCTTGAACAACAGGGGGGGATGAGAACCGTTTCTTGGCGAAGGGCTCAAAACGAACAATGGCTGTTCTAATGCTGTTCTCCCTTGAACAACAGGGGGGAAATGCCTTGGGAACTTGACGTCGGAAAGGCTCGAACCTTTGGCACTCAAGGAATATTGTCCTCCTTCTGGACAAGGGATGGTGAATCTCGAGGTCGAGGTCCCTTGGCACACAAAGGGAGAGAGGGTCGTGGTGATGTTTTGCGACGAAAATCTGGATCTCCAATCTGATCTTAGTGGTAAAGTTTCCATATAAATAGCCAGGACATCTCCTTGGCATGGGGGAAAATGGAGTGAAAGCTTGGAGGGAATGCACAGCCGGGCCGGAGAAAAATGCCTTATCTGTTCATAAGCCTAACTCGATCTGGCGAGGTCGGCGTATGGGGGTGAACGGGGGGACGATAACCTCCTTGTTTAAACATTGGCATCCGGTAGCTGAGATAAGACTCCAAGCCTCGAATCGAAGATGCACGTGGGCAGCATCGTGGTTTTTAATAATATGGGATAGGAGTTGAAATTAACTCGTTCTATCACATATGGGTTTCTTAAATCAGTTAAATTTATTAGGCAAAGCTTTTATATACAATCCCTGATGCCATTGACTAAAATTAATTAAGTTGTACCATCCATATTGTGCTTGTGGATGAGATTTCCCGACCAGATAATGAAACGAGCATTGAAATTAGTATGACAATCGCTGGTAAGCCTAAGGCCACCAGGGCCATTCATCATTTAGGGATGGTGGGGGGGGATAGGAAGTATTTGCGTTTTCTTACACCAATCATCAATTGGGTACAAAACTTCATCATCCTAGGGGAAGGGGAACCCATTCTTTATCAAGGGTATGTGAATAGAACAACCCATGGGCAGGATTACTTTGGAACAGAGAAGGATGTTGTACACACTATGATGGTGACCTGCTTAAGATCTATCCCTGTGTTGGAGTATGTACTGCACATCCACCACTCAGTGTACTGATATTTGTATCCACTCTCACTAATATTGAACTTGACACCTCAATGCTAGATAACCTACGCTATATCTGCTAGGCTAGTGACAGCTCCTCACTAAATCATTTGGCCTGAAAATGCTTACTAAGCTTAAGCTAGAGCCCGGACAAGTTTTTCAGATCACTTCCTCCTTTTTTAAGGGTTCTATTTTCAACAACAGTTCATCTTATATCCTCTAATCTTGTATCTGTTTATTTTACATCAGATTGAATTATTCTTAAATAAAAACCTTTTAAATACTACTAATTTTTTTTTTCCTAAACTTTTCTTCAAATTAGGGTGTATCTTATATATATTGGAAAATATGGTAATTATCCTAGCAAACTTAGATCTGCCTGTTTGAAGATTAGGGGCACATTGGGGTTTTATTGATGTTGCCCCGAGGTAAATTCCATCCTTTTTATTCTGGCAGCTTTGAAGAATTCCACTGACTGAAAGGGGTTCTCCCCGAGATCTAGTATTCCATGTAGGGGTTCATCTCAGTTATACTTGTGAATGGGTTGAACTGTGTTGGTTCCTGGGGGAAGATATGAGTCAGTCAAACCAGTGTGGTATTTGTGTTTCTTTAGTGTTAGGTGGTGACCTCAGCAGAGTAATCTTGCCAGGGTAACTGGTATGTGAGGTAGAAGTGCTGATATCTGTTGTAATGGGGTCACAGAAGTGATTTGGATCCGCTAGTTAGCTTCTATGCTGTGTGTATGTGTGGATTATTTTGTAGGTGATGGCTGCTTGGTTAAGGGAAAATAGGATTTCTTGGAGGATGGTTGAGTTTTGCATTAGCAGCTTGGGTTTTGCGCACTATGGAGAAATTATGTTTTGGAAAGGTCAAGATAGTGTTTTACAGGTATGAGCATGACCTTTGTTTAAATGTTTTATTGGTTTGATCAAGTGTGTTAAGGTGAGTAGATGCAAGATTGGGTGTTCAGGTCTGCAAGTATGGATGACATATTCCTTGGATTGTCTGAATATAGTTCCCGTGGGTGATCAGTTTGTGTTAGCTTTGTTTCTGTGTTATCAGAATTTTAGTCTTGTGTTCAGAGTGAAACAGCACTCTAGATGTTCAATTTTAGAGGAGCTGGGTGTTTGATAGGATGATGCATGAGATCTATGTTGTGAAGAAGGTAGCAGTGGACTTTGTAGGTCAGTCTGTCATTAAGTTCATTTGAGTCTTGTGATGTTGTAGATCACATGCCGCTTGGATGGATGGTGATGTCATCCACATAGTGTAGAGTACGAGGTTGGGATTTCGGGCAAGGATTTTATGGAGAAAAGGATAGGGGAGAGTACAGATCCTTGTGATACTTTTACTTGCTGACCTCTATTCTGTGAGGTAGGTGGAGCCTAGGAAGGCCACCACACTCCCTGAGTGGTCCTCAAGTCCCTAAGAGAAGTGTGTAGTGCAAGCTTGTGTGAGGTTTGACAATCTAAGAGTAGGTGTTAGATATTGCCTGAGCTTTGGTTGCATCTGGTACATGTTAATCTTGGTGCAAAGTTTTTTTCTGTGTTTTTATTGTTGAAGTATAGTGGAGTGGCCTGACCTGAGTTGAGAAAGGATTATTCGATGTGTTCTATATTATAATTTCTCTGATCATTTAGCCCCATAAGGGGTGCGACAATTTTCCTTCCTGTCTGCCATGTTGATGAGACTCAGTGCTCCGTCTGGCCCCAGCTTAGCCTCTTCTGTTTCTTTCTGATGACAGCCTGTGATTTTACCCTACTTCCTCACTTTCCAAACAATCTCTCCCACAACTTTTTCTGTTGGTCTCTAATTTCACAGGGTAGACACCAACAGCTTCCTCTCACCTAACTATCCCAGATTGGGGCTGAGGCGGAGAGGGGACAAGGTTCCCTCACCCATGAACTCCAATCTGGGGTGTTGGGTTTTTAATAACCTGCTTTATCCCAACCCATACCTTCCTCACATCTCCTTTCTTTTCACAGTCAATCAACTTTATGCCATGCCTAAGGTGGAGCTGCTGTGCCAATGGGCTACTAGGTTGCTAGGCAGGAGGAGTGGCCTTAAATGGCAACAGCTGGTTTTGCTGGCCCTGTATTCACCCCTTGCAGAGCAGGCTACTGCGTGGGGTGATGAGCGTTTATATCTTGAGGCACTAATAGGGTCACAATGCACGATGATGAAAATCAAAATAACAAACCTCTACCCCCTTCCCAGCATCGGAGCCACTTTTGGGCAGCTCTACAGAAATAATGCAGGCTCCCCCCCCCTTGTGCTTTCACAGGGGACCCTCCAAAGCTCTTTGACTGAAGAGGAGGGGCTTACTCCTCTCCTATGCCTATGGGTGCAGCGGACACCGACTTCTCTGAAGTCACCCTTGGACAACTCCCTCTTTACAGCAGCAGTCCCCCTTTACTTTCTTAAGGGACTGGCAAAAAGTATGCCAATGGCCCATAATTGATTGACCTTAGGGTGCCGAGGGATGACAGGGCCCGTCGGCCCGTGCCCTCGAAATCCTGCTAGCATGCATATCAAGCCTACAGGGAATCGCTGTATGTGCCCCCCCCCCAGACAGATGCCAGCTTGTCAGCCCAGAATAGAATAAAAGATACCTCGAAGGGGACCCGTGGTATCTTGGGGGATGACCAGATGGGCCCCCCCTCCCTGAGGTGACCCAGCCCCAGATGCTAGGATCTTTCATGTGGTTGAACACAGGCTTGGTGCCAGGCACAGAAAACAAGTCAGCCGATGTGAAAGCGGCAGTGCCTGAGGCCTTACATGGAGAGGAGGAACTCCTTCCCTGGCTGGTGCCCCTGTGACAGGCAAGACCTTCTCCATTTCAGAGAAGGATCTTGCTGAGGGCTGACCATCTGGCTTAGGGGCTCCTGCTGGTAGAGGGGAGAAGTGGGTTCATTCCCCCACCCTCCTCTCCTAAAAGGAAAAGAAATAGTTAAAAAGACTCGGGGGGGGCTCCTCTCCCTCTGTGAGAGTCACAGGGATGGAATGGACGGGGCTGCTGCCATTTTAGTATGCGACCAAGCCAAGATCGGCACATCCAACCCCAGTGCTCACCAGGCTGGAGAGTCTCAAACTAAGACCAAAAGTGCACAAAGTGGAACATCAATTATGTCGGGGCCCTTCATTCAGAGGTTACCTGGCATTTTCGAGCCTGCTGGCTTGAAACGCTTCTGTTATTCACTCCACTGATGGCAGCATGTTGACTAAGGGCAACATGATCCATCAGAGGAAAGCTCTAGCTAGCGCGATTGGTAGAAAGTCGAAGGCAATCCATTTCTCAGCTAGAAGCCTTCTGGTGAATGTGTCAAATCCCTCTGAGGCGGCCATTATTAGTGTCCTTTGGACACTTGATGGCATGCCGGTGAGTGTGATGCTGCACTCTACCATGAACTTCGTGAAAGGAGTGGTTTATATCAAGGAACTCCTGGACTACTCCATAGATGACATCACCTTAGAGCTGATTGACCATGCAGCAGTCAAGTTCAAACATGTAATAAGAAAACAAGGGAGCTCCTTCGAGACCCTACCCATTACACTTCATCACATTCGACCATGACAGGCTCCCTGATTCATTGTGTGCCCTTGGTATCACTACCACGTGAAGGCATTTGTGGCACTGCCATGAAGGTACTACTACTGCTACCACTTTGGACATACGAATCGCTTATATAGATATGCAAAGTCTTGTTTACCTGAAGTCTGTGTAACTTGCCCCAGGGTGCACACAATAATTCCCTATCGTGTAAGGCCAAGTGTGTCAATTGTGGAGACCCACAATCCTGCTTCTTTGAAGAAATATATTATACATCTCCTAAAGAAGAAATCGGCGATGCTTGGGACGTCTTATGCCTCATTTTTTTTTAGAAGCACCCTCTGCTCCTGGTCCTCGAGGCCTACCACTACTGTCGTTTCCGCGCCATTTTGGGACCCTTCTGCAGATTCTACTCACACGGGCGGCTTCCATGGTAGAGCTGTCAGGTGAAAGGGCTGCATGCCTCCCCCGAGTCATTAGACTTACAGGAGGCCGTCTTCTGGGGTTCCTAAAGCTGCCTTCCAAAAGGAGTACAGCACCAAATGAGCTTCGGTTCCAACTCCCCCACTCAGGGCTAGCTTGGATGGCTCAGAGACAGTGGATCCTCCAAAGGAGGGACTATTGCCTCCGAAGCCGCCCATCCCACCTAAGGTTTCAAAGCCGAGAGAAGAAAAGACTCGTATGGCGGGTCCAACATCACCCTGAGTTCTGCCTCCGGGAAGTGTATGGCTATTCCTGTGAGGGATTTCTCTTAAAAGATCGGTCCCGCAACTCGTATGAGCTAGGCATGGGGGAGCATGTTCCTTCAATGGAATTGACGCTTACTCCGGCTCAACTGGGAAGAGCTGCAGAGACTCTTCTCCTCCCATTTCCTGTTAGCTATCTTTTTGCAGAAGACCATGCTGTGCGTGTGCCCCCTGCCAACTCTCCGAGATATAAGGGTTTCGCGATCCCATGACCACAGTATTGGGGCCAGGCAGGAGGATGCGCCATTTACATTCGGCATGATGTCTCCATTCTTTGCTTTAAATGCCTCCCTTCAGACAATAGCAGTGCAGCTGCACCTGGATAGAAAGTGTACTGTTAGCTCTGCGTACATTTACACCTTCAGCCGACTTCGATGCAGAGGACTTTCACCACACCATGGCACAGTTGCCGAGTCCCTTTCTACTGCTCGGGGATTTAATGGTAGACACTCCTTCTGGAGAGGATATCGATCAATCTCAGGGATCAGGTCCTTGCCGAGCTGGAGATAGATGTCCTAAATATGGATCAGTTTATGCATCACTGCCAGAGAACCGCTTCATTTATTTCTCCTGATTTTTTCCTTGTTCTCTCCAGATACATACCCTGATTTGAGGTGGGAGGTAGTCGATGATCTCCATGATTTTGATCACTTTCTCATTCAAATAACATTTTCTGGACTGCTGCTTCACCTAAGAGACTCCTTCAGTAGTACTTGGCGCGGGCGCCGTGGTTCACATTTGAGGAAATGACTGATTTCACTGACTTAGTCATGGAGATTAGGTCGGTAAATGAGGCTATTGAGTTCTCTGGTAACCTCATTTCTGTGGGTCAGCTGAGTGTGAGACAGCTCTCAAACAGAAGCTTTATGCCTATATGCGCTATAAGCGCCACCCAAATGATTTCAATGTCTGTGAATTTTGATGAGCTAGGGCTAGGTTCCGTTGTGTTTTGAAGCATGCACGCTCTTCCTGGTGGGCTTGCGTACCTTCATTTAATGGGAAAGACCCTTTTCGCAGAGGTATGGAAGAGAGTCAAATAGGATTCAGGGAAAGTTCTCGCTGGACCCACCCTCACTTTCTCCAAGTGAATGCCACCACAATCTCGGACCCTGCACCCTTGGTGATCTTTTGTGATCACTTTATCTGCATTCTCTAGTTGGGATCTTACCCTGCTAGCATTCATTTCATGTTGTGATATGCTGAAGGCCCCTGAATGGCCTTTACCTCCAGTAGCGTAGAACTCTTCAACGATATGTTTACCTTGAGTGATTTGTGTTCCGCTCTCGCTTTGAGTGTGAACACTGCCCCTGGTCCAGACGATGTCCCATATGCCATCCTTTGACCCTTAAGTGAGTGAGGCATGGCCTTTCTGTTACATTTGTTCAACAGGATCTGGGTGGAGGGTATTCTCTCAGACTTATGGTGAATCACTACTGTGCTTGCTTTTCGCAAACTGGGGAGAGATCACTCTACCCTGACCGGTTTCTGCCCAATCTCTCTAACCTCCTGCATGTGCAAGTTGATGGAGAAATTGGTAAATGTTAGATTAGCCTTTTACCTGGATGGTGGAGGCAACCCCTCTTCCTCACAGTGCGGCTTCCACAAGTTTCACTCTCCATTGGATGCTCTGCTCCTACTCGAAAATTCTGTCTGTGAGGCCTTCATACGTAAACAGACACTTTTTTTATTTGGAGAAGGCTTATGATACCGCATAGTGAAAGGGTATCATAGAGAATCTGCACACAATGGATGCGAGGGGACATCTCCCAATCTTTATTTCTGAAAGATCGTTGAATGCGCTTAGGGGTGGGGGAACCCCTCTCTGGCCCAATGGTGCAAGAAGTGGGTGCCCCACTGGGAATTGTCTCCAGTGTCACACTTTTTGCCCTGATCATCAAAGGTATCACCTCGGTGTTGCTGGTGATGTTCTCACTATGCTCTACCTGGACAACCTTTTGATATCTTTTGGCGCAGCCCAGATGCCAACTCTGGAGCATGGGCTCCAACAGGTATTGAACCGCATCTCTCACTATGCCGAACTAAACATATTTCGGTTTTCTTTGTCTAAGGCTAAGGTGGTGCATTTCTGCCACCATCCACGGCTCCACCCCACAATGAACTTTTTCCTAAACTTGGTTCGCCTGTAAGTGGTGGATTCACACCGTTTACTTGGTCTTGTTTTTGACAGACACCTCACCTTGGAGGCTCATATTCTCAGCCTTAATCTCTTCTACATGCCTCATGGACATTCTTCTTTCCATGCCATTCAGCGCTTTGGGTGCTGATAGGCTTACTACTTTACTTTTCTATCAAACCTCTGTTCATTTGAAGCTTGACTATGGAGGCGAGTTTGATGCATTCACAGCCGAGCATGTATTGCAGAAAGTGGAGTCGATCCACCACCCTTATCTTCACATGGCGACCAGTACCTTCCACGCATCGCCGATTAAAAGCCTACTTGTCGATGTTGAGGAGATGCCACTCGTTCTGCGCCATACACACTACATTGTGCTTGTATGCATGAGCCCGGCACCTCCCTGAGTCTCTAACTACTCTCACTACATCTGCGGCCGATCTCGATGGTGCCTATGCTGCTGAGAAACGCCAGTCATACCCTAAGACCCTTTGAGTTTAGGGTTATGAAACTCCTTCGAGATCTCGATGTATCTCTCGAGCCAGTGGTACCTCTGGTTCTCTTCAGGACATCACCCTGGATGATCCCACCTTTAGTTATATTTTGTTACGCTTCTGCTCCCAAAGCATCCACTGTGCCGGGACTACATATTGCATTTTGCCTTTTTGGAGCATACTTCCTGTCACACTCGATCCCTACCAGTGTATACGGATGATGCCAAGTCCAAGGAGGGGGTTGATTTTCACATTGCATCCCCTGTTTGAAAGCAGCGGGGTTCTACCAGGCGCTTCGTCTGTCTTCACAACTGAGTTGGTTGCAATATGCCGCTCGCTACAGGAGGTAACGCGGCATGCCCAGTTTGGAGACGCGATTTTGATCTTTAGCAACTCACAAAATGCCCTGAGTGCTTTCGGAGCATTGGAATTTCCAAAGCCCATGGTTCGCGATATCTGTAATGCCTCGCCTGCCGCAAGCAGAGCGAATGTCTAGATTATCTTATGATGGGTTCCTGGATATGTAGGAATTGTGTGAATGAGGGCGCCAAAGAGTCTGCGAGGACTGGGTGACCAGGACAGCGTTTCGCTCGTCCTCACATCGACTATATGGTAGGAATCTGTTCAGCTCTTTGTGCTGCCCAGCAAAGAAGATGTGAGATAGCCAAAGGGAACTTAAAAGTCTTGTGCCATTGTGCTGCAACTGTTCCCATAGCCCTACCCCTCCAATGCTGCGATGGCTTCAGGTCATTTTCCGTCATCTTCAAATTAGACATAATCGCGGGGCGCACCGCCATTTTATGGAGCGCCCCCTGTACTTTACTGCAATGTCCCCCAGACTGTTTTGCACATTCTTGTTGAATTTCTCAGTTGGGTAATTTTCATGCACTTTACCTGTCCCAAGCATGGTTGCTACTGCTTTTCCTTCGTCCTCGGGACAAGTTCATTCACACAGACTTACCTATGGACAATCAGACTTCTTGATGGAGGATGGTTTCCTCCATTTGTTTGACCCAGGTATGTAAGAGTATGCAGGTGAGGGGGATAGAAAGGGTGTGTGGATAGACAGCGGAAAGTAGACCAGTGGTGAAAAGAGAAAGAAGTGTGGTAGGGTGCAAAGTGATGCTAGAGCCTGGTGATCAGGCCTATCGCTTTGAAATTTTTATGTTTTGTAGTTCCGTTGTTGTTTATCATTTTGTTTATACATATATATATATATATATAATACATATAATTTGGCATTCAAGCCATTTGTCTTCAAATTAGCTAATCTATTTGGTTATGCTGTGCGTGTTTGCTGTTGTTTTGGTAGTTCATTAATTATAACTTGCTATGTTTGTTTAGTGTCTTTGTTTTTTCGTAAATTTGTAATGTGTGTAGTTTGTGTATTTTGTTTCTTCTTGAAGTCTTGAATGGTGTGTTTATCTTCTTAGGTAGTTTTCCTTCTTCGGTAGGTTTGTCTCAATCGGTGGGTTTTGTCGATATCAGGGAATTTTTGTTAAAATCGGTTTGCTTTCTCAGTTTGGTTTGTTCGTCTTGGTTTGTTCTGGGGGGGGGGGGGCAAAAAACATCTCATCTTGCGTAGAACGGCACTTTTGCTAAAATCCCAGTGGAGCTTGGAAATCTGGCGCGACTTACAGCTCTTCTATTCTGGTCAATCATTTGTACGATTTCCTCGTCCAATTCTCGATTTACCTTTTCCAGCATATTCCTTGTCCTTTCTTCAATGACAACGTTAATGGGAGTCAATCCTGCCTCCCGATGCAGCTCTTCCTGCGATCTTCTTTCCATTCTGCGTATACCTGTAATTAGGTACGCGCATTTGTTCTGCACCACTTGTAGTCTCCTCTTCTGTGTCTTTGAGACACACGAGAGGGCGGAAGCGGGGTATAGCAACGTCGATCTTACTAGTGCAGTATAGATCTTTTTGTTGCTTTGACGAAGATTTCTGAACCTATATAGAGTCTTGACTGCAGCAGTGGCCTTGGTGATTCGTTCTTGGACGTGCTTTCTGTACCCGGTTGAGGTAATCTTTATGCCGAGTACATTGCATTCATTGGTGTAGGGATATCGTCTATCCCCCACCCTGACGTCATCAAGTAGTCTCCTGCCTATGGGGACTACTTTGAACTTTTCCAGGTTGGTACGGATTTTCCACCGGGCCTCGTAGGTGTTAAGGTTTTCAATTTCTGCTGCTGTCATTGTAGCTTGCAAAGGCGCATTCCTCCATGGACAAGTGATTATCTGGGTGAAATCATCGGCGAATTGTATCTTGAGTCCAGTGGGGCTTACAGGGGCTGAGACATCCGCGGTGTAAATCAAATAGAGAGTGGGAGACATGCACCCCATCCCTGTGGGAGGCCCGCATTGAGCGGAAACTTTGGCCCGTCCGTGCACCCTAAACTGATATACGCCGCTCTCTCCATGACATAGTCACAGAGAGTTCTTTCTAAGTTTTCACTTAGTCCCAGTCGTAAGATCTTGTACTGCATTCCCCGTTGCCACATCTTATCGAACGCCTTTGATACATCCCGACAAACAATGTCCACGTAACTCTTTTCCCGTTTTGCATGGGCTAGCTTTTCCGTGATGACGTTAATCGCCATCTCCGAACTTCACTTACTCCTAAACCCGAATTGGTGTGGGTTATAGAGCGAGTTTTCCTCCAGGTGAGACACCAGTCTTTTGTTGAGGGTCTTCTCGAAGAGCTTCCCGCCAAATTCCAGAAGTGAAATTGGCCAGTAGCTCTCCTTCAACTTTGGGTTCTTTCCGTGCTTAGGCAAGAAAATCATCTTGGCCGTTTTATAAGCGTCCGGAAAGTATCCCGTATTGAGACAG
The DNA here is from genome assembly GCA_963969495.1 of Ceratothoa steindachneri. Taxonomy (NCBI): domain Eukaryota; kingdom Metazoa; phylum Arthropoda; class Malacostraca; order Isopoda; family Cymothoidae; genus Ceratothoa; species Ceratothoa steindachneri. Next base: position 190,738,980 of record OZ018317.1, read on the forward strand.
GCGTTAAATATTCTTCTCATTTCTTCGATGACACAGGCTGGTGCCTTTTCAAAGTTAAGCTTTGTAAGCCCCGATTGTCCTGGGGCTTTTTGTTGGAATGAGCGAAGCGCGCCGAGTAGTTCTTCTGTAATCTCGGCGTCTCCGTCGCGCTGTTTACCCACCTGGTGATGAGGGTGCGTCTTGTCTATTTCTTCGTTTAGCTCGTCGATGATGTTGCTTTCGAACTCTAGGTCATAGTCTTCGTTCACTTCTTCAGTTATACTGAAGATCTTTTCCCAATAACTTCCGAATATCTCAACTTTTTCTTATTCTTCGATGTCTCCGTTTTCTTTCCGTAGCTCGATCTTATGCTTCTTTCCAGGCGATCCTGTAAGAATTCGGATCTTCTTCTAAAATTCTTTGAGAGTTGTTTCGTGATCGAGGCTATCGTTCGCGTCCTCCCATCTTCTGTTCTGCTGTTCGAGGATCAACTGGTTCAATTCTTCTTTGAGTTCTTTACTTCTCTGCATCGAGTGAACCAATGCATTCACGATGTTGTGTTAATACATTATCTTCATTTCACGGTACAGTTCCTTCATATATTCAGTCCACTCGTAGGTCGAGATGGTCCTATATGCGGAATTAGGGATACAAGCCCTATCTGCGTCGATGATTTGGTTATTGAGGTCAAAGAGTTCCTCGTCAATCTCCTCAAGAATTGCCTCGTCCAGGTTGGGCGGATCGTAGGCCTCGAGAAGGTGCGCGTACCGTGCCCAGTCTGCTCTCCTGTAGTTCTTCCTGACTACTGCTTGGGCTTTTATAGGGTTCCTATTGATAGTGAGTAGGATCCCTATATGGTCACTACATGGCACCTGGACTGGTTCCATGTAGTAATTGAACGGTAGCTGATGATTCACCAGACAGATGTCTGGCTTTGTGGCACATCGTTCTCTGACATAGGTGGGGAAGTCGGGTCCTATCTGCTGGGCAATATTTCTGTCCAGCAACAGGTCCAGGCTTCTCCCTATACCATTTTAGGTCCTGTAACCGGATTCTCGGCATCTGGCGTTCAGATCCCTCATTAATATAGTGGGAGCTCTTCTGCCAAATAGGCCAGTGGAGTGTGAATAGGCAACACATCTCTCCTTGGCGGTTGATATTCGGTAGCAATGACCAACTTTCCTAATTGGAGCTCGACCTCAATCGCGAGGTAGGATTCTTCTAGATCCATTTGTTTTATCCTCTCTTTGGTGTTTGGTTGCATGAGTCTGGAAGGGGGAAGGGGGGGTCTCCTCTGATGCTGGAGTGTGCTTCCTTCTTGCCTTTGCTTCTTTTTTTTTTTGCTTTTCTTTGTCTTGGGTATATTTTACTTATTTAAATTTTAATGTAACCTAGTATTAGGCTTGAAATTAAGTATGGCAACTTATGCCCTTGTAGGCTGTCGCAGATCGACAAAAAAATGGCAAAGAGTTTCTTCTATGCCATCTTCAGGCAGCTGCATCTCTTAACTGGAGGCAGCCCTACCCCACTTCCCTCCTTTGCTTTCCTTTCCTTGGAGTTCCTCCCCTCAGCCACATTTATGGGTAAGGGAATTACCCCCTTAAACAATAATTAAGCCCCCCCCCCTCTCCTTATCTTTATCAGTGGCCAGCTAAAAGCATGCGCAACTGCCTACCCAGACTCAATCAGCTTTGATAGGACAAACTCTCTTAGAGGGGTGAACTAGATAATAGTTCCGCAGCGTATATACAAGCCAAGTATAAACACTTAGTGAAACTTGGGTACATTTCCTTTTATAATGTATGGGCCCCTCACAAACTTTCATAGAAAAACTGCATGGACTGATTTCCATCTGTGATGCTCATAAAGTGCAATAAAACAACATATTTATGCAATTGTTGACTGGAGATGAAAAATGGATTGACTATGATATCATAGTGAAGAAACGATCTGTACTGCTGCCAGTTGGGAAAATTGAATAAATAAATCACTAGATGAGGACAGAGTTAACCAACAGGCAAGAAGTTTTGTTCCAACAAGACAATGCCAGACCTCGTGTCTTTGATACTCTGAAAAAATGTTACATGATCTTGGGTGGGATCACTTATTTCATCCACCGTACTTTCTTGATATTGCACCTGTTAATATTATTTTACCTGTCCATGCTATACACAAATTATAACTGTAATAAATGGCAGAAACTATAATTATCTTTCCTATAGTCAGTCTGCTCAAGCTTTAGGATTCTTTCACAATGAATTGATCACCAAGCAGATGATAACCAGATTCTGACCAACATTTACTAAGGCTTAATATCCACAACTCACACAGACCTTGTGTCTTTGATACTCTGAAAAAATGTTACATGATCTTGGGTGGGATCACTTATCGCATCCACCGTACTACTCTCTTGATATTGCACCTGTTAATATTATTTTACCTGTCCATGCTATACACAAATTATAACAGTAATAAATGGCAGAAACTATAATTATCTTTCCTTTAGTCAGTCTGCTCAAGCTTTAGGATTCTTTCACAATGAATTGATCACCAAGCAGACAATAACCAGATTCTGACCAACATTTACCAAGACTCAATATCCCCAACTCACACACGAAGTACAAAAAAAAAATAATAACCCTACCACAATATATATATATATATATATATATATATATATATATATATATATATATATATATATATATATATATATATATATATATATATATATATATATATATATATATATATATATATATCTTCTGCCTAGTGTATTTAGCTCTATCCGCATCACCGGTTATCCACTCCAAATATCTGACCAGACAACCTACTACCATGAACTTCCAAAACCTACTCACTCACCCAACTTACACGTAGCGCACCAAGAGTTTCACACCAAAACTGATGTCACAACATTCTCCCCATTGTATTTACATGATAGATTATGCTACACATTATTTGCGATCTTCGTCACTATACAATATATACACCTTTGAGCAGGGTTGGCAAAAAATCCCAAATTTTGAAAAAGTCAAATAAAACCTGGGGTTTTATTAAAAAAAAATGGGTTTTATTCTGTGTTTTTAAAAAAAAAACAAACGCTACAAGCATTAGAATAACATAGAAAAAGAATAGCTATCTCTATTCTTATATAATATTAATAATTACTTAGTTTAATAATTATATTATAGTAAGAATAGATCACAGTAACAGATCAGTGATCGAGAATTGTGGGTACCCCATGATAGCCATAACCTGTAAAAGGAGAGATGAATTATTATGAGTCAGTATCTAGAAATAACCTTAATTTGATACATATTTGTTGAAATTATAAACATAAATATGAATTTTGAATAAAATAATTTATAAGTAGCATTCATTTCTTGGAAAGAAAAGTGTAATTTTGAACAAAAAAAACAAAACCCAGGTTTTATTCTGGGGGCTTTCAAATCTTGGGTTTTTTCAAAAAACAATGCTACAAACACTAGAATTTCATAGAAAAAGAATAGCTATAGCTATTTTTATATAATATTAATAATTACTTAGTTTAATAATTATATTATAGTAAGAACAGATCACTGATCGAGAATTGTGGGTACCCATGATAGCCATAACCTGTAGAAGGAGAGATGAATTATTATGAGTCAGTATCAGAGAAATAACCTTAATTTGATACATATTTGTTGAAATTATAAACATAAATATGAATTTTGAATAAAATAATTTATAAGTAGCATTTATTTCTTGAAAAAAAATGTAATTTTGAAAACGCCCCAAATCCCCATTTTTTTTCAAATTTAACTTGAAAAAGCAAAAAAAAAACCCTGGGAATAAAACCCGGGTTTTTTTATTTGCCCACCCTGCCTTTAAGTATATATATATATTGATGTATCTTAATAAACGACCCCACACCAAGTAGTAGTTAGCACCTTGAGATAACTAGGGAGGGGGGTAAATACCCGATGACCGGTAGTCCACCCATCAACCACCCTCAAGCAGTTGCCAAATTCTAATAGCACCATCTGACTTTTATTTGTTTACTATAGCTCCAGTGTACCTCCATTACAATGTTGTAACACTAGTATTGTATGTTAAGTGTTCAGACTAAACCTGGTTCTTCCTCCTTTTCTAGTACCTAGGATCATGCTGGTCATTTCTGCATTTCCAAATAGTTAAAACCATCATTTTGTTGTGAAAAATTGAAATGTCAATCAGTGGAAGGAATGGTTACTTACTCACTCTGGGGAGAAATCAAGAAGGGGTTGACACAAAACAGAACTAATGACCGTGATTGAATAATTTAAGCCTCTTTTGCCAAACCCGATTCACCTAGGGATATCATCCCATAAGAAAACCTCTCTCAGGTCCTTCATTTCTCAGTAGGCTAAGGTTTCACTATACATTGTCACCACTTTTTTCATTATATTTTCTCTGTATGAAGTTGATCTCTGTGTAACAATAACTTGTGGTTGAAGGCTACTTTCTGTTGTGATCATGCTCCTTTGTTTTGATAATTGCTGTTTTCTCATTATTTCTGGTAACATTATAATTAAAAAAAAGAGACTATTTCATGGTTCAATGTATCTTATGTTTCAATTATATTCATATAATCAATTCTAGAGCTTTGATTCATTTTGGCTATACTTTGGTCCTTCTTTTCAGTTCCATATGATTGAAGAAGATACGATGGTTGTTGGACTTACAATGATGTAATGGCAGAGATTTTCATTTCAAACAAGGGTTTTCTGAATGCTTCTTTGAGAAATCCTAAAAGGTAAATGTTTTTGTTCAAAATCTTTATCACTTGTAAGAGATAATCGGTGAGGTATGGCAATGTCATCTCCACTGCCATCCAAACTACTGAAAATGGAAAATAATATTCCATCCGACACTTGTACATCTATTGTTCACCTGCCACCAGAGATTCTTGTGAACATTCTCTCGTTTCTGGAGCTCCGAACTTTACTCACAATCGTGAGGGTGGTCTGTAAGGCATGGAATGAAGCCATTGCTGGTGATTTGGTGTGGTGTTCTTTACGACACTTGAGCCTGGAGTGGCGTAAAACCCCCCTACCACTGCGAAACCTCATTGAAAAGTGCCACAATCTTACCCGCTTGGAGATCCGAGCCAAGGATTGTTGGCCCAAACCATTGATAAATGCGTGTCTCTTCAGTGCTGTGTCACACTGTCACAAATTGAAATATTTGTCAATTCAGCACTTCTTGATTCACTCAGAATGCGCCATCACACTCAGGCGCTGTCTGGCATCTCTACCTATGCTGGAGACTTTGGATTTCAGCTACTGCAAGCTTGTTGAGGAAATGGGAGAGTCCTTGGCGGAGGCAGTTTCTGAGGCCTGTCATCTCCAAGCCCTCTACCTGGTCAGCCTTGTTTGTGCCTCGAAACAGACCTTAACCCAAGTAATCAAAAAATGTCCTCCTTTACACACCCTGGACATATCATACTGCAACTTGAGTTTGGACCATGAAAACCTGGGCACAGTGCTGAAAACCCATTCTCGCACACTTTGCACTCTGAACTTGACCGGTAATACTGTATTCGAGTTGGGCCTTGTCTCCATCACAGACTGCTGGATTCTTTCCTCCCTCAAAGTTGATTGTTCCAACTTGACCGACCAAACCCTTCTGCGCTTGCGATCTCTTCCCTTGAGGGAGCTCGAGCTCCACTCCGGCTTCAGCTTCACCCCCGAGGGACTGAACGAGTTCTTTGAAGAGGGTAACCTGACTAATCTCGAGTCCCTTAACGTTCACGGGTGTTCGATGCTCGGCGATGAGGTGCTACGGACATGTGCCACCCGTTGCCCCGCCTTGAGGATACTACGAGCCGGGAGCTGCCCTCGAGTGACAGACGCGGGACTGTTGCCCGTGGTGAGAAGCTGTCCCCAACTTGTCATCCTCGTTCTTAGGGGTCTCAAGGCTTTGAAGGGTGAATTTCTCGAAGAATCATACTGGCGTCTTAGCCTAAGATTCATCGATGTGGCTTACTGCGACGGCCTCAAGGGCCACCTACTGCGTCTCTTTCTTGAGCTCGGAGCGTCACGTTTTAGGGTCGAGGAAGTGCCGCATTACACCGTGCCTTACTGCGGCAGTAGCATCGATTCTCATCGCTATTTCGTCGACTTGAACACTGTGTTGCAGCCGCGCTTCCACCCAGTCATGCTCATCTCAAAGAGCATGGCATGGAAGCTGGAAGAGCCATGAAGATTTGGCGCTTTTTTAACCAAAACCACCATTTAAAGCGACTGCCTTGTATTTCTACTTGTCTTTTTAAAATGATCAGGGTTGTTGTTCTTCTTTTGTTATAACGCCACTGTGTAAATGAGCAAACTTCAATGCCAGAGGATGGAAAAGAGAGTAAGAATAACTCTTAAGTTAGGTCTGGCTGTTGAGCTCTCCAACATGATTTATGTTCATTTAACACAAGGTCAGGCTAGTCAAGAGGGCATCCCACGTGTTTCATCCCATTGGGCTCGCATGGCGAGCCCAACCTCCCCCAATAAGTCCTCGATGGCGACAGCGCATTGTCCGGCCGAGATTCTGCCTCCGGGAAGCGTACGGCCATTCCCGTGAGGGTCTTCTGTTCAAGGAGGGCCCCCGCGTCTCCTCCGAGCTAGGCCTAGAGGGCATATTCCTTCAATGGAATTGCCGTGAACTCTGGGCCAACTGGGAGCAGCTGCGGAGGCTCGTCTTGTCCCGTTCCCTGTTAGCTACTTTTCTGCAGGAGACCATGCTAGACCCGTGCCCCCTGTCCGCCCTCCCAGGAAATAAGGGTTTAGCGACCCCACCACCACGAGATGGGGGCCAGGCTGGGGGATTGCGGTTTACACCCAGCATGATATCTCCGTTCTTCTTTTCACTTTAGATAACTCCTTTCAGGCAGTAGCTGTGCAGCTTCATCTGGATAGGAAGTATAATATTATTTCTGCGTACATTCCACCGTCAGTTGACTTCGACGTGGGGAACTTCCGCCGCGTCGTGGCACAGTTGCCGAGGCCCTTTCTCTTGCTTGGAGATCTGAATGGCAGACATCCTCTCTAGGGAGATTACTCAATAAATCCCAGGAGACAAGTCCTTGCCGATCTGATCGAAGAGCTTGAGATGGGTGTCCTAAATGTGGATGAGTTTACGCATCACTGCCCGAGAACCGCTTCATTTTCTTACTTTGATCTATCTTTGTCCTCTTCGGATGCACAGCCTGATTTTGATTGGGGGGTGGTCGATGACCTCCATGGTAGTGATCACTTTCCCATTCAAATATTTCCATGGCAAATGCCGCCTGAGAGCCCACCTCTCTGGTGCTGGCGTGGGCGCGGTGGCCTGCATTTCAGGAAATGACTGAATTCTCTATCTCAGTCGAGGAGTTTAGGTCGGTAGATGAGCCATTGAGTTCTCTGGTAACCTTATCGCTGCGGGCCTGACTACTATTCCCAGAACGTCTGGCCATTTTGCACACCGACCACTCTCGTGCTAGTCGGCCAAGTGTGAGACGGCCCTGAAACAGAAGCGTTATGCCTACATGCACTATAAGCGCCGCCCAAACGATTTCACTGTCAGTGAATTTCGTCGGGCTACGGCTAGGTTCCGGTATATTTCGAAGCACGCCCGCCGCTCATCTTGGCTGCCATACGTGTCTTCACTTAATGGCCAGACCCCTCTAGCAGAGGTGTGGAAACGAGTCAAAAGGATTCGGGGCAAGTTCTCGCAGGACGCCCCCTCCTGTTCTCCAGGAGAATGGGACCGCAATCTCGGATCCCGCGTCCGTGGCGGAATCCTTCGCAACCGCTTTCACCGCATTCTCTAGCCGAGGGGCTGCTCCGTCAGCATTCAATGCACGTCATGATGTCGCGAAAGGCCGCCAACTGGATTTTACCTCCAGAAGCGAAGAACCCTTCAACGGCAGGTTTACTGTGAGTGAGTTGCGTTCCGCTCTTGATTCGTGCGCGGACACCGTCTATGGTCCGAACGATGTCCCATACGCCATGTTTCGACACTTGGGTGAGCGAGGCATGGCCTTTATGTTAGATTTGTTTAACAGGATCTGGGTGGAGGGTCTCCTCCCAGATTCCTGGCGAATCGCTACTGTGCTCGCCTTTCGCAAACCGAGAAGAGATCACTCTATCTCGGGTGGTTTCCGCCCAATCTCTCTAACCTCTTGCGTGTACAAGTTGATGGAGAAATTGGTAAATGTTAGATTAGCCTTTTTTCTGGACAGCGGAGGCCATCTGTCTTCTGCACAGTGCGGCTTCCGCAAGTTCCATTCCACGTCGGATGCTCTGCTCCGACTGGAAAATGCCGTCTGCGAGGCTTTCCTTCGTAGACAGCACTACGCCATGGTGTTTTTTGATCTGGAGAAGGCCTATGATACCGCATGGTGATACGATATCATGAAGACTCCACACGATGTTTATATATGAATTTTTGCGAGATCGTCGAATCTGCATACGGGTGGGGGGAGCCCTATCCGGCCCGATGGAGAAGGAAGAGGGTGTCCCACAGGGAAGTGTCCTCAGTGTCACACTCTTTGCCCTGAGCATCAACGGCATCACCTCGGTGTTGCTGGAAGATGTTGTCGCTCCGCTCTACGTGGACGACCTTTCGATCTCTTTTGGGGCGGCCCAGATGCCAACTCTGGAGCGTCGACTCCAACAGGCATTGAACCGCGTCTCTCGCTATGCCGAAGCGCACAGGTTTCGGTTTTCTTAGGCCATGACTAAGGTGGTGCACTTCTGCCGCCACCCACGGCTCTACCCAGAGCCAGACTTGTATTTGACCGACGCCTCAACTGGGAGGCTCATATTCACAGCCTTAGGGTCTCTTGGACCTGCGCATGGATATTCTCCGTTCCGTGACGTTCAGCGCTTAGGGGGCTGATAAGTGCTCCTGCCTTACTTTTTTATCGATCCTTTGTTCGTTCGAAGCTCGACTACGGATGCGAGTTTTATGCATATGCAGCCGAGCGTTTATTGCGGAAGGTGGACTCGATCCACCACACCAGCCTTTGCCTTGCGACCGGTGCCTTCCGCACTTTCCCCATTGAGAGCCTATTAGTCGATGGTGGGGATATGCCACTCGCTCTACGCCGTGTACAGTGCATTATTCGCCTGTACGCGCGAACCCGCCACCTCCCTCAATCGCCACCAGCTCTCACTGCATTCGCAGCTGATTTCGACGGTGCCTATACCGCCGAGAGACGCCAGTCATACCCTAAGCCCTTTGGGTTTAGGGCCAGGAAACTCCTTCGAGAGCTAAGTATAGCTCTCGGGCCGGTGTCGCCCCTGGTTCTGCCCAGGACATCACCCTGGAGGGTACCACATTTGGCTATTTGTCGCCACGCCTCTGCTCCCAAAGCTTGTACAGCGCCGGAAGTATTGCGTTCGACCTTTTTGGAGCGCACCTCGTGTCACGCTGGAACCGTGCCAGTGTATACAGAGGCTCCAAGTCCCAAGAGGGGGTCGGATTCCACGCCGTATCCCCTCTGTTTGAAGTCAGCGGGGCTCTACCAGGCGCTGCGTCTGTCTTCACGGCCGAGCTGGTGGCAATAGATCACTCGGTACGGAAGATTACGCGACGTGCCCTGTTCGGAGACCGGATTGTGATCTATAGCGAAACACAAGGCGCTCTGAGTGCTCTCGGGGCATTGGAATCTCCGCATCTCCTGGTTCGCGATATCCGTGACGCCACGGTTTTGGCGAGCCGGGCGGATTTCGAGATTATCTTCTGCTGGGTTCATGGACACGTAGGAATTGCGGGGAATGAGCGTGCAAAAGAGTCCTCGAGGACTCTGCGACCGGACCAGCGTTTCGCTCTTCCTCACACCGACTACATGGCAGGAATACGGCCAGCTCTTCGGACTGCTTGGCAAAGAAGATGGGAGACGGTCGAGGGGAACTTATAGTTGCGTGCTCTTGCACCGCGACTGTTCCCATGGACCTATCCCCCAATGCCGCGATGGCTTCAGGTCGCTTTCTGTCGTCTCCGAATCGGGCACACTCGTGTGACCCATCGCCATTTGGTGGAGCGCTCGCCAGCGCTCTATTGTGACGACTGCGTCGTCCCCCAGACTGTTCAGCACATTCTTGTTGAATTTCCCAGTCTGGGCGATCTTCGCGCACGCTACCTCTCCCGGTACCGGGATGGGCGGGGTCGCTACCGCCTGTCCCTTGTATTCAGGACTAGTGCATGTTCATTGACTGGTGGACTTGTAGACTTTTGGGGGGAGGCCAGCCTTCTTCCTTTTATTTAACCATTTTTTAAAATTTTTCCCTTATAGGTCACAGGTTTCTGTGCCGGGGGTCCTCCTCCCGATGAAGTAGCTTGCTTCCTGCTCATTGCCTTTTCCCTTTTCTTTTTTTTTGTGTTTTGTTTGTTTTTTTTGTTTGTGTTTTTGAATTTGATTTTAAAGTAACCTAGTACTAGGCAGGTTTTTAATACTGCGCCTAATGATGAAGTAGGCAGTCACCAGATGAGGGTAGCAATATAGCTTAACCTGGATAAGAAGTACTTTCATTTATTTCTATATTCTACTGTCAGTCGGCTTCGATAAGGCGTAGGTTTCCACATTGTAATATGGTTGTCGGGGCACTTTCTACTTCTTGGCGCCCTGAACGGTAGATACCATCAGGAGGGACTATAATATCAACCCTAAGGGATTGACCCTCGCTTAAATGCTAAAATATTTGCAGATCAATGTCTGTATTGTTAAGTAACACTGTGTATCACGATTTTTGTTACAGAGCAGAAAATAGGTGATTCTAGGTGACTTTTAGGTGCTGATTACAAATTTGTCTTTAGAATTTGCATATCACGTCATTTTTGTATATTTTGATTTTTCCTTTTTATGCCATTTCACACTTTTGCTCAATATTGTACCAATATGCAATTTTTAATATATATATTAACATTTTTAATATATATATAAAGTAGACTATATTGAAGCTCAAATATCATTGAATTCTAATTATTGGGTGTGATAGAACGGTTTGAGGCCACTTTAATTCAGCCTCTATCACGTGTTACCATGCTTACCCACGTGCATCCTGCCTGCGAGAGGAAGCAGAAGCGCGTTATCTCCCATCATAGCCAATGTTTAATCAAGGAGGTTCACTCCCTCGTTTCGCCTCCATACGTCGATCTCGCCACATTGAATTAGGCTTATGGGCAGATCAGGTATTTTCCCAGGCGCCACCGGGACATTCCCCTGAAGTCCCCCACTCAATTATCCCCTACGCCATGGAGATTGCTCCGGCTATTTATACCGTAGCTTTTCCCAATTGAGGCAGATCCAGATTATCTTCGCGAGGCGTCAAGCCGATCCGGTCTCCCTTGTGCACCTAGGAATTCTGCCGAGAAACCCCTTATCGTCCAGAAGAGGACAAAATCACTTGAGTGCCAAGGTTCGTGCCCTTCGAGACGCCAAGTCAACAAGGCCCCCTCCCTGTTGTTAAGAAAGAGAACAACGTTAGAACAGCCATTGTTCTTTGAGCCCGTTTGACAAGAAACGGCTCTCACCTCGTCCCCCCCCACACACACCTGTTGTTCAGAAAGAACAACGTTAGAACAGCCATTGTTCTTCCAGCCCGTTCGTCAAGAAACGGTTCTCGTTCCCAAGACATCACGCCCGGATAATTTAATTCCCCCTTTTTAACGTTCTTCAAGAGAACGCTTGGTTTCAACAATAACCTCCATTGTTCATCTAGAACATCTCCGATTTGCTGTCACAAAGATCGCTCGTACTTCCGAGCCCCACTTCGCTCTCACTCCTCGAAGACAGTCCTTTTCCCTCGTTAAGGACAACCCCCCGAAGAACTCTTCTGCTGGAAATCGCTAGTTGGACCGAAGATTCCTTCGCATCGTCTTCCTCTGCACAACAACTTTGTAATTACATAAGCTGAGCATTACCTTTAATCATTTAACCTTTTGTCAACGCAACCCTGTGCTTTAAATAGTTTAGTGAACCATTCTCCCCTTTTTTTTTGTTTGTTTACCGTTTTAAATCTCTCCAAATCTTAATCCTCGGATTAGTCAGATATTCCCACGACCCTTTCATTCACCGTTTATGTATAAACATTTTTTTGTGTGTTGTTGATAGTTTAATTAATAAAACTCTATTTTATTAATGATAGCCATATTATTTATCCTTGTGCTCGTTCCACTTCTTAAGCATATTGAAGATAAATAAGCCTCTCCAGGCCCCCCCTTTTTTTAACTAACCTCGGTCAATCAGATTACCACGCACTTGAAATATAGAAATTCCCTTAACAAATAGTTATATATGGTATATCATCGAGAGCCTATTCTACGACACTAGGTTATTTTTTCAGATTAATTCATACTTATTTGTGATAACTTTTCTGCTACTGATAACTGGTAAAAAAAGATAACACGTTTATCAAAATTTTGCTCTGATAAGAACCTTATGATAAGTATCTCATATTGTGTATCATTTGCTTGCTCAAGTTAGTATTTGAAATCTTGTCATGGCTTCAAGTTCTAGACGCGGATGTGTAAACAACCCCAACACATTTTGTTATGTTTGTGGGCAGTTCACACCTGTAGCACAATGGAAAAAAACAGCAGTAACGATGAAGCAAGCCTACAGATAATATTTTGGATGCCAAGTAGGAGACCAGGATAAAGATTGGGCCCCTCATATTTGTTGCACGCAGTGTAACACAATGTTGAAAACTTGGTTAAATGGGAAGAAGAAGGCAATGCCATTTGCTGTTCCCATGATATGGTGTGAGCCCTCAAATCACTTTGATGATTGTTATTTCTGCCTAACAAATGTGGCTGGATTTTCAAAGAAAAACAATCTAAAATTGTTTATCCAAATTGCCCATCACTTCTTCTTGGGTTACAGTTGGGATACACAAAGTACATGTGCTTTTTATGTCTATGGGATAGCAGAGATGATAAAAATCACTATAAAGAGCGAGAATGGCCAGCCAGAGAAGAACTCATTGTTGGCAAACATAATATTAAGCATGATGCTCTAGTAGATCCCCTAAAAAGTTCATTATCCACCTCTTCACATTAAATTAGGGTTAATGAAAAATTTTTTAAAACATATGGATCAAAGAAGTGAAGACTTTCAATATTTGAAAAACAGATTCAAAGAATCATTAACTGATGCAAAAATAGAAGCTGGAGTTTTCACTGGACCACAAATTCGCAGAGTTGTTTCTGATGATTTCTTCACTTTGTGGCTCTGAAAAGAACGCAGAGCATGGACATTAGGGTGATGACTTTTTTTTTCTCAAAAATTATTTCCTGTAGCACGAATGAATGAACTTTTGCCTACTAATGACAAAAATTACTTTTATTCCATTAAAATATTGAAAAAGATCACGCACAAACACCACTTTGAAATGTAATATAGGCCATTTCAGCATTTTATATATGTTAAAAATGTCAATATTAAATATTTAGTCACCAAACAGACTTGTGCAATAATTTATGTACCATAGATTTGTATAGAATTTTCCAGAAAATCATCACGTCATCGCTTGGGCGATTTCTGTAGAGTCCCAGAATTTTCTTCAGCCATTTCGCGTGCGGGATATAAGCGAGATGTTTAAAGAAGGTAGTTACGAATTCGGTTTTAACGGCTTTTTCCGCATTCTCTAGCCGGGATGCTGCTCCTCCAGCATTCAATGCATGTCGCCATGTCGCGGAAGGCCGCCGGCTGTACTTTACCTCCAGAGGCGGAGAACCCTTCAACGACAGGTTTACTGTGAGTGAGTTGCACTCCGCTCTTGCTTCGTGCCCGGACACCGCCCATGGTCCGGACGATGTCCCGTACGCCATACTTCGACACCTGGGTGAGCGAGGCATGGCCTCTCTTAGATTTGTTCAACAGGATCTGGGTGGAGGGTCTCCTCCTAGATTCCTGGCGAATCGCTACTGTGCTCGCCTTTCGCAAGCCGGGGAGAGATCACTCTACTCCGACCGGTTTCCGCCCAATCTCTCTAACCTCTTGCGTGTGCAAGTTGATGGAGAAATTGGTAAATGTTAGATTAGTTTATTTCCTGCACAGCGAGGAAGTCACCTCTCTTTTGAACAGTCCAGTTTCTGTAAGTTGCACTCGACGTCGAATGCTCTGCTCCGGCTGGAAAATGCTATCATCGAAGCTTTCGTTTGCAGGCAGTGTTATACAAAGTACATGTGGGTGGGGATAGCTATAAGCTTATGATACCGCTTTGAGATACGCTATCATGAAGACCCTTCCTTCATTCTATGAGGGTCATTTTTTTAGTCTGATTTCTTCCAATATCGCTGATTCCGCCTACGGGTGGGGAGCCATCTCCGAGCATGTGGAGCAAGAGGAGGGCGGGGAGGTGTTCTCAGTGATATTCGCTTAGCTGTAAACATCGACGGTATCACATATGGGCGGCCAGTGGATGTTTTGCCACTTTATACGTAGACGACTTTATCTCTATTGCCGCGGTTCAGATGCCTACCTTGGATCTCCGGCTCTAACATTCTTCGTCCCTTGCTTCTCGGTACACCAAAAAGCACGAATTTCGCTGTGTTTGGGCCAATATAAAAGTCGTTGACTTTTTCCCTCTTCATGGGCATCACTCCGAGCTGCACCTGTTCCGAAATAAGGCGCCCAATGACGTAGTGAACTCGCACCGATTCCTCGGTCTTATATTTGACCGACATCTTACCTGGGAAACGCATATTCGCAGTCTTAGAATCTATTGTACCCGTGACATGGACACTTTACGCTCTGTGGCGTTCACCACAGTGGGTGCTGATAAGAGCAGCCTAGTCATATTTTACCGCTATTTTGTTTGCTGAAAGAATGCCTGTATGTTAGAGTTATTCATTTGCTTTCACGCATCTATCGCGGGAGTGGGATTCAATCCACCACACCAGTCTCGGTCTGTGAGTGGTCTTCCGCACGTCACCTACAGAGATCATCTTTGTTGACGCAGAAGAGATGCCACACTCTTCACGCCGTACACACTTTATGCGCTTATACGCGTGACTTCATCCTCTCACCCAGACGCCAGTGACTCTCACTTCAGCCAACCAATCAAGAAGGCACCTATTCTGCCGAGATATCCAATCAAGCCCTAAATCTTTCGGATTCAGGACAAGTAAACTCCTTCGAGAGCTTGATGTAACTCTCTGAACTGTCGCGCCGATGGGTCTTGCCAAGATGCCACCTTAGGTGATCCCACCTTTGAACCTTTGTCGCTGCCTCCACTCCCAAAGCGTCTATTGCTCCGGAAGTATTGCATTCGTATTTCTTGAATCATGCATCTTTTAAAACCGGAGCCGTGCCAATGTACACATATGGCTCCAATTCCGAAGATGGGGGTGGGGGGGGGGGCTTATATCGCTAATTCCCTAATGTATGAAGCCGGCAGGATTTTTCTGGATGGTAGGTCTGTCTTCACGTTCCGAACCGGTTGCAATATTAAGTTCGATACGGGAAATTACGCGTCGTACCAGATTTCGAGACCGTTTTGTAATCCATTGCGACTCACAGAGCGCACTAAATTCCTTTAAGGTATTGGACTCCATTGGTTCACTGTATCCGTTACGTCATGGCTGCTGGGAGGCGGGAGGTGATCGAGATTGCTTTCTACTTGTAGGGATTCCTGGAAATGTACGCCCCGATGTGAGCTTCAAGCTGCCAGCGCAGACTAGATAAAAAAATTGGGAGACGGCGGTCAGGAACTTCATGTTGGGTGTCATTACGCCCAGACTCTTTCCGTGTGCCCATCTCCAATGACTCGAGGGCATTACCATTTTCTGTCGTCTCCGAATCGGACACACTCGCGGGATCCAGCTCAATCTGATGGAGCGCTCCCTATCAGCTTTCTGTTAAGGCTCCTCTGTTTCCTAGCAGCTTCGCGTACCATATTTGTCCAAGTACTATGACCAGTAGGGTTGCTACTGCTTGACTCTCTTACTGGGGTCGGGCTCCTGCAAACCAGACTGTGGTCTGATAGAGTATTTTTTAGGAATCGTGGGGTTCCTTTGGCCCCTTAGGCACATTGGCATGCCTTTTTTGTTGTATGTTTAATGTTTATAGTTCATTGTTTTATTATTTTTTTCTGTTTACTTTTTATTTTAAATAGTCTAAATATAGGCTTATTTTTGTAATTTCGGTGGTTGTACCCTGGTTGGCGGTCACTGGAATGGATTCTGAAATTATAAAACAAAAAAAAAACGGTATCCTGGACAACCAGGTATTTCCATTTTGTCTCAAAGTCATTCTCGGGATGTCCAGTCCAAGGCTACATCATGTCATTTACCTAAACTCAATTTCGAATGCGAAATACTCTCTTCCTGTCGGCCTACAGCAACCCGGTCCAGAAGGAATCATCTAATGTCTTGAGCCACACCGTTGTCGTGCCCATTCCCACGTGGGACTTGGAACACCCTAGCCTTTGGTGGTAATCGCCAATTGAGCGCCATTAAATGAGAAAAAAAAAATCCTGCGTCTTATTTATACGCTTCGATGCTACAACCTGTTCCCCATGTGAGACCAAAGGGAGGATGATAGCCTCACATCGTGTCTACCTTCCCATTATGGGAGTCGACGGTGTCGCTATTTTATTAATGCGATGCCCAAACGCTGGTCTCTGCAATAGTGGCCTACGATAGGATTTTTGCTCTCGTGAGCAACCAATTGTCGAAGAATTACTTAAGTGATGGCCATCACCGCCTATACAAGTAGAGGGTAACAGAGCCTTCGCAGTACTCTTCAGTGCCCGTGAGACAATCTCGAGAGTTGTCGGGGTAATGGTATAACTTAAAACCAGCTGCCACTCTTCCATCATAAGCGTGTAACGACGCAGCTCAAATTGAGGTAAGGCTTCCGGTAATCCTGTCCATAGGACACTAATCAGCCAGTTATTAATTCGTTGGCATTTTTAACCTCCAACTTATAACCTGAAGATGACACCACCTGCCGAAGAAAATATGGATAAATTCTATGTACCCCACCCCACCCCTACCCCCGACACACACACCACCCTCGGTCTTTCTTGGACTGGATGCGTACGGGCTCCTCCAGGGGCGGATCCAACCTAAAAATTTGGGGGGAGCTAACTTGAATTCCTTCCTCTGAATATTCTGAGAAAAGAGTATTGATGATTAATAATAGTTATCTTACACAGTAATGATAATAAATAACAGCATCTCACACAGGAGTAATCACTAACTCTCTCAGACCCAATTTTCCATACAGAAAATTATGAATTGTGGTTTATTGGCACGCAACTTTAAGATTCCTTCAACCGTCTCCCATCTTCTTTGCCAAGCAGCCCGGAGAGCTGCCCGTATTCCTGCCATGCAATCGGTGTGAGGAAGAGCGAAACGCTGGTCTGGTCGCCCAGTCAAGTTCAAGAACCCAGCAGAAGATAATCTCGACATCCGCCTGGCTCGCCAAGACCGTGGCATCACGGATATCGCGAACCAGGAGATGCGGATATTTCATTGCCCTGAGAGCACTCACAATCCGGTCTCCGAACCGGGTACGTTGCGTTATCTGCCGTACCGAGCGGTGTATTGCAACCAGCTCGGCCGTGAAAACAGACGCAGTGCCTGGCAGAGCCCCATTGACTTCAAACAGAAGGGACACCGCGTGGAAGCCGATCCCCTCTTGGGACTTGGAGCCATCCATATATACTGGCACGGTTCCAGCGTGACACGAAGTGTGCTCCAAAAAGACTGAACGCAATACTCCCGGCGGTGTATAAGATTTGGGAGCAGAGGCGTAATGACAAATAGTCCCAGGGTTGGCGTTCTTGGCAGAACCAGGGGTGCTACCTGCCCGAGAGCTATACTCGGCTTTCGAAGGAGTTTCCTAGCCCTAAAACTAAAGGGCTTATGATATGACTGGCGTCTCTCGGCGTTAAAGGCACCTTCGAGATCCGCTGCGGGTGCAGTGAGAGCTGTTGGCGACTGGGGGAGGCGCCGGGATCGCGGTTACAGGCGAATAATGTACTGTGCAGAGCAAGTGGCATCTCCCCAGCATCGACAAGTAGGCTCTCAATGTGGAGGGTGCGGGAGGCACCGGTCGCCAGACGAAGGCCAGTGTGGTGGATCGAGTCCACCCTCCGCAATACACGCTCGGCTGCGGATGCATAAAACTCGCATCCGTAGTCGAGCTTCGAACGAACAAAGGATCGATAGAAAAGTAAGGCAGTATCCCTTTCAGCACCTCCTGGCGCTGAACGTCACGGAACGAAGAATATCCATGGCCCGGGTAAAAGAGACCCTAAGGCTGCGAATATGAGCCTACCAGGTGAGGCGTTGGTCAAATACAAGACCAAGGAAACAGTGCGCTTCAACCACTTCCAGGCGCACCCCATTTAGAAACAAGTATGGGTCAGGGTGGAGCTGTGGATGGCGGCAGAAGTGTACCACCTTAGTCTTGGCCTGTGAGAGTAGACGCTCCACAGTCGGCATCTGGGAGCGCGAGAACATCTTCTGGCCGCACTGACGTGATGCCGTTGATGCTCAAGGCAAAGAGTGTGACACTGACGACACTTCCCTGCGGGACACCCTCTTCCTGCTCCATTGGGACGGAGAGAGCACCCCCACCCGTACACGGAATCGACGACCTCTCAGAAATTCATATATAAATATATGGAGGCGGCCCCTCGTCTTCATCGTATGGAGAGTCTTCATGATACCGTATCTCCATGCAGTATCATAGGCTTTCTCCAGATCAAAGAACACCGTGGCGTAGTGCTATCTACGAAGGAAGGCCTCGCAGACTGCATTTTCCAGTCGGAGCAGCGGATCCGATGTGAAGGGAAACTTGCGGAAGCCGAACTGTATAGAAGTCAGATGGCCTCTGCTTTCCAGAAAAAAAAGGCTAATATAGCATTTACCAATTTCTCCATCATTGCACACGCAGGAAGTTAGAGAGATTGGCGGAAACCGGTTTGCGAAAAGCGAGCACAGTTGCGATTTGACAAGAATCTGACAGGATACCCTCTACCCAGATCATGTAGAACAAATCTAAGAAAAAGGCCATGCCTCGTTCATCCAGATGACGAAGCATGGCGTACGGTACATCGTCTGCATCAGGGGTGGTGTCCGCGCAAGAAGCGAGAGCAGAACGCAACTCATTCATGTAAACCTCCCTTTGAAGGGTTCTCCGCCTTTGGAGGTAAAGTCCAGTCTACGGCCTTAGGCGACATCCCGGTTAGGGAATACTGACAAAGCGGTCGCGAAGGATTCCGCCACGGGCGCGGGGTCCGAGATTTCTGTCCCATTCTGTTGAACAACAGGAAGGTGGGGATGGGCTGCGAGAATTTGTCACGAATCCTTTTCACTCGTTTCCACATCTTTGCTAGAGGGTTCTTTCCCGTTAGGTGAAGACACTTATGTCCGCCAAGAAGATCGGCGGGCGTTCTTCGAAATATAACGGAACCTAGCCCTAGCACGACGAAATTCACCAACACTTACTCGTAAGATCGGGCTGCACCCATAGCGCATGTAGGCATAACGCTTCTGTTTGAGGGCCGTCTCAAACTCGGCTGACCACCACGGGAGTGTGCAAAACGGCGATGCAGTCGCCGGAGAAGCACTTAACGGCCTCATCTACGAACCTAAGCTCCTCGACTGAGACAGAAAAATCAGTCATTTCCTGAAATTTGGACCACTGCGCCCGCGCCAAGCATAACCGGGGCTGGCTCTCTGGCGGCAGCGGCCCAGAAAATGATATTTGAATGTGAAGGTGATCACTACCCTGGAGGCCATCGATCACCCACCACCCAAAATCAGGCTGTGCATCGGGAGAGGACAGGGCTAGATCGAGGCATTAAAATGAAGCGGTTCTCGGGCAGTGATGCGTAAACTCATTCACATTTAGCACACCCACCTCTAGCTCGTCGATCAGGTCGGCAAGGAGTTGACCCCTGGAATTAATATTCTTCTTCCCAGAGGGGGTGTCTACCGTTCATATCTCCCAGCAAAATAAAGGGCCTCGGCAACCGTGCCACGTCGAAGCGGAAGTCTCCAGCGTCGAGGTCGGATGACGGTGGAATGTACGAGGAAATAACAGTATACCTCCTATCCATGTGCAGCTTATATCTTGTGAGGGTAGGCGGGGGGCTCGCACCTAGCATGGTGTCCTGCAAAAATAGAGCTAACGGGGTGCGGGAGGAGACGAGCCTCCGCAGCTCCTCCCAGTTGGCCCGAGGCAAGCGACAATTCCATCGGAGGAATATACCCTCCAGGCTTAGCTCTGAAGAGATGCGAGGGCCTCTTCGAAGAGAAGACCCTCACCGGAATGGCCACACGCTTCTCGAAGCCAGAACTTTGGGTGTTGTTGGCCGGACAATGCGCTGAAGGCACTATCGCCTTCGGGGGCGGTGAACCCTCTTTTGGAGGATTCACCGTCTCCAAGCCACCCAGCCTCCCACTGGTTGTGGGTCAAGGAGCTGAAGCTTCTTTATTGCTGTCCTCCTTTCGGGGAACAGCTTTAGGAACCCGCAGGATGGCCTCACGACGAACTTCAGGGGTGTTGCCTCCTGTGAGCCTAATGACTCACAGGAAACGGAAACGGTCACGCTAGGGGAAGAAGGGGAAACCATGGTTTAGCCGTGGCTGGGTGTGAACCCTTTATGCCGCCAGCTCTACCAGTGGAGCGCTCGGGCAAGGTAGAACCCACAGAAGGGTCCCGAATGGGCGCGGAAACGACCGTGCTCGTAGGCCTGGGGCATAAGACGTCCCAGGCAGAGCCGTGCGCGCCACGACCAAGTCCTTAGCCTCGCGAAATGAGAGAGGATCCTGCGCCTGAACGGCCAGGATTTCCTTCTCAATGAGATACGCACCACACTTGGCCGCACACGATTTGTACTTATCGTGTGCGGCCTCGGAGCAACTTACACAGACTTCGGGTAACCCCCACTTTGCGCAGCGCGTCTACAGGAGCGGTGACAGTAATAGCACCTCCGCAGCAGTGGCACGAATGCCTTCACGCGGTAGCGATGCCCACCGGCACGCACCAATCCAGAGAGCTTGTCACAGTCGAACGTGACTAAGAGTGTAGGGGTGGGTCGATCTTGACCGCTCCATGGTCGGCCAGCTCTAAGGTGATGTTATCTATGGAGTAGTCCACGAGTTCCCTCGCATAAACCACTTTCACGAAGTTCATGGTAGAGTGCGGCGTCACACTCAGCGGCATGCCATCAAGTGTCTGAAGGGCATTAATCATGGCCGCCTCGGAGGGATTAGACACATTCGCCAGAAGGCTACCGTCCGAGAAACGGGTCACCTTCTGCTTTCTACCAATCACGCTAGTTAAGGCTCTCCTCTGATGGATCATGTTGCCTTTAGTCAACATGCTACCATCAGTGGAGCGAATAAACAAAGAAGCGTTTGAAACCAGCGGGCTCGAAACGCCAGGTAACCTCTGAATGAGGGGCCCCGACGTAATCGAGGCGGCTCCGCTCTGCGCACTTTTACTGTTAGTCTGGGACTCCCCACACGTGGGAGCAACGAGGACAGACCTGCCGAGCTTGGCCTGGTCACTTACCGAAAGGGCAGCAGACCCGTCCGTTCCGTCCCCGCGGCTCCCGCACATTTAGACATCAACAATAGAACTGGAGCCCTACTCACTACTCGCGAGTGCTCCCCTATCCGAATACACTACGAAAACAGACATCCACACCATAAACCAAACTTAAATCATTTTTCTATTAAAGACACAGCAAACAACGAAAACCAACTACGTACACTGGAATCTCTTTATATTAGATTTAAAAACCCCACTTTAAACTCTGACACAAGCTCATTTCCACTTTTACTACAACTATAATCCCCCACGAATTACACACGCCAAATCCACTTACCCCAAACAACCCCTATCTTTCAAATATTTCTATTATCTTCCCCTTTTTACAATGAAGACACACAAAACTAATTAATCTCAGTTTTATTTAAAAACAAAAACTTATTTCCTATTCCCTAATAGTTAAAAGCCCTACATTTTTATAATTTGAATATTACCACCTCTGCCGCTTCCCATTTCCCATATAATTAATTTATAAATATCTGATAACTTCTCTAAAAAATTCTTATGTTTGTATATATTTATAATCTCACATCCTTGAGAATGGGTTCCTACCCGAAACGTCGGTACCAAGAAGTTATAATATAGTAATGAACTTCCTAAATTTAGTCTGCTTATTTATCCTAAAAATATGTATATATATATATATATATATATATATATATATATATATATATATATATATATATATATATATATATATATATATATATATATATATATATATATATATATCATTAAATCACCAAGTCGGAACGGTTTGGCAATTTATAGAATGTTCATGTATAGGTGACGGATCCTTTCTGTTTAATATTTTTCATTTGTCTATTATGCCCCTAAACAAACGAAATCAAATGCAACAAAAATAAACGAACGCAATTAATAAATATATAGCAAATTGAAACGAAATAAAAAGAAACTAAAGGGAAAAATACGACGGGAATGGCGGCTTTTTATTTTATAACAGAATAAATTTTCAATGCATAACAGCGCGCCTTCATTTGTTCAATAATGGCTGCCTCTCTAATAATATATTTTGTTTATCATCATCATCATTATCATCACTAACTCTATAATTGTATAGAGGGATTTTTGAAGATGGGTGAAAAATTAATAAATGTTTTTTATTTCTCCTTAGTGGACAAATGACTTTTTTTAAAAACCCCAAAATTACAAATGGTGAAGTTCAGAAAATTTATTTCTATATATCTTCTTCTATAACTATATTTTAGCAACCTGATATTTTGAAAGGGGGGAAATTTAGTTTAGTTTCTTTTTAAAAATATTATAATTGGCGAAGTTCAGAAAATTTAGAAAAATTTAACCATGGCTTCTTTTTTTAGATTTTAATCTTAGTAGCGAAGCGCAAACTCCCCTCATAAGGGGAAATGGCGAAGCCATTACCCGGTTATATTAAATTATTGATTAATAATGTTTCATTTTTGCGAAGGCTACCAGATACCTACCTAAAACAAATATTACTATGTTTAAAGCTCTTTGCTCACATGTATGTGCTTAATTCGAAATTTATTCCCCCGACACATATGTGTATCTAGAATGCGAGGACCTGGTTAATTTAAATATTTCTCAACGGATTTTAGGTCTTCCCAAATGAACAAAAAAAAACGAACTAAGAAATTATAAATATCCTTGATTTTTTTATTGATTTTTTCACGTTTTGTTGGAGCCAAGAAAATATATATTTCTCGTTTTTTTTTATTATTAGTCGCTCACTTTCATTGAGCTCCTCCAATGGAGATCCATTTCTTGCAAGCCCAACTTCACCGTAATTTGGTGAATTTGGTAAATTAAAGCTTCTAAACGACCACTTTCTAATTTTTCGGTTACATCTCCAATTTTGTTTTAACCGAAGTTCAAATTTGTTCGAGATAAGTTGGCCTCTCCCTTTCCGCTGATGGGGAACTAACTTACCCGTCTCTTTAAGCACCCACCATCGAGTCCCGAGCTATAAATGACCAAACACTCCCTTATTCCCGCCAATTCCACCATGAAAGCCAATAAATCACCATCACCTTTGACCACGAGAGAATAATGCGACTGCGACAACACGATCCATTGGGCGCTAGATGAGAATCCAAACGAGAACATTTTTCAGCGTCTCCGTATAAAAGAACCTCCTGCTATTCCTTAAGAACTTCGAGGAATGTTCAAGACCAAACCCCAGCCGCGAAGAAAGGCTCGAAAGAGAAGCTCAAAGTTGGGGTCAGAGGGTAAGAGGAAGCTAAATTTGAGCTCAACTTCCGATAGCGGCTTTGATAGTTCTCTATCGTCAGAGGAAGGAAGCCCAAGTAAGAGAATAAGGATCAGCCTAAGTTAAGAAGAACGATGCGAATGTCCTTAGATGGTATAATTTCCGTGCGATGTCCCTTGCCCTCCTCTCATAAAAAATATAACCAGCTCTCCACGGAAAATGGCCCTTGATAAGATAAAACCGGCTTCACTCTCTAAGAGTAAGAAAGCAAAGGGATCGACCGTTAAAAAGAAGGGAGCGATCCCTGTCAAGAAAAAAACACCTCTCAAAAAGAAGGGAATGCCCGTCAAAAAGAACTCCCGGCCTATCAAAAGGAAAGGTATGCCCGTGAAAAGAAAGTCTGCCCTTCCCAAAAAGAAGAAAGTCAAAAAGGCTGTACCTGCAAAAAAGACCGTAACTTTCAAAAGTGTACCTGCGCGTGCTCCGAAGAAGGCTATGCCTGCCAAAAAGAAGGCCATGTTTGTGAAGAGGGCGGCTGCGCGTGCTCCGAAGAAGGCTATGCCTGCCAAAAAGAAGGTCGTATCTGTGAAGAAAGCTATGCCTGTCAAGAAGGCCGGGTTGGCCAACAAGAGGCAGAGTCCGGCTATTGCTAAAAAAACACCTACACCTAAGAAGCCGCCTGTACCTAAAGATAACTTAAATCAGCTTAAATCCGATTCCCGCGAGCCCTCCCCCAAGGTGTGCGAATCTCTGCGTAGGGTCTTGAAAGGTGCTATCAAGGAATATGGTTGTGACTACAGCTGCGAGTCTAGCGACAAAGAAACTGGCAAAAATTAGGAAGACACAAACGACTCTACGTCGCATAATAATAAAAAATGACCCTTTCATATGTTATCCTCTCATAGGAAAATAATACTTGCAGTACTCAAAACGTCCAACCACTGGTCTTTCCTTTCTTTCCTTAGTTTAACAAATTTATTTTTATTTTCAATGGCCGTCTTTTATTTATTTTTTTGCTAGTTTCTGATTTTTTTATTTTCGGTCTCTCAGCCACATTGGTCCATTTTTATGTGATGTGATGAAAAATTGGTAGAAAGAACCTGTGAAGAACTGGTAATCCTTGTCGCAATTAGTTCTTGGTTTGATGATGTACAATTAATTTTACGAGTCTATTCTGACGAACGCCAAAGGGGGCATAATCCCTCTTCAAAGTGTGGAATTTATTTCTGTAAATATGTAGATTATCGGCCCGGCCGGAAAAAAATTTTTTGGTAAATATTATCGTTCACCCGTGTCGGAATATTCATGCGCGTTTGAGTCCTTTTCGAAATATAGCTAGCGCCATTTTTTTTATTAAAAAAATGCCCGAAAGTAAACAAACTGAAAACGCTGTTTACTTAGGCCATTTTTTTACAAAAATGCCCGAAAATAACCAAACGAAAAACGCTGTTTACGTACTTTATTGCAGTGTTTATACTTCTGAAATGGCGATGAGGAAAGCTATTTTGCTTTTTTAAAATAATGGCGCACTTGAATCACGTTTTGTTTTAGAGCATCTAAATTCAAACTGAGGGGTCACATCCAGTACTCGGTTCTTAAATGAGAAAGCTTTCCGGACCGATCCCTCGAAACGTACTAGCGGAGAGTGAAGGTGATTGGTTTCTAGGAAACCATTTTTTCCAGCAACTTACTCAAACAGCTGGTGAGAGCTATAGGGCGGTAGTGATCTGCGTCGAACCCGTCCCTGCCCGGTTTTACAAAGGGAAGGATGATCCCAATGCGCTATGATGAGGGGTAAAAACCCTTCACCCATATAAGGTTGTACAAATCAAGTAAGAAGAGAGTAGAGTGTGGATGTAGGTGCCGAATCATATCGAAATGGATCTCGTCAAGGCCAGGGGAAGTAGATCTGCAAAGGAACAAAGCGCTACGCAGCTCATGGATGCTGAATAAAGCGTTATATGGAAGGTTATATTTTGTTGTGAAGTTGAGAGAATGAGATTCTTTCCTTTGATTTGTAGTATGTAAAAGCCTTATGGTAACGTCTGACACTGCTGACGGCGCGGAAATGGTCAGCAAAAGCATTGCTGACGGCAAGGATGTCATTCTCCAAGGAACCGTGCAAGTCGAGTGTGGGGGTATGATGATCAGCATAACGGGCCCTGATCTTTTTAATCCTCTTCCAGATCTTAGCGGTAGGTGTCATAGAGGAAATTCATGAAACGTAACGGCGCCAGGAATTTCGGCGAGCCTGACAAAGGGTTCTTTGGAGGGGTGCACGAGCTCGGTTTCGGTCGAACTTGTTGCACAAAGTTGGGTTCTTTCGGAATCGAGCAGGGGCTAACTTGTAATTTTTGATAGCTGTTGCACACGCCGAGGTCCACCAGGGCACGGTTGAGCGGCCCGTGGCGGGTCGCCTCCGTAGGATAGTCTGTGTTGCTGCATTGTAGATAGTCCACTCCATTGAAGGTCCTCAAGGATGCACTTGTGAAGGACGCCTCTTGGAAACCTTTCCAATCTGCATGTCCACTTGACGGACATGGTTGTATGAGGGCTAACTTTAAGGGCCGACAAGACAATAGAGAAGTGGTCACTCCCATAGAGATCGTCAAGAATTGACCATTGAAATTCCGTGAAGCAATCCGTGGAACAAACAGACAGGTGAACAGAGCTAAAAGAGTCCGTCTTGACACGATAAGAGGTAAAATCGCCAGTATTTAAAACACAAAGAAAGTCAGATAATAAAAGAGACTCTAAAACAGTATTTCCCAACCGGGCGCCATGGCACATCTGAGGGGGGCCACAGGAAAATTTTAAGCCTTAGAGGGGCCACAGATCCATGAAGGGGGCCACAGGACTTAACCTATTGAAACCTGAATTATAGTTAGGGCAGTATCTAATTTTAATTTATGCAGTTGAATTACATTTTAAAAATATTAATAAATATATTTTTCCTTTTTTTAAATATTTTATTGGCATAATAGGATTTACATTAATCTATAAACAAATATTTTGCATCTTAGAAGCTTATTCTGCGGCGCACTCCATTGTGCGCTTGATCGTTATGCGCCTGGCACCGTTGTTGGCTTGATGAAAATACTTCAGGTGGAACTTTAAATCCTTACAGCCTGTTTATCAAGTGGTTCGGCGTTATAGTATGTAAGTAGCTTTTATTTGTTTACCCTAATACTGCAAAGTTGTAGTAATTTTACAACTCTGTGCTAACAATGAAGAAGAGTTTGAGCGCCTACTTTTTCATACATAGGTGCGGTGGCTTTCTAAGGGCAATTGTCTGAATCGCTTCATTGCACTTTGGGATAGTGCTGTGTTATTTCTGGGTGGTAAGCAGCTCGGAGTAAGAATCATTGCTACCAAATGTGACATAGTCTGAATCCTTACAGATAGATTTGCAAAGCTAAATATCTTGAACAAACAGCTACAAGGTAAAAATGCAAATATTTTAACTTGCAAAGAGTCTGTGCATTTATGGGGAAAATTAAGCTGTTTAAGACAAATATGGGACGAAAAGAGTTGATACAGTTTCCAACCCTCCGCACTAGTGAGAGTGAGCTGAAAGAAGATGATATTTTAGTATACATTGATCATTTGGAGAAATTGCATAGTGATATGGAAGTTAGGTTCAGAAATATTCTACAACTGGACATTCCAGGTTGGGTGGTAGACCCATTTGGAATTAATGCAGCTGATGTTGATATCAGATTACAAGATAGCCTCATTGAGTTACAGAGTGATCAAACTTCTCTGGCTAGATTTAAGCATGGTGTCAGGAACTTATGGACAAGTCATGAAATTGCTATGAAATACCCTTTGCTTTGGGACGAAGTAAAATTATATTTTATTGCTTTTCCGGAAATACTTTTTATCTGGTTGAGTCGGGTTTTAGTAAAGTGTCACACCTCCTATCAAAAGCTCGCAGCCGCTTAGAAATAGTAAGCAGAGGTGATCTTCATCTGTCTCTAACAACTATAGACCCTGATATTGAAAAACTTGTGAAACTGCATGAAGCACAAGGATCGCATTGAATGAATAAAGAGTTGATGATATATTTATTTCATTTTGCTAAAGGATTTTATTTTTTGTAAGATTAATTATTTATTTTAAAAGAGTACTACATTTTTGTTAACCACTGTTTAATTTTTGCTATGTTTATAGTCCTATATATGTGACAAATATAATTGTAATAGAGTTAAACTGCATATTACCTATTGAAAGTAATGATTATCGGCCACAGGAAAAAATAAGTTTCCTAAAGGGGCCATAAGCCAAAATGCAGCTGATATATTTGGGAACTATTGCTCTAAAACACTGCCTTTGGCATTTCGAGTGATGTCACCCCAGTATGGGTGACGGGCGTTGAAATCTCATAGTAATAAGATGGGGAGGGCAACTGGTCTATAAGTTCTAAAAGGTCGGGTCTTGACAATGATAAACAAGGTGGTAGGTAAATAGAGCAGACGGTAAAACCTTAGTAAGAAAAACACTCACGGCAACAGCTTGGAGGGTAGTATGTAGGTGGATGGAAGAAATATTGTGGGATGAAGATACCATGATTGACACCCCCCATGAGAGGAGCTTCCAGCAGGAGCAATAGAGTTGAAAGCGAGAGCTGGGTACCGGCGGAAAGGGCCGTATAACCAGTTTATTCTACTGAAGACAAATAACAGCGGGGTGGATAGTCGTCAAAAGAATTTTGAGTTCTTCCCACTTTGGAAGAATGCCTTGACAATTCCATTGTAAAATGGAAGATACTATGTGGGACGGTTAGATTCTACTGTGGATATCTTTTTCTCTTTTGTGGCAGATATTGTATTTGAGGTTCGTCCCAAAGAGCTTGGGAGACGGAGAGCAGATTTTGAGGAGCCTGCTTTTGCCATCCTAGAGGGAGCAGTAACTGGGGCTTTTTCCGAGGGTTTTGGAGAACCGACCGAGGCCTTGATTATAATTCGGGCTCATAACCTGGCAGAAAAGGAAGGTCGAGAAGGGATTTTCGGCCGGTAGATCCGGATTCATGGGTCGAGGGTATTTTCGGTGTTTGAGGGGTTGGTCCAACCGTCGCGATTGGTGATGTTCGAGTATCAACTGCTTCCATCGGATCATGGGTAGAAGGGCGAGTGGAACGAACAGGCGATCTGAGCCAGGTGTGTGGAACTGGGTGTATATCTGCCATCGTTTGGATCAGGATGGGGCCTAAGTCCTGTGAAGGTTGGGACGGACTTAAGGGCATAGAATGTTCAGCCATAGGGGAAGAGTCCATTGAAGATTCTCGGGTTCGGCCGAGTCAGCTCCAGAGGCTGCCCGCTTATTAGTGGTCGATGACACAGGTGAGGAATCCTTCCTCTTGCCACTGAGCTCTGGGTCTCGGGGCCGGGTGGATGAACCTTCACTGGTCGATGTTAAGGATTCTATCAAATATCGTCTGATGTCTTCAAGTGTCCCGCCCTGAGCGTCTCTCCTAGCTAGAGCTGCTGGAGAAAGGGGGCTACATTGGTTATCTCGGTGTGAGAGCGATGCTTTGACTGCATATCCTGAATGTTTCCGACGCTGCGAGTAGATGTAGGATGAAATGCTTCAGGCTGTTCGGAACTCGAGCGTGATGGTCGGTTTCGTCCAGCATCACGTAAAATGTCAGAGAAGAGCCGGCCGAGTGGTGAGGTTTGTGCTCGAGCACGCTGGCGCGCCTCCTTATAGCTAGACGTAGGGAGTCGCGCAAAGCGAGCACCTCCTTTTCATATAAAAATATAGGGCAGAGTTTTAACGCAGCACTGTACGTACCTCTGCAGTTGGCACAGCGAGGTGTTTTGGTGCATTCGGGGCCATGGTAGTCAGAGCTACAATTCACGAAGGAGCGGGCGTGCCGACAAGCACGGCCAACATGTCCAAATTGATTGCAATTGAAGCAGCGTCTGGGCAGTTCGATGTAGGGACTTACCGGGACACGAAGGTACCCACCTTTAATATATTGCGGCAGTTCTTGTCGTTCGAATGTTAAAATCAGTGTGGCGGTTGGGACTCTAGGGGAGCCTAATGTTTTAGTTACCCTCTGTACGTGCGTGACACGTTGGGTACTAAGCTTACTCTGAAGGATGGTGGGGACGTAGTCACTTAGTTCGTTTGAACGGACGACACCTTTGACAGGGATGGCTTCATCCCTGTTCTCTACTGTACATATAATCTACACTTTGCCCTTTGTTTAGTCTTTGAAAAGCTCGGAATCTGCTTTCACTTTTCCTTTGTACTTTTTGCATAACCGTGTCACTTGTTACTTTTGGGAGCTCATATATATATATATATATATATATATATATATATATATATATATATATATATATATATATATAGAGAGAGAGAGAGAGAGAGAGAGAGAAAGAGAGAAAGAACAGATAGTACGGTTAGTGTAAAGCATTTAATGGCATCGCTCGCTGCTTAAGGCACCCTGGAGGAGAGCCTAGTCACCACCAAGGAAGATGACGTTTCAGTTACCCGTTTATAGCTGATTCAAAAAACATTCGAAACAGGCGCTTAATATATTGATCTCTCGCTGTTTTGCATAAAACGGGGAATTATCAATCATTTCTTTGGGTGTCTATGCTGAACACTTTTTGACATTTTGAAAAGTATATAACAAATGGTGCTTTACATTAACCGCTCTACCCGTTATATATTTATCTAGTCGACGAGTTGAGGGCGGTTGATGAGGCCGTTGAATTCGTCTGCAGCATCGTCGTCCTGGGCCTAACTATTATACTATTCATAGAACTTCTAACCGATTTGCACGCCGGCAGCTTCCTTGGTGATCGGCCGATTGTGACACGGCCCTCAGACAGAAGCGATATGTCTACATGAACTATAAGCCTCACCCGAACGATTTCACCACCAGAGAAATTCGTCGAACTAGGGCTGGGTTCATAGCTGAGTCTTTTGGGACCACTTTCTCCGCATTCTCGATCCAAGATACTACTGCTCCCCTAGCTTTCAGTGCACGTCATGATGTCGCCGAATGCCGCCGACTGGACTTTATCTCCAGAGGCGGAGAATCAACAACAGGTTTACATTGAGCGAGTTGCCTTCTGCTCTCGCTTTATGTGCAGAGACCGCCGCTGATCTGGACGATGTTCCGTATATCATGCTTCGACACCTTGGTGAGCGAGGCATGGTCTTTTGATAGATTTGTTCAACAGGATTTGGACAAAGGGTATCAACCCAGACTCTTGGCGAATAGCTAGTGTGTTTGTTTTTCGCAAACTGGAGAAATATGACTCTAAGTCGTGTGGTTTCCGCTTAATTCCTCTAATCTACTGAAAGTTAAAGTAGAAATTAGTAAATGCTAAATTAGATTTTTCCTGAATAGTGGAGGCCACCTGTCTTCTAAAGAGTGTGCCTTCCGCAAAGTTCCGCTCCACATCGGATGCTCTTTTTACTGGTGGAATATGCTATCTTCGAAGCCTTCCTTCATAGAGAACATTGCGCTACGGTGTTTATATATATATATATATATATATATATATATATATATATATATATATATATATATATATATATATATATTGTATTTATATATATTTTTAAATACATTTCAAATACATTATATATAATGACAATCGATAAAAATCATTGGTATCACAACCAAAAAATATCCATTAAAATGAAATTATATATTATAATTACTAATGTAGGATTTGATGACAATTGGACTTAGGTACTACAAAAAAAAAGAGAAAGTTCCATAGAATGAAATTTTAGTTAGCTATTTATATCAGCATTACATTTAAGTAATATCAGTTGCTGAAATGTTTCGTCAGATAAAGAACTCCGTTTTGGAGATAAGGTCAATTCTTCTAAAGAAAAGAGGCGTTCCACAGGAGCTGACGACGGAGGGGTGGTGTTGTATTTAATAAAAAACTTTTTTAAGTTTGGATATCTATCTAAATTTGAAGTGTGTTATTTGAATCCTGAAGGTAACTGAACAATTCTAAATTTGCGGTTGATCGTGTTTGAGTAGGTTTTGTAAATCCAAAATAATCGTCACTGTCCGATCCTTTCCCCACCCCACCCCCCGGATGATTCAGCTTCGGATCCCTCTGCTAAATTCTCAATCACTTGAATCATAATATTTTTAACAGTCTCGGTGGCTTGAACTGTCCCATGAAATACTGATATCTAACCAGCGGAGTTTGAAGAATGGATGGCTTGTTGATGCAATAATGGCATATGTAACGCTGGCTTCATTTGCCAAGGTCAAACAAGATTGGTAGCGTTTTCCAAAGCCCTTAGTGACTGCAGTTAGAAGAGGTTGGCAAAATTTCAGAGAACGTGAGTGAAGGTTCTTCAGCTTTTTCTCCACAGTGAGCAAAATAGGGAGCAATTCTCCATAAAACAGTTTTGTTCTCCCTGTAGGCGATCAATTGCCACCGCAATAGGAGCCAAAACTGAGACATACTCCCCAAGAAATTCAATTTCGTGACTTGTGAACACTGGAAGTTCAAGGGACGTCATGAGTTGATGTAATTTGTCCTTGTGTTTTGAAAGTAATGACAATGCATCAAACAGAGTGTTCCACCTTGTAATGCAAGGCACCTTTAATGAGCATTTGATAACAGTTTTGATAATCTCTGCTGATTTTGGACGACCGCTTTTGTTCCATAATGCTGAGTATTTCCCCATCGCAGCATGATTGATATTTGCAAAAGAAGATATTTTCAGTGCCTGTTTTGCACCAGTTGTGGCAACGAGACTGAGTGTGTGTGAAGCACAGCGCGCATGCTTAGGTAGGCTGAAGCTGCATGGATCAGACGAAATGTCTTCTTCCTGATCTAAGGCAATTTTCATTAAGAAACTATCCTCCAGCTCATGCTCACCCTGATCTTCTTCACCTACCTAGATTCCATCTTCTGAATATGTGGAAACATTTGCAGCAATGACTGCAAATTCCTTAAACGCTTTAACAAAATTAGAGCCGTTATCAGTGACGGTGCTCGTGATTTTCTGCAGGGTGATATCGTATTCAATTTCAATTTCATATTTCATAAATAGCAAAATCTTAACATACCCAATGAACTGTAACGGCCAAAAGACTACGGTGACGAGTTGACCAAATATCTGCAGTAAGACATAAGTAAGAGGTGCTGTCTAGTTTATTCTTCAGTATCGCTCTTGTCACTTTCTCTTCTTCTATAAGATTTCGGCCTAGCGTCCGCCTTGAAATCACGTTAACTGAAGAATTTAAACCTGCGGTAGTGGAATGTGTGATTATTGTGAGTGAAATGAGAATATATGGTATGTATATAAAGTTCTATATATAAAATGTAGCTATATGAATATCCTATAGCTATATAGGACTGGTACATTAATTCATAAATATATTCCACTGGCCAACAAATTTGAACTTTTTTTATTCATCAGAGACCTGAGCAAACTTTTCCCATAGCATTTTTCTCGCTGATTTCAAATCTGACTTTAGTTTTTCTTTAGCACATCAGGTTTTCGAGATATTCGAAAATGTAATATGACCGCCGTCGCTGATAGGATGTAGCGTTTTACTCGATTTCTTTGCCGAAACTGGTGATATATGGTTGCATAATGCCATTGATAGAAAAAAAAATTGTCTTCTGTATATCTCCATGTGCATTGAGAAGTTGAACAGACACAAAATGCTGCATTTAACATATAGAAACTCTAAAATTTATCATTCTCTTTAAGCGTAAACATATGATAAAGATAAATAGGCATGTTTTGTTTATTTCACAAGCATCATAAAGTTAATGGTACTTATATAACATGTAGAAGAATGGTAAACAATGATTCAAGGGCTAATAAGTCAAAACTCGAATTCATAAACATTGTGCCTGGGATTTGCGTTTGAATTTTGTTTCAGAATTATCACGATACAACATCCAACAATGATCTCCCATCAGCTCTCATTCCAAAATCCTTAATAGCGAGTTTCCATGGTCTTGATATTCTGGTGGAAACGTTCACCTTGCTCGTCACTTACGGCTCCAAGATTTTCTGGGAAAAAGTCTAAGTGCAAATGCAGGAAATGGATTTTAAGTGACATACTGCATCCCATTTCTTTATAAGATTGAAGAAGGTTTCCCACGCCATCTCTGTATGCAGATGACTTGTTGATGCCCAAAAGGTTTGCACATAAACACTTGGAGGCTAGCCATGCATTTAATTCAAGAGGAGTGAGGATCTTCTCGAAGTCAGGGTCTGATAAATACTCCCTGATTTATGGTCCCACAAATATGCCTTCTTTTAGTTTTGCCGCGCTCAGTTGTGGAAATCTTTTGCACAGATATTGGAATACCTGAGAATTGTCCTTAGCCATTGCTTTCACGAAGTTTTCCATTAGATCTAGTTTCAAATGAAGAGGTGGCAGATATATTTTCTGAGTCTCTAACAGGGGGACAGACTGAACACTGCTTATTCCAGGCTCATATTATAGTGTATGGTTACGCGATATAAAAAAAATGAACATGTGAATAAAAAAAAATGCTCGAGCGAGGTTTTGGGACGAAATTGACGCGTGGATTCAAGAATGATTTTATCGTTTAAACTTATTTATTGATTGACGGGAGATTACTAAACTTTGGGCACCAATTTTATAGTGTATGGTTATCTATGTGATTTATCTTCTGTTAATAAATCAGCCAAGATAGCGTTTCGTAAACCATAACCATAAATTTGTTTGATCGAAGTTGTCTGCCGTTAATTTTAGGCCTAAGGCGACAGCGAAATAAATTTTGGAATAATGACTTGGGCTTTAAGAAAGACAATTACACAAATATAAATATATTCATAAAATCAACGAATGTACATTGAGATAAGTAGGTTAGGTATACAATGTAAGATATTTTAACTATATGATTTACAGTAACAAGATGCGAAGAGAATTAAAGTATGTGAAATTAATATTGTGGAATAATGTGGT
Source organism: Ceratothoa steindachneri (assembly GCA_963969495.1). Classification (NCBI taxonomy): domain Eukaryota; kingdom Metazoa; phylum Arthropoda; class Malacostraca; order Isopoda; family Cymothoidae; genus Ceratothoa; species Ceratothoa steindachneri. The sequence goes on from OZ018317.1 coordinate 190,773,696, forward strand.
TAAGAATAGTGAAATAATAATATATAAATAATATAGAGTATCTATGATGGACTGAATTGGGGCTGCAATGAGAAGTAAATATAATTAGGATCTACTCTCGTATGGTCGTTTGCAAAGAATTGTGAGCGAAAATGGAATTAACTAAGTATCATTTGTTTGGAGGTAAATGAATAATTGTAGAAGGAATGATTACCGACCTTTATACGAAGAAAGCTGCGAGTCGAGTGGGCGGAATAGTGTGCTTATTTAATCGAGCTGGGAATGTGTGTTTGTTTGTTTGTGTGTGAAATTTAAGAGATGTTGTTTGGAACAGTATACGTTAATTGAATTGACAAGTAAAGTAAATGAATTAATTAATTATTAAGTTTAACATAAAATGATTTAATTTACCAAAGTTGAAGTAAATTAATTGAAAGATTAAATTGACAAAGTTAAAGTAAAATAATTGAATGATTAAATTAACAAAGTTAAAGTAAAATAATTGAATGAATTTTATACATAATAAATGATGATATATATATTTAAGTTTCCCTGGAGATTTTTATTATAGGAATGCCCAGAGTCATTGCTATAATATGTAGATCGAAGTGGCCAGTCACGTTTGTCATAGGGTTTTGGAGTGGCACGGCTATCCCACAGGCAGAGAAAGCAACAGTATTTCGTGAATTCTTCTTGCATACCCATTAGCGTGCCTATGACTTTTAGATCACCACAAATGTGCCACTGATGGGCTTGGTAGTTTATGGCTTTAAGAAGAATATCCATATTGTCATATGTCTCCTTAAGGTGGACAGAATGGCCAATAGGAATGGGAGGCTTTACATTGCCATTGTGCAAAAGGACAGTTTTCAGACTTGTCTTAGAAGCATCAATAAAGAGACGCCAGTCAGACCCATTATATATCTGTGACAAGGCTTCGAACAATCCATTTATATCATGGCAGTAGCAGAGAGATCCATTAACTGTGAAGAATGAAGTTAAATCACGATTACGCTTTTAAAGTAACTCACATGCACATTTTTCTTGAGTAAGAATTTTTCCTGTAGTCGAGATGCTAGAAGTTCTGCTTTCTCCTTTGACAGTGACAGATCTCTCACAAGATCATTCAAATCTTCCTGATTAAATAACTTTGGCTCAGAGTTAGCATCCTCATATTCAACATCGGCATCTAATATGCATGCACCTTCAGTACTTCTATCATCACTGATATCATCAGGTACGAGGCCATCATCAGGTATGTCGTAGAATGCCCCCCTTTTTGTTCTAGGAATGCTAAGAGTGCTAATATTGTTATTTTAAAGAAGAGCCGTTGGAAACACGTAAGGATATAGAGAAACGCACAAGAATTCCCCAAATAAACTTATATTTTAAATTTAACAATTTACTACACAAAAATTAACCATTAACCACAGAAATACTCTGAATATTAAAATACACAATAATTATTTTAATTAGCTTGCCCCTCTAAAATTGGCTAAATTCGCTAAACACTTCAATATATAAGATTTAGGCTTCCTGACTCTACTGGAGTTTAAATGCGTCAGGAATGTTATTGCCTCCACGACGCGTGCCGACCGGCCAGATGTAGGTGGGCGGGATCTCGAGGTATTTTTGGCGAGGGTAGCACATGGGGATCCACACGGTATTCAGGGGGGGGGGGGTCTTCAATGACGAAAACAATCACGGTGCTTTAGGCGGCACCAAGGTAGGCGTGATCTCTCTTGCGAGAGTGAGTCGAACTTGGTTCTTAAACCAAGTTAACTTGGAGTTCGGTGTGACTACCGAGTAACAAGCTCGAGGAGGAGCTTTTCTCCTTCGTTACTTAATTCCTCATGGGCGAGGACTGAACTCAAGGAGGTTCTTCTTCAAGGGGCGAGGATAACGGAGGGGTGTTTCTCTGACGAGAATAAGTTAAACTTGAATAAGTTAACTTAAAGGTCAGTTTGGTAACCAGGAACTAGCTCGAGGATGAGCTTCTTCTTAGTTCCAGCCTTCCTCAAGGGCGAGTATAGAGGAGGGGATTTCTCTGACGAGAATAAGCTGAACTTGGTTCCTTAACCAAGTTAACTTATGAGTTTGGTGTGGCCACCGAGTAACGGGCTCGAGGGGGGGCCTTTTCCTTCTTTTTTTAATTCCTCAAGGACGAGGAATACCCCTGGTGTTTAAGATGCACCAGGATATGAGGAGTCTCTCTGACGAGAGTAAGTTGAACTTAAAAAAGTTAACTTAACGTTCGGTTTGATAACCTAGGGACTAGCTCGAGGATGAGCTGCTTCTTAGCCCCTTAAGGTAGGTAGCCCTGCCTCTCTTGCAGGGTACTTCTTGGTCTGGCGAGCCAAGTAATCTACCTGTCCAGTCTCGGTAGCCTGATCTTAATCCTGGGACTTCATCACCTGGAGACTGACGTATTCTACCAATCCAGTCTAGGTAGCACGGAGTCTTAATCCGAGGACTTCGTCACCTGGAGACTGACGTATTCTACCAATCCAGTCTAAGTAGCCCGGGGTCTTAATCCGAGGACTTCGTCACCTGGAGACTGACGTATTCTACCAATCTAGTCTGGGTAGCCCGGGGACTTCGTCACCTGGAGACAGACGTATTCTACCAATCCAGTCTAGGTAGCCCGGGGTCTTAATCCGAGGACTTCGCCACCTGGAGACTGACGTATTCTACCAATCCAGTCTGGGTAGCCCGGGGTCTTAATCTAGAGACTGACGTATTCTACCCCTATTTTCCTCAGTGTTTCTTATTTATACCTCGTCACCCTACTAGGGAAGTGGTAAGAGGGGGGAAGGCTTGAGGACGGGCCCAGGAGGGTTCTTATGCCAAACGGTTTTCTCACCAAGTCTTACATCGGCTCCTCGTTAGCCTTCGAGCTTGGGAGAAACACGTCTCCAATTTCTTACTTGACGTGAAATTGAATCTCACTCTTCTGGGGAAGATCTTGCATTTTACAACCTTTCGGTCTTTCATGACGACGAGTGGCGCGGCGCTGCGGTTACGCGCTTGACCCACGGTTCCGGGGTCGGATGTCTTTGCAGTAATCGCCTCGTGACTCCACCGCGAGAGAACAGGGAAGTGACGATTCTCCTACAAGGTGGAACTGGAATTGGCAAAGATACATCATGCGGAATTGGTCTGCACGCAGAATCCATGGTTGGATAAACAATTTGGTGCTTGTGCTTTGCAGAAAAACCTTTTGTGGTCACACTGCAGAAATAGTAATCTTCGAGATGATCTCTGGGCTCTCTCCATATCATAGGAACAACGAAGGGCATTGAAGCTTTCTTTTTGTTAATCCAGTCACGTAATCCATTAGAGCAGGAAGTACAAATTTGGTGTGGTGCCCATGCTTTATCTTGGTCACCCAGAGGGCAACCGAAGTAGAGTTTGTACATTTTCTTTATTTCATTTGTGATAGTACGCTGCTGATATTTGGTTGTAAAATGCCCACATACATAGCAGAATTTATCCGGATAATTTTTGCACTCTTGAGGCATTGTTACTGCTTTGTGGAAATATTTGGAAGCCTCTTATGATCAACGCAGAAGGGGCAGCGTAGAAGATGCACATCACATGAGGAACCTGAAAGCATAAAACAGAATTATAAATAATTGTGCAAAATATGCATGAGAGTTACAAATGCAAATGAATTCTTCTCTATACCCCTTTAACCAGCAAGAACTCCCGAAACATCTAGTTTGCTCATCTTAGCAGTACAATAATGATGCATGCAATAGAGCAATACCAGTAATATACTACATTTTATAATCGCAGGCGGCCATTTTGAATTTTTGCCATATCTTAAAAACGGTACTTGTAGAGCAAACCCGAAGGCGGATTCGGATTCAGCATGGAAAATGCATTTAGAAAAGTATAGTAAGGTCTTTGAAGAAAAATGTGTGTTGACCAGTGGTATTAGTCCTTCATATTCAGAATTACCTAGTGAAATATTGACTTTCAGTATTGTTAGGAATATATACATTATCAAGCTTTATTTCCTACATTTTTGACGGGCGGGCATGCTAGTTTTGACATAATGATATACAGGTAACAAGGAGTAACAACAAGGAAAGAAGGTACCCTAGGAGACCTTACGGTCCATTCAAAGAGGGTACCTTTGGACTAGCAATTGAGCGGGCACAAGGCTGCTCAATTGTTTTGCGTCCCTAAAGGGCCACTTTTCAAGACTTTGTCTAGTCTTGATTTGAACTGGTCAACAGATTCACTGTTGACAACTTCCACTGGAAGTGCGTTCCACATACCGCAGATACTGTAAGTGAAAAAAATTCCACACAGATTGCGGTTGTAACGCTTCAGTTCAAGTTTGAAGCCGTGATTGCGCGTTCTGTTCTCACTCAGTGTGAAAATATCCCGATAGTCAACATTGTCGAACCCTCGAAGTATTTTGAAAACTTCGATGAGCTGACCACGCAGTCTACGGGTTTCCAGCGAGAACAGATCTAATTCCCTTAGTCTATCCTCATAACTTTTATGTCGGATAGAGTGAATCAGCTTGGTTGCCCTGGCTTGTACGCGTTCCAATCTCGCGATGTCCTTTCGCAATGAAGGACTCCAAAATTGTACGGCATACTCCAGGTGCGGTCGGACAAGTGAGTTGTACAGGCACAGTACAATCTCCTGGTTCCGATAACCAAACTGGCGCTTAATATAGCCTAGCATCCTTTGGGCCTTTTTCTCCGCCTCAATGCACTGTTTCGAGAACTTGAGGTCACTAGTAATAGTAACACCCAAGTCCCAGAATCCAGCTCTGGAACATAGACTCCAATAAGAATTCAACCGCGCCTCTTGGTATGCCGAAGCGCACAAGTTTCGGTTTTACTTGACCCAGACTTGTTTTTAAATACGCTTTACCTGGAAGTGGTGGACTCGCACCGTTTCCTTGCTCTTGTATTTTGACCGAAGCCCCACCTGGGAGGCTGGGATACTCATATTCGCAAACTTAGTGTCTCTTGCACCCGCACCATGGATGTTCTTCGCTCCGTGACGTTCCGCGCCTGTGGCACTGATAAGGCTACCGCCTCACTTTTTTATAGATTTTTTGTTCGTTCGAAGCTCAACTACGGATGCGAGTTTTATGCATTCGCAGTCGAGTGTGTATTGTGAACTCGATCCACCACACCGACCCTTTCCTGACGACTGGTGCCTTTTGCACGTCCCCCATTAAGTGCCTACTTGTCGATGCTGGGGAGACGCCACGCGATCGGCGTCGTGCACAATGCATTATTCGCCTGTACCCGCGATCCCAGTGCCTCCCTTAGTCGCCAATAACTCTCACTACACCCGCAGCTGATCTCGACGGTGCCTATGCCGCCGATAGACGCCACTTATACCCTAAGCCCTCTGGATTTAGGACTAGGAAACTCCTTCGAGATCTCGGTATCACTCTAGGGCCGATGGCACCCCTGGCTCTGCCCATGACGCCACCTTGGAGGGTACCACCTTTGACTATTTGTCGCCGCGCCTCTGTTCCCAAAGCTTTTGCAGCGGCGCTGGTAGTATTGCGTTCGGCCTTTGTGGAGCACACTCCGCGTCATGCTGGAACCGTGCCAGTATATACGGATGGCTCCAAGTCCTAATAAGGATATCAGTTTCCACGCCGTATTTCCTTTGTTTGAATTCAGCGGGGCTTTGCCAGGCGCTGCCTCTGTCTTCACGGCCGAGCTGGTTGCATTACACCGCTCGGTACACCGCCCGCGACCTGCCCAGTTCGGAAACTGGATCGTGATTTATAGACTCACAAAGCACCCTGAGTGCTCTTGGGGCATTGGAATCTCCGTCTCCCGTGGTTCGTGATATCCGTGACACCACCGTTTTGGCGAACACGGCAGATGTCGAGATTATCTTCTGCTGGGTTCCTGGACATGTAGGAATTGCGGGGAATGAGGGCGCCACAGAGTCCTCAAAGACTGGGCGTCTAGACCAGCCCTTCTCTCTTTCTCAAACGGATTACATTGCAGGAATACGGGCAACTATCCGGGCTACTTGGCAAAGAAGATGGGAGACGGTCGGAGGAAACTTAAAGTTTCGTGCCATTGTGCCGCGACTGTTCCCATTGACCTAACCCCAAAGCCGCTACGGTTTTAGATTCCTTTCTGTCGTCTCTGAATTGGACACACTCGCGCGACACACCGCCATTTGATAGGGCGCTCGCCTGCACTTTATTGTGACGACTGCGTTGTCCCCCAGATTGTTCGGCACATTCTCGTTGGATGTCCCAGTCTGAGTGATCTTCGTCCACATTACTTGTCCCGGTATCGGGACGAGCTGGGCTGCTACAGCTTGTTCCTTGTACTTGGGACTGGTTCGTACACACGAACTTGTCGACTATACGACTTTTTGGAGGAGGCTGGCCTCCTCCATTTTATTTGACTTTGTGTAGGTCGCATGTCCCTGCAAGGGGGGGAGGCGGGCCTACTCACGACGCCGGAGCTCGTTTCCTTCTTGTTGCTTTAGCTTTTATTTGTTTTTAGCTTGTGTTTTGCCTTTGTTCCGTTTTTATCTTTGTTATTTTCTTGTTTTTAATATAGTGACTCATAAAATTGCCGAGGACTCCGGGTCAACTGGGAGCTACGGAGGCTAGTCTCATCTCGTCCCTCCTTAGCTATCTTCTTTCTGCAGGAGACCCTGATGGATGTGTGCCCCATGCCTGGCATGGGGCAGCCTCATCACCTTTGGCTTAATTACTATTGCTAGAACGTTTAGTCTATTTACGAATTGAGGGTGGTGATATGAGAGCTACTCTACAAGACAAGAGTTTTCGGGATCTCACTCACCTCAACACTAAGGTGTGGCGAGGTTGCACTTTGTTTTGTACCCTATATTCTTTTTTATTGGGGACAAAATAATTAAAAGTTGACGTTCATATACAAAAGGAGATCCCGACGAGGATTTTTAGACCTTACAGTACTTACAACTCTTAGCATGTTAAAGGGTGATGTATGCGCCTGTGCGACCACACACCGACCTCAAGCTACCCAACGGACGGTCCCCCGCCCCCATCTAACCATCCAAAGAGACGGGTGCGACAGAGTGGAATCCCTCACTAAGCCATACTATTCGTCGACCAGGATCTGAAGATCTGCCATGTCAGAGCCAAGACCCAAAACTTTTAGTTGGTCTAACAGCCAACAAAGCAATTAACGTCCATCTCCATGAGTATAGCATTATGCACCCGAGAACGGCTGCAGGTAGATGGCCATTCATTTAGGAGCAGGGAAAGGGATTATTGAAGCTAAACCGCCCTCCCCATTATTCGCGCCTCGAAGCTCAGCACCCCATCACGACCTGAGGGAGTTTCTTATAGTTGTTCCAAAGCCTCTCTTCCGACCACTTGGGAGATTTGGAGAGAAAGCTTCGATCCTACATTATTTTTTTTTAAGAGCTCATCTGGCGACTGCCTACTTAGGCATTAGTCGCCGTATTAAAACTGGCCTAGTTCTAGGCTACTTTAAAATAAAATTAGAGAAAAAAACACCCCAAAAAGGGGGAAAGGAAGCAAGCTGGTGCGTCGGGGAGAGGTCCCCCCGGCGCAAGAGCGTGAAACCAAAGGGAAGAAAAAAACAACAAAAACAAAACCAAACAAAAAAAACCAAACCTTACTTAAATAATAGGGAGAAGGCCGGCCTTCCCCAAGAAGTCAACAAGTCCACAAGTCAATGTGCACGAATCTGTCCCGAGCACAAGGGACAGGCGGTAGCGACCCCGCCCATCCCGGTACTGGGACAGGTATCGTGCGCGAAGATCACCCAGACTGGGACATTCGACAAGAATGTGCCGAACAGTCTGGGGGACGACGCAGTCGTTGCAATAGGGCGCAGGCGAGCGCTCCATCAGATAGCGATGCGTCACACGAGTGTGTCCGATTCGGAGACGACAGAAAGCAACCTGAAGCCACCGCGGCATTGGGGGATAGGTCCATGGGAACAGTCGCGGCGCAATGGCACGCAACTTTAAGTTCCCTTCGACCGTCTCCCATCTTCTTTGCCAAGCAGTCCGAAGAGCTGCCCGTATTCCTGCCATGTAGTCGGTGTGAGGAAGAGCGAAACGCTGGTCCGGTCGCAGAGTCCTCGCGGACTCTTTGGCGCCCTCATCGGCGCGCTCATTCCCCGCAATTCCTACATGTCCAGGAACCCAGCAGAAGATAATCTCGACATCTGCCCGGCTCGCCAAAACCGTGGCGTCACGGATATCGCGAACCAGGGGATGCGGAGATTCCAATGCCCCGAGAGCACTCAGGGCGCTTTGTGAGTCGCTATAGATCACAATCCGGTCTCCGAACCGGGCACTTCGCGTAATCTCCCGTACCGAGTGGTGTATTGCCACCAGCTCGGCCGTGAAGACAGACGCAGCGCCTGGTAGAGCCCCGCTGACTTCAAACAGAGGGGATACGGCGTGGAAGCCGACCCCCTCTTGGGACTTGGAGCCATCCGTATACACTGGCACGGTACCAGCGTGACACGATGTGTGCTCCAAAAAGGTCGAACGCAATACTCCCGGCGCAGTACAAGCTTTGGGAGCAGAGGCGTGGCGACAAATAGCCAAATGTGGTACCCTCCAGGGTGGCGTCCTGGGCAGAACCAGGGGCGCCACCGGCCCGAGAGCTATATCTACCTCTCGAAGGAGTTTCCTGGCCCTAAACCCAAAGGGCTTAGGGTATGACTGGCGTCTCTCGGCGGCATAGGCACCATCGAGATCAGCTGCGGATGCAGTGAGAGCTGTTGGCGACTGAGGGAGGCGCCGGGCTCGCGCGTACAGGCGAGTGATGCACTGCACGCGGCGCAGAGCGAGTGGCATCTCCCCAGCATCGACCAACAGGCTCTCAATGGGGGAAGTGCGAAAGGCACCGGTCGCAAGGCGAAGGCCGGTGTGGTGGATTGAATCCACCTTCCGCAATAAACGCTCGGCTGCGGATGCATAAAACTCGCATCCGTAGTCGAGCTTCGAGCGAACAAAGGATCGATAAAAAAGTAAGGCGGTAGCCCTATCAGCGCCCCAAGCGCTGAACGTCACGGAACGGAGAATGTCCATGGCGCGGGTACAAGAGACCCTAAGGCTGCGAATATGAGCCTCCCAGGTGAGGCGTCGGTCGAATACAAGACCAAGGAAACGGTGCGACTCAACCACATCCAGGCGCACCCCATTAAGAAACAAATCTGGGTCGGGGTGAAGCCATGGATGGCGGCAGAAGTGCACCACCTTAGTCTTGGCCAAAGAAAAGCGAAACCTGTGCGCTTCGGCATAGCGAGAGGCGCGGTTCAATGCCTGTTGGAGTCGACGCTCCAGAGTTGGCATCTTGGCCGCGCCAAAAGAGATCGAAAGGTCGTCCACGTAGAGGGTAGCGAGAACATCTTCCGGCAGCACCGAGGTGATGCCGTTAATGCTCAGGGCAAAGAGTGTGACACTGAGGACACTTCCCTGCGGGACACCCTCTTCATGCTCCTTTGGGGCAGAGAGGGCTCCCCCCACCCGTACGCGAAATCGACGATCTCGCAAAAATTCAGATATAAACATTGGGAGGCGTCCCCTCGCCCCCATCGTGTGGAGAGTCTCCATGATACCGTATCGCCATGCGGTATCATAGGCCTTCTCCAGATCAAAAAACACCGTGGCGTAGTGCTGTCTACGAAGGAAAGCCTCGCAGACGGCATTTTCCAGTCGGAGCAGAGCATCCGACGTGGAGTGAAACTTACGGAAGCCGCACTGTGCAGAAGACAGATGGCCTCCGCTGTCCAGGAAATAGGCTAATCTAACATTTACCAATTTCTCCATCAACTTGCACACGCAAGAGGTTAGAGAGATTGGGCGGAAACCGGTCGGAGTAGAGTGATCTCTCCCCGGCTTGCGAAAGGCGAGCACAGTAGCGATTCGCCAGGAGTCTGGGAGAAGACCTTCCACCCAGATCCTGTTGAACAGATCTAACAGAAAGGCCATGCCTCGCTCACCCAGGTGTCGAAGCATGGCGTACGGGACATCGTCCGGACCATGGGCGGTGTCCGCGCACGAAGCGAGAGCGGAACGCAACTCACTCCCAGTAAACTTGTCGTTGAAGGGTTCTCCGCCTCTGGAGGTAAAGTCCAGCCGGCGGCCTTCCGCGACATCACGACGTGCATTGAATGCTGGCGGAGCAGCATCACGGCTAGAGAATGCGGAGAAAGCGGTCGCTAAGGATTCCGCCACGGACGCGGGGTCCGAGATTGCGGTCCCATTCTCCTGGAGAACGGGAGGGGGGTCCTGCGAGAACTTGCCCCGAATTCTTTTGACTCGCTTCCACACCTCAGCTGAAGGGGTCTTCTCGTTAAGTGAAGACACGTATGCCCGCCAAGAAGAGCGGCGGGCGTGCTTCGAAATATACCGGAACCTAGCCCTAGCCCGACGAAATTCAGCGACAGTGAAATCGTTCGGGCGGCGCTTATAGCGCATGTAGGCATAACGCTTCTGTTTGAGGGCCGTCTCACACTCGGCCGACCACCATGGGAGTGGTCGGCGTGCAAAACAGCCAGACGTCCTAGGAATAGTAGTCATGCCCACGGCGATGAGGTTGCCGGAGAAGAACTCAACGGCCTCATCTACCGACCTAAACTCCTCGACTGAGATAGAGAATTCAGTCATTTCCTGAAATGCAGGCCACCGCGCCCGCGCCAAGCACCACCGAGGTGGTCTCTCAGGCGGCAGTTGCCCTGAAAATGATATTTGAATGGGAAAGTGATCACTACCATGGAGGTCATCGACCACCCCCCAATCAAAATCAGGCTGTGCATCCGAAGAGCACAAAGATAGGTCAAGGCAAGAAAATGAAGCGGTTCTCGGACAGTGATGCGTAAACTCATCCACGTTTAGGACGCCCATCTCAAGCTCTTCGATCAGATCGGCAAGGACTTGTCCCCTGGGATTTATGGAGTAATCTCCCCAGAGAGGATGCCTGCCGTTCAGATCTCCAAGCAAGAGATAGGGCCTCGGCAACCGTGCCACGACGCGGCGTAAGTCCCCCGTGTCGAAGTCAGCTGACGGTGGAATGTACGCAGAAATGATAGTATACCTCCTATCCAGGTGCACCTGCACAGCCACTGCCTGAAAGGAGGTATCTAAAGAGAAAGGAAGACCGGAGACATCATGCTGGGTGTAAACCGCGCATCCCCCAGCCCGGCCATCCCGCGGTGGTGGGGTCGCAAGACCCTTATACCCCGGGAGGGCAGGCAGCGGGCACGTGCCTAGCATGGTCTCCTGCAGAAAAAGAGCTAACGCGGAACGGGACGAGACGAGCCTCCGCAGCTCCTCCCAGTTGGCCCGGAGTCCACGGCAATTCCATTGAAGGAATATGCCCTCCAGGCCTAGCTGGGAGGAGACGCGGGGGCCCTCCTCGAATTGAAGACCCTCACGGGAATGGCCGTACGCTTCCCGGGCGCTGTTAGCCGGACAAAGCGCTGAAGGCGCTGTTGCATTCGAGGACTTATTGGGGGAGGTGGTGCTCGCTATGCGAGTCTTTTCCTCCCTCCGCCTCGAAACCTTAGGCGGGCGTTGCGGCTTCGGAGGCGGGGGGCCCTCTTTTCGAGGAACCACCGTCTCCGAGCCACTCGCTCCACCTCGGGGCGTGTGCGAAGGGGCCGAAGCTCCTTTGTTGCTGTCCTCCTTTCGGGGAACAGCTTTAGGAACCCTGGAAGATGGCCTAGCGACCATCTTCAGGGGTGTTGCCTCCTGTGAGTCTAACGACTCGGTGGAGGCGCGTGGCCGTTTCGCTTTACGGGAAACGGTCACGCTGGGGGGGAGCCCTGGTTTTAGCCGGAGCAGGGTATGAACCCTTTTTGCCGCCAGCTTTACCAGGGGAGCGCCCAGGTTGGGTTGAGCCCGCAGAAGGGCTCCGAATGGGCGCGGAAACAACCGTGCTCGTTGGCCTGGATGGGCCAGGAGCAGAGGGAGCCTTTCTAACTATTGAGGCATATGACGTCCCAGGCTGAGCCGGGCGCGCCAGGACCAAGTCCTTTGCCTCGCGGAATGAGAGTCGATCCTGGGCCTGAACGGCCAGGATTTCTTTCTCAAGGAGATATGCACCACATTGCTTCGAAGAAGCAAGGTGCGACTCTCCGCAATTGACACACTTGGCCACACACGATTTGGACTTATCGTGTGCGACCTTGGAGCAATTTACACATACTTCGGGTGACCCTGACTTTGCACGTCTACATGAGCGATTCGTATGGCCGAAGCGGTGACAGTAATAGCACCGCCGCGGCAGTGGCACGAATGCCTTAACGCGGTAACGGTACCAACCGGCACGCACCGACTCAGGGAGCTTGTCACAGTCGAACGTGACGAAGAGTGTAGGGGTGGGTCTCGAGGCCCCTCCCTGTTTTCTCATAACACGTTCGACCTTGACCGCCCCATGGTCGGCCAGCTCTAGGGTGATGTCCTCAATGGAGTAGTCAACGAGTTCCCTCGCATAAACTACTCCTTTCACAAAGTTCATGGTAGAGTGCGGCGTCACACTCACCGGGGTGCCATGAAGTGTCCGAAGAGCACTTATCTTGGCCGCCTCGGCGGATTTCGCCGCATTCGCCAGAAGGCTCCCGTCCGAGAAACGGGTTACCTTCGGCTCTCTACCAATTGCACTAGCTAATCCTCTTCTGTGATGGATCATGTTGCCCTTGGACAACATGGTGCCATCAGTGGAGCGAATAACGAGGAAGCGTTTGAAGCCAGCGGGCTCGAAAACGCCAGGTAACCTCTGAATGAGGGGCCCCGATGTCATCGAGGCTCCGCCCTGTGCACTTTTGGTCTTTGTCATCGTCAGGAGCTCCGTACCCGGGGAAGCAGAGGGCCCGGATGTGCCGATCTTGGCTTGGTCGCTTGCCAAAGTGGCAGCAGACCCATCCGTCCCCGTAGCCCCCGCAGATTGAGAGGAGCCCCGAGTCTTCTTCGTCTTTTTGGTCTTTTTCGTCCTTTTCTTTTTTGGAGAGGAGGGCGGGGAATGAACCCGCTTCTCACCCCCGCCGGTAGAAGCCCCCAGGCCAGATGGACCGGCCTCAGCCAGGTCCTTCTCCGAAATGGAGAAGGTTCTGGTGGTCGCAGGGGCATCATCCGGAGGAGATCCCTCCCCTCCTTGTACTGCCTGAGAATCCACAGCCGTTTGATGAGGACCTTGCATAGGGGCGGATTCGGGTTCGGTGCTTGGCGCCGAGCTCGGATTCCCCCCCATGGAAGGCCCTACCTTCTGAGGCTGGTTTTCCTCAAGGATCATGTCTCTCACAGGAGGGGCCTCCAGTTGGCCATCCCTTCCCAGGACATCGCAGGTCCCCTTGGCAGCGTCATAAGTCTTTAGTGGGAAGGCACAGGCCTTGACCCCGGCAAGGTTTAATATTTTTGCCAGCAGGTCTTTTGAGGGAAGCGACCGAAGGGGCCTGGCTTCCCTCTCCCCCCTAAGGGGGTTTGCCCTACCGAGCCGCTTGTACGAGGGGCGGTCGGCAATGGGCTGCCTGCTGGCTTTCTTGGCAGTCCCCTTAGAAAGCAAAGGAGGGACTGCCGCTGGAGATAGGGAAGTGCCCGAAAGCACCTCCAGAGAAGGGGGTGAGGGGGAGTCCCCTACACCCGTAGGCGTAGGAGAGGAGTAAGCCTCCTCTCCGGTTAAAGAGGGGGTTTTTTTTGGTTTTTTTGTTTTTTTTTAGGAGCTCATCTGGCGACTGCCTACTTGGGCATTAGTCGCCGTATTAAAACTGGCCTAGTTCTAGGCTACTTTAAAATGAAATTAAAGAGAAAAAAAAAACAACAACACCCCAAAAGGGGGAAAGGAAGCAAGCTGGTGCGTCGGGGAGAGGTCCCCCCGGCGCAGGAGCGTGCAACTAAAGAAAAAAAAAAACAAACAAAAAACAAAACAAATGCAAAAAAACAACAAAAAAAAAACAAACAAACCTTGCTTAAATAATAGGGAGAAGGCCGGCCTCCCCCAAGAAGTCAACAAGTCCACAAGTCAGTGTGCACGAATCTGTCCCAAGCACAAGGGACAGGCGGTAGCGACCCCGCCCATCCCGGTACCGGGGCAGGTGTCGTGCGCGAAGATCACCCAGACTGGGACATTCGACAAGAATGTGCCGAACAGTCTGGGGGACGACGCAGTCGTTGCAATAGGGCGCAGGCGAGCGCTCCATCAGATAGCAATGCGTCACACGAGTGTGTCCGATTCGGAGACGACAGAAAGCAACCTGAAGCCGCCGCGGCATTGGGGGATAGGTCCATGGGAATAGTCGCGGCGCAATGGCATGCAACTTTAAGTTCCCTTCGACCGTCTCCCATCTTCTTTGCCAAGCAGTCCGAAGAGCTGCCCGTATTCCTGCCATGTAGTCGGTGTGAGGAAGAGCGAAACGCTGGTCCGGTCGCAGAGTCCTCGCGGACTCTTTGGCGCCCTCATCGGCGCGCTCATTCCCCGCAATTCCCACATGTCCAGGAACCCAGCAGAAGATAATCTCGACATCTGCCTGGCTCGCCAAAACCGTGGCATCACGGATATCGCGAACCAGGGGATGCGGAGATTCCAATGCCCCGAGAGCACTCAGGGCGCTTTGTGAGTCGCTATAGATCACAATCCGGTCTCCGAACCGGGCACGTCGCGTAATCTCCCGTACCGAGTGGTGTATTGCCACCAGCTCGGCCGTGAAGACAGACGCAGCGCCTGGTAGAGCCCCGCTGACTTCAAACAGAGGGGATACGGCGTGGAAGCCGACCCCCTCTTGGGACTTGGAGCCATCCGTATACACTGGCACGGTTCCAGCGTGACACGATGTGTGCTCCAAAAAGGTCGAACGCAATACTCCCGGCGCAGTACAAGCTTTGGGAGCAGAGGCGTGGCGACAAATAGCCAAATGTGGTACCCTCCAGGGTGGCGTCCTGGGCAGAACCAGGGGCGCCACCGGCCCGAGAGCTATATCTACCTCTCGAAGGAGTTTCCTGGCCCTAAACCCAAAGGGCTTAGGGTATGACTGGCGTCTCTCGGCGGCATAGGCACCATCGAGATCAGCTGCGGATGCAGTGAGAGCTGTTGGCGACTGATGGAGGCGCCGGGCTCGCGCGTACAGGCGAGTGATGCACTGCACGCGGCGCAGAGCGAGTGGCATCTCCCCAGCATCGACCAACAGGCTCTCAATGGGGGAAGTGCGGAAGGCACCGGTCGCAAGGCGAAGGCCGGTGTGGTGGATCGAATCCACCTTCCGCAATAAACGCTCGGCTGCGGATGCATAAAACTCGCATCCGTAGTCGAGCTTCGAGCGAACAAAGGATCGATAAAAAAGTAAGGCGGTAGCCCTATCAGCGCCCCAAGCGCTGAACGTCACGGAACGGAGAATGTCCATGGCGCGGGTACAAGAGACCCTAAGGCTGCGAATATGAGCCTCCCAGGTGAGGCGTCGGTCGAATACAAGACCAAGGAAACGGTGCGACTCAACCACATCCAGGCGCACCCCATTAAGAAACAAATCTGGGTCGGGGTGAAGCCGTGGATGGCGGCAGAAGTGCACCACCTTAGTCTTGGCCAAAGAAAAGCGAAACCTGTGCGCTTCGGCATAGCGAGAGACGCGGTTCAATGCCTGTTGGAGTCGACGCTCCAGAGTTGGCATCTGGGCCGCGCCAAAAGAGATCGAAAGGTCGTCCACGTAGAGCGTAGCGAGAACATCTTCCGGCAGCACCGAGGTGATGCCGTTGATGCTCAGGGCAAAGAGTGTGACACTGAGGACACTTCCCTGCGGGACACCCTCTTCCTGCTCCTTTGGGCCGGAGAGAGCTCCCCCCACCCGTACGCGGAATCGACGATCTCGCAAAAATTCAGATATAAACATTGGGAGGCGTCCCCTCGCCCCCATCGTGTAGAGAGTCTCCATGATACCGTATCGCCATGCGGTATCATAGGCCTTCTCCAGATCGAAAAACACCGTGGCGTAGTGCTGTCTACGAAGGAAAGCCTCGCAGACGGCATTTTCCAGTCGGAGCAGAGCATCCGACGTGGAGTGGAACTTGCGGAAGCCGCACTGTGCGGAAGACAGATGGCCTCCGCTGTCCAGGAAAAAAGCTAATCTAACGTTTACCAATTTCTCCATCAACTTGCACACGCAAGAGGTTAGAGAGATTGGGCGGAAACCGGTCGGAGTAGAGTGATCTCTCCCCGGTTTGCGAAAGGCGAGCACAGTAGCGATTCGCCAGGAGTCTGGGAGAAGACCTTCCACCCAGATCCTGTTGAACAGATCTAACAGAAAGGCCATGCCTCGCTCACCCAGGTGTCGAAGCATGGCGTACGGGACATCGTCCGGACCATGGGCGGTGTCCGCGCACGAAGCGAGAGCGGAACGCAACTCACTCACAGTAAACTTGTCGTTGAAGGGTTCTCCGCCACTGGAGGTAAAGTCCAGCCGGCGGCCTTCTGCGACATGACGACGTGCATTGAATGCTGGCGGAGCAGCATCACGGCTAGAGAATGCGGAAAAAGTGGTCGCTAAGGATTCCGCCACGGACGCGGGGTCTGAGATTGCGGTCCCATTCTCCTGGAGAACGGGAGGGGGGTCCTGCGAGAACTTGCCCCGAATCCTTTTGACTCGCTTCCACACCTCAGCTAAAGGGGTCTTCCCGTTAAGTGAAGACACGTATGCCCAGCCAAGAAGAGCGGCGGGCGTGCTTCGAAATATACCGGAACCTAGCCCTAGCCCGACGAAATTCAGCGACAGTGAAATCGTTCGGGCGGCGCTTATAGCGCATGTAGGCATAACGCTTCTGTTTGAGGGCCGTCTCACACTCGGCCGACCACCATGGGAGTGGTCGGCGTGCAAAACAGCCAGACGTCCTAGGAATAGTATTCAGGCCCACGGCGATGAGGTTGCCGGAGAAGAACTCAACAGCCTCATCTACCGACCTAAACTCCTCGACTGAGATAGAGAATTCAGTCATTTCCTGAAATGCAGGCCACCGCGCCCGCGCCAAGCACCACCGAGGTGGTCTCTCAGGCGGCAGTTGCCCTGAAAATGATATTTGAATGGGAAAGTGATCACTACCATGGAGGTCATCGACCACCCTTCAATCAAAATCAGGTTGTGCATCCGAAGAGCACAAAGATAGGTCAAGGCAAGAAAATGAAGCGGTTCTCGGACAGTGATGCGTAAACTCATCCACGTTTAGGACACCCATCTCAAGCTCTTCGATCAGATCGGCAAGGACTTGTCCCCTGGGATTTATGGAGTAATCTCCCCAGAGAGGATGCCTGCCGTTCAGATCTCCAAGCAAGAGATAGGGCCTCGGCAACCGTGCAGCGACGCGGCGGAATTCCCCCGCGTCGAAGTCAGCTGACGGTGGAATGTACGCAGAAATGATAGTATACCTCCTATCCAGGTGCAGCTGCACAGCCACTGCCGAAAAGGAGGTATCAAAAGAGAAAGGAAGAACGGAGACATCATGCCGGGTGTAAACTGCGCATCCTCCAGCCCGGCCATCCCGAGGTGGTGGGGTCGCAAGACCCTTATACCCCGGGAGGGCAGGGAGGGGGCACGCACCTAGCATGGTCTCCTGCAAAAAAATAGCTAACGGGGAACGGGACGAGACGAGCCTCCGCAGCTCCTCCCAGTTGGCCCGGAGTCCACGGCAATTCCATTGAAGGAATATGCCCTCCAGGCCTAGCTCGGAGGAGACGCGGGGGCCCTCCTCGAATTGAAGACCCTCACGGGAATGGCCGTACGCTTCCCGGGGGCAGAACCCCGGGCGCTGTTGGCCGGACAAAGCGCTGAAGGCGCTGTCACCTTCGAGGACTTATTGGGGGAGGTTGGGCTCGCCATGCGAGTCTTTTCCTCCCTCCGCCTCGAAACCTTAGGCGGGCGTTGCGGCTTCGGAGGCGGGGGGCCCTCTTTTCGAGGAACCACCGTCTCCGAGCCACTCGCTCCATCTCGGGGCGTGGGCGAAGGAGCCGAAGCTCCTTTGTTGCTGTCCTCCTTTCGGGGGACAGCTTTAGGAACCCCGGAAGATGGCCTAGCGACCATCTTCAGGGGTGTTGCCTCCTGTGAGTCTAACGACTCGGTGGAGGCACGTGGCCGTTTCGCCTTACGGGAAACGGTCACGCTGGGGGAAGAGGGGGGAGCCCTGGTTTTAGCCGGGGCAGGGTATGAGCCCTTTTTGCCGCCAGCTTTACCAGGGGAGCGCCCGGGTTGGGTAGAGCCCGCAGAAGGGCTCCGAATGGGCGCGGAAACAACCGTGCTCGTTGGCCTGGATGGGCCGGGAGCAGAGGGTGCCTTCCTAACTATTGAGGCATATGACGTCCCAGGCAGAGCCGGGCGCGCCCAGGACCAAGTCCTTTGCCTCGCGGAATGAGAGTCGATCCTGGGCCGAACGGCCAGGATTTCTTTCTCAAGGAGATATGCACCACATTGCTTCGAAGAAGCAGGGTGCGGCTCTCCGCAATTGACACACTTGGCCACACACGATTTGGACTTATCGTGTGCGACCTTGGAGCAATTTACACAGACTTCGGGTGACCCCGACTTTGCACGTCTACATGAGCGATTCGTTTGGCCGAAGCGGTGACAGTAATAGCACCGCCGCGGAAGTGGCACGAATGCCTTCACGCGGTAGCGGTACCAACCGGCACGCACCGACTCAGGGAGCTTGTCACAGTCGAACGTGACGAAGAGTGTAGGGGTGGGTCTCGAGGCCCCTCCCTGTTTTCTCATCACACGTTCGACCTTGACCGCCCCATGGTCGGCCAGCTCTAAGGTGATGTCCTCAATGGAGTAGTCAACGAGTTCCCTCGCATAAACTACTCCTTTCACAAAGTTCATGGTAGAGTGCGGCGTCACACTCACCGGGGTGCCATGAAGTGTCCGAAGAGCACTAATCTTAGCCGCCTCGGCGGGATTCGCCGCATTCGCCAGAAGGCTCCCGTCCGAGAAACGGGTTACCTTCGGCTCTCTACCAATTGCACTAGCTAATCCTCTCCTCTGATGGATCATGTTGCCCTTGGACAACATGGTGCCATCAGTGGAGCGAATAACGAGGAAGCGTTTGAAGCCAGCGGGCTCGAAAACGCCAGGTAACCTCTGAATGAGGGGCCCCGATGTCATCGAGGCTCCGCCCTGTGCACTCTTGTTCTTAGTCAGGGGCTCCGCACACGAGGGGGTAGAGGGGCCGGATGTGCCGATCTTGGCTTGGTCGCCTACCAAAGTGGCAGCAGACCCATCCGTCCCCGCAGCCCCCGCGGATGGAGAGGAGCCCCAAGTCTTTTTCGTCCTTTTAGTCTTTTTCTTTTTTGGAGAGGAGGGCGGGGAATGAATCCGCTTTTCACCTCCGCCGGCAGAAGCCCCTAGGCCAGATGGACCGGCCTCAGCCAGGTCCCTCTCTGAAATGGAGAAGGTCCTGGTTGTCGTAGGGGCACCTGTCGGAGGAGATCCCTCCCCTCCTTCTACTGCCTCGGAGTCCTCAGCCATTTGAGGAGGACCTTGCATAGGGGCGGACTCGGGTTCGGTGCTTGGCGCCGAGCCCGAATTCTCCCCCATGGAAGGCCCTACCGTCTGAGGCTGGGTCTCCTCAAGGACCATGTCTATCACGGGAGGGGCCTCCAGTTGGCCATCCCCTCCCAGGACATTGCAGGTCCCCTTGGCAGTGTCGCCAGTCTTGTTTGGGGAGGCAGAGGCCGTGACCCCGGCAAGGTTTAATATTTTTGGCAGCAGGTCTTTTGAGGGAAGCGACCGAAGGGGCCTGGCTTGCCTCTCCCCCCTAAGGGGGTTTGCCCTACCGAGCCGCTTTGATGGGGAGCGGCTGGCTAAAGGCTGCCTGCTGGCTTTCTTGGCAGTCCCCTTGGAAAGAAAAGAGGGGACTGCCGCTGGGAAAAGGGAGGTGCCCGAAAGCACCTCCAGAGAAGGGGGTGAGGGGGAGTCCCCTGCACCCGTAGGCGAAGGAGAGGAGTAAGCCTCCTCTCCGGTTAGAGAAATATGGAGGGTCCCCTGTGCAAGCACAGGGGGGGGACCTCCATTTTTTTGCTGGAGCTGCCCGAGGGCGGCTCCGTTGTTCTTGGGGAAGTTGGGGGTTGGGTTTTTTTGGTGTGATTTTCATCATTGGGCATGGTGACCCTTCTTTTAATACGGGATGCAATAGCGCACACCTCTCGTAGTAGCCCGCACTGCGAGAGGTGCTTACAGGCCCAGCAGAGCCAGGCGCCGCCATTTGGGACCACCCCTCCCGCCTGGTGGCCTGGCAGTCCATCGGCATGGCGGCTCCACCTTGGACACGGCGTATAAATGATAGATTTTGAAGACGAGAGGAAAAGGGATGTGAGGAAGGTATGGGTGGGGATGAAGCAGGTAGTTAAAAACCAGCCACCCCAGACCGGAGCTCAGGGGTTAGGGAACATTGTCCCCCACCCCCTCAGCCCCGATGCGGGACGGTTGGCTGAAAGGAAGGTCAGCATCTACCCTGTGAAATTAGAGGCTGACCAGAGAAAGTTGTGGGAGAGGTTCTGTGAAAAGTTTTTTTTTTTTTTTTTTTTTTTTTCATGAGCTCATCTGGCGACTGCCTACTTGGGCATTAGTCGCCGTATTAAAACTGGCCTAGTTCTAGGCTACTTTAAAATAAATTAAAGAGAAAAAAAAACAAACAAAAAAACAAAAAAAAACAACACCCCAAAAGGGGGAAAGGAAGCAAGCTGGTGCGTCGGGGAGAGGTCCCCCCGGCGCAGGAGCGTGCAACTAAAGGAAAAAAACAAACAAAAAACAAAAAAAACAACAACAAACAAACCTTGCTTAAATAATAGGGAGAAGGCCGGCCTCTCCCAAGAAGTCAATAAGTCCACAAGTCAATGTGCACGAATCTGTCCCGAGCACAAGGGACAGGCGGTAGCGACCCCGCCCATCCCGGTACTGGGACAGGTATCGTGCGCGAAGATCACCCAGACTGGGACATTCGACAAGAATGTGCCGAACAGTCTGGGGGACGACGCAGTCGTTGCAATAGGGCGCAGGCGAGCGCTCCATCAGATAGCGATGCGTCACACGAGTGTGTCCGATTCGGAGAGACAGAAAGCAACCTGAAGCCGCCGCGGCATTGGGGGATAGGTCCATGGGAACAGTCGCGGCGCAATGGCACGCAACTTTAGGTTCCCTTCGACCGTCTCCCATCTTCTTTGCCAAGCAGTCCGAAGAGCTGCCCGTATTCCTGCCATGTAGTCGGTGTGAGGAAGAGCGAAACGCTGGTCCGGTCGCAGAGTCCTCGCGGACTCTTTGGCGCCCTCATCGGCGCGCTCATTCCCCGCAATTCCTACATGTCCAGGAACCCAGCAGAAGACAATCTCGACATCTGCCCGGCTCGCCAAAACCGTGGCGTCACGGATATCGCGAACCAGGGGATGCGGAGATTCAGATGCCCCGAGAGCACTCAGGGCGCTTTGTGAGTCGCTATAGATCACAATCCGGTCTCCGAACCGGGCACGTCGCGTAATCTCCCGTACCGAGTGGTGTATTGCCACCAGCTCGGCCGTGAAGACAGACGCAGCGCCTGGTAGAGCCCCGCTGACTTCAAACAGAGGGGATACGGCGTGGAAGCCGACCCCCTCTTGGGACTTGGAGCCATCCGTATACACTGGCACGGTACCAGCGTGACACGATGTGTGCTCCAAAAAGGTCGAACGCAATACTCCCGGCGCAGTACAAGCTTTGGGAGCAGAGGCGTGGCGACAAATAGCCAAATGTGGTACCCTCCAGGGTGGCGTCCTGGGTAGAACCAGGGGCGCCACCGGCCCGAGAGCTATATCTACCTCTCGAAGGAGTTTCCTGGCCCTAAACCCAAAGGGCTTAGGGTATGACTGGCGTCTCTCGGCGGCATAGGCACCATCGAGATCAGCTGCGGATGCAGTGAGAGCTGTTGGCGACTGAGGGAGGCGCCGGGCTCGCGCGTACAGGCGAGTGATGCACTGCACGCGGCGCAGAGCGAGTGGCATCTCCCCAGCATCGACCAACAGGCTCTCAATGGGGGAAGTGCGGAAGGCACCGGTCGCAAGGCGAAGGCCGGTGTGGTGGATCGAATCCACCTTCCGCAATAAACGCTCGGCTGCGGATGCATAAAACTCGCATCCGTAGTCGAGCTTCGAACGAACAAAGGATCGATAAAAAAGTAAGGCAGTAGCCCTATCAGCGCCCCAAGCGCTGAACGTCACGGAACGGAGAATGTCCATGGCGCGGGTACAAGAGACCCTAAGGCTGCGAATATGAGCCTCCCAGGTGAGGCGTCGGTCGAATACAAGACCAAGGAAACGGTGCGACTCAACCACATCCAGGCGCACCCCATTAAGAAACAAATCTGGGTCGGGGTGAAGCCGTGGATGGCGGCAGAAGTGCACCACCTTAGTCTTGGCCAAAGAAAACCGAAACCTGTGCGCTTCGGCATAGCGAGAGACGCGGTTCAATGCCTGTTGGAGTCGACGCTCCAGAGTTGGCATCTGGGCCGCGCCAAAAGAGATCGAAATTTTATTTTTTTTTTTATGAGCTCATCTGGCGACTGCCTACTTGGGCATTAGTCGCCGTATTAAAACTGGCCTAGTTCTAGGCTACTTTAAAATAAATTAAAGAGAAAAAAAACACAAAAAAAACAAAAAAAACAACACCCCAAAAGGGGGAAAGGAAGCAAGCTGGTGCGTCGGGGAGAGGTCCCCCCGGCGCAGGAGCGTGCAACTAAAGGAAAAAACAAACAAAAAACAAAAAAAAACAACAAAAAAAACAACAACAAACAAACCTTGCTTAAATAATAGGGAGAAGGCCGGCTTCTCCCAAGAAGTCAATAAGTCCACAAGTCAATGTGCACGAATCTGTCCCGAGCACAAGGGACAGGCGGTAGCGACCCCGCCCATCCCGGTACTGGGACAGGTATCGTGCGCGAAGATCACCCAGACTGGGACATTCGACAAGAATGTGCCGAACAGTCTGGGGGACGACGCAGTCGTTGCAATAGGGCGCAGGCGAGCGCTCCATCAGATAGCGATGCGTCACACGAGTGTGTCCGATTCGGAGAGACAGAAAGCAACCTGAAGCCGCCGCGGCATTGGGGGATAGGTCCATGGGAACAGTCGCGGCGCAATGGCACGCAACTTTAAGTTCCCTTCGACCGTCTCCCATCTTCTTTGCCAAGCAGTCCGAAGAGCTGCCCGTATTCCTGCCATGTAGTCAGTGTGAGGAAGAGCGAAACGCTGGTCCGGTCGCAGAGTCCTCGCGGACTCTTTGGCGCCCTCATCGGCGCGCTCATTCCCCGCAATTCCTACATGTCCAGGAACCCAGCAGAAGATAATCTCGACATCTGCCCGGCTCGCCAAAACCGTGGCGTCACGGATTTCGCGAACCAGGGGATGCGGAGATTCCAATGCCCCGAGAGCACTCAGGGCGCTTTGTGAGTCGCTATAAATCACAATCCGGTCTCCGAACCGGGCACGTCGCGTAATCTCCCGTACCGAGTGGTGTATTGCCACCAGCTCGGCCGTGAAGACAGACGCAGCGCCTGGTAGAGCCCCGCTGACTTCAAACAGAGGGGATACGGCGTGGAAGCCGACCCCCTCTTGGGACTTGGAGCCATCCGTATACACTGGCACGGTACCAGCGTGACACGATGTGTGCTCCAAAAAGGTCGAACGCAATACTCCCGGCGCAGTACAAGCTTTGGGAGCAGAGGCGTGGCGACAAATAGCCAAATGTGGTACCCTCCAGGGTGGCGTCCTGGGCAGAACCAGGGGCGCCACCGGCCCGAGAGCTATATCTACCTCTCGAAGGAGTTTCCTGGCCCTAAACCCAAAGGGCTTAGGGTATGACTGGCGTCTCTCGGCGGCATAGGCACCATCGAGATCAGCTGCGGATGCAGTGAGAGCTGTTGGCGACTGAGGGAGGCGCCGGGCTCGCGCGTACAGGCGAGTGATGCACTGCACGCGGCGCAGAGCGAGTGGCATCTCCCCAGCATCGACCAACAGGCTCTCAATGGGGGAAGTGCGGAAGGCACCGGTCGCAAGGCGAAGGCCAGGGTGGTGGATCGAATCCACCTTCCGCAATAAACGCTCGGCTGCGGATGCATAAAACTCGCATCCGTAGTCGAGCTTCGAGCGAACAAAGGATCGATAAAAAAGTAAGGCGGTAGCCCTATCAGCGCCCCAAGCGCTGAACGTCACGGAACGGAGAATGTCCATGGCGCGGGTACAAGAGACCCTAAGGCTGCGAATGTGAGCCTCCCAGGTGAGGCGTCGGTCGAATACAAGACCAAGGAAACGGTGCGACTCAACCACATCCAGGCGCACCCCATTAAGAAACAAATCTGGGTCGGGGTGAAGCCGTGGATGGCGGCAGAAGTGCACCACCTTAGTCTTGGCCAAAGAAAACCGAAACCTGTGCAATTCGGCATAGCGAGAGACGCGGTTCAATGCCTGTTGGAGTCGGCGCTCCAGAGTTGGCATCTGGGCCGCGCCAAAAGAGATCGAAAGGTCGTCCACGTAGAGCGTAGCGAGAACATCTTCCGGTATCACCGAGGTGATGCCGTTGATGCTCAGGGCAAAGAGTGTGACACTGAGGACACTTCCCTGCGGGACACCCTCTTCCTGCTCCTTTGGGCCGGAGAGGGCTCCCCCCACCCGTACGCGGAATCGACGATCTCGCAAAAATTCAGATATAAACATTGGGAGGCGTCCCCTCGCCCCCATCGTGTGGAGAGTCTCAATGATACCGTATCGCCATGCGGTATCATAGGCCTTCTCCAGATCAAAAAACACCGTGGCGTAGTGCTGTCTACGAAGGAAAGCCTCGCAGACGGCATTTTCCAGTCGGAGCAGAGCATCCGACGTGGAGTGGAACTTACGGAAGCGGCACTGTGCAGAAGACAGATGGCCTCCGCTGTCCAGGAAATAGGCTAATCTAACATTTACCAATTTCTCCATCAACTTGCACACGCAAGAGGTTAGAGAGATTGGGCGGAAACCGGTCGGAGTAGAGTGATCTCTCCCCGGCTTGCGAAAGGCGAGCACAGTAGCGATTCGCCAGGAGTCTGGGAGAAGACCTTCCACCCAGATCCTGTTGAACAAATCTAACAGAAAGGCCATGCCTCGCTCACCCAGGTGTCGAAGCATGGCGTACGGGACATCGTCCGGACCATGGGCGGTGTCCGCGCACGAAGCGAGAGCGGAGCGCAACTCACTCACAGTAAACTTGTCGTTGAAGGGTTCTCCGCCTCTGGAGGTAAAGTCCAGCCGGCGGCCTTCCGCGACATCACGACGTGCATTGAATGCTGGCGGAGCAGCATCACGGCTAGAGAATGCGGAAAAAGCGGTCGCTAAGGATTCCGCCACGGACGCGGGGTCCGAGATTGCGGTCCCATTCTCCTGGAGAACGGGAGGGGGGTCCTGCGAGAACTTGCCCCGAATCCTTTTGACTCGCTTCCACACCTCAGCTAAAGGGGTCTTCCCGTTAAGTGAAGACACGTATGCCCGCCAAGAAGAGCGGCGGGCGTGCTTCGAAATATACCGGAACCTAGCCCTAGCCCGACGAAATTCAGCGACAGTGAAATCGTTCGGGCGGCGCTTATAGCGCATGTAGGCATAACGCTTCTGTTTGAGGGCCGTCTCACACTCGGCCGACCACCATGGGAGTGGTCGGCGTGCAAAACGGCCAGACGTCCTAGGAATAGTAGTCAGGCCCACGGCGATGAGGTTGCCGGAGAAGAACTCAACGGCATCATCTACCGACCTAAACTCCTCGACTGAGATACAGAATTCAGTCATTTCCTGAAATGCAGGCCACCGCGCCCGCGCCAAGCACCACCGAGGTGGTCTCTCAGGCGGCAGTTGCCCTGAAAATGATATTTGAATGGGAAAGTGATCACTACCATGGAGGTCATCGACCACCCCCCAATCAAAATCAGGCTGTGCATCCGAAGAGCACAAAGATAGGTCAAGGCAAGAAAATGAAGCGGTTCTCGGACAGTGATGCGTAAACTCATCCACGTTTAGGACACCCATCTCAAGCTCTTCGATCAGATCGGCAAGGACTTGTCCCCTGGGATTTATGGAGTAATCTCCCCAGAGAGGATGCCTGCCGTTCAGATCTCCAAGCAAGAGATAGGGCCTCGGCAACCGTGCAACGACGCGGCGGAAGTCCCCCGCGTCGAAGTCAGCTGACGGTGGAATGTACGCAGAAAAGATAGTATACCTCCTATCCAGGTGCAGCTGCACAGCCACTGCCTGAAAGGAGGTATCTAAAGAGAAAGGAAGAACGGAGACATCATGCCGGGTGTAAACTGCGCATCCCCCAGCCCGGCCATCCCGAGGTGGTGGGGTCGCAAGACCCTTATACCCCGGGAGGGCAGGGAGGGGGCACGCACCTAGCATGGTCTCCTGCAAAAAAATAGCTAACGGGGAACGGGACGAGACGAGCCTCCGCAGCTCCTCCCAGTTGGCCCGGAGTCCACGGCAATTCCATTGAAGGAATATGCCCTCCAGGCCTAGCTCGGAGGAGACGCGGGGGCCCTCCTCGAATTGAAGACCCTCACGGGAATGGCCGTACGCTTCCCGGGGGCAGAACCCCGGGCGCTGTTGGCCGGACAAAGCGCTGTCGCCTTCGAGGACTTATTGGAGGAGGTTGGGCTCGCCATGCGAGTCTTTTCCTCCCTCCGCCTCGAAACCTTAGGCGGGCGTTGCGGCTTCGGAGGCGGGGGGCCCTCTTTTCGAGGAACCACCGTCTCCGAGCCACTCGCTCCACCTCGGGACGTGGGCGAAGGAGCCGAAGCTCCTTTGTTGCTGTCCTCCTTTCGGGGGACAGCTTTAGGAACCCCGGAAGATGGCCTAGCGACCATCTTCAGGGGTGTTGCCTCCTGTGAGTCTAACGACTCGGTGGAGGCGCGTGGCCGTTTCGCCTTACGGGAAACGGTCACGCTGGGGGAAGAGGGGGGAGCCCTGGTTTTAGCCGGGGCAGGGTATGAGCCCTTTTTGCCGCCAGCTTTACCAGGGGAGCGCCCGGGTTGGGTAGAGCCCGCAGAAGGGCTCCGAATGGGCGCGGAAACAACCGTGCTCGTTGGCCTGGATGGGCCGGGAGCAGAGGGTGCCTTCCTAACTATTGAGGCATATGACGTCCCAGGCAGAGCCGGGCGCGCCAGGACCAAGTCCTTTGCCTCGCGGAATGAGAGTCGATCCTGGGCCTGAACGGCCAGGATTTCTTTCTCAAGGAGATATGCACCACATTGCTTCGAAGAAGCAGGGTGCGGCTCTCCGCAATTGACACACTTGGCCACACACGATTTGGACTTATCGTGTGCGACCTTGGAGCAATTTACACAGACTTCGGGTGACCCCGACTTTGCACGTCTACATGAGCGATTCGTATAGCCGAAGCGGTGACAGTAATAGCACCGCCGCGGCAGTGGCACGAATGCCTTCACGCGGTAGCGGTACCAACCGGCACGCACCGACTCAGGGAGCTTGTCACAGTCGAACGTGACGAAGAGTGTAGGGGTGGGTCTCGAGGCCCCTCCCTGTTTTCTCATCACACGTTCGACCTTGACCGCCCCATGGTCGGCCAGCTCTAAGGTGATGTCTTCAATGGAGTAGTCAACGAGTTCCCTCGCATAAACTACTCCTTTCACAAAGTTCATGGTAGAGTGCGGCGTCACACTCACCGGGGTGCCATGAAGTGTCCGAAGAGCACTAATCCTGGCCGCCTCGGCGGGATTCGCCAGAAGGCTCCCGTCCGAGAAAC
Organism: Ceratothoa steindachneri; assembly: GCA_963969495.1. NCBI lineage: Eukaryota > Metazoa > Arthropoda > Malacostraca > Isopoda > Cymothoidae > Ceratothoa > Ceratothoa steindachneri. Next base: position 190,801,430 of record OZ018317.1, read on the forward strand.
GGGTTACCTTCGGCTCTCTACCAATTGCACTAGCTAATCCTCTCCGCTGATGGATCATGTTGCCCTTGGACAACATGGTGCCATCAGTGGAGCGAATAACGAGGAAGCGTTTGAAGCCAGCGGGCTCGAAAACGCCAGGTAACCTCTGAATCATGGGCCCCGATGTCATCGAGGCTCCGCCCTGTGCACTCTTGGTATTAGTCTACTTTGTCAGGGGCTCCGCAACCGGGGGGGCAGAGGGGGTGGATGTGCCGATCTTGGCTTGGTCGCTTGCCAGAGTGGCAGCAGACCCATCCGTCCCCGCAGCCCCCGCGGATGGAGAGGAGCCCCGAGTCTTTTTTGTCTTTTTCTTTTTCGGAGAGGAGGGCGGGGAATGAACCCGCTTTTCACCTCCGCCGGCAGAAGTCCCCAGGCCAGATGGACCAGCCTCAGCCAGGTCCCTCTCCGAAATGGAGAAGGTCCTGGTTGTCGTAGGGGCACCTGTCGGAGGCGATCCCTCCCCTCCTTTTACTTCCTCGGAGCCCTCAGCCATTTGAGGAGGACCTTGCATAGGGGCGGATTCGGGTTCAGTGCTTGGCGCCGAGCCCGAATTCTTCCCCATGGAAGGCCCTACCGTCTGAGGCTGGGTCTCCTCAAGGACCATGTCTATCACAGGAGGGGCCTCCAGTTGGCCATCCCCTCCCAGGACATCGCAGGTCCCCTTGGCAGTATTGTCACTAGTCAGGTGGTGTGGGGAGGCACAGGCCTTGACCCCAGCAAGGTTTAAAATTCTTGCCAGCAGGTCTTTTGAGGGAAGCGACCGAAGGGGCCTGGCTTCCCTCTCCCCCCTAAGGGGGTTTGCCCTACCTAGCCGCTTGCACGAGGGGCGGTCGGCAATGGGCTGCCTGCTGGCTTTCTTGACAGTCCCCTTAGAAAGCAGAGGGACTGCCGCTGGAGATAGGGAGGTGCCTGAAAGCACCTCCAGAGAAGGGGGTGAGGGGGAGTCCCCTACACCCGTAGGCGTAGGAGAGGAGTAAGCCTCCTCTCCGGTTAAAGAGTTATGGAGGGTCCCTTGCGCAAGCACAAGGGGGGGGGACCTCCATTTTCTCGGTGGAGCTGCCCGAGGGCGGCTCCGTCGATTTTCTTGGGGAAGTTGGGGGTTTTTTCATTCATGGGCATGGTGACCCTCTTTTTATTACGGGACGCAATAGCTCATCACCTCTCGCAGTTGCCCGCACTGCGAGAGGTGCTTACAAGCCCGGCAGAGCCAGGCGCCGCCATTCGGGACCACCCCTCCCGCCTGGTGGCCTGGCAGTCCTTCGGCATGGTGGCTCCACCTTGAACACGGCGTAAAAAATATAGGTTGTGAAGAGGAGAGGAAAAGGGATGTGAGGAAGGTATGGGTGGGGATGAAGCAGGTTGTTAAAAAAAACCCTTCCCGAACCGGAGCTGAGGGGTTAGGGAACAATGTCCCCTCCCCCCTCAGCCCCGATCCGGGGTGGTTGGCTTGAGAAGAAGGTCAGCATTCTACCCTGTGAAATTAGAGGCTGACCAGAGAAAGTTGTGGGAGAGGTTGTATGAAAAGCGACGAGGTAGGGGAGAAATCGGGCTATCTGAAGGAAGGAAGAGAGGCTAAGCTGGGGCCGGACGGAGTGCTGGATCCCGTCAGCACGGCGGCCAGGATGGTAAATCGCCGCGCCCCTTACGGGGCTGTGAAAAGAGAGGAAACAAGTGTTTTGAAGGAAGGAAGAGAGGCTAGGCTGGGGCCGGACGGGGTGCTGAGTCCCGTCAGCACGGCGGCCAGAATGGCAAATCGTCGCGCCCCTTACGGGGCGGTTAAAGAGGTATGGAGGGTCCCCTGCGCAAGCACAGGGGGGGGGGGACCTCCATCTTTTCTGTGGAGCTGCACGAGGGCGGCTCCGTTGTTTTAGGGGGAATTAAGGGATGGTTTTTTTTTTCATCATTGGGCATGGTGACCCTCTTTGTTTTACGGGACGCAATCGCTCACCACCTCTTGCAGTATCCCGCACTGCAAGAGGTGCTTACAGGCCCGGCAGAGCCAGGCGCCGCCATTTGGGACCACCCCTCCCGCCTGGTGGCCTGGCAGTCCTTCGGCATGGCGGCTCCACCTTAGACACGGCGTAAAACAGATAGAATGTGAAGAGGAGAGGAAAAGGGATGTGAGGAAGGTATGGGTGGGGATGAAGCAGGTTGTTAAAAAAAACCCATCCCGAACCGGAGCTGAGGGGTTAGGGAACAATGTCCCCTCCCCCTCTCAGCCCCCATCCCGAACCGGAGCTGAGGGGTTAGGGAACAATGTCCCCTCCCCCCTCAGCCCCCATCCGGGGTGGTTGGCTTGAGAAGAAGGTCAGCATTCTACCCTGTGAAATTAGAGGCTGACCAGAGAAAGTTGTGGGAGAGGTTGTATGAAAAGCGACGAGGTAGGGGAGAAATCGGGCTATCTGAAGGAAGGAAGAGAGGCTAAGCTGGGGCCGGACGGAGCGCTGGATCCCGTCAGCACGGCGGCCAGGATGGCAAATCGCCGCGACAAAGGGATATAACCATCCCCATCAACAGGGGTCCGAAACTAGGGGAGAGAAATGTTGCGTTGTGAAGACAAAAGATGATAGCAGTGTTGTGCTTGGTCTCTCGTGGCGCTACTTAACCCCGCAGAGGTTAGTTTCAGCGTATCCGCCGATGGGCGACTCGCCCGTCACGCCGCTGGTAATCTTCCTTTGATGGTCTCGGATGAACTCCAATCCTATAAGTGGTTATGGATGACTAAAAAATCGTAATCAAAATCACTTTTTATTACGTGTTTATTAAAAAAAAAAGAGGATATTTACAAGTTTTAGTTGACATGAGTTATTTTTATTCTCCTTTCGAAAGTTTTTTTTTTTTACAAAAAGTAAAGAAGACGATCACAATATAATTATTTAAGGAGAATACATCAGTTATATATAAGAGGTTAGTCATTATATATATCTATTCAGTATATAATTATCTAACTCAATATCACAATCAAATTCACAGATCTACATTTATTTCACTAAAATTCTTTTATATTTCATGTTAAAAAGAATAAAATAATTTTTACAAAAATATATTAATATTCTTATCGATTTTTTTTCTTTTAACTTCTCGACTTTGGATGTGCCTAGAAATTTTGGATATGTGGGTTGTTGTCTCAACCAAATGGCAGCAAAAAGTGCTACGATTATTGTGGAAGGATAAAAATATTTTCGAAAGTGTTTTATCAGTTTTCCCTAATTAAATTTTAGTTTTATTAAAATCTTAACCAAAGAAAATTATCAGTTAGAAACTCCGAAACACTGAAATCCTGCCATTTCTTGTACTCAAATATATTATTTAGCAATAATTGTAAAGAAATCTCTCATTCACATAAAATAATCTATAACACCATTGTTCTCGAAAAGGGGGGCCATGTATGATAGAATTATTAGATTGCCCCAAAGAGACTAGATATTACTCTTCTAATTTAAACTGGCAAATGTTTAGCCACAAAAAATGGATCAAAACTATAGATCCAAAATTTCTACGAAATTATTTCAATCGAAATTTTAAAATTTAAGATTAAAAATATTTTTTATTTTCCAATTAATACAAAAATCGAGATTTTTTAAATTTAAAAATATCCTAAGGCACCATAATTAGCCCTGTATTAAAAGGGTTTTTTTTTAATGAATGTAAACTGCATACTCAATTAACAAAAAAACAAAACAAAACAACGTAAATTTCAATCTGTAATTTAAATTTGGTTTGTACACAAGTTGTACCTTAACACATCATGACCGAAGCGAAATAATCTGGGACACTACCACACAGGTTAACTACAAGGCATGACTTAACATTTGTGCAACAAGACCTTAATAACTTGAGTATAGACAATACAAAATATATTGAGGCGCAAACGTACCTCAGAGTATGGGAACGCAAGGGAGTTGCGAACTCAAATTCACCATGTAACTGGCGTGTATGTGAGTAATTTCGAGATACAATAAGAAATTATTCTTCATTATAAGAGCACAAATATCTGCAAAAGTTTTCTGCGAGTCCACGTTTGTTACCAGTAACTGTTGTAAGCATTTAACATCATTACACCTACAGACAAGATCAAATGGTACCATTATTTTGAAACATCCTAGAAGCAGGTAAGAAGAAAGGGTAACTATTGCCTTAAATGCAAACAGAAAAAAATACAAAAAATCATTAGAGAAAAATTGATGATTTATTTATAAGGTATTTTCTGGCAAAATAAAATAGTTAAAATACACGGTAAAAACCAGGCTTAATTTGAATCCCGAGACTGGTTTCGAAGAAGGAAAACCTTCAGGGAATAATGGCAGCAAAACTCAAAATAAGTTTCCTTTTTTCTTCAGCTGCAATTGTTTCCAGGAAGGAAGAGACAGAAACTCGTTTCTCGAGACTCCAAGAGTCTCCTGGAAGTCTCGGTCGGAAAGGTACCTCTCCAGTCTCAAGGGATCGACGCCATCCGGCAGTGGTACCATCTGCAACTCCTTTAAGGAGTACTTCTCCCGGGACAGCTGTTCGAGGACATCCCTGACGCAGTACTCTTGACCTAGAGTCCACCGGCCCTCCTGAGGAAAATGAGAGCAAAAGGGTTTTATCGGGAGACAATGCGGGCAAAATGGGATGTCTACGTTTTAGAGAGGGTATCTTACCATCTTGACGTCGTTCTTATAATGATGATCTTCCTCCCGCAGTAAGAGTATCCTTACAGGAGAGCAGGACTAACTTTCTACTCCCCCATACGGATTCTCTTACTGAGAACAGGGTGGCTCGGATTTCTCCTCGAGATTAAACACTAGTGAAAAAGTGATTTCGATTTCCAGGGATCTCGACTTTCCATCACGGTTGAATATGGTGACTTTTTTTTACTCAAGAAGCTTATTGCCATCTTTTACTGTTGATTGGGAGTATCCAAGCGTTAGAAAGGTTAGGAGGGTAAGTTTCCTTACAAATAAGCGACTGTACAGAAAAGTAAAGATTGGAAAGGTTTCCTACCACAAACGTTGTTGTTGTTGGCTCTGGGCTAGGATCCTAATCCCACATAAACTACTTTGTTTAAAATTTCCAAGTATGGGAAGGTGGCGTAAGTGTTGAACTTTGTCCAATTCCCAGAGGCAGGATCTGGTGGTCAAGTCGATATGGTATTTTGTGGTGTTAGGCTTTGGGAGGAGACGGCAGCAGTCTTGCTAGAGCTACCGGTGAATGTGTCACGAGAGGGCGATTTTTCTGAGTCTGGTGAAATGGTGTTTATGAGAGAGTTAGGAGAGAGAAGTTGATTTGCCTGTTGTGTTAGTGTGTGTGGATAGTTTGATATGCGAGCGGGACAAAGTATGTTTCGCTGAGTATAATGTGTTGTTTTTATGTGGTGTATTAAGGTGTGAGAAGGTAGTGACGCGCTGCTTGTAGATGTGGATAATGGATTGGCTTGCTCGGAGTGGGTTCATTTGGTGTTGCTTTATTTTTGTGTTGTCTGGATCTTACTCCTGTATCTAGGGACCAGTAAAGGGATATAAAATATAGCATGGGTTAAAATGGAGAATTCCATGCTCCCCGAGCCCCAACAATCTTAGGTGGCTCTGAGGCTATAGGTTTTTTACTAAGTTGAGTAGTTTCGTAATGTACTGCGGGGTGAATGAGGTACTCCTTGATGAAAAGAGAGAGTGCAGATTTTTAGAGTGCGTTACCAGGTTCCGTTGCAGCCAGAATTGTACTGCGGGGTGAATGAGGTACTCCTTGATGAAAAGAGAGAGTGCAGATTTTTAGAGTGCGTTACCAGGTTCCGTTGCAGCCAGAATTCGAGTAGGGTAATGTATGGTGTTGATCTGGAGCAGCGTCTCTGTAATTAGGGAGTTATAGCGAGTTTGTGGTGTCATCTGCGCAGCTGTGCGGTGTGATGTCGGCTAGGACGTATTCGACGCCTCCAGCAAATTTGAAACCTCTATGTACCTGGCCCTAAAAAATCTAAGTGATAATGAAGAGACGCGCAGTCCCGAAGTTAGGGTGACCATCGATGCCTAAATAGCTTATCCCCGGAGGGAGAAAATGGGGACAAGGCGCTTGGACCGAACAAGGAAGATACAATGGTGATCCCTTTAAAATTAAAGTAAATTATGAGCGAATTCAGTTACCTTTGCTTGAATTTGAGTCACTTCTTCGTGAGGAGTCCAAATGGGAAATAAGTTTGTGAATTCCAAAGATTCCATCCCCGCCACCACCAGTTTGGGACTGAGAAGAGTCGGGCAATCTGCGATCTGGAAAAGGATGACTAGATGAATGCGAGGTTACGGAAAAACAAAACAAAGAAGTAAAGCGTTGGAGAAAAGGAATAGACATACAGATATACAAAAATTTGTAAATGAGGATTAACAGAGGAGTGTGCAAGAGTAATTAAATATAAGCTCAAAATAAGTACTAGTATTCACTTGGAGAAGGAGAAAGAAAATAAATTGGTAAGGGTTTTAACACAAATCTGTACTCATTAAGATTCCTTTTAGTTCTTAGGCAAACTTTGGACCTATTGATTGACGCGGACTCCAAACCAGGGGTAATCTACAGCATATGGCAAGCACCGGGAAGACGAATCGAATCGGGACTACAACCGAGACTTATCACACCAGATGTGGCCAAACTTGGTGGAAGAAGATACCAGAAACATTTCGTTGGTCTGTGCTTACAAGAGAGGGAAAATTGATTAAAAACAAAACAACTTACGGTGAAAGAACCGTTTTTGAAGACACTGTTCTTAATCATTTCCTCCTTCTTCCTGACATAGTGAAGAGCCGTCTGTAGCGCGGCCCGCCTGGCGAAGGTAAACCGCAAGTATGCGGATCCCGTGACTAAAGCACCGTCATCTTCAGTACCTCCTTCAGGAAACCACCCTTGCCAAATGTAGGCCTTGAGGCCGGCATCAACGAGGAAAATAGCTGTAAAGATGAGGACTTTATGTATTGTAGGTTAGTGCACAATCATTTTGGATACTCACGTGAAGGCTTTTCAGTGAGAACAGTGTAAAGGGACAAACTGGGAGAGAGAGGCGGTGTAAAAAGGGTAGATAGCTTGAGAAATGTGAATAAAGTTGTAACCGAAAATGCATAGCACGTGAGAAGAATGGATGAGAATAAACGACGTGTGGTGTGTGAAGGATTCGAAGACGGTTGATTATGTGAGCTTAAGAGAAATGGAGCCAAGAGAGGGACGAGTGGAGGATCTTGTGGAATGACTGGAGTATATAGAGAGGAGTTTGTGATGGAGCGAGAAAATGGTGTATGGTAGATCAAGTGGAAAAGGTCTGAACATAGAGGAATTGCAACCTACCTGGCTGGTCGGCTGAGTATAGCTCCTGTTGCCATAAGGGAAATGCACACACACGGTCCACGGCCCTATACGAGGAGCAGAGTTCCGACGGATGAAAGGCGTCCGCTTTCGCCTCCAGCTTCCACCCCCGAATAGTCCAATCAAAAGGAACCCCGACCTTCTTCAAGAGAGAGAAGTACGTAAGCCTAGAGTCGGGGTGACTCAAGCCAAGGAGACTCAAGAAATCTTTGCTCTCGCGGCCTTCTGGTTCTTCTTGAAGTTCTATCGAGAATGAGTTGCCCGTTTTTCTTCTCGTTCCTCGCCACCCCATGGCTTCGGCAGGAGATTCACACAAGCGTCTGGCGGCGCTCAACCCGACCTGCCAAACAGGGAGGCTCAAAGTTCAGAGGCAAGACTGAGCCATCAAACTCACTTAATTGACTTCTTCTCAAATGTGAGATTTAAAATGAAATAGAACCCAACCAACCTCTTTCGACGTGGTCGCGACCTTGGAACCAACCCAGAGGTGGACCTTCCCGGCGTGGAGGTTAGCAAGAATGAGGCATCCCCGAGAACGCAGCTGGTGGGAGGAAAGGTCGACCTCGATCAGATGAGCTTCGTTAGAAAATTCTCCTCTTGCCACGAATAACCTGGCCGCGACGGTGGGTTCCGTCACACTTCCCTCGGTGTTGAGGTCTCGTTTACCTGCGTGAATCACGAGAGATCCTTCGAACAGGTTGAGGAATGCGGGTGGCTCCGCTCCCATGGTAACCCTGACATGCGGCCCCCGCTCCTCGTCCAGCTCGACGGTCATGAGAGCCGATACACCCTTGTCTGAGACCGAGCTAGTGCGTCCCTGCCAGAAGAAGTAGGCCACGCGGGATCGACCCGTCACATTATGGCGAGACGGGGTTCCCTGCAAACGAAGGCTCCGTTACAAGCCCATAAGACCAATGCATCATAAACAACAATCCATATGTAAACAAAGTAGCGTACTCTAGCCCCCTCCCCCGGGGGGAGGGTTGAGCGGACTAACCGCAACTCACCTTGAGTGTCCTTCCCGTTGCGGTTACGTGGTAATACCATCTGACCACATACGTCTCCCCGGAATAGAAGTGGGAGGCGGTGGCTCCAAGAAGCTGCTTCTTCTCATTCTCGGAGATGTGCCACACTTTGAAGTCGTTAGTGGAGATGGTGTGGAGTCTCCTCTCCTTCGTTAGCCACCAATAAAATGGTGGGGTGTGAAAAATGATCCAGCCATTGTTAATGCGACGCGAGGTGATGACGTGCCATGGTTATGATGGGGCAGGTTCGAGGGAAGGACAGATTCGTGGATAGGTCGAAAATGTTGTATCGGGATTAGGTCATAATCGGAAAAATAAAAATAATTTTTTAAAAATCTGTAATTTGTTGAAACTTAAAAATAAGGATTATATGTTGTAACACTTGCGTAAAAGGATAATTTATAATTATTTGTGGGGAAAATCGGGAGGGGTATGTGCCATTAGGAAGGTCTGCTAGGCATTATTCTTAATTATTAGAGACTTTGCCGAGCTTTCATTATCGGGCGAACCTGCGCAAAGACAAATCCTTCCGATTTATGAAGAAGCGTTTAAAAAAGGGATATTTGCACCAACCACAAGGCACATTTTAAAACGATCCACAAATATACTTAAGCTAATAATTTGTTCTATGAAAATACATTTCAGCGCAGTAAGAAATAGTTTACGAAACCGAAGGAAAAAAGCGATGGCACTGAGAGAGATCGACTGGGTGTAAAGGACCCCCCCAAAACGTGGAAGAGTTCAAGATTTACGAGCATCTTCATCACTAAAAGGAAGTCTTCAAGAAAACCTCCAACATCTTTCAGAATAAATTAAGGGCAAAGATCAGAGGCGCTTGCGTGGAGGCAGAGTAGCGGATAACAGAAAAGACCTCCCGTAGCGATTAGGAAGAGATGGGAGGGGGATCTTAGAAGTAATGCTGGTGTGTCTTATAACGTCGCAGCGAAAGCAGTGGTGGGCAAGGCGGGACTGTGGAAGGGGAGGAAAAGGGAGGGGATTTCATCGAAAGTATCGCACCTCCTCATCGTAGTATACTACTCCTCGACCCAAATGACTCATTTCCAGTATGAGGTCGGGATCAAGGGGACGCGATGATATCATGCTGTTTACATCGCTCGGTTCCAGATCACAGACAGGGTCGCATTTTTGGCCCACCTCGGAACGCACCTCCTGTCGCGAGATAAAATACGAAACCGCATTAGTTGCATTTAGTGAACAACTTGGGGTTGGGATAGCATGCTCCCTTATTCTTTTCCCACTAAAGTTAATTCTCGCCCAAAATACAATGAAAATATATATTAAGTGCATATGCGCTCCATTATGAATGAAAGCCTAAAAAGGCGAACGACTTCTTGATCCGGATATTGAAAGCCATGGCCGAAGAGCCATAAGTGAGCCAAAGAAAGGAGAATTACCTTTATCCGAATTTGCTGGGCCGTGTCCGGCCAATCAAGGAACTTCTCTTTGAATAAAATGGTCTCTACATTCTCGGTAATCTTTCCACAGATGCCCCAATGTGGCCGAACACCTGCAAAATGAATAAAGTATAATTTCTAAGCAAAGAAGAATCCCAAAATGGAAAATTTGCCTCGATCCAGCATTAATCCCGATAGCAATGGTGCATGCCAAAGCATAGGAATACAGAGTAGGAGAGAGATGTCTAAACCGGCTAATCTATCGATTCTATCCCCAAATTAATTTACACCCATTCTTTTGTCCACTGCGTTGGTATAATTGGCTAGCCCGCGTACTCCAGGAAAGTCGCCACAATGGTGGGCCCCATCCATAAGTTTCTGACTCGCAAAATCTTGTGTATTTGTCGGAAGGGTTCGAAGCTTGGCAGTTCTATCAGGTATTGCAATTCCATCTTCCATAGTTTGTGTTGTTGGGTTGCAGTGTTAAATGTAGGAATGGATGATGACCAGAGCATGGCTAAGTGACTGGGTAGGTGTTCCTCGTCTTTGGCTATGCCATATAGGGGAGTTGTGAAGGTGTTGTGCGACAAATCGAATGTTTGTGGTATCTATCGGGGTGGGCATGGGGCATAGGGCGGATAAGTATGAGGAGGGTGTAGACTTTTTTCCCTGGGGCTTTGTTCTGAGTTCGTGGCATGGATGGGGGGAGCTTTTGTCCTAACGTGGATTACTATACGAAATGGGATCCTAGTCCAGCATCTTCCTTCTAGTGGTCCCGTATAAGGCGCACAATATACAACAGCGTCTTGTGTTATTCTTGTCACTATTCCTCATTGGAGTGAACCAAAGATATATTTTATACGGTTTTCACAACCGATTCGCTTTACTTGAAGGTGGGACAGGAAGAATACACCCATACCGACTTGTGGGGCATGTCGTTAAAAAGGTGACTAACCCCGGATAAGGGTTCTTTGCCTGGAAAGTCGCGCACCCCAAAATTTTGCTTTTGCGAGCACAATACGCAATAGTAGTAATGGGCGGGAGTGTGCGTCGGCAGTACAGCACATGCCTTTGATAGAGAGAATTTTGGTTGCAGCATGGTAGTGTATAAGGGTGGAGATGCCTAATTTAGAATAGCGCGGATAAACTCTCAGAATGTTAGTGTTTGTATGTTGTCCGAAGTTGATGTTTGAGAGTTTGTATGTGGCCTTTGGAGTAATGTTGCTTGTGTGCTGATTGAAGGTTATGTGAGTCTAGAGGTAGTGTTTTCTTCTAGGAACAAATTGGTTGTGTGAAGTGTGAGGGTGTAATTTTGTTGATGATTAGTTTTTCAAGTGTGTATGAGATAGGTGGGTGGGGGATTTAGTGGGGATGTTTGTTTTGAAGATGGGAACGATAGATATACGTGTTTCGAGATGGAGAGGATGGTGTTGTGTATCCAGGAGTGGTTGAAGATATCTGAGTACAGGGTGCGGCACCAATATGATTTAAATAGCTCTCTGAAATATGATCTGGGCCTTCAGCTTGTGGGTTTTTGAGAGAATTGAGGGGAGTAGTGTCTTGAGGGGTTGAAATGCGTGTGTGTGGGAAGAGGGGGGATTTGCGTAGTTCTTTTTAGTGTCTTCCATCTGTTCAGGCAAGTGGGTAAGTGGCTAATTTTGGAATGTTGGGTCATGCAGAAATTGCAACGATCCATTGGGTTAGGTATTTTGTTCTGTATGGTGAGGAAAGATTCGTCGTGGTTGTGTGTGTGTGGACGGGGCGGCACCATAGTTATGCGCTGTCGTTTTGCGATCGGTTGTTTGAAGGCATTATTTCCAGATATATTGTTGTTTGTTAGTTGTGTATCGGTTTGTATTAGGGGGATTTTATGAGAGGTATTTTGTGTGAGGGTGATTTTGTGCGAGGTATTTTGTGTGAGGGAGATATGCGATGAGGAAAAGAAGGGAGGTAGTAAATACGTCCAAAAAGGAGATTTTCCAGATACTTGCACTGTGTGAGACGAACATGAAAGGGAATGAAGTTTCTATAAGATGAGTGCGATTGTGGTAGGGATAAAGGTGGTGGAGTGACTTTGGACGAGTGTTGAACGGAATTGTGAATCGGTATCGATTGATGGTTGTAAGAGATATGAATGGACGAACGGATGAGAGGATAAGTGGAGCCTTGGGTATACCTGGAGAGAATGAAGATGAAAAGAAGGATGGTAGGCTTCTGAGCAGAGGCAAACGTGTGTGGTAAACGCATTCTTTTAGCTCAAGAATGTAGAAAGTACATGCGGGTTGGGTAAAGGAGAAAGGAAGTGAAAGAGTATGATTGCTCAATTCCTACTAAGAAAGAATAAGCTGCGTCGGGTTGTTGGTGATGTGAAAACTATAAGAGATACGAGTATGGGACTATCTCAGCACATGAGTGTACTGTGTAAGGGCAAATTGCCTGGTGTTATGCATGAAAATATGTAAAGGAAGGTTGAAAGGAAGGAGGAGGCAAAAGTGAAAAGAAAGAGAACAAATATCGAAAGAGAAATTAAGGGAAGTAATAGCCGGTAAGACAAGGTTGGTTGATGTCGCCATAGCTGCTTAATATCCTTATGGAATGGGGTTGAATGAAAGGGGCGAGGGATTGACGAGGAATGGTGGGGGATGGGTTCTATCTAGGTTGGTATAGGATGACCATTTCTCCCTTAAGTGGTCCGAAGGAGCAGAGATGCCATCTGCTCCCGGGGAGCGACCAACAACAACAAAAACCTGGTGTTGATGGCTGAGAGTGAGAGGGATTTAGAAATGTTTGATTGAAGCTTTTGACAGGGTTTGTGAGAAGAGGGCTAAAAGTGAATGTAGAAAAGAGTTAAGGTAAGTAATTAATGGTATTTGAGTATGAAAATAGAGTGGGATGTGGTATCCGAGTTCGTATTGTAAGTGATAGTGGTACAGATGATGCAATTGTGACCACATGGTTTTAAATGGTAGGTCTCTGAGGAGATTTGAGCGTTAAATAAATAGTAGTGAGAGAAGTAAGGAATGCAAATGAGAGAAAGAGGTGTGTGATTGATGAGGAATGGGTACTATTATGGTATGTTGATAACCTGTTGTTAAGGGTTGTGAAGTGGATTTAGAAATATTGATCAAATCAGGTAGAAAGGAATGAGTAATTTTTTTATAGTCGCGTTGATGCGCTCCGACTCCACTTTATGTGAAACTGGTTCAAAATGATGATTCGCATCTGACGTCCAGTACATATCTCAGTGAGAACCTATAGTTTAACGTGGGACTCTAACAATCTGTCGCTACAGTATATGGCAGCCGTGGCAAAGATGACCCGAACCGGGATTCCATCCGTCAACTAACCACTACCTATGTGACTTAACTTTGATGATAGAAAGGACCCCTTTGCCTACATGCAGTATACGCAGTGGTATAATCTATTCTCACCCATCGCCTTGCGTACCTTTCATGGGTGTTACTTCCTCCAGGTTGAGGGGGGGGCACGTGGGGTTGACGTCACAATCAGAATAATCGAAATCCTCCTTCCATAACTCCTTCACAAGCAACGTCCCTTGCTTTTTCTCCTCAAAGGACGCCCTCTTGCCTGTCCAGATGTACAGTTCGGAACCGAAGTCGAAGACAAGAACCTGAGGAAATAAGAGACTCGAAATACAAAGGGGGGAAAAAAAAAGACTTGCACCTATTAGAGAGGGCATTAGTACTCGACATTGAGAAAGGTAACAGAAACAGCCAATTAGGATTATTCTACCTTATCCGAGGAGAGTAGCTCGTACTTGGGGCTCTGGCCCCACGCACCCTCCATGGGGACCATGGAATGGCCCTGAACCTCGAACACTTTGTTGGACGCAATTAAAGCGGCTTCGATGTGGTCATCGCTGTCTGGGGATCCTGGCGGGAGACCCTTACTCTCACAGCTGCCTCCTGCGAAGGGTGATAAAAAGGGTTAGATGTGGGGCACGATCCCTGGAGTGGCTCATGGCGGACAAAACCCCTTACCAGGTGGCTCGAGATGGACAAAAAATCTTTACGAGGTGGCTGGCTCATAGAGGACAAACTTCATTACTAGGCGACTCATGGCGGACAACCCAATTACTAGGGGGCTCATGGCAGGCAAACCTCAATACCAGGTGGGTAATGGGGGAAAAGAAACATTACCAGCTGGTTCATGGTGGAGAACTCTAAAAAGCATTTTTTTATGCCTTGTATAAAAAATGATACACTAATTTCTTGAAAACCTAATGAATGGCCTCCTTTCTGCTGGATTGTAGGGCAGGTGAAGCTACGAAACGAGGCTGCCTTGCATAGGAAACAGAGACGAAACATCCCGGTTTCTATTATCAAGCCCGAATTTATTGCAGGGCGGAGTCATGCTGCTCATGAGCCGTTAATTTCATAATCTCCACGAGGGTATTTAATAAACCTGCCCGTAGCAGAGTTGATGCAAACCAACCCCACTTTATGGGAGGGATGTTATCGATGGTTGTCCCAAGCCTTTGTGAACGTAAAAAAGGCTCCGCCCACCAGATATGACAAAACAACCTGATTTTCTTGGACGAGGTATCCGAATCAGGACCAGTATATAAAAGAAAGTGGCAAATATTTGCCATCTCTACCAGGGTTTACACGTAAACCACGCCAACGACAAAGGCAATGGCACCTCAAGCAGTCAAAATATCATCCTACCAAGTTTGGACCAGAAGCGCTCCTTCTTGGCAGTTGGAGAGTTTTCCTCAATATCTGTGACCTTGATAGCAGAAGTGACGCCCATATCCTTGGTTTGCAGGATGTAGAGTGCCATCTCGGATGCGACGGCTCGCTCGATCACGTTGGCGAATGGTCCTTTGTAGTGAAAGAGCTCGTGCGGGGTGATGAGCAAGAAATCGTCTCCCTGGTTGACGGACTGGCACCGTGGCTCTACTAGCCTCACTTGCGGGTGCCTACGACCTTTCACGTGAATCAGCATAAGGTCAGAGTGCGGCGACATCTCGCGGACAATCGGATTATTCTCCACTCTTTTCAAAGCTACCGCGCTGAAATTTTCTTTAGATGCCAGGCCAGCCAGTGCCTCCATCGCCAAAGAGGAGCTTTTAGACACTGGAAAAAAAAGGTTATGATCTCAAAGGCGGAAGGATTAAAGAGAGAGAAGATGAAGGAAAATCATTTGGGAACGCGTCGCTGAAATTAAATAGGCGGCAGGTGGCTTACCAATTCGGTCGTCCGGCAGCTTAGAAAGCTACCTACAAACCGGCATAGAAGACTCCCACTTTTATCGACCCGTCAACAGCTACATGACCCCATTTTTCAAGGTGCTCTCCTAAAGCGACCGCCAAAGGGCATGGCCGCCGAAAAACCAGCCTATCTTTCGGCAAATTTCACACAAAAGAACACGAACAAACAAAGGAGAAAAAAGACCCTAAACCATCGAAAGAGAGCAATGGCAAGGGTCAAGAGAAGGAAATGCAGGAGTCATACTAAATAAAGGAGAGGAATAAGGAGGTATACGGGAACAAGACTAGTTCGGTGATCTTTTCGCTTCTTCCCTGTAAGAAGCCCTTTCGGTATGACCTGTATCATGTCTCTTGCTACTCAAAGCTAAGAATTGGCGATATACCAAACTTTATAGGCTTTAACAAATTACCCCGTCTATTTATGGGTGGAAATTGTGTCAATAAAAAAATCCGTAAATTTACGTTCCACCTCAATTTTCCAACCTTGTACAAAAGAAAGCAAACTTTCATCCTCATAACTTACATTCTTCCACCTTCATCCGTCGTAGTTCTCTCTCGCCGATGCCAAGAGTAACCTGGGTGTACTCGGTTCTGACGTCCTCCCGCTGAGCCAGGGATTTCAATGGGTTCGTGGAGGACGCCTTTGTCCTCGCCGCCCTGATGCTTCGGCGCTTCACAGCCCTGAGGAGGACAGAGCACCCGCCTTTATACCCAGAAATGGAGAAGACTTAATAAAACGACTTTGCTCTCAATAATGGGGAGGTGAGGCCTTTATATTGCACATGGAGAAAATGAAACTTGTGGTAATGTTTTTATCATAAATTCGCACCTTCTGACGTCTATTTCAGTGGGGTCCGAACCACATGGAAATGACAGCGATAGTGCACCTACTCAAACCGCGTACCCAAAGTGGCTTAATTCTGCTTATGGTCTACAGTGGTCCGTCCACTGGCCGAGATCTTTGCCCAGGAAAAAAAGGAGACTGGCGGAAGCATCAAAGAAGAAAAGGTTTTCCAGGAACAAGGACGAGCAAAACGGCCCAATGGAATTAGTAATAAAGAACTCGTCCTGCTCTTTGCTTCTTCCACAAATCGAAACTGAGGGGGACAAAAGAGACTACCCCCTTACCTCCTGGATCGATGCCTGGGAAGGAGGTACTTACAAACGAGAGCTGTGTGAGGCGATGTGGTCGAAGGCAGAGGCATCGTACTCCTCCAGGTCAAGCCCCCTCTCGATAGGACGCGACACAGTGGACGATACGAAGAAGGCGTTGAAGGAGTCGTCGTCAGGTCGAGGAATGGCCACGATAGCGGCCTCTGTCAACGAGAAAGATACCGATTACAGTGACTCCAGAGCCGTGGGGACTGATACCAGTGCCCCTCCCCTCGTCCCCTCGTCACCCTCTTCCTTTGTCCCTACGTTCATAAGTTTCTACATGGAATTCAGCCTCGTGTAGGAAATTTCTTGGAGAGGGCTGAAATGCCTCCTCTTGGGCACAGCTTCGGTATTCAAGGGGTGGCAGGGTCTCTCCTTTCCCTATTTGTTGAGATTGGCCTCAAAGTAACGATAGCCGAATGAGTTTGACTTTCATAGTAAGATTCTTTAGAAGATTGTTAAAGGGCACTAAGAAAGTAAGGGGACATTTAAAAAGTTAGGCGCAACATGGGTTCAAGTCAGGTAATGTATCTTCCTTCCATGTTTACTTCCCTTAACTAGGCCGACTTTTTTATGAACATCTTTAAAACTAATGCAGATGCCCTTGTTGTTTTCGCTTTTTCAATACCAATAAATAACAATGCCCCCACAAAGTCGGGTTCGTTTTTAGATAATAATGTGTTTATTGGTTATCATGTGAATTTCTAGAGGCTCCCGAACCCTTCGATCAGAAGACCATGGGCAAAATATAACAGTGAACTCAGATTCTTTGGTCAGGAATTCCTCCGTTCTTTTATACATCTTTGGATGCATGAGGTCTCCTAACCCCAGTGCGAGGCCAATTCACCCATCCAAACCATAAGACCCGAGACACGTTTGTGCGTGGACACTTGGACTCACCCTCTTCGCCGGGATCGGCCGCGGGTGAAGTTATGGAGACGGAGCGAGGGAACGGCTTGACCTGGTCTTGAGCGGTTGCCTCCTTGGCGAGGAGATCGGGGAGGCAGCCGCCCGTCTTGCTCTTGAACACCTTCGGAAGTGGGGAGCGCTTCCTCCTCTCGGACGCGGGGCTCTGCAATAATCCCGTAGGACCTGTGACGGCCCCACCAGTTCCGGGTCCGCGGTAGCAAGATCGGCTCTTCTCTTCTGCCGACGATGACGACCCTGTCGCACTCAGCGACGGAACGGACGACGCAGACGCCATCTTGTGGGCGACGGTAAACTTGGTGGCGTCTGTCTGGGTGACCCGACCCTTCCACTGTTGGGACGACGATTCCAGCTGGGTGACGCGCTCCAGCAGACTTGTCGGGCGCGGGGCCTTTGCCCGGATCTTCTGTTCGGGTGGGAAAGGAAAAGAAAATGACGCCCATTAGTGTGGGCTCGAAACCTTCGGTACGTAACGTGTGTAGGCAATGCCCTATGCCTTAATGGGAAGGTCGTAGAGTCCCCTAACTTGATCAAAAGTCAAAAAGCGGGTTCTTTCATTACACCCATGAGGCCTGTCTATTTAGTCGGCATCTACGACCCACGGCTGACAATAAATTAAACACACCTCAAACAATCACAATTCGTACAAATAAAATGTCCAAGAAAGCCCCAAAAGGTTCCCATGATTTTTTTTTTTATTAAAAGGGGTTCCATCTGGCGATTGACATCGAGGGATTAATTCGCCGATATTCCACCTTTATTATTTCTATTTAAGCGCACAAATAGACTAATATTAAAAAAAAGAAGACAAACAAAAGGCAACATCCAACAAAGACGGTTTCCATGCAACCCAAGTACTTAGGGCCGCATCTTACCTTCGGACTAAGAAGATCTTCATCCTTGAGCACCCGGCTCTTCCATCCTTCGTCGCCATTCTTCTGGAGGGACACCAATCTGCAGAGGCGATACGAGGAAATGAGAAACGAGCAGCTTCCTCCATTCTATAACCCCCACCCATTAGCGTGTGCACAATATGAGAATAAAACTGGGGAACGATAGGGGGTAAATGGCCCCGTCAATTGGATGGACAATCAAAGACAACCTCGCATCACCAGGCATTGCAAGTTCACAGGGATCGAGGTAAGGCTAAACAACTACGCGAAATGGGGTTAAATTTGATTACGTCATATCAAATGGGTCAAGTCAACTGTAGATGCCTCACTTCACCAAAGTGACCTCTAATTCCCCATGGGCTGTTTAGCTTTTACCCGACCCAATCAATGTTGCACATCCCTTTTAGTTTTCTTTTCTCCTCTCCCATCTGTTTTTTTTACAGGGCGAACTCGCAATGGCCTCTAAATTTAGCCCTCTTTGCCCACCCCACCCTTAAAACCGTCTAGAAGGCCGAATACACTATTAGGAAAGGATAGCGTAAGTTCGAACCCAAGGATAAGAGTGTAAGAACAGTTGGGTGATACACTAAACTGAACCATTAGATACAGCGTGGTCGAGTTTAATAACCACTATAACGACGGGAAGTCCATTCCACCCCTTAATATTCATGAACACATCTGTGTATTTTTGCTTCCATCGATCAACCCTAACTAAAACAGCAAACTACCTTCTATCTAGAACTAAGAGCATAAGTATCTTCTATCTAGAACTAAGAGCATAAGTATCTCCTATCTAGAACTAAGAGCATAAGTATCTTCTACAAGGAAGCAAAAATGCTATCTATATTTTGCCATACGGCAAAAGCTAATAAAGACGACTTAAAATAAGAGGCAAAGGCAACTAAACAATAAGAATAACTAAAAACAGAATAGAAAGTAAGAAAAACACTTAAAATGGGGCTTAATAAAAATAGCACAATTATCTACTGTAAGAAGGAAGTGATATGGGCTTTAGTGACTCAAATGAAAAATAGAAAAAAAAACCCTAACTTCCAAAACTTCAAATTTGGTCCTTTATTTAATCTACGGTTCCCATCCATCGGTCTGACAAGGGGAGAGTGTAGCCATGGCAAAACAAACTTCTTCCCCTCACCGAGTTACAGAATGCATTTATAGGAGCAATCAAGAGGGGCTAGATTTGTGCAATGAAAGAGATATCGCGAGTAGGCAAATATACCATAATCCCGTTTGTTTGGAAGACGAGAATACTTGAGATATTAACAGCCAGGGGGTACGTAACTCTCCCCAATTTGGGCTCTGACTGCTCCTCTAAGTGAACATGTGTCCCTGAAGGTTTGGAGACACGGGGTGGGGAGGTCAATTACATCCACACACACATACGAATGTTAATATTAAAAATTACAAGCAAAAAAAATGGGGCAATCATAAGTATCGCGTAGCATTGGGGAGTGAGTGTATGAGTGAGTTTAGCGAGGAAGTGGCGAGTGATGGCAACCGAGCTTCACCCTTGTTTGTTTTTTTTTCAAGTTTCGTCTAAGAAATTCAAGCCATTTTATGAATGTGATGTGTGGGGAGGAATGACGCCATGTCAGCTGAAAAAGTGATCGCAGATGAGGACTGTCATAACTGAATGCGAGGTTAGCCTAGCTGGCATGGATTAGGCCCGTCACCCCTAGCTTCTAGTAGGCTCGAATGAGCTTGTGGGGGAGCGCAAACAAGTCTGTGTTAAGCTGAAAGGCATTTTTGCCATAAGAGATGGCATCTCCTTTATGCAAAGTAGCTTTTGATATATAGATTTGGGCCAACGTTTTAAGTGGGAAAGTTGCAGCAATCGGCGTAATCGGATACCACATTACGAAGACAGGGATCCGAACCACGGGTGTCTTATACGGCAGCAGCCGCAAAGTACACTAGAGTCGTGCCGCCATCCGGCGATTAAGCAAACCCAATGGCACATAACTTTCCAATGTGGGTTCGGTAAAGAAAAAGGCCGTGTAAGATGCGTTATTATCAGCCCCAGCTTGGCATGGCATATGAATCTATCCCCAGACAGGACTCAAAGGGTGCATTGCCGAACAGCCGGTGAAAAGTAGCCACCACGAAACCTGAAAATCTAGCCTTGTGGAACGTGAGGAAGAGTTCAAAACGAATGGGAAAATTGCTGATGGATTTCGACCGTCTGGGTGTATCAGATAG
The DNA here is from genome assembly GCA_963969495.1 of Ceratothoa steindachneri. Lineage (NCBI taxonomy): Eukaryota > Metazoa > Arthropoda > Malacostraca > Isopoda > Cymothoidae > Ceratothoa > Ceratothoa steindachneri. The sequence continues at coordinate 190,821,657 of OZ018317.1, forward strand.
CCTCCCGTAGAATTCCCATTAACCTCTGGATTTTCCAGATACTGACCTTGAGGGCTAAGACTGGTATATCGCAGAGGGGGGTGGGGGTGAACCCGTAAGTGGGCCCTGAACGGGTGGAAAGGTGTTTGGTCTTCTGACAAATGATACGTGAGGAAGCGATAACCGAATGATTGACCTTTGTGTTTTCGCTTAGCACACATGAAATGTGGTGTTTGTGTTAGAAGAATGCGTGCTTAGGTTACGAGGAAATATTGAAATTAGCTTGGCAAGATGGCAAAGATTTTTCTCTGGCTATTCCGAAACGTTGCCAGAAATGTCTCGCTATATTCAATTCAAAAGCGTGCATTCCCAGATTTTGGAGGCCCCACACATCTCTCGGGCATTACACCACCCCTTAACTTGCGACCAAACACTCTTGACAGTCTTGGGAGGGACAGTTAATCAAAAGGGATTCATCCTCCCGTTTCACTTGCATAACAACTTTGCCATCAACTTTAGCTTCCTTCATATGGGCGTTCCCACGGGCGTCGCTTACGGTTTGTCTCCCAAATGAAGTGAGACAGATGAAACAGGATTCACGAAGGAATTAAGATATCCAGATGTTCAGAAGTGTCCCGTGGCATCGGAATAAAGATCAAACAACTAAACGAGATGGCTAAATCATAAAACTATCTTCAAAGAAACTCTTGGAATCTGTCTCCAAACGCTATGGACGAATCGGGAAAAGGTAGCCCAAATAAAGGAAAGGTCTACGGCTTTAAACAGGGAGAAAATAATTATTCGTGAAGATATTTCAGCTTGCCCAAATGGGTTATCAGGAGACCTCTTGGCTACAAGACTAAAAAAGCATGAGCAAGTTACCGCGTTGACATTGGTAAGTAAGAGTACTAAATATGGACACACTCGTGGAATAGGGGCGAGGAAAGCAAGAATCGACATATCAATCTTCCCTGATTGAGGTAGTAGAGAAAAATACAAAGGAGTGAACTGAATAAAATTCTGCGGACATTTGAAAATAGGGTCAGGGCATCAAAACAAAGGCATATAAATATTGCTATCCAATTACCTCGTGGACTCTAAAAACACTTGGTTGCCTCCCACCCTAAAACCAAAGGGGAGGGGGGACTAAGTTGCGAGCTTAGTCTTCTTTGGAGCATTACTCTATGCATTTCTTTACACCGCCCCTGCCCTAACCTCCTCCCCTCGAGCGAATACGCCACTGGTATCCGGAACAATTTTCGCCCCCTCCCCAAAACCCTAAGAACATAAACAAACGCGCTCAAAAACCCACTTCGGATACAATTTCCTCTCTCCACTCCTCTTCTATTACTCCCTCGCCCTTATCACTCCCTCATTTGTCACAACACCCCATCGCCTCCTCCAGTGGAATCAAAATATCACCACTAATGGGAGAGAAGGAGAGCAATGGAGTGGGCTCCGCGGTCTCATTAGCCAGTCGAGAGCGCGCCTGAAATTCTATCCCGAGGCGGCCTCCCAGAAGAAGGCGACATCTGTCGTCGATAAATAAACACGTCCTCCCAAACAACTTGTTGAGACAAGATTTAAATGTTAAGAAACAATGCATAGATTTGTTGAGAATAATAGGAGAGAAGCACGCTCGGGATTAAAAAGTGCCCAGTTACAGGCTGGGTCGCACCCATTAGCGAAGGAAGCAACGGCAAAAGAATTATATAAAAATGAGAAGTCTGGCTCCTGTTGGTAAAAAGTGGGTCTTCTTCAAATAGGAATGGTCTGGGTATCGCAGTGTGTAAAGAAAGTTGTCAAGGTTAGGGGGAAAGTGGACATGTTTAGAAAGTATATATCCCGAGTAGATTAAAGAGGAGACTATTTGGCGCGTTCAGCAGTGTACAAGGACTTCGGACGAGAGGATGAGGAGGGAGTAGAAAAGGATCGAGGGTAACAAAGAAGGACGATACGAATGTCAGGTGTAGCATGGGCAACCATGGTGCAGTTGACATCTGGAAGATCGTCTGCCCCCGGCTCCAATACTTGGGGGTATATGTATATCTTCACTTCCCTAACTTCACCGCTTTCTTTACAGATCTGCGGAGATGCACCTGTTGGTTTTCGCTTTATGATTATTTCATGAATAAAGGTGGCACAAAAACAAAATATATATATCGAAATAAGTTTGTAAAATGGTGAGGTTAGGGAATGAAAAAGTGTGTATAAGAAACAGCCAAAACAAAGAAACTGTGCGTCAGTCCCAAATCCTCTGTCACAGGAAATGGGCGTAGACAGGAGGTTGGTTGCGCGCGCTGTCGCATCATCGGAGGGAGACCTTAATCGGGCTTCGTTGTGGTGCAAGGTTAATAACCTCACAGTGGGATGGACCCCCCCCCCCCGCGGCAGTTTGCATCTTTCAAATCCTGGCCACCCCTGTAGCTGCCCCTCCATGTGATACAAAGATTAGACAAATTATTCGATTTAATCGCCTTTCCACATCAATTGACGTGACTCGCGTAGTTGGGAAGAACGCAGAGTTCTAAAGCTCCTTTCTCCCTTCCTTTCCCTCCCTCTACACGACAAGAGCGTGACGGGGGGTGGGGGCGCTAATCTAAACTCACAGGGTCAGGGTTCAACTCGGATTTAGGGTAGGTTCTAAAAGGTTCTTCAACACTACCCTAGCGATCTACCATGGACCTCAAAAAGAACCTTTTCCTGATGTTCTTCTGGACTCTAGACGCGACACTCAACCCGGACTCATCGGTCGTAGGTCCTCGGGGGCGAGCAGGAGACTCGGAATTGTCCGAGCTATTATTAAGCAACGCCCCATTCTTGTTGTTGTTTTTATCGTAGTCGTCCTGCTCGCGGGACCATTTGCGAGAAGCCCAGTAACCGGAGAGGGCGTGGATCCGGGGTTTCAGTCCGAATCCAACTGGTAAACAGGGCCAAGTGCTGGTCATTGCGGGGCCAACCTCCCTACCAAATACCTTTATGTTAATTCTGTAAGAAAACCCACCAAAATACAGATGTATATGAATAAATCACAAGGATTAAACACAACCAATGATGCAGTTATTTGCTGATTAAATTAGCCATAAAAAAGGTCGAAATAGTGCCATTTGTATATGCGAGAAAGAGAGAAAAGGGAGGGGGGGGGGGTAAAGACAGACATTTTGGTCATCAGATCATTTTAATGGCAACGCCACAACCAACGCAAACATCTAGTGCCACCACTAAGATACTGTAAATCCTCGACAACCACAGTGCCTCTCTAACGATTCTAAATTCATTAGCAATGACGTCACAAAGAGGGCCACTATAATATGGCAGTGCCACGACTGGGAAACACATTCAGGCTCAATCCTGCGAATACCATTAGTAATGCCAGAGGAGAATAGAGGGAGGGGCTGAGGGGTACTACTGTTCCTCGGCATTCGGACTTGTTGGTGGCACTTTTAAGACGCCACAGTGCCAAAGCACTCACTCGCGTATCGAAATCACGTCCATCCCACCTCTTGGGGCCGAGTGCCATCTCGGATAGATCCACGTGCGAAACGGTGCACAACTCAGGACCCTTTGAACACGTGGGTGGTGTAACTGGCCCATTATTACCCCACCCTGCCCCACTCGTCATTTCATCGTAGCGCGAGGGCACTGGACGGGTGGGAGGGACTAACGTCTAAACACGCGGTCGTAATCGAGGGTTGAGAAGGCGCGAAATTGAGCACTCGTGACTTACATATAAAAGGCTTATTTGTCTGAATACACACACACACACACATTCTTTCTGACTCATCCCCACTACGTGAACTCGTTGGGGCTACATACAACAGAGAGAAGACTTGTATAATTAACCATAGAGGTGTTGTCACATTGTAGCTACAACACCTATCGCCCAATGCTTGTGCTAAAAATGGCCCCGACAAAGAATTTTACTTTTTCGATTTCCTACTCATTAGCTATCGGGTGGCATAAATTAATGGCACAATAACCAAAGCTGCTTCATCTTTGGTGTAAACCTGGCACTAACCTACAAGAGTACTTTCAAAGGAGTTCGGGACTATAATACCTTTAGTGGTATCAAAGTACTCATCCATGAGGAAGCGAAGAATAGACGAACTCCCTCTAACGACCGCGTCGCGAAGCCAAAACAATAGAATACAGTCTACGAAAATCAGATACGACACGGGACTAACCTTCGACGTTGACGAGACCGACACACTGTTGTAGCTCGGCGGCCGATGCCTTATAGTGGGGCGTGTGACTGTACGTCAACAGGGCAAGCCTCACACTGAACCTCGAGCTTCGAGTTAGAGCAACAGAATACATCTTAGTCTCGACGCCTCGTCTCCTTCAAACTTGGGTAAGTTGGTGTGTAATCCCTCCTTATCTCTCCCCCGCACCCAATCTCCCCTCTCAGATAAATCTTCGACTATCTCTTTACCATCCTCAGATATCCCTAACCCCCTCTCCCCCTCACACACATACGCCGGCGCCAGTCTCCCCCTCAACCTTCACTAAACACGATCAAATTCAATGTTAACATACACGCGGGGTAGTTCACAAAACTTATCCGTTATATATATATATATATATATATATATATATATATATATATATATATATATATATATATATATATATATATATATGCATTTATAGTACCAAAGAAATGAAAATTAGCATCACGGCACTAAGGAAGGTGACCATTATAAGCTTAAGAAAGAAAATGTGAGATATAGAGACGGAGAAAATCGTGAAAACTAATTTTAACCGTTATATGAAAAATGAATAAAGGAGTAGGATTCGAACCTATGTCCTCAAGCGCTCATCACTATGTGACCACGACGCTCATCGACTGAGCCACCATCCTCAACCTCCCAAAATGGTTGATTCAAGAAGCCTTTTGAATAAAGAAGTGTAGGTTTTCTTTATCCAGTGAAAGACAAGACAAGTGTTTTCTAGTAAGAATTGGGCACGGGCCTAATTTGTATATCACCGAACAAAATACGAGTAAATAAATTAAATTTTCATGGTACATAAAGGAATGATAGAATCGTATATTCAAGAAATTAAACTAAATAAAATAAAAATATCAAATATTGACACGTGCAAAATAAGAGAACGATAATTCACAGAATTGTTAGCAAGAAAATAAACTAGAAACAAAGCAAGATTTGACGATTAAGCTTAAAACGTTTAATATGTATTGAAACCTTTGTTTTCTATTACTTCGACACAGCTACTACCACAGGACCTCGAAGAACCAATTTCTTGCAGATATCTGGTTCTATCCGGCGCATTTAAAAGAAATTCGAAACGTGTTAGTGGGACCGCTAACGAATTTTTTTAACAAATGCTTAGGTGTCGTGCCATTAGATTTTAAGCTAGCGAATATAACTCTTATTTTTAAGAAGGGAAAAAGAGAACTTGCGACTAATTATCGACCCATAAGTTTAATATCCATCGTAGGTAAATTAAACGAATCCCTCATTCGCGAATAGGGTGATCGATCATTTGGAAGCGCATAATCTCATTAATGATAGTCAACACGGCTTTAGACAGAAACGTTCATGTTTAACTAATCTTTAGAATTTTACGACAGCATGATTAAAAGCTATGACGAAAGTAGATCTTTGGACATAGTTTACTTAGATTTGGCTAAGGCATTCTACACCGTTCCTCATAGGTGACTACTACATAACTAAACTTTTTGTTCATGGAATTAAGGGAAACCTCCTACAATGGATAGAATCGTGACTAAAGTAATCGTAAGCTGAGAGTTGTTTAAAACGGTAAATTTTCCGAGTGGAAAAATGTAACTAGTGGCATGCCAAGGGCCTGTGTTGGGACCATTGTTGTTCCTTATTTATGTAAATGATATGGACCCTGGGCTACTTGGTAAATTATCCAAATTTGCGGACGATACAAAAAATGGGGGTAAAATTTTAAATGAGAACGATAGCAAATTAATTCAGTGGGATCTAGATAAAATCTTCGAATGGTCTAATATATATTTTTTTTAGGAGCCCATCTGGCGACTGCCTACGTGGGCATAAGTCGTCGTATTCGAATAATGCACAGTGTACGGCGCAGAGCGAGTGGCATCTCCCTAGCATCGAGAGGTAGGCTCTCAATGGGGGAAATGCGGAAGGCACCGGTCGCCAGGCGAAGGCCGGTGTGGTGGATCGAGTCCACCTTCCGCAATACACGCTCGGCTGCGGATGCATAAAGTCGAGCTTCGAGCGAACGAAGGATCGATAAAAAATTAATGCAGGAGCCCTATTAGCGCTGAACGTCACGGAACGAAGAATATCCATGGCGCGGCTACAAGAGACTCCAAGGCTTAGAAAATGATAACCAACTGGAAGAAGAGCATCCCACAGAGGGTCCAATACAAGAAGTGACAAAGTGAGGTTGAAGCTGCCCTAAATAGTATGAAGGCTAACAAAGCCTCAGGACCATCAGACGTTACTAGCTGTTTGTTAAAAAAGGTAGGGAGAGCGGGCATTAGAGAGCTAACAAAAGTATTGCAGTCAGTGGCTGGTGGAGGAAGGTGTCCAGAGGAGTGGCTGGAGAGTTTAATAGTACCACTCTACAATTGCAAAGGTGATTCATTGCAGTGTAGCCATCACAGAGCTCTAAGGCTATTAGAACATGGAATGAAGGTGTGGGAGAAAGTGTTGGATAATAGACTGCGTAAGATAGTTAATATTGATCAGTGTCAGTTTGGGTAAATGGCAGGAATGTCAACATTGGATGCTGTGTTTGTGTAAGACAACTCCAGGAAAAGTCTGGTGGGAAAAAGAGGAAGATGTATCGTATCTTTGTGGATTTGGAAAAGGCATTTGATCAAGTTCCGAGGAAAGCATTGGTTTGGGCGTTAGGAAGGCAGCGTGTACAAGAGGCTGATTAAATATGTAATGGAATTGTATGTTGGAACGAAATGAAGAGTTTGTGTAGCAGGAGGTTTGTCGGAGAGATTCAGCATTGAAGAAGGAGTACATCAAGGTTCAGCTATGAGTCCACTATTGTACATACTATGTTCAATGGGTTGGGAAAACTTTTTCAGTTCGTGTGACTTTAAATACAAAATTTTAGCCCTAAAAACCTTGTTATACCTTGGTACCATCTCTCCTCCACTTTACGAATCTATGCATCATGAATTCCTAAAATTAAAAACGTAATTTACTAATAATAGCTATCCGTCGTTATATTAAATCTTTAAAACCAACTATTAATTCAGATATTTCGTTAGTTCCTCTTCATATTCTGTAAAAACCACAGCCCACCAAACCATACTCAATAATATAGTTCAAATATTAGTCAGTTGAAATATTTCGCCACTTAGTGTTAAGGTGTGTTCTTCACTATAGTTACCAAAACCTTTGTATATAATATAACTTTGCAGTATTATTTATTTAAAGTGTTCAATTATTGCATACAGTGAATTAGCATTTACCCTAATTTCCACAGTTATTACAATCAATTCATGTAAGTAATCTAAAGCTATATTTCTCATTCTAGTTAATTTGCTAATGAATTGTCATATATTCCTAGGAACCCGAAGATGAGCGCATAAGATCGAAACGTTGTTAATTTGAATAAATGTATTTAGAAAAATGCTTGGATTATTTTTCGTCATTGGCTTCATCTTAAATATATATATATATATATATATATATATATATATATATATATATATATATATATATATATATATATATATATATATATATATATATATATATATATAACTTACAAAGTATCGCGTGAGTAAGCAATAAATGTAGCAAAGCCCATGAGGAAAATGAAACGAAAATTACAAGTACTTTCGAACTCAATTCCAATGAACTAGAAATTTTCGTTTCATTTTTCTTGTGGGCTTCGTGTATGTTTTTATAAGACGAAATTACCTACATAACCTGCAGGTTTATACAATTAAAATATCCAATATATTTTATTGATGAAAGCTCATCTAAAGCTAAATCGATATTCTACCTCCTCAACCCAAATCTTAGATGCAAAAACAAAAAAAAGGAGAATTGGTTATCCCTTCCATATCCTTCCTTACTTAAAGGATTACAGTCGATTGCGTACATCCCGACCTGCCAGCATCCATCTACCCACTCGCCATCAGGAAATCTTCCCCTTTCCCCCAAACCCAAAGCACAGAACAAAGATGCTCTCATTGGAGAAACCGGCAGGTCATGAGATAAGCGCATTTATGAACAGAGAGGCGTTGGGGGAACAAGCAATGTGCCTCGGGTATTTTTAATCATGCGGTGGGTATAACAATGAGTACCCACTATCACACTGGATCGGGCATGCCTAGGGCACGCTCTTCATCCGCGCCAAGGAGGTGACTGTATCGTCCAGGCGTGCCCGAGGAGCTGTGAAAGTGACCACTCATTGCTATGTAATTTCCTTACCTTAGTTTTAATCATGTTAAAAACGTTAACAACGTTAACCATGTTTATATATTTCTCTCGTGGCCAAATAATTTACAATTGTAAAGATTTTAATATAGAGAGAATTATTGAATCATCGTTAATTAAAGAAATTAACAATTTCAAACTTTCAGATGGGCACTGTAAATGTAGCGCCGATGCCTTAAACCTAATCCTAAAAGATGCTAATGACCTTAAGTTAACGCCCCTAGTTTAATGTCGGCGATTCGCTCTCGATATTAACAGGATTTGAAAAGTTTTTAGCATTTATTTTTCTTAGTTAAAAACCATAAAAGAAACTGCATTGTTGAATTGGCAATCCAAAGTATTAAAGTTAATACTTTAATACTTCCGATGGTCAATTCAACACTAGTCCCTTAATAAGTAAGAAATTTATACTTTCTTTACTAAAAAATGCCGCTGACTCCCCCCCCCTCCCCCGACCCTAATCAGAATCCGACTTGTAAATTTGGGTGTCCAGAAGTTTTGCATCTCTCTCTTGTATTTCAATAGTCTTCCAGCGATTGATGATGGAGGAGGTTTCCGTCGAAACCTGGTTTCGCGAATAAATTGATTCTATCACTGTGGTTTCTTTCAGGCACACACACACACACACACATATATATATATATATATATATATATATATATATATATATATATATATATATATATATATATATATATATATATATAATATATATATATATATATATATATATATATATATATATATATATATATATATATATATATATATATATATATATACGTGTGTGCGTGGATGAAGAAATCACTATCTACTTTTACGTCACCCGATGGAAAATGAAAATGGCTTCCTCCTAAAAGAACAAAACTCGCAAGGAATCAGCGCGCCGTCTGCGAGGTTATCGGTGCGACTGCGTGGCGTTTATGCGCCCACATGATGGTGCACGACAAACGGCCACATGTTTCCTTGGTCTGCCCACGAGAACAGCCATGAATTAACTATAAAATGGGGTCAAGGGTATCCGTGGGACCCCTCAAAAGGATGTTGAGATATCCTGCATATGGATGCGGGAGTACAATAATGGAGGCGTAAGGTAAAAGGAAAGTATTTGTAGCAGCGCGTCACGCGCGCTGAACCTCAATAGACACCGATGAATGCGGGCATAAGCCATAGTTCTGTTGGTGAATCGGAAACGGAAGCCTATGTAATCCAACGTGAGCGCATCTCAGTGGAGGAGGGAGGGAGGGGAATAACATGGAATGAGGGTGAGGGAAAGAGAGAATTAAGGTAAGAAAGATCAGAGACGAGGGGTCATGACTGAAGGTTGTGGACACGCAGTCATCGGATAAGGGGAGTCAGGGGAAATGGAAAGCACCTCTCCCCTCCCTTCCTCCTGTTTGCCACCTCCTCACAGGCCTTCTTCAAGCAGGCCGATCCTACCTTCTGGCGAAAGGCTTAGGAGTCTAAATCTAACATAGGTTAGAAAGGAGAAGAGTTCGAGGGGGGGCTTGATTGAAGTCTTCAAGTGGGTAAAAAGTTATAATAGCGGAGACATGGGTAAGGTTCTTATTTTTAATGCACAGGAAGAACCCGTAGCAATGGGTTTAAGCTGGACAAGTTTAGGTTTAGAAAAGAGATTAGTAGAAATTGGTTTACAAATCGAGTGGTGATGAATGGAATAGGCTCACTAGTCATGTGATAAAAACGCCCTCCCTGGGGGGGGGGGGGGTTCAAAATAGATTGGATAGATTTAAGGATGACGGTGCTGCTAGGTGGGACTGAACTGGGTGGTGGGAATAGGAGCTGCCTCTTATAGGCTATTCACCGCCGCTATTGATTATAGCTTTTTGCATGCAGACTATTTTCTTATGTATACGACCCCAACCCCACCCAATGTCTGAATGGGACACCTTTCTCGCACACATTCTCTTGATCCCCCCACCCAGACCTATTTGTTACACGCATCCCATTTTCAGGACAGAAAACACAAGTCTTTTCGCCGTTTCCATTCAGATACATTCAATCACAGCTTCCATTCTTAGATTCGCAGTCTATCCCAATGTGCATTTCTTCTCTTAGCCTTACAAACCTTCAGGCGGAGATGCCCTCGTTGGTTTTTGCTTCTTAACTTTAAGTCACCACCCTTGCAATGGCATTATTGAAGTCCTTCCAAAAAGTATCGCTTTCTTTCCTAGTTTACCAGCACAGGATCCTTATGTAAATTCTTTAAAAACTCAACTACTTCCACACTACACTCAAACCCGGACAACACCATTCTTCACCCCCATAATACCATCTCCCGTTCTCCTTTCAGCACACACAACCCATATCAGTTCTCACACTCATTCTCCTTTCACATTTGTTTCAGTGCAAACGAAGTGAATTTCTCCTTTTATAACAAGTCAGCAACTTCTCTTTTGCCGGTCACACGCACGCTCCCACCTCACATACTGCCCACCATGCAGTCACCTTACAAAAAAGAGATCAAGGCCAGCGAATCATCGGGCTTGATCCAACACCCTCATGGTATTATTATAAGAAAGCGCAAGTTAGATGAGTATATGGGGAGGATAGGTTATGATTGTTTTTAAGTTATATTGGGAGATGATTACATATTCTAATATCAATTTGTGTATGTTGATATGTGTATTGCATGATTTAGTTTCTGATGGTGATGCCGTTTTAAGCAATTGGGACGCAATCTTGTGGTTGACTCGGATGACCTCAATAGGCCCTTGTGGCTTTTCTCATCCGTTAAATTATGTTATGTTTGTATGTTAGTCGCCTTCTCGGATGCACCAACACCATGCGGTAGCGAGTTTCTTACCGCGACATAGAATAATAATAATACCCTGCGTCCACCACCCTTAAATCGTAAATGTGGGGTTTGAAGTAGGTGGTAGGGAGAGGGGCTATTTACCCCCCCCCCCCCCAATCTTCAGATCACGAAGAGATAAAGATAGGGAAGCTTTATCACATAGCCGACTATTAGGGTGAAGTTATTCAGCTAATCTGATCAAAACGCACCCACACACAACCTAACCATTCGTGTAGGAATTTCACGAACATAAAATGATACAATGTGCAAATGTCCATTTAAGTCGCCATTACCTTCCTGTAAGCGATTGGGTTACGGTCGACTCGGATGACCTCTGAGAGGCCCTTGTGGCTTTTCTGATCCGTTGAATTATGTTATGTTAGGTTACTCTGCCTCTTTTCGAAATCATTCTTACGGAGACGACTTCCTTCAATGGCTATTACCTATTATTTTTTTTTTTGTAAAAAAAAAATTAAAATCTCCTAATCGCTGCTTAATTCGGCCATTACTTCTCATTCCTTTTAATCTGATGAATTCTCCAAGGAATCTGGGCGCCGGTGAGAGCTAAACAGCAGGGACGAGATAAGATTAGGCTCATAGGCCACCGAATATCTCGGACGAGCCTACCAGGCAGGGAATCGAAGGCGGGAGAAATCGCCCCATTATATGCTTGTTCCAGGAATTGAGCGGGACCAGTTGAGAGAAAAGATACATGGGAATAGTATTCATTCATTAAAACGTAAACCAACGTACGGGAATGTTTGTGAAAGTGAAGAAGTTAGGCAAATGACTATGTGTGTGAGCGGACACCACAAAAGAGTAATATTTTAAAGGAATGAACTCCTAACCCGCCGAGCGTTGGAGCGGGAACAGAGCTCTCGATAAATTTAATCTGGCTTCGCTCTACGAACATCTCTCCCTTACGGAAAATGCTTGGAGAGTTGCGTGGTACATTATCGTACAAGTGAGATCCAGATATACCTTGCAGGGTTCGATTATTATAGACTTAAAACTGGGAGCAACCCAGCGAGGGAAATCTCCATGATTCCCGAGGAGAGGGTCCAAAGAAAGTGAAAAGCGCGGGGTCGGTGGGCGGTACGCAACTCTCCCGAGCGCGTCCAACCTTCGCAGTTAAGGCGACCCTCCTAGCAGGCATTGAGATAAGGATGGCACGCAATCTTCAGATGTCATTTACAGAATGGTTGACCATTTTGCCCTTGATACCCCATTACGTGGGCGGGGGGGGGTGTCTCTTTGAATCAGTTGGAAGAGGTACCAGCCCCAAGAAGCTAATGGATACTCGCCTGGTTTCTGAAGAATACCATCGAGTTCGGAGTAGGCTCTAAGTATCCAATAGCTATTGGTCATGCTCGTCTTGGGACACCCTCTAAAGCAACAGGATCCAGATTCGTTCTCAGTCTCCCTTTTCTTCGTACCAATGGGTTGTTCGCTAGTAGTATTTTTGGCTCGTCGGCTAAAGATAATCGGCGTAAGGAGTACTTTAAAAGAGTCGGAGGCGAAGACTTAAAAAGGGCTGCGTCCGCCGACGAAGAATACCGCCAAGTGCATTAAGAACTAACCCCACCACACTCGAGCGCCTTCCCCCAGACTGCAAGTGCAACAAAACGGGTAAAGTTTATTTATAGGGGGGAAAACATATATATAGAGAACGGTAATTAATGATATATGGGGGGGGGGTGAGAGCAAAGAGTGCTAGAACGAGATCGAGACGGGGATATGCTATAAAGCAGCGAACAAATAATGTCTTGGACAAACACAGCCACTCAAAAGTACGCCTACCCTTTGGGGGGGGATATACAAATTCAGGCCTTTTTCCTTTGAAAGGGGGTGGAGGATGAGGAGGAGAAGAAACAAAAGAGGGAGGAGAATGGAGAAGAATACGATCGGTCAGGCGATAATCACCAAAACCTCTTTGTTGCGACGAGTGGGGATGCAACGGGGGAGGGGGGAGGGGGCAGGGGAGACCGTCAGCCAGGGTGACCCAGGGAGGAGACATCTCAATGGTTAGAATAATCGCATTGTGTGTTTTTCACGGCCGCTCACAATGGGGTGATGACAATCGCCCCTGTTCCAGCTAAGGAGCAAACAACGTTCAGGGACAAAACTACTCCCATACTTGGGGTGGGGAGGTGAGGGGGTTGGAGACAACCCGGGTAGCCCGAGCGACCCCCGGGACCCCACCAACTTCGAAATGTTATCAACCGAGGTTAAAATCGGGATCAAATTCCCTCGCAATTTAATAGCTACAATCATTGCCCCCCCCCCTCCCCCTGACAGAGGGGGTCGTAGTTAAGAGTCCCCGTAATCTTTGTGCAGGCTTTTAGAGAAGGTATGAGGGTACACCTCCCCACAAGGTCTCAAATTGTAGAAGAGAGTTACGGGCTTCCGACACAGTCATTTGGGTGGGGGGATAGACAGCGGTGTAACGGACGAGGGAATTTTCACTGATTGCAGTGAAGAATCAGGGGCAGAGAAATATGAGATAAACACAAAGAGAAAGAAAAGGGGGTGGGGGAAGGTTTAGAAGGACAAAGACTACAAGAATACAGACTCTGGAGGATATTAAAATAAAGATGTAAATGAACAAATGAGGACAACTCGTAGAGTTATTCTTTGCAAGCGCGCGGAATTTAATTACGAGACAAAGGCTTACAGCGCCTGTCAATTACCAATTAGTGTGTGTGTGTGTGTGTAGGTGAACAAAAACATGTGTGGATAGACTAAAGGAAATAAAAGTGGTGAAAAGAGAAGGAAAGGTATGGGAGGCGCCTGGTGGGTGGGTGATCAGGCCAATCGCTTTCATAGCGCCCGTCACCCTCGACTTGCAGGTAGGTCCATTTTATCTCTCTCTCTCTCTCTCTCAAAAGTACCACGTGGGTGCCAGGTTCAAACAGTGCCAGTCTGTCGACACGCCGCTCATCGCGCCATCACTCCAACCCAGCAAAAAACACGCCCCTCACTACCCTACAGGAGGGATTTAAAGTCTCGAGTTCGGAGCTTTATTTTACGAACTTCACCAAATTCTGACCTACAACCCCCAATAATGAAGGCTGCTAACGGCGCAATTGCAGCCATTATATCCTTGATTCTGTTTCACGCCCCCCCCCCAAGATCAGCGCGCATCAACAACTAAACCCCCACCCTCAGGCTTTTAAGCCCTATCAAGCACAGGCTAGTGCTGTAAGGTCTCTTGCTTTGCCGTGGCTCGTCCTCGGGCTGAAAGGGGCACAAACCAACTCCATGCACACCAATCAATCAGTTCCCTTTCTCTTTAAATAAAATTCCCTTTGGTTTGAGGAGGAATTGCAACCAGGCAGTGGAAGGAAGATTTGGCGACGAATTGGGATTGCGAATGGAAAGTCCGCTATCAAATAAAGGTCAAATGTTGCCAACATTCAGTAACCTCTTCCTTACTCGCAGTCTCAGAAACGAAAGTTCGTACGACGGGGGACGGGGAAGATCTTACGTACGGACATGTCCTTTGCTTACGAGGGGAGGGGGCTCGGTGAAAAACCTTTAAATCTCCGGGACCAAGCTATTACTAGCGTAAAATGTAACCCACTTCCTTTCGTTCTTATCGATCCCAGCCATCAGGCACGTCGGTGGGGCTCAGATCTTGAGAGGTCTTCCCATCCGCGATCTGCTCCCACTATGTTTTCCCCAATTAAGCGGGTTCCCCACTCCAAAGTGGTGTTGGTGTCCTGGGGCGGGGGCGTGTTCGCAGTTGTGTATCTTCTTTGTAGTTTCACTGACCACAGTCATTACTTACAATATATTTGTATTGATGAGAAATAAGGGGGTAAGTCAACGAGACCATCTGAGGCCCGCAAGTTTTAAAACGACGTACATACGAAAATGTTGAAATTAGGGAAGTGGAAAAATGTGTGACAGATGCATAAGCCCGCTTGAAATCTGTCCTACAATCGGTCACACCAGTTTCTGTACTCACTAAAAAACAATACCCTTACACTTTCCCCCCCCATTATTGGACATACTAATAGGTGAAGATGGAGTTTAAAATACGAAATCCTCGAACGAGTGTACGTATATCCATGCGAGTAAGTATGAGAAGCGAAACAGCACTAAACTACTTTCAAATCACGTTCATAACGAGGCGTTGTGGCGCTCCGTCAAGGTCATGCGCGGCGACCTATCTTGCCTGCGTTCTTCCTCTGGCTCCCAACGGCACTCGCCGGTTTGTGCAAATCAGTTGGAGATGCTCCGCGTCGCCCTGTCCCGGGTCGGACGCCACCTTGCCCTTGAAAGGGGCCTCCACCTACCCGGAGACAATGGATATTCACCAAGCAACGCCTTTGTCATTAAAAACTATTATTATTCCGAGTTTTGACGCGAGATTCCCTATCTCTATACTTCAAGGTTTCCCACCCCCCAGCACTCAGGCGTCCAGCAAGGCCCTACAGCTAGAGGAAAAAGCAAGAGCGAACAAATAAGAAAATAAGGAGTCTGCACAAGACTATACTCAATAGCCTCTAAGAGGCAGCTCCTGTTTCCATCAACCAGTTCAGTCACACCTAGCAGCATCCTCATCCATAAATCTATCCAATCTATTCGTAGAACTTTCCCAGGGAGGAGGCGTCTATCACATGACTAGTGAGCCTAATTAATCTATCGCTCGATTTGTAAACTAACTTGTATCTCTTTCCTCAACCTTTTCCTGTTCACTAAAAATAAGAACTATACCCAAGTCTCGCCTATTATAACCAATATACCACTTGAAGACTTCAAACAAGCCCTCGCGAACGCCTCTCGTTTCTAATCTAGATAGATTTAGTCTCCTACGCCTTTGACCATAAGGTAAACTCCTCAACGCATTAATCCTCTTAGTCATCATTCTTTGTAATGATTCGAGGCAAACCAACAGTCCCCTTATGATAAGGTGAGCAAAATTGCACCTCATAGTCAAGATGAGGCCCAACTAATGTCAGGTACAGTTTCAGAATTACATCAGCACTCCTATTACTTACACTCCTCCCAATAAATCCCAATATCCTATTGGCTCTATTCCTAGCACTTATAAACTGCTTTCTAGGCTGGAGGTTTGAATTTGCCAGGAAACCCAAGACCTTGCTTTTGTTAAATTCCGTTTGTCATTTATCTGCCCATTGGGATAGTTTGGTAGATTCATCTTTTAATATATCAGCATCAGAATCAGACATTATAATCCTACCAAACTGAGTATCATCGGCAAACTTGCTCAAGTCGCTTATTATACAAAAGTCAAAATCATTAATATAGATCAAGAACAACGGCCCCAACACCGACCCTTAAGGAGCCCCCATTGAAAAAAATCCCACGCTCGAATTTAATAATCCCATCTATGCTAAGTCTGCTAAAACCACGTCGGAATCCATCCTAAAATCCTTTCAACGATCCCATGCACTTTAACTTTATTCCTAAGTCGTAGGTGGCAGACCCTGTCGAAAGCCCTACTAAAATCCAAATATACAATATCGTAATTCTCATCTCTATCGGCAACATCGTACACTTTTCTATAAAAAGAGATTAAATTTGACAAACACGCTTTTCCTCTACTAAAACCGTATTCAGATACCTTAATAAACTCTCATGTTTATCTTAGTGATCCCTAATAGATTTCGCAATTTCGATTCAAGCATTTTCCCCACCAGTGATGTTAAAATGGGTGTCTTCCGGGCGAGTGGGGGAAGAGAGCGGAGAGGACCATAAGAATAAAAAGACCCGAGGAATCGAGCAACCATCGGTAGCCTTAAGTACAGGGACCGAGAATACGGTGGTGTATCTTAATCCCCCAGGACCGAGTTCGTAGCAAAGAACACATCTAATCAAAATAGAGGAATTTTGCTCCCCCCGTCATTGGCGGATACGCTGGATACTCACTCCTAAGGGATAAGTAGCTGTACATGCATACCATAAAATTTAAGGATGAAAAAAGACACAAACTCCTATCAAAGGACATCCGAGTCAATCGCCACCCCCAAACCATCCATAAACTACATCCAAAGGAGTTTCCATAACATCGCCTTGAAGCTACCACCATTCAAGGCTCGTCAAAAACTCGACCATGCAACTACAATAGACAATAATATCAATATTAAAATATGTACAATTCATACATCAAGACGAAACTAAGAAACAGAATACCCTTCTATCCCCATATATTTGTTCTACCTGCGCTTGAAAACATTTGGATTTCAGCTCTATATTACCTCCTATGGTAAATCATTCCAGAAATCTATTGGTGGAAAACATATTTCCTTACCTCCAACCTTATTTTCTAAGTTTCAAGTGGTAACCCCTAGTCCTATTGCTACCCTCCAACTCAAAAATACTTTCCAAAATCTATGGTGATTCATGCACTCCTGACGCGAAAGAGCCAAGGATTCAATGATCACTGTCATAAACACAATTCTACCCAAACGAAGACCGGTTCCTGGTGCCTTCAGACTTGGCCGCATTTATATTCTGATCTTTATGCGTTTTTCATTATCCTGGAGGGAAGGGTGGTAGGTCTCGTTTGATATGCGAGAGATAAAGAGCCCCAACTTTTTTTTTACAGGTTTTTGAACTTGCATGTGGATCGCCAAGAACATGTTCACGCAACGCGAAAGGAGGAATGATAAGAGAAAAAAAAGATTCCTTAACAAACAAAGTCAGCCCTGAATATCGAGGCAGAGAATATCCATTTAAAGCCTAAACGCAAACGACCAATCTCGAGTGCAGAGACATTCAAAGATGCACGAACACGAAATAGCTTAAAATCAAAGGGCAGCCATAGAGTGATGAATTCTGGGCAATCCAGAAACAAGCGCGGTATTTTTTCTCAACTAAAAGTCCTCGGCCTCCACCATTAAACCCACTGACATTCGACGCATGCGTCTTGCTAAGAACGAAGCTGGACGAGAAACAGAAATCTTGTCCACAGATAATTGACTTAGGAGCGATTACCATAAATTCGTACTAACCCATGGTTCGAATCCTGCCTTAAACTGTACCTAACCGCTTCAAGAGATCTTTCAAGACGAATCAACGGTAAAAACTTTGCTAAAAATATTAAAAAAAACCCACCGAATTCAAGGAATGCCCAAATCAGCACATTCTGCATTTATGTCATTGGTTGGTGAATGAGCAAATCTCGATAATGATATCAACTCGAGTTTGCTCCACAACGATGCAAAACAAGATTCAAATTCGAGCTGCAACGGTCTATTGTGCTTTATTTTAGTTCATAGTACCCATTTGGCGACTGTCCCAGAGGGCAAAAGTCACGGGAATTAAAAATTCAGCTTAGCATCACGGTACTTTAATATGACAAAAACACAAACATAAAAAAACAAAACTCAAATAAAAAACAAACGAAACAAAAGCAAGAAAAAGAACGCACGCTCAGACGTCCGTGGTGCGGAGGAGAGGGGGGGGGTCCCCTTCCCCCACGCGCGGGAGCATGCGACCTAAACCAAACTGACTAAAATAAAATGGAGGCCAGCCTCCTCCAAAATATCACATAGTCCACAAGTGTGTACACGAACTCGTTCCTAGTACAAAGGACAAGGGGTAGTGACCTCGCTCGTACCGGTAACAGGTCAGGTAAGGTGCGCAAAGATACGCCAAACTTAGACAATACACAAGAGAGTGCCGAACAGTCTATGGGAACCACAATCGCCGCAGTAAGGTCCAGGGTAACACTCCATTCGAAGAGGAGAAAGAGTGACCTTTAAGCTACCGAGACATTGTGGGGGTACGTTCACGGGGACATTGGCGGCACGATGGCACAGAACTTTAGGTTCCCGTCGGGTGTCTCTCATCTTCGTGCCAGGAAGCCCGGAAGGATTACTCGATTCCTGCCATATTGTCATTGTGAGGGAGTTCGAAACGGTAGTCTGGTAGACCAGTCCTTGCAGACTCTTTGAAGTCTCATCACCCGTTCATTCACCACAATCCCTACATGTCCAGAAACCCAGCCTAAAATAATCTTGACATCCGCGGCGTAACGGATACCGCGACCCTCGGGGGAGCAGAGATTCCAATGTCCCAAGAGCACTCGAGGCGCTTTGTGAGTGTCTAAAGAACACAATCCGATCTCCGAAACGGGCACGACGCGTTATCTCCGGTACCGAGCGGTGCATTGCAATCAGTTCAGTCGTGAAGACACGCAACAAGTAATAGAGCCCCGCTAACTTCAAACAGACTGGACGCCGACCCCCTCTTGGGACTTGGAGCCATCCGTATACACCAGTGTGCTCCAAACAGGTCGAACACAATACTCCCGATGCTGTAGAAGTTTTGGGAACAGAGGCGGGGCGACAAATATTCAATTGTGGTACCCTCCAGGGTGGCGACCAGGGTGGAACCAGGGGTGCCACCAGCCCGAGAGCTAAACCTAGCTCTCGAAGGAGTTTCCTAGTCCATAAAACACAAAGGGCTTACGATATAACTGGAGTCTGTCGACGACGTAGGCACCGACGAGACCACCCGCGGGAGCATTGAGAGCCGTTCGAGATTGAGCGAGAAGCCGTGCCCGCAAGTATAAGCGCATAATGCACTGTGCACAGCGTAGGAGAATTGGTATCACCCAAACGTCGACAAGCTGACCGGAGGCGTGAATCACATCCACCTTCTTGAAATTCACGCTCGGCTACGGATGCGTAAAACTGACACGCGTAGCCAAACCTTGAGCTAACAAAGGAACAATAAAAGAGCAAGAGCGGTAGCCCTATCAAAACGAACAATGTCCATGGCTCGCGTACAAGAGACTGAGGCTGAGAATATGACCCTCCCAGGTGAGGCGTCGGTCGAAAACAATAAATAAACGGTGCGAATCCACAACTTCCAGGCAAACCCCGTTTAGGAAACAGTCCAGATTGGGGGGTGAAACCGACGATTTGACACAAGTGCACTACTTTACTATTGGCTAACGAAAACCGAAACCTGTGCTCTTTAGCGAAGTCAGAGATGCGGTTCTATCCATGTTGAAGTTGACGCTCAGGAGTTAGTATCTGGGCTGTACCAAGAAAGATCGAAAGGTCGTCCACGTAGAGCGTAGCGAGAACATCTTCCGGCAGCACCAAGGTGATACCGTTGATGCTCATAGCAAAGTTTGGCAATAAGGACACACTCCTGCGGGAGCTCTTTATGCCCTAGCATGTGGAGGGTCTCCATGATCCCCTATCACCATCCTATATCAGAGGCCTTCTCCAGATCGAAAGACACCGTGGCTTAATGCTGTCTACGAAGGAATGCCTTTCCGAAAAGTGAGGACAGTAGCCATTCGCCACGAGTCTGGGAGGGTACCCTTAGTCCAGATCCAGTTGAACAAATCTAGCAGAAATGCCATCTCTCGCTCACCTAGGCGTCGAAACATGGCATACGAGACATCGTCCGGCCGGACCAGGGTCGGTGTCTGCGCATGAAGCGAGAGCAGAACGAAACTCACTCAAAGTAAACCTGTCGTTGGAGGTAAAGACTAGTCGAAGACCTTCACTGACATCACGGCGTGCATTGAATGCTGGGGGAGCAGCATCTCGGCTAGAGAATGTGGGGGAGGGTCCTGCGAGAATTTGCCCGGAATTCTTTTGACTCGTGGATAACTAAAAAAACGCTTGAAGCCAGCGGGCTCAAAAACGCCAGGTAATCTCTGAATGAAAGGCCCTGAAGTAATCGAGGCTCTTCTCAGCGCACTTGCAACTTTGGACTTGGTCTGGGCATCCCCACCAAATCACACCTCGGGGCCGCACGCGCCAGTCTTGCCCTGGTCGCTTGCCGAAACGGCAGAATACCCGTCCGTCCACGGAGCTCCCGCCGAAGGAGAGGAATACCTTGTCCTCTATGAGTCCCTGACAGAGGATTGATAGCGACGTCACTTGGGATGGCATGCCGACCCGTATTGGTAGGATCGACGAGGTACGTAGGCAAAGTCCAGGGGACTTACAACACTAAGGGAGTTATGATAGATCACCTGACCCCAACGTGAGGGGCGGAGACCGAGGCAGCGTTGTCTTAGCTGGCCCATAACAAAGCAAAAGTGAATAATGTTGCAAGTGGAGAGTCGCCCAAACGCAATTATGCAAAAGAGGGTGGGGTGAATCGCCCGAACCAGTCAAAAAAGAAGAGGGAGAAACGCCTTCTCCGCTAGAAGTCTTGGAGGGGCCCCTGAGAAAACAGGGGGGGGGGGCACCACCGTCCCTGATGTGTAGATACCCAAGGGCGGCTCCGAAGATGGTAAAGGGTAAATCTCTTTGCCGCATTAAGGAGGTACGAGAGCCCCTCCACCTGTCAGAGTGGTGTTGTGACTTAGAGAGAGAGATAGAGAGGGAAGTAGTCGGATATGGTGAAACTTGAAAACCTCTAAAAGGTTGCTGCCAACACACGGTAATTTCTGAAACTTGTTACCATTAAAGAAAAAAAAAATGGGGTAGGTGGACTATATCTCGCGTCCAGCCGCTCCCACCTATCCTGCCTCTGGGTTTCATACTTTTTAAGGGTCCGCCCTATGTCTGTTGCTACGACAAGAATTTACCCAGTGGCTGGTCCTTCCCCAAAGGTCGCAATAATCATCGACAAGACGGCCAGGATCTGAAGATCTGTTGTGCCAGACCCAGAGACGGGACCCTCGAGACTTTTAGTATAAGGCAGTAAAGCCCGTCCGCCGCAAGCAGTACAGACCTATGAACCCGAGAACCACCAGAGGGAGTTGGTCAGACCATTACAGGCAGGGAAGTGATTATTGGGGCGAAACCGATCTTCCCATTAATCGCTCTCACCAACGCCCAGGACTCATCAAGTCCGGATGTCTTGCGATCTGCGAGTGTTGTTTATAGAGGTTCCAAAGCCTCTCTTCTGACAGGGCACGAGGTCAGTCAAGTCAGGTCCTTAAGTCTCGCAAAAGGTTGAGGGGATAGTCTTAGATAAAAAAAGAATGCTGAGAGGGAGCGAGGATAAAACGCACCAACAACGTCCCCATCAGAGTTCAATTGAACCCAGTGACGGGGCTTCCCTAATTTGCACTCGGTCGGGGAGAGGTCAGTTCCTCCAGGTACCAAATAAAGATAGACCCAGAGTCGTCGAGGAAAACAATATATAAGAAAAGTACTGATGAGAGAGGCCGAGGGAAGAGCCGAGAGGTCCCGTCAGAGAGTTCAAGTCAACTCGCGTTGGGGAGGACGTTCAACTACTACAGGCACCCAACAGGGTAAACGACACCGCCCTGCATGGTTTCCACCCGTTAAATTTCTAGAATGCAGTCAAGAAAAATACAAAGGTTCATTATGGTTAAACTACTTGACCAGAAAGAGAAACTGTGCGACAAACTTAGAGACCTCCTTAAAGTGAGACGGTGGAATGATAATTAAATATTAGTTAAGTCTTGGGGACATCTAATGAGACCATCTCCGCATGAACGAAACATTCATAAAACAAAGGTCTACACACTTTTAACTGTCTGTCCCGTTCACTAAACTTTGAAATTTTAGTGCACAAGTGAGGGGTGAGTTCGGTAGGCAAATCACCCAGTCTATTCCGTTCAGAAATCTAGAGATTTTAGTGAAGAAGTGAGGGGTGAATAACGATAGGCCAATCACCTAACGCATAAGAAGGCTCCCAATAATTGTCAGTGGGTACTGATGCGGGAGAAGCCGAGTTCGTCTTACCTGGCATTAATTGAAGAGCCGATCGAGCTGGATGGCACGAGTCCATCCACAACCTCCTTCTCGAACGACGAAGTTTCCGAGCTGGACGAGATCGTGGCGGCTGACGCGGAAGCGCGAAGAGGCTGAGGTAGATACACTACTTCAGGGGTGGAGAGGGCAAAGTCGGTAGGTGAGAAGAGCTTTGCCTTGCGAGATTCCACCGGCGAGGACGTAGAGGAGGTGCTGGAGGAACTCCTCGACGGCGGTGAGCCACAGACAGGCGACGAGTTTGTCGCAGTTCGGCATGACGAGAAATCATTCAATGTCCACCTGCAGAAGATATCGATCGCTAATTAATATGGAAACTGAGGCAATCCAATGAGGGCATGTCCGGTTTATGGAGAAATAATGAAGGGAAACACAATAATACAAGGTCGCCATAGAAAACCTCTTCAACCCAAGTGTTGGACAATAAGATCCATTCACATCTGTGGCCGCCAGAGGGATCAGCCGGCGAAAGTGCAAGAAAAACCTATCTTTACTAAGTTAAAATAAATAAACAGAAAACAAAATATGAAAAAAAAACAAAATAAAAAAGACCAATAGATAAAGGAAGGCTCAGGTGACCCAGGCCTGCTCACCACCACAGGGACCCCAAGCGCGCAACCAACAAATAAAAAATTTAATTAGTATAGAGGAGGTCCCGGGTCCACCATAAACTGTAACCCATTAGCCTGGTGTACAGGAGCCAACCACGAGCACCAGGGACAATCCATACCCCCGCTCGTCACGGTACTGGGAGAAGTGTAGCGCACTGAAGCGCACGAAGGTCCCCCACACCTAGACACAACCAAAATGTGGTATACAGTAATTGGAGTAGCAAAGTCTTTACAGAAAGGTTCAGGAGTGCACCATAACAGAGGGCGCTGCGTCCCGCCAGTGTATTCGAAACGGAAGCGACAGAAAGACAATCTAGCCCCCTAATCAGCAAGTTCGTTTCCAACAACCTAACAAAAAACAATCTAGACGTCCTCCCGGGCTGCATGAGCCATGTCGTCACGGATACCTCGAACGAGGAGATGTGGAGATTCCAATGCCTCATAGACAATTAGTGAGCCCTGTGAGTCGCTACCGAGGGAAATATCGCAACTAGTTAGCCAGTGAATACAGAAGCAGCGCCCAGAAGAGCCCCGCGTTCTTTAAAAAAGGGGCTGCAGAATGGAAGCCCCCCCCCCACCTTCTACCTTGAAGCCATTTCTATACACCAGCACGGTTTCTGTGTAACGATATTCATGTTCCAAGAAATGAAAACGCAATACTGCAGGTGCTGTAGAAGTTTGGAGAACAGAGGCGAGGCGACAAACATTATTCTATGGCCCTGGTGGAAAAATTCTATTACAATCGACGACGTAGCAATGATCCTTCCCCGTCTTAGTAGTCCTTTTCTAAGGCTAACGTGGAAGAGAAAGCCTTCCGAGGCTGGTCAAATCTATACCCTAGAATATATGCAAGATATGTTCACATTCTTATAAACATTAGGCCGTGAAGTGATTTTCAACTTGAAATGTACGTTCGAGAGCAAACTCTTTTCTAAAATTTACACATAAACCATTTGAACGCCCAGCTCTATGTATGCAAAGGCAACAAATTTTGGCTTTTATTTGAACGGCTAACCAGAGTTCCCCAGCCGTTATTTGTAATGTTTATTCGCTCATATGTACGATAAATCGTGCTTTCAAGCATTGCTCCGAGTACCCAGTCATTTGTACCGAGCTGGAATGTGTAAAACGCAGTTGATTGTTAGAAATGGGAACTCACAGCGTGACATTGACATATCAGAAAGAAGACCATACAGAATAACGAAAACCCTTCTACCATCGACTTTACTACCAAGGATCAAAGAGTGGTGGCTATAAAAAGGATGATATAAACCTTAAAAAAAGATAGTCTGCAGGAACGTCTTCCCAAATGACCCAAAAAGGATTCTCAACCTCGACATTTATTACAAAACAAACCGGACTCCATACCTCATAATAAGAAATTGCTGTCCGACTTCCAAGAACAATCCGGGAAGTCAACGTGGCGCATTAGTACACATGCAGTGTCTGCAACTGTAAGCACCGCAATTCTAGGTACATCGGCGTAATGGCAACCAACCTCTTGGAATGGCTTATTTCCAAAACGGCACCATAAAATGCCACAGTAGCAACCAGCAAGAAAGGCGGTCATTTGTAGAAGAGTGGACCCTTGGGTAGGAGAAAGGTCGGCTGAAGACATTAAAGCTGAAATACTAAGGAACCATCAATGGGCAGAGGTGATCGAAGTTGTGACATTTCGCACCCTTTCACATGTCTTCAAAATTGTCTTCCAGAACATGGAAATGGCTGCAAAAGCCAAGGAGTCAGGCCTCAAGCTGTTCTCAATGATTATTTCCTCGGACCAAATTGAGCGGGAGAGGTTCTTCGAACTTCTCACCTGCTTCAATTGCTACAAGGTAGAAGAACACACAACCAGCGCCTGCCCATACTCTGGAAAGCCCAAGATTTGCTCGGAATGCTCGCAGACCGGGCACGACTGGATGCACTGCGTGAGCAACACGAAGATGTGCATCAACTGTGCAGGTAATCATCGCACACTCAGTATGCAATGCCCAACCAGGAAAGATGAACTAAGGAAGAAAAGAGAGGCTGCGGACAGGCCTAAACCTTCCTATGCCGCTGCCGCAAAGCCACAAGCACAACCAAACATAGCGCCGACTCAACCGCAGATAGTATTGCAATTGAGCGACAACACCCCTACTAAAATGCTGGCATGCATTTTACATGAGATGAACAAAATGCTGGCGGCTAATAACTTGGAGACTGTCAAGTTCCCGGACAACCCCGATTCCGAGAAAGTCCACTCGGCTTCATTTTCTAACACAAAGCAGCCACATTCTGAGAACGAACAGAATGCTTCAAAACCTCAAGATACTGAGCAGGCATCAGCTCAACAAAAGACTGACGCCCCAGCACCCACACCCAGCTCACCCAGACAGAAAAAACCCAGGAAAGCCAAAGTGGAACCCAAGATCCAAACAACTGAAAACGAACAAAAAGAAGATGATCTCGTGCTTGACGGCAGAGAGATCAGACTCACACTAGCGATTAACTCGCAAAACATTGACAAAAAAGAGATCTCCACTGAGGAGGTGGCTACCAGAGTCAAAAAAGGGCAAATCAAGTGGTGTTATGACGCCCCAGTCTCCGGGGAAACAATTAAAGCCTCTCTACTCGCGTGTAAGACTAAGCTCTACAACGAGAACTTCAGGCTCTATGACCCGAAACTATATAAGCAGCTAAAATCTGGCCGTCAAACGGCCAAAGATTAATCAAGACTAGCGGGATAGCATATAGAAACTGTAGCAAGCTAACCATCCTGGCGCACAATGTGCAAGGATGGGAACCTAATAAAAACCATCTATATAACGTCTACAGAGAAATTGATCCAGATGTTCTTCTGCTGTCAGAAACAAGTGTCAAAGACTTAGACAAGCAGAAAATCTTTGGATACAATGTTGTACAGAAGAACTGCACCGGCGAAAGATTCGATGGAGCGTTAATAGCAGTAAAAAAGGATCTTCAATACAGACTAGGCAACCCAACGGATGAATCCACGTTGTCTATCATATTAAGATGCTCAATGGGTGACTTAGAACTTAGCGCGGGATACCAACCCCCTCGCAGGTCATATCTTCCATACCATGACCTGTACACCCTGTTCACTAAAGAGCACCCAGTTCTGTTCGCTGGGGACCTCAACGCCAGAAACAGAGCAGCGGGATACTCCTCTACCAATTCAAGAGGTAGATCGCTTGATCTCTTGACACGCAGAGGTGTTGCAGAGCGCATTGGTCCTAACTTCCCCACGTTTTTTTACCCCGGGACAGCCACCAAACCCGACGTGGTGCTCACGAACCCCAACTTCCCTTTCCACCATCGTGTCGCACCAGGACCCCTAACATCTAGTGACCATCTACCAATGATAATCACCATTGCAACAGCCCCTATCCCAGTCCCTATCATCCCTAGAAAAGACTTCTGGAATGCTAAATGGGAAGAATACAGAAGTGCATTCACAGAAGATATCCCTGAATTACAGGGTGCATCCGAAGAAGATCTGGATGACGAACTTACTGCAATTAACGACCTCATATCAAATGCCGACGCTATAGCTATCCCGTCGACGTCACACAAATTGATCTTGCCCACAAAACCTACACAAGAGAGAGTGGTGCTACAGCATCGTTTCACGAGAGTCTACGAGACCATCCTCAATTTGGGCTATACCAGACCCATGGACTTTCGAATCGTTCAAAATTTGAGAAACCAGCTGAATTTCACGATAGGAACGGAAATTCGGAATAAATGGAATTATCTAATAGAAAAGTTAGATACTGAGAGAAACCCCAAGACCTTTTGGACGACCATTAACAAGCTAAAGGGAAATGCTCGCACCCCTGGTCGCACAGAAATCAGGCATGAAGGTACTAAGGCGGTCACTCCTAAGGAGAAAGAGAAGCTTTTCCGCGGAGTCTGGGAGAATGTCTTCAGAATCTCAGAGGAAGAAGAAGAAAACTTTGATCTAGGCTTCGAGGATCAGGTTCTTGAGTACTTGGAGAGAAGAGAAGGAAGGTTTGACCCTCACAGTACCACATGCTACCATCGATTTCAAGGAACCTCTCAGGATGGCAAGAAAATCACAGCCGAAGAACTCACTAATTCCATTTCCTCATTTAAGTCTAAAGCACCAGGGCTTAGCCTAATCACTATTAGGCACTTAAAAGAAGCCCCGGAAAGACTTAAGACCAGACTGCTGAATCTGTTCAATGCGTCTCTTGCAATGGGATACTTCCCGGATGGCCTGAAGACATCCAAAATGATCTTCATACCCAAGCCGGGAAAACCATCTAACCAGGTCATGAACTACAGACCTATCTCACTGCTGGAGACCATTGGAAAGGTTTTTGAAAAAAATCCTTAACAGCAGACTGGTAAAACACCTAGCTGAAAAGAACCTCCTGAACGAGGAACAACACGGGTTCAGAGAACACCGAGGCACAGAAACGGCAATAGCCCATATGCTACAACATGCGACAGCATGGCGAGCTAGAGGTTGCTGGATCGATGTTGTATGCAGAGATGTAAAAAAGGCCTTCGACAAGGTCTGGATCGAAGGCCTGAAATACAAGATCTCTAGGCTGAGACTCGCTCCACACTTCGAGAAGATCCTCTGTAGCTATCTCACCAACAGGCGAGCGGTGATAGCATTCGAAGGGCACATAGGAGAATCCTTCGACCTTGCCTCCGGTGTTCCTCAAGGAGGATGCCTTAGCCCCACTCTCTACACAATTTATACAAGAGACATCCCTAAACCAGCCGATGAGAAAACCCTCAACATTCAGTACGCGGACGATGTCACCCAAGTTGTGGTGCGAAGAACAAAATCGGCAAGACTGATGGCCATGGCCTCGGCGGCAGAAGCCGAAAGAATCTCCAGATACGAAAGTCGCTGGAAGATTCAGACCAATGTGGCTAAATTCTCTGCAACCGCAATTGGAAGACAACGTACCGCCCCCTTCAATATTGGTAACACAGAGATTGCGTACACTCCTCGCGCGTCTATCCTCGGTTTCGGACTCTCCAGTTCCGGAATGAGCAAGCACGTGAGGTCCCGAATTGGATTTGCAAGAACCGAACTCGACAAACTCCACCGATTTAAAAATCTTTCAACAGCCAACAAGAGAAAACTATACATCAGCTTGGTCAGATCCAAGCTGGTATACCCGAGCATACCACTCAATGTAGCATCCAACAGGAATATGTCGATGCTACAAAGAGTACAAAATCAAGGACTCAGATTTGTTACAGGCTCCAAGTGGTACGACTTCCGGACCTCGAGGAGCCTGCACGAACAAACAAATATTGAGCCTATTAATATATATCTCTACAAAAGAGGCAAAAGCATCTGGGAGAAACTGGAAGGTTTTCTCCCAAACGAGACACTCGTTGCTCTGGATTCGGAAAAGGGAGGCTACATGAGCTACCTCCCAAACACCAAAACCGAAGAGCCAGAACCAAGATACAAGTGAGATGAACTAAAAAAAAAAAAAAAAAAAGTTCAATCAACACTCTTGAGATACTGTAAAATGGAGATGGCCCGTACACCGGGCAACTACACTATCAACCTATTGCTTTTTTCATTTTCGCATCTTTCGCCCCCCCCCCTCTCTTCACTCACTATCTACCCCCTCTTTTTCATTACTTTCTACAACAAATACAAATACAAGCACTCCGCCTGATTGACGACACCAAAATCATTTACCGCGAAGCTCACTCGGCCCGATTGAAGATAGCAGAAGCAATTGGCTCATTGACCAAGAGTAACCAACTATCACCATACCATTTCAGCCAGAAATGTATAGTAAAACCCCTCTTATCAGTGTGTCCATCAAGAGAACCGATTATGGTCGAAAGACGTCTCGGAAGAATAAATGAAATCGATCTAGGCGTTCTTTTACGTCTAGTAGAAAAACCCAGCACGAGATACTCGTCAGGCGCCTTGAGAACGCTCTTAAAAACTTAAATATGCATCCAGGATTATATATATATATATATATATATATATATATATATATATATATATATATATATATATATATATATATATATATATATCCATTAAACCACATTGAAAGAGAAAACGGAATAATTTTTCCATGCAGTAATATTTTTATTACCTTTTTTCGAAAAAATCCGTGCAGGGAAGCGATTCGAACTAGGCACAATGAGGCAGCGAGCACCGCTTTGATCACAGTTAAAAGTATGCCGTTAGTACACTACGCTACGCAAAGAACCAAAGCGGTGCTCGCTGCCTCAGTGTGCCTGGTTCGAATCGTTTCCCTGCACCGATTTTTTCGAAAAAAGGTAATACAAATATTACTGCAAGGAAAAATTATCCCGTTCTCTCTTTCAATGTGGTCTAATGGATTCATTTTCATTATTCTCTCGCGCTACTTAGATATATATATATATATATATATATATATATATATATATATATATATATATATATATATATATATATATACACACACAGGGTGTCTACGTGTTTGGTGATTTTGAATTCAAGGACTTTTTAAAAATAATCAAGGACGGGTTTTAGCCATTGTTTTTTTTTCTTTAAATTAAAAGAGTGCAATAAACATTATGGGACATTGGTGAAGGTGAGGTAATTAAGGGAAAAATGGGTTATAAGCAAAGCATAACCAAAATCAACTGCAAGAAAACAAGAAAAATGTATCCAAGCGGCAGTCACAGAAGTCTAGCGAGCATCCATCCTAAAATACAATGCATCCAAAGCATACATATGTTCATTCGCATTAGTGAGTAGATTAACTTAAATATTACTATTTTCCTAATAGACATTAAAAGTATATAAATAGTGAATTTGAAAAATCATTTGAACAATCATTCAATGATTTATTTTTTAAATTCAAGGACCATCTACCTTTTTCATCAAATTCAAGGACTTTTCAAGGATTTCAAGGGTAACAAATAAATTCAAGGTCTTTTCAAGGATTTAAAAGGCAGTAGACACACTGATATAAGAGAGAGAAAGAGAGAACACATACAAGGTTTGCGGGTAGTAACAACCACTGCAGGGCTTTCGCCTTATTTAATTTTTGCCTTTCAAAAACGTTTTGGAGGTCGAACAAAAGATGCAGAAACCGTGCATTGCAGATTATATATCCATATAGTACAATAATGAAATGAATTTGGACGCGAATGAGCACATGATACAAGAAAGCGGAGTTTTTTCAAGGAGAGAGAAAGGAACATTGGAAGCTGAAGATGAAGTAGAGCAAAGGGTAGCACATTGAATGCAAGATATAGAGACAAGAAATGCCGCCAATGCATTTTTTTTTAAATAAGAACATTCCTGACGAGTATCTTGTGCAGGGTTTCTACTAGAAGTAAAAGAACGCCTAGATCGATTTCATTTATTCTTCCGAGACGTCTTTTGACCATAATCGGTTCTCTTAAGGGAGCAAAGTTAAGAATGTAACGGACTTAAAACTATAACTCGAGCCTCAACCTTTGCTCCCTTCGAGTGTGCGTATGTATGCATCATTGTATCTGATATTTCTGGTATGGTTTAACCGATGGTTCATACTGTGTGAAGCTAATTGCTATCGTGGATATACGAATAAATGTTTCACTAGTACTTTTCAGACACGCACTTTTGTGGTTTTAACCGAAGCTCATCTCTGTGTGGAGCGTCAGTTTAATGTGGGATTCTAACCATAAGTCAGTCCAACATATGGCAACCGCCGCGGCCCATAATAAGTTCCCTTTTAAGTCCCCTCCCTCCCCAAGCCATAGGTGTAGCGTGGGCAACCATGCTGCAGCTGACAGGACGATTGTAAGCCCTCCGGGCCTCAACGCCCACAGAGAATCTCCTCGAATTACCGAGATCGCGGGTTTTGTGTGCCCCCAAATATCCCTCGATTTTGGGGTCTTTTTTCCGAGCATTGAAGAAGACGCGTGGCACTTCTTCCCTGGCAGAACGAACTCTCTGGTAACTTTCAAGGTTCTGGGTAGATTGTGACCCTGTCGGGTTTTGGGAAACGTGGGGAGGAGAGGCCAAGGCCGACGTCAATGCATGATAAGGTACATAACGGGAAATGTTGTGGCGAAATGGGGTTCAAGAAAAATATTTTAGAGCTTTCCGCAATCAACCAGGTACATACTCGTACGTCGATTCCCCTATAAAATGCATCTTCACACCCACGAAACGTATAATTATGTTCGTACTTGGAAATCTCGAAGTTCCTTTATGACTACTTTCTCTTGAGTTTTTTTAAAACACCATCGGGGCAATTTTTACGTCGTCGAGATAGTGTACTTAGTTTGAACCATGTTTTGCTTCCCCATTCTCATGTTTGAGACGTGTTTAGGTCACGTTTTGTATAACCATTCTCATGTTTGACACGTGTTTAGGTCACGTTGTGTATACTCATTCTCATGTTTGAGACGTCACGTTTTGTATAACCCTTCTTATGCTTGAATCACATTTGGGGTAGAAGGTATTGCAGTAGCTGTTGAGAAGATTTATATTAATAGTTTGGAGAAACATATAATGACTGGAAAAAAGGGAAAAGTAATGCCTGCTTTTACCTGCGGCGAAGCGCCAGGTCAAGGCGTCGCTTTTTTTTTTTAAAAGGAGTAAAGTTCAATTGTACCCATTTAGAGCCATGGAATGACCTATGTGACCATGGGACATAGGGTTATTCCCCCTGGAGATTTCAAATCTACCATCGGATTTGGCGCTGGGTGGCGCCATCTAGTGGCAAAAGCCTCATTTAGCCATTCAAAGGCACTTTTAAGTGATTTAAACCATGGGAAACCATTTGGGGTGCCTCGGGGCTCAGTCCTTGGTCCCCTCCTCTTTCGCATCTACTTACTTCCTCTTGGCTCCCTTCTTCGCGATTTGGGCCTGTCCTTCCATCTATATGCTGATGACACTCAGATTATACCTTTCCTCACCCCCTGTGTCCTTCTCTCAATCAATTACCAAGCTCCTTTCAGCCTACACCTCCATAAACGAATGGCTGTCTGCCAACTTTCTCAAACTTAACCACAATAAAACTGAAGTTCTCCTTGTTGGTACCGCTTCGATGGTGGAGAAATCTAAAGCTCTCTTTCCCTCCCTTAACCTTGGGGAAACCAATGTCTCCTTCTCTGATACCGTCAGGAATCTTGGTGTTATTTTCGACGAGCAACTCTCGTTTAAACCACACATCCATCGTATCTGTAAGTCTTCCCTAAGTTTCGTCCGCAACTTTTCACGTGGTCGATCTCATTTTGATCGACGAAGCTTTGAGACTGCTATTCATGCATTCGTCACCTCACACTTAGAATACTGCAATTCTCTTCTAGTGAATCTCTTTTCTTCGTCACTTCTTCCCCTACAACTAGTTCAAAACTATGCTGCCCGGCTCCTCCTTCGCCGACCCCGGTTCTCTCCTTCGATGCCTCTGTTACAGGAGCTACACTGGTTACCTATTCGCTTCAGTACCCACTATAAAATTCTTCTCATCACCTACAAGGCTCTAAACCTCGAGGCTCCACCTTATCTCTCGTCTGCCCTCTCCCGTCGTCAAACTCCTCGGGCACTCCGGTCTAACCTCGCTCCCATCCTGAACACTCCTCGTTCTGTCCTCTGCTCGATGGGTGACCGTTCCTTCTCAGTTCGTCCTCCTAGACTCTGGAATGCTATTCCTGCCGAAGTCCGATCCTCTCCCTCCCAGGCTACTTTTAAACGTCTCCTAAAGACTCATCTCTTCAAAATTACCTTCTCTCCCCTGTGAACTTTCTCTACACTCGCTACACAACCTGCGCTCTGTGAGGGCTAACAGCCCTGAAGGGCGCATTATAAATACCTATTATTATCTTATCACAAAAAGCCGCAAGTCATTGGAGGGACTTTTCCTCTTGTTAAGAAGGGAAGTAGAGAGGACTCGAATAATTTTAGCTGAAAAGGCTCAATTTCGATATCTTGTAAAGATCTTGATAAAATAGTAAAAAAAGGAAGAAAGGAATTTCTAAACATCTAGAGAATGAGGGGTTAATCAATGATGCTCAACGTGGGTTAAAAGCAGGAATATCATGTTTAACTTATTGGAATTCTGGATTATGTGACAAAACAATTAAATAAGGGAGAGAATGTACATGCAATGTACTTAGAATTTAGCAAGGCTTTTGACATAGTTCTACAGATGAGACTAGTAATTGCAATGCATGGAATATGAGAGAGACTTTTGAATTGGATAGGAAAATGATTGGAAGACAGAATAGGAGAGGGTAGTACTAAATGGAGTAAAGTCACAGTGGAAGGACATTATCCTCGGGGTACCTCAGGGATCAATTCTGGGTCCATTATTATTTGTAGTTTATATGAATGATCTTGTGGAAAGCAGTCATTATCCTCTCTCATGTTCGTGATAACATATTAGAAACAGGAGTATAAGTACTAGTTTAGGATAACTTTAAGGTGCAGATTTATTTAAATAAGTATCTTAGGCACATAAATGGAAGATGGCTTTTAACTTTCAAAATTGGATAATACGGAATTTAGCTATGAAATGGATGGGTATTGGCTGAACTAAGTAGATGAGAAGGCCTTAGTAGTAATAGATAGGTGTTCAAGGTTTTCTAAACAGTGTATAGAGACCCCCCCCCTCCCCCAAATAGAGTGCTCTGTTGCATTACCAGGAATGTTAGTTACAGAAAAAGAAGCTTATCCTTAAACTGTATAACTGGTATGTCAGGGCACCTCTAGAGTACTGTATATAAGCATGGTCCCCAAATTTCCGACATGATATCAACATGCTAGAGTAGGTGCAACAAAGATAATACCTTCCCTGAGGCACCTTGAATAAGTAGATAGACTGCGGGTAATAAATACTTCCCCATTTGAAAGGTGTTCGAGCGGGGAAAGGATTAATCAATAAAGAAATCTGGGATAAATCGGATATTGGAAAGTTATTTGATTTAGATATTAGGACTAGGGATCATAACTTGAAAATTAAAATGAGATGTAGGTTTGATTTAACAATTTTTGTCAACACTAGTAGGGTAGATTTCTGGAATGAATTACCGATGGTCATACAAAGGAAATTCAAATTTAAATGTGTTCAAGGGTATGTTAGACTTGTATCTAGGGATGTAAGATCTATGGAGCCTTTGAGTATAGCTTTTTGGTTATGAAATGTACACATTGTAATAAAGCGATATAAATATATAGTTTAGTTGTGTTTGATTAAACTTTAGAGGAGCCTCGATGGGACTGACTTTGATGCGGAATTCTGAACACAAACCAGTGGGGGACGGATATAATAGCTGGTGTATGGACTCGGATGACCTTCGATAGAACTTGGCGGCTTTTGTCATCGGTAAAATGTTTTTACAACATTCGTGTCCTCTTTCCTTATCGCGTTTTATTTCTCTCTTCTCCCACTCTTTCCGCCTCCAGTGGGACAAAGAAACAACACGCAAGAATAAGCGATCATAATACGAATAAATAAATATATATATATATATACGTAGGTGAGTCAAAAAGTTCTCAGACAAATGGCATAAAATTTTTATTTGTAATAATACTGTAATCATTTTTCTACATAAGCTCCATTAACATCTATACACTTTCTTAATCTATGAATCCAACGGTAAAGACCATCTTTGTAGAATTCACGGGGTTGTCTCTGGCACCAAGTAATGACCTGCTTTTTTGCTTCATCTAATGATTGAAACCGGGTTCCTTTTAGGTGTCCCTTTAAATTTGGTTAGGTTAGGTAACCTAACCTAACCTAACCTAACCTAACCTAACCTAACCAAATTTAAAGGGACACCTAAAAGGAACCCGGTTTCAATCATTAGATGAAGCAAAAAAGCAGGTCATTACTTGGTGCCAGAGACAACCCCGTGAATTCTACAAAGATGGTCTTTACCGTTGGATTCATAGATTAAGAAAGTGTATAGATGTTAATGGAGCTTATGTAGAAAAATGATTACAGTATTATTACAAATAAAAATTTTATGCCATTTATCTGAGAACTTTTTGACTCCCCCTCGTATATATACACTAATCCCTCTATCTTGGTGGCAAATGGCGTTTTACTTCAGTATTGTCCAAATCAGAGCGAGCACGCGTCTCTTAATGATAGACGAAATCCGATCTGGGAGAGCGGAGACACGATATATCCCCACACAAACAGATACAAGAGATATCCACACAAACAGATATACGAGATATCTCCTCACAAACAGATATCCACTTTAACCCAGAAAGAAATTATACCCGAGCCTTATTCAGTTGACAACAAGCACGGGGGTCAATATCGTTTTTCATTTCTTAGCGAATAGTAATAACCCCACAGAGGGTCAGCGGGGGTCGAAGGGGTGTCATGGTAAGGATTTTTCAAAAGAATTAAACGGATTTAAAGCAATTGGAGGGGGAAGAGCGGCGGAATATTGTCATTTGGTTTACGGGTGTTTTCCTTTTGCAGAGACATGACGCGGCGTTAAAAGCTAAAAAGGTTTAAGGGTTTAAGTTAAGGAACCGGTGGGTTGCTGCCCAATCCAAGTGGGTTCTATATGGCAGCTAGGATAAAACGAAACAAATCATCCATAAAAGGTGGAGGAGACCACTTTGGGACAAAAATAAATCGAATACGGGTGTGTTGAGGGATAGTTAAAAGGGTCGGGAAACAGGACAACCGGAGAGTGGCGAAATAGGTGCAATCCAATAAAAGGTGGGCAACCGATTGGTCCCCACCGCAAAAACGACAGCAAGGGCTGATATGAACATCACCTGAAGCAAGATAGCCGTGAGTAAGTCTCGTGTGGCCGATGCGAACTCGGCAAAGGGCCACCTCCAACGACCGCACTCTATGACGACTCGAGGGCCAAGAGTGAATAGAATTTTAATTTTGTACAGTTTGGATGATGAACAGTCATCCCATTCATTCTGCCACAGTTGAAAAATATATTTTCTTATTGAAGGAAAGTAGTCCCTAAAAGGCAGAGCCGAGTTCTCAGGGGACACAGAATGTGCTGAGCGGGCCAGCCGATCAGCCCTCTCATTGCCCAGGACCCCCACATGCCCGGGACCCAGCAAAAAATAATTCTATATCGGGACGCATTTTGGAACAGCCAGTTGCAAATTTCTGTGACTGTAAGACACTCCTTGAGTCGGAAAAAATGACAAAATTACTAAAAGGTAAAATTTGGATGAGTCTAAAGGCTAAAAGGATTGCTGAAAGTTCAGCGGTAAAAATGGATGCTGCTGGCGGAAAAGATAAAGTTAGGAATTCTCCTCCTGGGTAGATGGCTGCAGCACCCACGCCACCGTCCGACTTAGAGCCATCCGTGCATAGTGGGCAGCATTGTTTGTGTGAGGTTGAATGTTCTAACAACAGGCTCTTAATGATGCGACGGTCCATAGAGGACTTCTCCAGGCTACACATGTCGGTACATACTGTGGGGAGAGCATCACGCCAACTAGGGGTCAGTAAGGATGGAAGGGTAAGGACCCTTGGAGCACCCAGGTTAGAGAGATGATCTCCTATGCGAAGGTTCAAGGGGCGGGGTGTAGATGGCAACTTATCATATGCCGCCGTTTATTCGGCAGCATACAGGCATATGTAGACCTCTGATACAGGGGCTTGCTGTACTCGGCAGAGGTATCGCATGTAGATTAGAAGTACGGAAGGCTCCACTGGAAAGGCGAACTCCGAGGTTTCGAATGGGGTTCAGCATTCTAAAGGCTGAAGGGGAAGCCGATGAGTAAATTTGACAGCCATAATCCAATTTGGATTGGACGAGGGCTGTGTATAATGTCGGTCGCTGCCCCACGAAGTGTGTGAGAGGACTTTCAAAATGTCTAGAGCCCGCAGACAGCCCGTTCGAAATCGGCGTAGGTGTGGTAACCAGGATAACTTTGGATCGAGAGTTACGCCAAGAAACCGAAACTCGGAGACAAACTCTCTATCTTCGCCTTGTAGGGAGATAGATGGCGGAACAAGAACCCCTCTGCCTCGGTGGAAATACATTGCTTTGGTTTAGTTCGTGGAAAAGCGAAATCCCTTAAGTTATGTTCTTTTGGATACAGCATCGACCACCAGTTATAGCCGACGCGCTACTGATGGAAGGAGAAGTGAGGAACCGTATTAGTGCTAAATCATCGACAAACAGAGTTGCCGATACAACCTCTGGGAAAGATGAAATAATATCATTGATGGTAATTATAAAACATAAGACAATTAAAACGCTACCCTGAGGAACTCCCTCCTCTTGGGGTGGCAGGTCAGAGTATGCGTCTTCAACACGTACCTTGAAGGATCGAGATGCTAAAAAACTCTGAATAAGTGGAGGTAAAAGGCCTCTCATCTCCCAGACGTATAGCTGCTTCAAGATGCCGTATCTCCATGTTGTGTCGTAGGCTTTCTCGATATCGAAAAATATAGCCCGGACTCGGTGCTTTAATGAGAAAACTTTCCGGACCGGCCGGTCCCTCGAAACGTACTAGTAGGTCAAGGGTACTATGACCTTTGCAGAAGCCACATTAAAATGGAGAGAGAAGGTGATTGATTTCTAGGAACCAGTTTAGGCGCTCCAACACCATTTTTTCCAGCAACTTACTCAAATAGCTGATGAGAGCTATAGGGCGATAGTGATCTGAGTCCAACCCGTCCATGCACGGTTTGACAAAGGAAAGGATGATCCCAATCCGCCATGATGACGGGTAAAAACCCTTCATCCATATAAGGTTGTACAAATCAAGTAAGAAGAGAGTAGAGTGTTTTTTTGTTTTTTTTTAATTAAGGGGGTATCTGGCGACTGCCGACTTAGGCATTAGTCGCCGTAAACAAACAGCCTAGTTCTAGGCTACTTTAAAAATTAAACAGGAAACAATAAAAAGAGATAACAATAACAATAAAAAAGCAATAACAAAAACAATAACAAAAACAACAACAACAATTAAACTGGGTTAAATGAAAGGGAGAAGGCCAGCCTCCCCCAAAAAGTCAATAAGTCCACTAGTCATGGTGCACGCACTCGTCTCGAGTACAAGGGACAGGCGGTAGCGACCCCGCCCATCCCGGTACCGGGACAGGTATCGTGCGCGAAGATCACCCAGACTGGGACATTCGACAAGAATGTGCCGAACAGTCTGGGGGACGACGCAGTCGTTGCAATAGGGCGCAGGCGAGCGCTCCATCAAGTAACGATGCGTCACACGAGTGTGTCCGATTCGAAGACGACAGAAAGCAACCTGAAGCCGCCGCGGCATTGGGGAATAGGTCCATGGGAACAGTCGCGGCGCAATGGCACGCAACTTTAAGTTCCCCTCGACCGTCTCCCATCTTCTTTGCCAAGCAGTCCGAAGAGCTGCCCGTATTCCTGCCATGTAGTCAGTGTGAGGAAGAGCGAAACGCTGGTCCGGTCGCAGAGTCCTCGCGGACTCTTTGGCGCCCTCATCGGCGCGCTCATTCCCCGCAATTCCTACATGTCCAGGAACCCAGCAGAAGATAATCTCGACATCTGCCCGGCTCACCAAAACCGTGGCGTCACGGATTTCGCGAACCAGGGGATGCGGAGATTCCAATGCCCCGAGAGCACTCAGGGCGCTTTGTGAGTCGCTATAGATCACAATCCGGTCTCCGAACCGGGCACGTCGCGTAATCTCCCGTACCGAGTGGTGTATTGCCACCAGCTCGGCCGTGAAGACAGACGCAGCGCCTGGTAGAGCCCCGCTGACTTCAAACAGAGGGGATACGGCGTGGAAGCCGACCCCCTCTTGGGACTTGGAGCCATCCGTATACACTGGCACGGTACCAGCGTGACACGATGTGTGCTCCAAAAAGGTCGAACGCAATACTTCCGGCGCAGTACAAGCTTTGGGAGCAGAGGCGTGGCGACAAATAGCCAAATGTGGTACCCTCCAGGGTGGCGTCCTGGGCAGAACCAGGGGCGCCACCGGCCCGAGAGCTATATCTACTTCTCGAAGGAGAGAGTAGAGTGTGGATGTAGGTGCCGAATCATATCGAAATGGATCTCGTCATGGTCAAGGAAAGTAGATCTGCAGAGGGACAAAACGCTACGCAGCTCATGTATGCTGAATAGAGCGTTATATGGAAGGTTAGATTTTGTTGTGAATTTGAGAGAATGAGATTCTTCCTTTGATTTGTAGGATTGAAAAGCCTTATCGTAACGGCTGACACTGTTGATGGCGCGGAAATGGTCAGCAAAAGCATTGCTGACGGCAAGGATGTCATTCTCCAAGGAACCATTTAAGTTGAGTGTGGGGGTATGATGATCAGCATAACAGCCCCTGATGTTATTAATTATCTTCCAGATCTTAGCGGTAGGTGTCATAGAGGAAATGGATGAAACGTAACGGCGCCGTGAATTTCGGCGAGCCTGACGAAGGTATTTTTAGCGAAGCGCACGAGCTCGGTTTCGGTCGACCTTGTTGCACAAAGTTGGGTTCTTTCGGAATCGGGCATGAGCTAACTTGTAGTTTTTGACAGCTGTTGCACACGAGCAAAGTCCACCAAGGCACAGTTGAGCGACCCGTGGCGGGTCGCCTCCGTGGGATGGTCTGTGTTTCTGCATTGTAGATAGTCGATGTTAAGTATTCTACTGCCGCGTCCACTTCATTGAAGGTCCCCAAGGATGCACTTGTGAAGGACACCTCTTAGAAACCTTCCCAATCTGCATGACCTAATTCCCACTTAAGGGGCATGGTTGTACGAGGGCTAGCTTGAAGGGCCGACAAGACAATAGAGAAGTGGTCACTCCCATGGAGATCGTCAAGAATTGACCATCGAAATTCCGTGAAGCAATCAGGGGAACAAACAGACAGGTCAACACAGCTAAAAGAGTCCGTCTGGACATGATAAGAGGTAAAATCGCCAGTATTTAAGACACAAAGAAAGTCAGATAATAAAAGAGACTCTAAAACACTGTCTTTGGCATTTCGAGTGATGTCACCCCAGTATGGGTGACGGGCGTTAAAATCTCCTAGTAATAAAAATGGGGAGGGCAACTGGTCTATAAGTTCTAAAATGTCGGGTCTTGAAAATGATAAACAAGGGGGTAGGTAAATAGAGCAAACGGTAAAAAGTTTAATAAGAAAAACCCTCACGGCAACAGCTTGGAGGGTAGTATGTAGGGAGATGGGAGAAACATGGTGGGATGAAGATACCATGATTGACACCCCTCCATGAGAGGGGCTTCCAGCAGGAGCAATAGAGTTGAAAGTGAGAAAGCCGGGTACCGGCGGAAAGGGCCGTATACCCAGTTTATTCTCCATTGTAAAATAGAAGATATTATGTGGGACGGTTAGATACCACTGTGGATATCTTTTTCTCTTTTGTGGCCGATATTGTATTTGAAGTTCGTCCCAAAGAGCTTGGGAGACGGAGAGCATATTTTGAGGAGCCTGCTTTTGCCATCCTAGAAGGAGCAGTAACTGGTTTTTTTTTTAGGGTTTTGGAGAACCGACCGAGGCCCTTGATTGTAATTCGGGTTCACAACCTGGCGGAAAAGGAAGGTCGAGAAGGGATTTTCGGCCGGGAGGTCCGGATTCATGGGTCGAGGGTATTTTCGGTGTCTGAGGGATTGGTCCAACCCCCGCGATTGGTGATGTTCGAGTATCAACTGCTTCCATCAGATCATGGGTAGAAGTTCGAGGGGAACAAACAGGCGAACTGAGCGAGGTGTGTGGAACTGGGTGTATATCTGCCATCGTTTGAATCAGGATGGGGCCTATGTCCTGTGAAGGGCGGGACGGACTTGAGGGCATACAATGTTCAGCCATAGGGGAAGAGTGCATTGAAGATTGTCGGGTTCGGCCGAGTCAGCTCCAGAGGCTGCCGGCTTATTGGTGGTCGATGACCCAGGTGAGGAATCCTTCCTCTTACCACTGGGCTTTGGGTCTCGGGCCGGGTGGATGAACCTTGACTAGTAGATGTTGAGGATTCTTTCAAATAGCGTCTGATGTCTTCAAGTGTCTCACCCTGAGCGTCTCTCCCAGCAAGAGCTGCTGGAGAAAGGGGGGCTACATTGGTTATCTCGGTGTGAGAGCGATGCTTTGACTGCATATCCTGAATGTTTCCGACGCAGCGAGTAGATGTAGGATGTTTTTTTTGTTTTTTTTAATTAAGGGGCTATCTGGCGACTGCCGACTTAGGCATAAGTCGCCGTAAACAAACAACCTAGTTCTAGGCTACTTTAAAAGATTGAACAGGAAACAACAATAAAAAGAAATAACAAAGCAATAACAAAAACAATAACAAAAACAACAACAAATGAACCTGGTTAAATGAAAGGGAGAAGGCCGGCCTCCCCCCAAAAGTCAACAAGTCCACCAGTCAAAGTGCACGCACTCGTTCCGAGTACAAGGAACAGGCGGTAGCGACCCCACCCATCCCGGTACCGGGACAGGTGTCGTGCGCGAAGATCACCCAGACTGGGACATTCGACAAGAATATGCCGAACAGTCTGGGGAACGACGCAGTCGTTGCAATAGGGCGCAGGCGAGCGCTCCATCAAATAGCGATGCGTCACACGAGTGTGTCCGATTCGGAGACGACAGAAAGCAACCTGAAGACACCGCGGCATTGGGGGATAGGTCCATGGGAACAGTCGCGGCGCAATGGCACGCAACTTTAAGTTCCCTTCGACCGTCTCCCATCTTCTTTGCCAAGCAGTCCGAAGAGCTGCCCGTATTCCTGCCATGTAGTCAGTGTGAGGAAGAGCGAAACGCTGGTCCGGTCGCAGAGTCCTCGCGGACTCTTTGGCGCCCTCATCGGCGCGCTCATTCCCCGCAATTCCTACATGTCCAGGAACCCAGCAGAAGATAATCTCGACATCTGCCCGGCTCGCCAAAACCGTGGCGTCACGGATTTGTCGAACTAGGGGATGCGGAGATTACAATGCCCCGAGAGCACTCAGGGCGCTTTGTGAGTCGCTATAGATCACAATCCGGTCTCCGAACCGGGCACGTCGCGTAATCTCCCGTACCGAGTGGTGTATTGCCACCAGCTCGGCCGTGAAGACAGACGCAGCGCCTGGTAGAGCCCCGCTGACTTCAAACAGAGGGGATACGGCGTGGAAGCCGACCCACTCTTGGGAATTGGAGCCATCCGTATACACTGGCACGGTACCAGCGTGACACGATATGTGCTCCAAAAAGGTCGACCGCAATACTCCCGGCGCAGTACAAGCTTTGGGAGCAGAGGCGTGGCGACAAATAGCCAAATGTGGTACCCTCCAGGGTGGCGTCCTGGGCAGAACTAGGGGCGCCACCGACCCGAGAGATATATCTACCTCTCGAAGGAGTTTCCTGGCCCTAAACCCAAAGGGGACCTCTGAATGAGGAGCCCCGATGTCATCGAGGCTCCGCCCTGTGCACTTTTGGTCTTTGTCATGGTCAGGAGCTCCGTACACGGGGGGACAGAGGAGCTAGATGTGCCGATCTTGGCTTGGTCGCTTGCCAAAGTGGCAGCAGACCCATCCGTCCCCGTAGCCCCCGCGGATGGAGAGGAGCCCCGAGTCTTCTTCGTCTTTTTGGTGTTTTTCTTTTTTGGAGAGGAGGGCGGGGAATGAACCCGCTTCTCACCTCCGCCAGTAGAAGCCCCCAGGCCAGATGGACCGGCCTCAGTCAGGTCCTTCTCCGAAATGGATAAGGTTCTGGTGGTCGCAGGGGCATAATCCGGAGGAATCCTATCCTCCTTGTATTGCCTGAGAATCCCCGGCCGTTTGAGGAGGACCTTGCATCGGGGCGGATTCGGGTTCGGTGCTTGGCGCCGAGACAGGATTCCCCCCCATGGAAGGCCCTACCGTCTTAGGCTGGTTTTCCTCAAGGACCATGTCTATCTCAGGGGGGGGCCTCCAGTTGGTCATCCTCCCCCCCCCCCAAGACATCGCCGGTCCCGTTGGCAGTATCGTCACTAGTCTTCTTTGGGGAGGCATGGGCCTTGACCGCGACAAGGTTCAGTATTCTTGCCAGCAGGTCTTTTGAGGGAAGCGACCGAAGGGGCCTGGCTTCCCTCTCCACCCTAAGGGGGTTTGCCCTACCAAGCGGCTTCGATATGGAGCGGCTGGCTAAGGGCTGCCTGCTGGCTTTCTTGGCAGTCACCTTGGAAAGAACAGAGGGGACTACCGCTGGTAAAAGGGAGGCGTCCGAAAGCACCTCCAGAGAAGGGGGTGAGGGGGAGTCCCCTACACCCGTAAGCGAAGGAGAGGAGTAAACTTCCTCTCCGGTTAGAGATATATGGAGGGTCCCCTGAGCAAGCACAGGGAGAGAGACCTCCATTTTTTTGCTGGAGCTGCCCAAGGGCGGCTCCGTCGATGTTATAGGGGAAGTTGGGGGTTGTTTTTTTTTAAACTCATCATTGGGCATGGTGACCCTCTTTTTGACACGGGATGCAATCGCGCATCACCTATCGCAGTAGCCCGCACTGCGAGAGGTGCTTACAAGCCTGGCAGAGCCAGGCGCCGCCATTTAAGACCACCCCT
This sequence comes from Ceratothoa steindachneri, assembly GCA_963969495.1. Lineage (NCBI taxonomy): Eukaryota > Metazoa > Arthropoda > Malacostraca > Isopoda > Cymothoidae > Ceratothoa > Ceratothoa steindachneri. Next base: position 190,865,650 of record OZ018317.1, read on the forward strand.
CCAACCTGGTGGCCTGGCAGTCCATCGGCATGGCGGCTCCACCTTGAACACGGCGTAAAAAATATATAGATTGTGAAGAGGAGAGGAAAAGGGATGTGAGGAAGGTATGGGTGGGGATAAAGCAGGTTGTTAAAAACCAACCACCCCAGACCGGAGCTCAGGGGTTAGGGAACATTGTCCCCTCCCCCCTCAGCCCCGATCCGAGACGGTTGACTCAAGAAGAAGGTCAGCATCTACCCTGTGAAATTAGAGGCTGACCATTGAAAGTTGTGAGAGAGGTTGTATGAAAAGCGAGGAAACAAGTGTTTTGAAGGAAGGAGAAGAGGCTAAGCTGGGGTCGGACGGGGTGCTGAGTCCCTAGATGTAGGATGAAATGCTTCAGGCTGGTCGGAACTCGAGCGTGATGGTCGCTTTCGTCCAGCGTCACGTAAAACGTCAGAGAAGAGACGGCCGAGTGGTGAGGTTTGTGCTCGAGCACGTTGGCGGGCTGTCTTATATCTAGACGTACGGAGTCGCGCAAAGCGAACACCTCCTTTTCATATAAAAATATAGAGCAGAGTTTTGACGCAGCACTGTGGGTACCTCCGCAGTTGGCACAGCAAGGTGTTTTGGCGCATTCGGGGTCATGGTAATCAGAGCTACAACTCACGCAGGAGCGAGGGTGACGCCAGGCACGGCCAACATGTCCAAATTGATTGCAATTGAAGCAGTGTCTGGGTAGTTCGATGTAGGGACTTACCGGGACACGAAGGTACCCACCTTTAATATACTGCGGCAGTTCTTGTCGTTCGAATGTTAAAATCAGTGTGGCGGTTGGGACTCTAGTGGAGCCTAATGTTTTAGTCACCCTGTGTACGTGTGTGACACGTTGGGTACTAAGCTTGCTCTGAAGGCGGGTAAGGTCGTAGTCCCTTAGTTCGTTTGAACGGACGACACCTTTGACAAAATTCGGACGCGGATGGGGCGAGACAGTTACTGGAATATCAGCTATCCAAGATAGATTTCGCACAAGGTTGTGTTGAGAGTGGGATGACACCTCGACTACGACATCACCACTAACTCTTGACCACATCCGGCGGGGTTCACCACAGCGGGACTCAAAAGATTCATTGACGTCAAACACATCGACTTTTGCAAGTGGGGTGTCGGACGATCAACTTATGACAAGAAAGCGAGGATAATCTATATCTGGGTCTACTTGGTTGGAATAGGGGTCCAACGAGCGAGGGAAGGCTGAAAGGGAACCTAAGGAACGTTTGGCACGAGAAGCCTTACGAGAAGGGTGGGGCTTAGGTTTATGGCTAGCCATTGCAAAAAGAAAAAAACTTCGCATTCTCCCTCGGGACTCCCCATCATGGAGGCCTACAAGGGCCCGGCACTTCTGCAACTCTACAATCAGTTACGTCTGGTATGTCCTCTTGGAGAATGGATACGGATCCACCACACCATCTTTAGGAACCTAAGAGGCTGCCAGAGTTCTCCTACGCACGGAGAAAAGGGGCCAACGATGGTTTCTCCTTGGGCATTCGGTAGACAAAGCCTCTTCCACCTTCATGAAAGAACAATTCGGAATCCATCCATACAACGAGCAGAGGTCGGATATCCATAAGGTCAACTAGATAGGTGAAGGGGCCCAGGGCTGACCCCCCTCGCCACGAGAAGGACAGGCCTCTCTGCGAACAACCCCTGAAGAAAAGATCCCTGAGAGGGAGGGGGTAAAAGCTTAAAAAATCCCTTTAAATCCGCTTCCTGAACTTCTCAGCATGAAGGAAAGGCCAGGATATGGCGACCCGATAGTGTTTGATAGAGGATGCACTGGCGACGTTTAAAATGCTCAAGATGAAAAGAAAACCCGCGCGGTGGAAAACAGTTCAGACTTGAATTTTTCCGCCTGGACACTGAAGATTAAATGGGTCTAACAGAGTGGACCAATTAATCCTTGGTGGCTCTTCCTAATAATCCTGTAGGTCGGAAATGAAAGGGGTGCTTACGGATTTCGTGTAGGTAACGAGGGCGATCTGGAAGTAGGAGCTTTGCACGAGATAATCTACTTTGTTAGAAGAGAAAGGAGGGTGGGGATAATAACCGTGGGGGAAATGATGGAAAATATGCAAGGGATGGGGGGGGGCGCGAGTCCGAGGATTTGAATAAAGGGGAAATTAGTGAATAGGGAAGAGAAAAATAAAAAAACTATCATGGAAAATTATAACCGTTACTGATATAAGGTTAAAACAAACCACGCTTCATCAATAACTTCTCTCGATTAGTTCATTATTGGTATTTTTTTAATTCAATGATCCTCAAAATGATGGTACCCAGCGAGGCCATCACACCACAAATAATTAGCACAGGCTTTCTTGCCTATACCTTACAAAAGTTTTGTTTTTACATCCAACCTAAATCAGACAATGGATACGAAAAACGAACAACACAGGACCCGCCCCCCCCAAGCATGCATTTATTTACATACTTCTTTGCTAGGTTGCCCGAAACAGGGTCTGGGCGCCCTCATTTCCCTCACCCTAGCCCCCTACATCTCTAGGAACTCAACAGAAGACAATCTCGACCCATCTCCGGCTAGTGGCAGCAGCAGCGTCATGGATACCGCGAACAAAGGTTTGCGGAGATTCCAATGACCCGAAAGCACCCACAGCCCTCTGTCCAGTCTCCGAACCAGACACGACGCGTATCTCCCGTACCGAGCGGTGTATTGCAACCAGCTCGGCCGTAAAGACCTACATAGAGTCCTGGTTACTTTTAACAGAGGTAATACGGCGTGGAAACCGCCCCCCCTCCCTCTTGAGACTTGGAGCCATCCGTTTACACTGGCATGGCTCCAGCGTGACACGAAATGTACTCCAAAAAAGTTCGAATACAAAATACCCCTGGCCGTGTAGAAGTTTTCGGAGCAGAGAAGTCTTAAATTAAATGTTACCCAACTGCCCGAAATTAGACGAGGAGACGTGTAAAAGACGCCTGGTCATTAATCTGAGACGTCTTTCCTCGGAGCTCTTAACGGAGTTCAGGTTGCTTTTTCCTTTGTCCATCATGGCAGAGTGGCTAATGCCCGCACTTCAAACACTCTAGGTCGAGGGTTAGGATCTCGGTGGAAGCTAAATTCTAAGATTTAATATATTACAGAAATTAATCAAATATTAATCGAATAAAATAATAATTAAAAAGTCTACATCAGTGATGTGTATCTGAACTATAGATTTCTATGTTCAATCACTCATAAGAACAAGGAAAGAGATACACAAGCGCTTTTGTCTCTTTATAAGACCAAACAAGAATAAAATTATATATTTATAAAAAATGCAAGTTTGTTCATTCGCTACATGAAACTAATCAATTAAATTTATAAATTGAAAATAAGTTTTTATTTTAACAATGATTTAATGGTGCTTGCTATTTATTTTTTCTCTCGTACATAATTTGTGGCAAAACTGACATATAATTGCAAATTATAGTCGATTTTTTTCCTTCGAAGTTTAAAGCGCAATAGTAACGAGGCTGAATCACGCAGAAAGTTGTAAGGAGAGAAGTCTGAAAAGAAAGATGGAGGAAGCGAAAATAGTGGAATATATAGACGCATTTCCTCTTGCAGGCATTAGGGGTAGAGGGATGGGGGTGCACAAATGCAGGGACTAGGGCCGGTAGGGCATGTTGTTTCTCTAGGTTTCAGTTGTAGCAATTATTGCTGAAAACGTGCAACCAAACGTCAGCTAAAATGTTCGGATTTTTGTCCCCCGACATTTATACAGGACATACAGACTGCCATAGATAGAAATATTACGTGTAAACGCGTATTCACTGCTCGGACAGCATGCAAAGCGTGGCTGATGACCGAAAAGAAAGGCGAATCAGGGTTTGGTGAGCAAAATACTGACCAATACATTTCAAGCTAAATTTTCACCCATGCGACGACGGGTGGGTCAGTTAATATATTTATTATATCCGCACTGTCCACTTTATTAAAGTTGATACCGGGACATAATTAAAGCAAAAATGAATCCGATAAAAACTGCATATCTTCGGTTTCACGTCATTCGAGACGAACAATATCGAGAATAATGTCCCACGTGGTTGTCACTAAGATATATATATATATATATATATATATATATATATATATATATATATATATATATATATATATATATATATATATATATATATATATATATATATATATATATATATATATATATATATATATATATATATATATATATATATACATACCTGATCATAAGTATAGGAGCAGTTGAAAAGCTGTAAAAATGGGCATTTCGCACCTTCAGATACTTAGAAGGTTCTAAGTGAAGCTTCGATATACTAAAAGCTAAATTGTAGCTGAGGCAAACAAAGATAGTTTAAACAAATAAAAGAGAAAAGACAGTTTACTCAAATGAGCTGCTCATCAGCTGATCAAAAGTTTAAGACCAATACCCGCGAAACATGAAAACCTTTAGAATAAAGACTCAGTAGTGAGTGGCTCCACCATTTTTGTTAATGACCTCCAAAATTCGACGTGGCATGCCTGATACGAGGGTTTCTAAGAGGGACGGGGGAACATTACTCCAGGTGGTGAAGATGGCCTCACAAAGGGCATCCACTATCATGAACTGATGTCCATTTTTGTAGACTTCCCTTGCCATCCATCCCCAAATGTTTTCAATTGGGTTTAGATCCGGTGAACACGCAGGATGGCGTAAAAGAGGAACGTGATTATCCTGGAGGAAGGTCGTTGTCAGGCGGACATTGTGAATTGCCGCATTGTTGGAAGACCCAGGCATCACCATACAGACGAGGGCACTCCGTCGTGAGAGATGCCCTCTGCACCATCTCTACATAGCCAGCCGCCGTTTTACGCCTCCACAACCTGAAGCCCCATTGTTCCATTGAAGCAAAAAGCGCCCCCCCCCCCACCATTGTGTCGTGTGGAAAACGTCTCAGGGGGATCTGCTTGTCGTGCCAGTAGCGTTGGAAACCGCCAGGACCGTCAAGGTTATTTTTTTTTCTCATCAGAGAATAACACCTTCCTCCACTTTGCGATTTCCCATGTCTGGTGCTCCCTAGCGAACTTTAAACGGGCGGTTTTGTGATGTTGAAGCAGTTTTTTTATTTTTCATGCCCTTCCCTCTGAGATGACGTCTAATGGTTATTGGACGGCAATCAGGATCGGTGAATGCCTTAATCTGACGTGAGGACCGTGCCGTGTCTTGACGGACAGCCCTGTTGATCCTCCTACGTAGTGCTGGTGTAATTTTGTGGGGTCTACCACTTGAATTCGCCGTTCCATAGCCCTCGGGATCTTTCAGAAAATTGCAAATCACTGTTTTACTGCGTCCAATCTCGGCAGCGATGGCACGCTGCGACAGGCCTTGCTTATGCAGTTCAACCATCCGACCACGTTCAAATAATGAAAGTTTACCCGCTCTAGGCATTATGACGTCTTAGCATCGTGAGCTCCAAACAATAAATGACACAGAATCCGAGAATTTGCGTAAATTTATTTAGACTATTATGCGCTGTGGTCTTAAATATTATTACAAGAATTGCCTTGTATTTAACGCTGTTCATCATTCCCTTAATAGTAACAAGCCGCCCTATGCCTTTAGCGCTAAAACAGCCCCAAAACATCTTAGGTGGGTATTATGACGCCTGTTGAATGTGTCCTGGCTGAAATAATTCATCTTTGCTTCGTCTTACTACCACTGGCTTATGCCGATGTACTTCAAAATGCAATTCGTCTGAAAACATAACTTTCTTCCAGTCAGTTGCCTCCCATCCAGCATAATTGCGTGCCCAGTGAAGACGTTTTTGTCTTCATAGCAGAAGTCAATAACTGTTTACTTACCTGTTTTCTAGCAAATCTGCCAACTTCAAAGAGCCTTCGCCGGATGGTTGAAGGAGAAACATTTACACCAGCTAAAGACAAATCTCTCTGGAGGTCTTTGATGGTTTTCTTGGGATCCTTCACACTATTTCTGATGAGAGCCTCGTCATCGTGATGTGTTGTCTTTCGTTTTCTTCCACAATCTCCTTATCGCAATGTTGAGTGTTCACCAGTGTCTTCAGCTCTTTTCACAATGTCGCCAACAGTTGACTTTCCTACCTTCATTTCCTCAGAAATCCGTCTGACTATAAATTTATCCATAATAAATTTATAGTCTAATAATGATTGGAACAGAACACGCTCCCAGCAATAATCATCCACGACAAGCTCTGATGTAGCACTGTCGGGCTTAGTGTAGCTAGGGCACAACAAAACAGTTGCCAGATGTTACCAGTACACTATTCTGCACGGAAAACAAAAATGAAGACATTATGAAATAGTTAAAAAATTTGTTAGTGTCAGAACTAATTTGCACATGACTGTATATAATTCGAAAGAGAATGTAAAACAACATTAGGGTTTCAAATTTCATTAGAATCAACCGAATAGTTACAATATTATTACAAAAAGAAAGGAAAACGGGGACCAACCGCCCGACGACCTAGTGAGATGTAGAGTCGCATGCGACTAATAATATAGTAACTCAAAATTTTATAAGATTATAAGATGTCAGAGCGTGTGGTCCACTTCTGGGCCAGCTCTCCTCAAACCACGCCGATGCACTTAAAGTGTGCACCTAAGCGGTTCTTAAAGTTGTTTATGATTGTTGATTTAACAACGATCTCCGGCAACTCGTTCCACGAGGAAACCACCTTGTTTGAGAAAAAATTCGTTGCTATATTTGTTTCAAATCTTCGTGTCTTAAGTTTGTATCCATGGCTTCGGGTTCTTGAGGAAGCGTCCAACTCGAAAAGGTGTTTCAATTTTTACTTTATCAAAATTGTTTACGATCTTAAAGACTTGTATGAGTTCTCCTCTTAACCTTCTCGTCTCAAGTGATTGCAAGTTGAGTACTTTAAGTCTGTCTTCGTAAGACTTTTGACGTTGTCTATGTATCATTTTTGTAGCACGATGTTGCACTCTCTCTAACATTTCTATATCTTTCCGCAAGTATGGATTCCAAAACTGAACTGCGTACTCCAAATGAGGTCAAACCAAAGATTTGTACAGGGGAATTACTATATTTTACGATTTGTAGCCGCAAAATTTCTATATATGAAACCGAGCCCTGTTTGCTTTCTTGCATGCCTCCGCGCACTGTCGCCCAACTTTCATATCGTTGCAAACTATAATACAGGGGCGGGCAACCCTTGGCACGCGTGTCAAATGTGGCACGCCGATGACTTATCTCTGGCACGCGAAAGCACAGATTACCGTTTTTTTTAAAGAGGTTTTTAAGAAGGATGTAGAATGATGAGAAATTCAGATACTTTCGAAACACAAAGAGGTACATCGATGATCTCCCGAAAGATGACATAACAGACCGCCATTGTCTTCAAAAGCTGTTTGTAAAAATTATTGAGGCAAGTGTTGGGCAGTTCTTTGCAAGATTTGCTAGGTTTAGAGAACTGGAAGAGACGGCAAAATTCAATAAGTTTCCAGACAGTATCAAACTGGATGAACTAAACTTGCAAATGTTTTCATTGGATAGACATGGATGATTTGAAATGCACTAGATTGAATTTCAAAGTAGCTCAATTTGGAAACAAAAAAATTGTTGACCTTAGAGTTGACTTAGAAAATAGTGCAAAAGGAGCGATTAGAGACGGGACTAACAGAGATAAATGCGGAAAACGAAGTATTAAGGATTTAGAATAGTATTCCAGAAAATTATCTGTTTAAAGAACTTTGCAACACTTTTTCGTCTACATATGCTTATGAATCTTTGTTCTCAGGGATGAACTTTGTTGAGTTTCGTAAGAGGAGTAACCTGATGGATGAAACTAGTAGTGCATGCATATCTCTCAAGGTTACTAAATATAAACTCGATATAAAATCTGTCATCAGTAATACAGCAGCAGAAATCCCGCTGAAAAATAATATATAGAAAGAGTCAACAAGTTTTCTGACTCTAGTTTTATCTGATGTTTTCTTTTGAAAGTGGTTGTTTGAATGTAGTTTTGAAGGTAAATAAATATATTTTCTTTTTTTATACATTAATTGTAAAGGATTTAAAATAAGCAAAAGATTATCTGTAAGTAACCTTTTACTGTGATTTAGTAATACAAAGGTGTAACTGGGAAAAAATAATGACTGATTAATCGAAAAAAATATCAATGTTAATTTTTTGTGTTGATGTTAATAATAGTCGTTAAATTGTGTGAATAGGTATGGCAGTTACAGTTATACTTAGAGGCTAATGAAAAAATCCACAAAAAGAACCTTTTCGTAAAGCCTGTTATAATCTTTTTCATTCAGTCAGTTTTACATAATTTACATAATGACTTACGGAAATCTTTACAATTATATATTATATGGGACTTCGAATAATCAATTTGGTGGTTGTAATTGCTAATGTGATTAAAACAATTGTCTGAAAAACTACATTCAACTTATTGCACCACCGTCATTAAATAGAGAGGGCAAGGTTTCACGATGTAGTACTGCCTCGTCTGACATCACCTTTATTTTTAATCACATTAGCCTCTTTACCGTCACAAAAAACTGTTATTATTATTATTATTATTAATATATTAACAGCGTTGACTAGCGCAAAAACACTCACTCGAAAGATGGAAAAAGATCCAAGACAAATTGGTACGGTTTTCTGTGACGGTAAAGAGGCTAGCATAACGGGGTAACTTTGAAACCAGTATCTTTTGGACTGGTGGATTAGCTATCCTATAAATGTAGTCTTCCAGTTCGAGGAGGAAAGGATCTCCCGCTGGACCTGAAGTAGAGCAGTTGTCTAATGATGCCACTACATTAACCGTACCATATATATATATATATATATATATATATATATATATATATATATATATATATATATATATATATATATATATATATATATATATATATATATATAGTACAAGAGAAAGAGAAAATTGGACGCGAATGAGCAAATGAGACAAGAAACCAGAGTTTTTTTAGAGGCAAGAGAAAGGGACATTAGAAGAACCTAGAATCAAAGAGAGCAGAGGGCGGCACAATGAAGGCAATCCTTTACCAAGACAGAAATTTATTTGAAAGGCAGGAAATCAAAATGGCGAAAGCCCTGTGGTGGTTGTTGTTATCACCCGCAGAACTTGTTTTTGCTCTTTCTTTGTATATATATATATATATATATATATAAACTCACCGGGCAAAAAATAAGTCACTTGTAAGCATAGTGCAGTTAATAGCGTATAATTACACCTCGTGCTTGAATAACGACAGCGATTCGACGCGGCATGGACTCTTACAAGGTTATGAATGTAACGACCATCAATATTCATTCATTCACGCTCCAACAAAGTACGTGGATGCTGTCCAAGCCCGTTGTTCAAGGCGGTCTCACAGATTTTCGATTGGGTTCAAATCTGGGGGACTTTGTCGGCCAATCCAGATATAGCAATGATCTTGAATGTTCGTCATGCCATTCACCTACAGTTTTGGTCCGGTGAACGCGGCAGTTGTCCTGAAAGAGGTGTGGAGACATGTTCCATTTGTCGCTAAGATGTAGAGCAAATGGCAGAACCTGATTGTCCATGAGTTCAATATAAGAATGCTGGTTCAAATTTGCAGTCACTTCAACCAAAGAGCCTATCTCACTATAACTGAAACAGCCCCAATACAGCACAGAGCCTCCTCCAGCTTGGACCGCACCCTGCACGCAGTCTACCTTAAAAGCTTCATGAGGTTTTCGGTGGACACGTCGGCGAGCATCGTTCATAAGCAGACAAAATCTTGATTCGTCACAGTACATAAAGGTTGTCCACTGTTTGTGTGCCTTCGCCCACTGCAACCTGGCAATTTTGTGTGCAGCTGTTAGTAAGGGCCTCTTGCGCGCCTCTCTGTTCCATATGTTCATGTCATAATGTTCTTTCTGAAATGGGTGGTGGAGGACCAGAATTGACGTTTTTTAGTAATTTCTGTCTGGAAGCAAATCGATTTGCAATTACAAACCTGGAGATTATTCACGGTCCTCCCTGTCTGTCAACACCTTCTTCCGTCCGCAATTCTGGCGAGAGCTATTCGCATTTTGCGAGTTCTGGCATCGTTTGTAAATCCGGATGACCGTACTTCGTTGAAACACTGGCAAATTCCGACACCTCCTTCACAGGATGACCTTTGGCGTGGCCAAATGCAATCACACCTTTTTGCCATTCCGTGAAAATCGCTTTTCCGGCCCATTTTAAGTAGAGCTGATTCGCTATCTACACATCTTCACTCCGTCCGCAACACAAATAAAGCCTAACTCACGTTTCGACGTAAACTAAGCTACGCCTCTCGGCTGCCTAAGGTTCCTAAAGCCGCTTCAGATGTTAAGTTATGTTTTTTCTCCCTAGGTGACTAATTTTTGTCTGGTGAGCTTATATATACGTGCACACACACACACACGCGCGCAGATTTCACTTATATAGATATATTTACAAATATTAAATGTTAAAAACTTGAAGGATTGCTGTACTATTCATTTTATTCAATGGAAATCTCCGTCGATCTCGACTACGGCGTCCAGGCTGCCTCGGAACCTGCTGCAGACCTTCATGACGGTCCCCCTGTGGTGATCTTGGCCCTAAGATTCACCTTGGTGGTGCACGGGGACCAGTTGGTCTCTTTCTCAACCACGGCCCACACATAATAATAGAAGGGGGTTGCAGCCTGGGTCTAGGGGGCCACCTCTAGGCTCTTGCTGTAGCCCGCCGGGAAGTCAAACGGAGGCATAAGGTAGGACTCGCTACTGACCAGCCTGAACACCATCATGTGGACCGGGAACATGGTCTCCATGACTCATGTTACATTTTAGGGGGACACAGAAAGCCAGTGGTTGTTTTTGCCAATTCACCACCTGGTCCTGGCAGAAATTCTTCTAAACCAAGAAACATGTCTATCCCATCTAAGATTCCACGACCTTTCAAGGGTTATCTCCCTGGGAGCGTTAATGGTTATGCTCGCAGTCTAATGGCCATCACGACCAGAAGTGGCCCAACGGATGTTCAAGTTCCACACAAGCTGCAGGCGGGGTCACGAGGGAACCCTTCACTGAGTCTTATTAATCATAAACAGGACGACCGGGATCTTAAAATCCCATAGAGGTGAGGATCCGAGACTTTAAGGTGGGCTGGCAACACCGCCATAACCAGTACAGCCTTATCCAACTAAGAATGGTCAGTACATGACATGCAGGGATGTGGTTACTAGGGCGCAAACTGGTCATCGTATTAATCGTTCCCAGGACCCTTCAATCATGGTCTTTTGCAGTCTGCAGGGGTTAAAGCGTTCTTTAGAGAGATTCCAAAGCCTCTCTTCTAACGCGGCCAGAGGTAGCTGGTCAGGTCCCTAATACTAGCTAGGGAGGAGACGAATGAAAAGATGGTAACAGATTTTAAAGCGATATAGATGAGGGTCCGATAGAAAGCACCCATTACTGGTAATGGAGCCGGCCAGGAGGGGCACAAGATACTCCAAAATGTCAGCTGTGCTAGGGTTTCCCATACTACCGCTGCCCCCCACCCGCACCCCAGGAAGTAGGAACGAATGAAAACTACATTCGGAGATTTCCAAGAGGTTCCAAATGAGGGCCCAAGAGAGAAAGCCCCAGTTGCTCGAGGCAGACACTAGTGGTGATTTAGCCACCACCCTCTTCGCCTTCCGTAGAGGCGATAGGGCCGGAACGGGCCAATGTTTCCTAAATGCCAACAGTGCCATGGACGCCCATACTACAGCGACACACGAGGATGCACTAGGACCGGGAAGGCGTGCCGCTCTTCGTGATGCCAGGGGTAATAGTCTGCATGGAAACCCTCCTTCTGGGACACAAGATGACAAAACGCCGATATAAACAAAGGGGAAAGAGGGAGTATCATAGAAGAAGAACATTTAGACAGAATCGTCGAGTTTTATCAAAACTGTAATGACTAAAATCGAAACCAAATACCAGATATCAAGTCTCAATAAATTAATAAATTTACCCCCCCATAAAACTAAAAATTTGACACCGTCTTAAGAGCATGAAAAATGGCAAAGGATCTGGGGATGGTGTAACAATAGAACTTAGGATGGGGGGGGGGGAGGCATATTGTAGGCAACCAAGTACGATTGTGTTTACAAAATGTCGAGTAAAATGAGATACCGGGGGGAGGGGGTATAGCAAGGGTGTAGTGCCCCTGTTACAATAGGGACCTGAAGGCGTAGCACGCCCCTCCCCCGACCCTAGTGCCCCAAGAGAAAGTGGTGCTTTTTATAGGGGTCATCTTTTGCGCCTCTTTAAAATTTCCCGTTCTTTTTCGCGCGAAAAGGAAAAAAAAAAATGGTTATCTAAAATATTTAGAATACATTTGACCCTTTGCAGGCTGTTCAACGATTATTTAGGCCAAATAATGAATACCTATCTGTATGGTATTCGTAGACTAGAGAAAGCTGAAAATACGAATAAATAAAGACCAATAGATCAGATCCCCTTTGGTAAGAAAGTGTACTTGAAGAGATATTTTAGACTGAGAACAAAAGGGAAATCAATAGTTATCATATTATTTAGAATCAAGACTAAAATTTAAAACCTGAAGACGAAAATAGTGAAAAATAACTTTAGTTAAAGTAGAAGTTAAAATTGATAATCAAGTTAAGGGATTAAGGTCATCGCATAAGAAATGGAGCATTTTTTCGCTCGGGAAACGTTTTTGACCAATGAACCCCAATCAAATCGACCAGTGGAATTTGATCAAGATCTTTTACAAATAACAGTGAGAGAAAATCTGATTGCCACTGTTAAGCAATTGGCTGGTTGTCCCCCCGATCGTGGGAGGGGTACAGAGGGAAGGAGCAACCGCGAGCCGTACCTTTTCTCTCCCCCCTCCTAAAAAGAAAAAGAAAAACTAGATTCAACTTATTGCACTAAGCACCGTCATTAAAAAGAGAGGGCAAGGTTTCACGATTGGGCCAATGAATTCCACTTGGACTTATCAAGAGGTACACTTGCAACAACAACAACAAAAATTGTTCATATCTCCTTTCTCGAGTAAAAAGTGAACTTTTTTTTTGTTTGTTTTATTAGCACATATCTGGTGGCATAAGTCGCCATAATTAATTACAAGCCTAATACTAGGCTACATAAAAATATGAAAGAAGTCAAACACCAAACCTAAAAACGAAACCCAAGATAAACAAAATGAAAACAACAAAGCAAAAACAAGAAACGAGCACGGTAAGACATCGTGGGAAGGACCGCCCCGCCCCACCCAGCCGCAGGAACAAGCGACCCACACCAAAGAGAGTCAAATAAAATGAAAATGGAGGAGGCCAGCCTCCTCCAAAAGTCATTGTGCACGAACCCGTTGCAGTAAGATGCAGGCGAGCACTCCATCAAATGGCAGTGCGTCTTGCGAGGTACCAAATTCGAAGACGACAGATAGAAACATGAAGCCGTTGCGTCATTAGGGGGTAGGTCCCATCTTCTTTGCCAAGTAGCACGGATTCCTGCCATGTAGTCCGTGTCAGGAAGAGCGAAACGCAGGTCAGGACTCTCCATCGTGTGGAGAGTCTCCATGATACCATATCGCCATGGAGTATCATAGACCTTCTCGAGATCGTTAAAAAACCCGTGGCGTAGTGCTGTTTACGAAGGAAGGCCTCGCACACGGCATTTTCCAGTCGGAACAGAGTATCCGACGTGGAATGGAACTTATGGAGGCCCCATTGTGCGGAAAACAGGTGGCCCCCGTTGTCGGAAGAAATGCCACGTGCTATATATGGTACTTCACTGCACAGTAACCTATTGGGAGGGAGGGGGGGGGGGTATAGTCGAATTTCTAGGGGCGACGTACCTTCTTGTCGTAGGCTTCGGCGCAGAGGGGGATCGTTTGACCGAGACTTGAGATTAGATAAGGTGGTTCAGGGATCGGGGTAAGTAAAGGACTTTGAAAGGACGCGGCTAAGAAAATATAACTATTCTTAAATTGGCCTACTAAAAATGGGCAGCAAGCAGAATCATCTCGAGTCCTTAACTGTTTTACGCGAAGTATCGAGTCTAAAGGCGGCAGGACTTAAGAGAATAAACAGGATTCCGTGACGCTACTAAGGGAAGGAACAGAGTTAATGAATCAGGAATAATGAATCTTCTTCTGAATAATAATGATCATTACCCATGAGTCTATATATATATATATATATATATATATATATATATATATATATATATATATATATATATATATATATATATATATATATATATATATATATATATATATCATCTCCAAAGGGAGTGACCTTGACTTGCCCGTGGGGCGGACCCAGTGGTCTAGTACGTTCGTTATTTCTACCCCTTGAGCGGAGTTTCCGACAGCTCTGTGTACCTGATGCGCCTACATATTTCCCATAGATTTAGCTTTATTATAGGGAATCGCTTTGTTGTAGGTTTCAGAAATTTCTCTGGTCAGAGCATATATTTGTTCAGATGCTGATAAATGTTCCCAACGCGTATGTTTGTTTGTGTGCGATCTTCGTATTTGCCCAAATAGTCACCTTTGACATCTTTGAGTATTTGTGGGTTTTCACTTGCCTCAGATCTATTTGTACAGTTTAACATATATATAAAATTTCATTTTCTAATTCTCTTTGGTTCTTTATTTATTACACTTGGCATATTATTTCCTTAATTTACACACATAGCAATTTTTAGGATTTGATAAATCCACAGAGTGTACATTTGTGGACTTTCTCGCTGGGCCTATTAAATCCTGCAATTTGGTGCCAGAGGCCTACCTATTTCATAGAACGAGCCCTGCCAACTTTTGGGGTACCTTGTATAATGATATTCGTTTAGTTTTTAAATATTATCCCCAACCACAGTATTTAGGCGTTTTATTTGATCTACCAATCCTATCTTCTCACTTGAAACAACATGCTAGAGCTGCATTACATTGGTGATCTTTCTCAATGACCAAAGCGGTTCTTGCAATGATTACACATAAAACAAGCGGCAATAGTCGAACAAAACTTAATATGCTAGTATAAATATAAACACTACTAAATTACGAGTAATTCTCAAGCCTATATTTGAGTAAATACTTTGATGTTACGCACCCCATCTGCTGGCTATTTTTCTAACACTCCAATTGTTGATAATTCGACGAATACTTTGTCCAGATATTCAATGGTACATTTTCTCGATCAATTTCAACGTCGCAATCCACTATCCGCATCTTTCGTGTATGGTAAAAAAACAAACACGGGTCCCAACACCAATCATCAAAAAGGCACTCGCATTGGCACTGTATGAAGTGCCTTTGCAAAGAACCAAGGATCGAAGTACCACAGTTCAAGTGGTATCGTTTACTTCAGGTACTTATAAATATTGGGAGAAAATTAGGTATAATTTTTATTTTTAGAACTGAATCGAATCGTATCTTGGTAAGCTTCGCGTATCTTATCTCTGTTGAGTAATTCTTAAAAGTTTGGCAAGAGTGGTGAAGATTATTAAAGTGGTGGCGTCATTTTAAGAGTGCTGTACAAGGATAGTTGGGGCCAAGCCAAGGTGACATTTTTACAAGGGCATAGCCGCAGAAAGTACAGAGAAAAACCTGAGTGTTTGTATGTGTTGTTTCTTATTTTGTTGTTTGGTGTAGATGAGAGCAGAGATTCGCGTGTTGAGGTCGTGAATTTGTTTAATTTAAGCGACATGGGTGTTTAGCGGAAATATTTCTTGCTTGCCTGGTGGGATATGTTTAAGTGAGAGAGGGCTTGGTAGAAGGATGGGAATTCCTCAATTGTGAAGTTTGGATAGGGTGTTTTCTATGTTTGTAGTGAATTCACTCCACTAGGCTCTATGTCTGGGGAAGGGGTTGTGGTTGCGTTGTGAGAGTAAATCTTATTGGTTGGTTGTATTATATCATTCAGTATGTTCAGTGAGTGTAGTTGTTTGAGGATGGTAACGCCTCTTGGAGCGTCGGGCTGTTAGTTTAGCAAGGTGTGGTGGTGGGCATTGGAGAGCTGTGAGAGTGGCGCCAGTTGGGCGAAAAACCTGCTGGGCAGTGTTGGGAGCAAGTAGGTGGGCTGTAGATGATTCATGTGGTTTTTTTCGATTTTAATGGCTATTGAGTGTAATTTTGCCGTGTGGTCGTTTTGGAGGATGGTTTGTGTGTGCCTGGTGGTGTTGAAGAATGGGATGTATTTGCGTATTAAGGCGACTAAGCTGTGATGTGCTATCATGTCTTAGTTTAGTGGTTTTGAAAAGGTTTTAGGCGTGAATTGGGAGTTAAGGTGATTCCTGGATTAGAACACTGTGAATGTTGTAGATGTTTAGTAGTTTTTTTTTGTAATTTTTGCTGCAAGTTGCGGATGCCATTCGTAATAAATTGGACAATGTTGAGAGTGTGTGGGGGATGCGGGATGTGTGTTGCGGGGTGTGTGTGCGCAGTTGTGCATGGGTTGCAGTTACGCTCGGGTCTGTAATTGTTTATGGACTAAAAGTGGGTGGATCAGAGTTGTCACTTATTGCGCGAGTTGCAGAGGAGAATGTGAAGTTGAAGGGGCCAAGATTCAGTTCTGTCTCCGGCTAAGGGAAGGGGGGTGATGGAAAAGTGGAGGTATAGGAAAGAGAGACCCCAGGCCCGCGTAACAGCCTGAGGGTGCATCCATTTCCAGGGATAAGAGAAATTCTTCTTCGGTCTTGGCCAGTTCGTGGAGCACCGCTTCGAAATTCTTCCTCCTCCGCGAACCTCCCGTCTCTGGGCGGGTTCGTGCCCCAACCTCCGTGTAAGGGGGTCCCTTAAGAAGCAGAGCGCCTCCGTACTAGATGGGGCGGCTCTACTTCATTATTCGGTTAGGGAAGTGGGTAGGGGGATCTCGTCCTCAAAAAAAAGAAGAAATACACAACATCGTTGTCCCAAAGAGAAGGATGGTAAAGGGGATGGATGCTCTTTGACCAGAAGAAATAGGGGAAGGAGACCCCTTCCACAGTCACGAGCTGTTTGCATTTCTTAAAATCACACATTATCGGCCAACAAACCCCTTCCTTTTTTAATTCTACATCATCAGGGATGGAGATCCATTTCCCCACTCGGTTGGCAAACATTTAACACCAGCCCACAGGGAGCCTAATACGGAGCGGATTCCGGTTGGACTAGCTCGGCCATGCTAAGGACAACCAGCCTCTCCCGCCGGGTGGCCAAACATTACGCGGTGTGGTGCAGGCACCGGAACCAGGGGGGTTACAATCAACTCCGCCGCCAACCGGCGCTAGGAGAGCGGAGGTAACCACCACTCTCCCGGCCCGCATAAGGAGCTGGTCGACCAAGAAAAAATAAGCAAGAAGAGGCTTGTGAAGAAGTGGTGAAAGAAGGGTAAAAGGAAGATCTCTAGGAGAAATAAAACACAGATAGACTCAAACTTGTCTGACTACCGAGGGGTCGGGGGAGCGTGTCGCTCCTTCAGGAGCCAGGTGTAAGAATCTACAAGAGGCGGCCTCTTGCAGGGTCATCCACCCACAACTTCACTCGCGCTGTTTTGGGGGTGTACCGGAACGGGGCAGGAAATCAAATAATAGATTCTCTCGTGGCCATTCCCGACGACCTTCATAGGATTTCGCGGGAAAAGAATAATGACACGTGTCCTACCCATCTTTCAAGCACATCACACAGTCACGGTATTTATATTCGCCGCTCTAATGAAAAAAAAAAAAACAAGATCCCCGTAGAGTCCTTTCACATGGGAAAATGAGAACAAAATCCTAGAAAATTTTGAAGCAAATTTAAAATCTATCTTGAAAGATGGGATGGTTCCTGTTCACTGGGACAACTGTTCGGGGAGATTAAAAAAAGAAGGAAGGGATAAACTCGTGCGTGGGGATGTACATGTAAGCGAAGTGTGTATTGGGTGAACTAGGAAGGACCCTTGGTGTAAACGTAGGAATGGAAGTGGGCTTACCTGTCTTTATGCGAGGCCATCTTGAGTTGTCCGCTCTTCTGTCGGAGAGTGACTCGCTCTCTCGAAAACTTGGATTCTTCCGTTTGTCCAAGGACTGTCAAAGATTTGATGGTCTGCTTGATGCTCGCTTTGCATTCGTCGATATCTGAGTCTGTCTCATCATCATCCTGGGCCTCGTCAGCACCTAGTATGTCAATGGCCCGGTCATCGCGCCGCGGGGATCTTGGGAGGCCGTTCGCGGTGTGCTCAAACTTGCGTTCGACCGAGGCTGCGGACGACCTCGTTAGGCTCTCCACTCTTCGCTCGGCCGCCGAACACAACGGCTGTAAGACTCCTGACCCCTCCTCTTCGCCACCTTTCTTCAGCGACCTTTCTCGAATGCTCGAGATGACCTCATCCTTCGTTAGACATCGCGTCCAGTCAGTGAGATCTACAGGGGCCTTGTCCCGAACGATGGGTTCGATTTGACGAAGAGCTTCCGCTAGGTTGTCTTTGGTCATCATCGGCAGCGCCTGTTTGACGGCTTCCTGTAGCACCTGCTGCGTCATGGAAGCTCTCCGGGCCAAGTATTCCCCCTCGGACGTGGGTAGTAAGTTGGAAGTAGAGGGCGTGCCGAAGGCTTCTACTAAACTGTGGTTTACTGTCTGTATCACCGTCTCTGGGAAAAGATAGAGAGAATAGTCAGGGGGATATTTTTCGTATGGGTGAGGAGAAAACCGAGAAGTGTTTTCCAGGATCATCATGGACCTTCCTCAAATATACCCACCCCTTCACACAGCCCCCATTACTCGACCTGAGGAAAGTACCTTTACCTTCTGATGTCTCTACTTGCGTGTCGCGAAACCACACTAAAGGCAGCGTTGGCCAACTACGGCACTGCCTTTAGAGGCGCTGACCGACTTGATGACCTCCGAAGCGTAAGGGAAAGGAGTATATACAGTTGCCCCATTTAGTCATGTCAAACTTTATGCTGAATTTTGCTCAGTGACAATTTAATATCATTATTATTATTATTTGATGAAAGATGGCGTGTTTGTACCATATTTATTTAAAAATAAACTACAAATACATTCACCAATAAAATAAATCAAATTTAGTGAATTTTTCTACTTTATTGCAGTATTGTTGAAACATTTTGAAACAGTTTTGTTTCAAAACAGGGGTGCCAAACAGTGGCGGATCCAGTCTAGAAATTTGGGAGGGGTAACCTAAATTCCTACCTCTGAATAGTTTGAGCAAAGGGCATTAATGATTAATAATGGTTAATCTTTACACACCATTGATAATAAATAACCGTAACTGACACAGGAGTCAGCACTAACTCTCTCAGATCAGATTTTTTTTTCCACACATCAGAAAAATATGAATTGTGGTTTATTGGTTTTCGGACGTCAGCAAAATGATAATTATTTTCGAGATTTAACTGCATTTTAGACATGTATCCTATAAGGTACATTCGCTTGCGACGGTTTAAAAAAAAACTTTATATATATTCTATATTACATAACTCCTGAATAGCAGAAGGCAAACATGGTTTAAAAATTAAATATAAACATAAACAGGTCTGAAATTGGGGGCGGGGAGCTTCACCCCCCCCCCCTCTCTTGTATCCGTTTCAGCTCAATTAAATTTAAATATTTATTAAATTTTTAATCCTCAATATCACAAAAATATTCGCATTGAAATTGGGCTATTTTTTATCCATATAATTCATTTTTCAACCTAACGTGAAATGAAAAATATTATTACTAGGTAACAGAGAACAGCCAAGCCTAGCGGAAGTCATCCAAAAGTATTCGATAATTTATATACGATATAAATAATTATATCATAGTTAAGTTACCTTTGTCCGAAACATTTTGAAAACTGTGACGTGACTAATTTGGGCAACTGTACAAAGAAGATCCGAAATGAAATGGCTTCAACCTTTCAAACGCGAATGGTTTGGTATCCTCAGTAAACAAACACCCCTCCGAAACATACCCCACACCCCCGACCCTTAGTATTGAGCCCCACTCACCTGAGGACGAGTCGGACGAAATTTCGGGGTCGAGACTTTGGGACTCGGGCTTTAAGATGGACTTGATCCCTCGCGAGTCCTCTATACTAGAGTCCTTCTTGAGTACGCTCCGGAGGCCACGAGATTCGTGCTCGGGAGATCCCTTGGTCGATGACATGGGGCTCTCAGCCTTGAGGATACCCCTCGGTGGGTGCTCGCCCTCCGACAGGGAGGACTTGCGCGAATCCGGCCTAAGGATGGATCGGGGACTCTCTTTGGAGCGGTCCCGCGGCGTCGTAGCCTCTGTCTTCAGGATACCTGTCACCGGAGAAGAGATGCAGACCTTAGAAGGGCAGGAAGGTTAGTGAGGCCAGGAACAGGGCTCCAAGGGAAGAGAAAAACTGGTAAAATGGATGACTACGCTCGATGTGACAAGAGGGAAACGAGAGAGGACCGCATAGGCGAGAAAATGTGACCACCTCCCTTGCTTGAATTGGGCATAAACACTGGATTACAAACTTGCTTTGTATAATAATCCCATAAATCCATTATCAAAAACATCGAAACGAGACACTCGCTTAACCTGACGCGCTGTCAGGCAATCTATCCTCTCTCCTGCTCTTTGTCCAAACTCATTTTCTTCTTTTGGAATCGATGAAGAAATTCTTAATTGAAAAGGGCACTCAAAACTACAAAACTGAACTCCCTTACCGAGTATTTTACATGCTCAGCAGCAGGGTAGACTAGCACCCACTCAAATGTTTGCACTGGACGCACATGTGTGCCGAAGAGGGAGGAAAAACTTCACTACCTTAGGTAGAAGTTGGCACAGTGTTTTGACAGTGGCACTCAAACGCACATTTGCAGAGCAAATACAAGTGTTAAGTTACAACTTAGCGCCACTCAACCTCACCTTTGACGGTCTCCCCATACCCGAAAGCCGTTGGGGCCGCCGCGGAATCTTCGAGGGCGAGGTCATGGGCACTCATCCTTCGGCTGATGCTCGAGAGGGACTCGGCAGACAGCTTGAGGAATGGCGCAGCTTCCTGCGACACAGCGCGCGAACATGGGGTCGTCACTGCAGCAGCAAGGAGGAATTTGCGGACTTAATCAACACGATCCATTTATATAGTCCCAATTGGGTTTTTGTTGGGGGGGGATTTTAGATCCGAACTAGGGCGTAGCCCATAAGGAAGGATAAATTTTCGATCACACTGTCGACGATAGGAAGCAAAGCACTAAATCCGGACCTCACCTTTAACTGATGACCAGCTCAAATCTTCCCTCTCAAAGGAATACTGGCTACGTTGTGAAACTCACCCACCACCTCTCACTCCACCCGATTAGACCAGGGTAGTAAAAAATCATGCATCCTTACCCCAACCCCTCTCGAAGTACCCTCTCACCCACCAAGGTGGTTAGGTAAACAGCAGTTAGTGGCAAAAAAAACTAAACACTAATACAACAGAACTAAGGAATTATTAGGATTTAGTTGAAGCGAGCAGAAATATCACGATCGCAATGGTCAGATTCAAGCAATCAACAATTGCAGATTAGTAATTGCCGAACCTGGAATACCCAGCCAGTTGTAAGAGGCAGTTAAAGAGGTCAATCAACAAGCGTCACCAAAACACCGTCCACGAAGTTCAGAATACGAGTATTTGGAGGAGCGAATGTCTCTCAGAAATCAGATACATATATACAGTGAGTAATGTCCGGAAGCTAATTTCCCCTTTCAACAAACTGAATTTACCGAAAAAGACTTAAAACACAGCTTCAAAAGTGAGCTAAATTACAAAGGTCACCGTCAACATTAGGTCAATTATTCTGGAAGAGCACAAATGACCATTTCGCGCCAAATGAATTTGTTCAGCCTTAAAATGTTCATTTAACCGAGATTTGCATTGCTGAAACATCTCAACTCAATACCCAAGCAAATGTACTAGTTAACCGTCATCTTGTAGACTCCAAAGCAGTTCTTTAGTGAAGAGTCAACTTTAGTAAAGGCCACTGGCACTCAAAGTGCCAACTAAATCGAGAATCCACCACCGAGAAGCTTAAATACCAAATTCATCCCGAAAGAGTTCAAAAGTAGTCGAACCTGAGAGGCTCTGGGAATCCTGCGCGTTGAGAGCGGCTGCACTGGCCACTTCCGCCATTGTCACCGGCTGGGTCATGAACCGGGCCCTCTTGCGTTTCGCACCAGGGTCCAGAGGACGAGAGGGCTTAGTTTCATGCTCCTGCAACTTTTTAGACCACATCGCAACCCGTGCGCCAACGCTATAAGTGAGGACCTCGACCTCTGTACCTTGAGGGGAGGGGGGTTAGTAACAGAGGGTGCACGTGGGGCAGTAGTGAGTGGGTTCTACACGAGAGAAAAACTGAAGGGGGTCAAAGTTTTGGATCAAACCAAACGACGATCGGATCTTTGAGACAAGAAGTGTAAACACTTATTTTCATCTTAAATACAACCTACTCATGGGCTGAATTTAGCCTCACCTCTTTAGGGGCAGTAATATAGATAGCGACACAAAAACAAAGTACACAACACACGCACAAGTACCTACTGACATGTATTTCAGCCCTTTACGCTATGAAAACGTACGAATATGATCCACTTTTAGACAGTCACTGACTCCTTCTTGAAAATGTCAAATAGCGTAAAAGGTTGAAGCCATCGTAAGTTTCAACACTGAAGCAACATGTCAATTAGTCGCTTTTATACGTACATTATGCTTAAATCGGCGGATCTTATTAAAAAAATATGACTAAACTCCAAAATGAAACCACATATCAAGAGGTGAACCTCTTCTTCTAATCTCGCACGAGAAATTTTGGCTTCAAGTTTTCTAGCCTCCCACAAGTAAAAACAGTAAAATAAGAACTTCGGGACGAGCGCAAAGTGATGTGAGGATTACAAGGAACCACTTAATTGGAATCGAATGCAATTCTAAACCTTTATCAACCCATATATAATGAAAGTATGGGTCTTATAGCGGCAATACCAACGAGGGAATCTCTGCCAGAAAGTTTGTAAGGATTAATCCGTAAAGAAAGCGGTGAAGATGGAGGATGTGAAAATGTGTGCAAGATATATAGCAGCAGATCCTTCTGCAGGCAGTGGAGCCGGGAGGGAACGCAACTCTCCAGATGTCAGCCGTAACAAGGTTTCCCATGCTACACATGACTACCTTTATCAGAGGCATAAAAGGATAGGGAAAGTGAAGAGTGAGACCCACCTACCCTCACGGCCAGGGGTGGACGAAGGCTGATCGGCGACTAGCCAACTTAGCTGATGGGCAAGAAACGTGTAAAGAAAGTGGCCCCCCCAAAATGATAAAATAAAAATATCTAGGACTTAAGCCCAGGTAGCCCTCAATCAGGTTTTAAACTGTTGGGGACAGTGGGGCCAGGGCGGGGTGCTGCTTTGCCAGTTGTAACAGTCTGAGCCCATCCTCCCTCTGGCTGGAGAAAAATAGGGGTTGCCTGGTGTAGAGGAAGCGAGATGGGGGTAATTTAGAAGTAATGATGCACATCTGGTTCCATTGCGTTGGTACACACACAAAATCAGGTTAGTAAGATTTCATCCACATACACACACACATACACAAACAGTACCGTTAGATCAAGCTAGCTGTGAACTAATCATTGTGACCCCAAAATAGTTTAGCTAAAGACATGTGACATCGGCCCTTGAAAAAATGGAGCCAAGGGAAATTAAACTAGTAATTTCACTAATAAAAGTAATCACTCAAGTAATTTAGTAATATTCTACATAGTTTTGAAATTACATTAAATAATCGCGTTAAATTCAAGACCACAGGAAAGTTCACGGCTGGCATTCTTTCAGTACAAGTTAGTATTTAAATTCACGAGCGCAAATATGTCGGACAAATAATATTTCGTGGACAACCACCGTCCGGTGAAGACTGAAACACAAGCACATCGTCCAACGCATTCACAAGTTGGCGACAGAATACGACCGACATAGGGAAATTCATAAATCCCTTTAATTAATGATGTTTGGTTCGAATGGTCTTTTACACACAAAAAAAAAGGTTTCACCCGGTACAAATACTCCTTCCCGCCTCATTCTGACCTGATTCCACACCATTCTCTTGAGCTTCATGTTCAGTCGAGGAATCAAGCAGTTGGGTCGCTTTGGAGACTTCACCTTCCGTGATTGGCTGGGTAGCGAATCTGAAAGGTAGAATGAGAGTACAGAGCTCAAACAGTTCACGAGGAACCCAGCGTTGAGGAGTGCGGCTATCCATTTGTTAATTCAAAGATAAGCGGCCCGAGAATTGAACAAATTCAGTCAGCATGGTGCCATCTACACAGTGCCAATAAAAAAAAATTAGAGCCCATCTGGCGACTGCCTACGAGGGCAAAGGTCGCCATAATCAGGATACAGCCTAATAATAGGCAGGATTAAAAATCAAGTAAATAACAGATAAAAAACAAAGGCAAGATACAAGCTAAAAAACAACGACAAATCTAAAAACAAAACAAAACAAGATAAGCAAAAAAGCAACAAAAAGGAACCACGCTTCGGCATTGGGGGTAGGGCCCGCGCAGGAACATGCTACCTACACCAGAGTCAAATAAAATTGAGATGGAGGCCAGCCTCCTCCAAAAAGTCAGATAGTCCACAAGTCTTTGTTCATGAACACGTCCCGACTGCAAGGGACAAGCGGTAGCGACCCCGCTCGTCTCGGTACCGGGACCGGGATCGTGCGTGAAGATCACCCAGACTCGGACATTCAACAAGAATGTGCCAACAGTCTGGGGGGCAACGCAGTATTCACAGTAGGGCGCTAGCGAGCGCTCCATTAAATGAAGTGCGTCCAGCGAGTGTCCAATACAAAGGCGACAGAAAGCGACCTGAAGCCGTCACGGCATGGGGGGGAGGGGGCATGGCAACATCGCGGCGCCATGACACGCAACTTTAAGTTCTCCTCGACCGTCTCCCATCTTCTTCACCGGGATGGAAGCAGCCGGGATGGCTTCCCTGAGTGGAGCTATGTAGTCGGTGTGAAGAACAGTCCTCGCACTCTCTTCGGCGCTCTCATTAACCGCAATTCCTACATGTCAAGAACCCGGCAGAAGATAATCTCGACATCCACCAGGCTCGCGGAGAAAGTGGCGTCACAGATACTGCGAACCAGGGTGTGTGGAGATTCGAATGCCCACAGAGCACTTAGGGCGCTTTGAGTCGCTATAGATCAGAATCTGGTCTCCAAACCGGGCAGGACGCATTAGCTCCCGTACTGACAGGTGTATGGCAACCAGCCAGGAAGTCAAGACAGGCGCAGCGCCTGACAAAGCCCTGTTGACTTCAAACAGAGGGGATACGAGTGGAAGCCGACCCCTTCTTCGAACTAGGAGCCATGCGTGTACAATAGCACGGTTCGAGCGTCACACGAAATCTGGTCTAAAAAGGCGGATGCAATAAACAGGCGCTGTAGAAGCTTTGGGAGCAGAGGCGTGGCGACAAATAGCCAAATGTGGTACCCTCCAGGGTGGCGTCCTGGGCAGAACCAGGGGCGCCACCGTCCCGAGAGCTATACCTAGCTGTCGAAGGAGTTTCTTGGACCTAAACACAAAGAGCTTAGGGTATGACTGACGTCTCTCGGCGGCATGGGCACCGTCGAAATCAGCTCCGGATGTAGTGAGAGCTGTTGGCAACTGGGGGAGGCACAGGGCTCGCGCGTACAGGCGAGTGATGCACTGTACGCGGCGTAGAGCGAGTGGCATCTCCCCAGCATCGACTAGTAGACTCTAAATGGGGGAAGTGCGGAAGGCACCGGTCGCCAAGCGAAGGCCGGTGTGGTGGATCGAGTCCACCTCCGCAATAAACGCTCGGCTGCGGATGCATAAAACTCGCATCCGTAGTCGAGTATCAGTGCCCCAAGCGCTGAACGTGACGGAATGGAGAATATCCATGGCGCGGGTAGAAGAGACCCTAAGGCTGCGAATATGAGCTTCCCAGGTGAGGCGTCGGTCGAATACAAGACCAAGGAAACGGTGCGATTCCACCACATCCAGGCGCACCCCATTAAGAAACAAATCTGGGTCGGGGTGGAGCCGTGGATGGCGACAGAAGTGCACCACCTTAGTCTTGGCCAAGGAAAACTGAAACCTGTGCGCTTCGGCATAGCGAGAGACGCGGTTCAATGATTGTTGGACTCTACGCTCCATAGTGGGCATCTGGGCCGCGCCAGAAAAGATCGAAAGGTCTTCCACGTAGAGCGTAGCGAGATCATATTCCGGCAACACCAAGGTGATGCCATTGATGCTCAGGGCATAGAGTAAGACACTGAGGAGACTTTCCTGCGGGGCAGCCTCTTCCAGCTCCATTGAGCTAGAAAGGGCCCCTTCCCCTCACCCGTACGCGGAATCGACGATCTCGCAAAAATTTAGATACGAAGATTGGGAGGCGTCCCGTCGCCCCCATTGTGTGGAGAGTCTCCATGATACCATATCGCCATGAGATATCATAGACCTTCTCCAGATCAAAAAACACCGTGGCGTAGTGCTGTCTCCGAAGGAAGGCCTCGCAGACGGCCCTTTCCAGTCGGAGCAGAGCATCCAACATGTGGTAGAACTTGTGTAAGCTGCACTGTGCAGAAGACAGGTGACCTAATTGTCCATAAAAAAGGCTAATCTATCATTTACCAATTTCTTCATCAACTTGCACACGCAAGAAGTTAAGAGAGATTGATCGGAAACCGGACGGGATAGAGTGATCTCTCCCCGGTTAGCGAAAAGCGATTCACCAGGAGTCGGGGAGTTTATCCTCTATCCAGATCCTGTTTTATAAGTCTAACAGAAAGGCCATGCCTCGCTCACCCTGGTGTCGAAGCATGGCGTACGGGACATCATCGGGACCAGGGGCGGTGTCCGCGCACGAAGCGAGAGCGGAACGCAACGCACTCAATGTAAACCTGTCGTTGAAGTGTTTTCCACTTCTGGAGGTAAAGTAGAGTCGGTGGTCTTCAGCGACATCACGATATGCATTGAATGCTGTCGAAGCAGCATCCCTGATAGACAATGCGGAGAAATAGGTCGCGAAGGAATGCTAGGGACGCGGGGTCTGAGAATGTTGTCCTATTCTCCTGCGAGAACTTG
Source organism: Ceratothoa steindachneri (assembly GCA_963969495.1). Classification (NCBI taxonomy): domain Eukaryota; kingdom Metazoa; phylum Arthropoda; class Malacostraca; order Isopoda; family Cymothoidae; genus Ceratothoa; species Ceratothoa steindachneri. The sequence goes on from OZ018317.1 coordinate 190,892,754, forward strand.
CACCGAATCCTTTTGACTCGCTTCCACACATGTGCTAGAGGGGGAGGGGGGTACTTCCCGTTAAGTGAAGACACGTATGCACGCAAGGGAGAGCGGCATGCGTGCTTTGAAACATACCAGAATTTAGCCCTAGCTCGACGAAATTCACCGACATTGAAATCGTTCTGGCGGTGCTTATAGCGCATATAGGCATAAGGGTTGTGTTTGAGAGCAATCTTAGAATCGGCTGATCACCACGGAAGCGGTCGGCGTGCAAAATGGCCAGACGTTATAGGAATAGTATTTAAGCCCACGGCGATGAGGATGCCGGAGAAGAACTCAATGGCCTCATCCACTGACCTAAACTCCTCGACTGTGACAGATAAATCAGTCATTTCCAGAAATACAGACCACCGCGCCCGCGCAAAACACCACCGGGGAGGGGAGGGCTATCAGGCGACAGCGATCCAGAAAATGAGATTTGAATGACCTACCATGTAGGTCATCGACTACCCCCTACGCAAAATCAGGTTCTGCATCCGGAGAGCACAAGGATAAGGTTTAAGGTAAGAAACCAGTTGGGCAGCTGCCCAATCCAAGTGGGTTCTAAGCGGCAGCACAAGGATAGATTACGATATCAAAATGAAGCAGTTCTTGGGCAGTGATGCGTAAACTAATCCACATTTAGGATACCCGTCTCAAGCTCGTCGATCAGGTCGGCCAAGACTTGACCCCTGGGATTGGTAGAGTCGTTCAAATCCCCGAGCAGTAGAACGAGCCCCGGCAACCGTGCCACGATGATGCTGAAGGTGAAATGTACGAAGAAATAACTACACTTTCTATCCAGGTGAGCTGCACTGTTACTGCCTAAAATGAGGTATTTGAAGCACAGAGAATAACGGTGACATCATGACGGGTGTAAATCCCCATCCAGTAGTGCTGGGGTCGCACCCGGAAGGGTGGACAGGGTCACGCGCCTACCATGGTCTCCTCCAAAAATATAGCTAACGAGGAACGGGAGATGAGCCTCAGCAGATCCTTCTACTTGGCCCTGAATCCGCAGCAATTCCATTGAAGAACATGCCTTCCAGGCCTAGTTCGGAGATGCGGGGGGGGGGGGCACTTGGAAGAGAAAAAACCCACAGAAAAATCCGGAGGCAGAACTCTGGGCGATGTTGGCCGAACAATGCGCTGAAGGCGCTATCACCTTCGAGGACTTACCGGGGAAGGTTGGGCTCGCCATGCGACTGTTTTCCATACTCCGCCTAGAAACCTTAGGGAGACGGGGGTCCCTCCTTTGGCGGATCCACCGTCTTCGAGCCACCCAGCCTAGAATTGGGTATGGGCATAGGAGCCGAATCTCCTTTGGTGCTGTCCTCCTTTCGGGGGGCAGCTTTAGGAACACCGGAAGACGGCCTCACGACCCTGCTTTTAGCCGAGACTGTGTGTGAACCCTTGGTGCGGCCAGCTCTACAAGGGAAACCAGAGAAGGGTGCCGAATGGTCTCGGAAACGCCTGTGCTCGTGGGCCTTACGAGTGCAGGTTGGTGGCAAAAACTCAAATAGTGCATATCGGTGGTAAAATCCTTGCCAAGACTTGCCCTCACCACGAGTGCAAGTCTTTGGTAAAAACATTACCACGAGAACTGATGGGTGGCAAAACCCCGACTAAATTCTTTATTGCCTTGTAACCAGGAGATATGTCATTGGATTAGATACGAGAGCAGCATAAAGAGACCAAAGGAATGACAAGAACAGTTCACAGATGGACAGTAATGCCCCCCCCCTCTTCGCCTATATCTTTTAATTTCATGGTTCATCTATCCAACCAACCTCCCAATACTATATGAATGGAGTTCGCATCCAGGACCACCAGGTCTCAACCGAGAATGTTCGAGGTTCGCGTCTAAGATCACCAGGTCTCAACCGACATAAGGTTCATACGATTGAGAATAAGCAACGCAATTAACAAACCAATTTCGTCGTCATATTACGGTCTATCTGCCGTAATATGACCCTTACCAATAATCCCAACACGTAAGACCCATTCAAACACCAAAGGAAAACGAGGATTCCGAAACGATGGCACGAAAACCGGTTCTTAAACACCTGCCTCGAGCATAAAAGCTTGGAAATCATTTATAGCGTGGATACACCCAGACGAATGATTCTCGTAAACACGTACACTTAAAACGCAGGTGTCCACACACTTGCCAACGAAACCAATGTCGGCAAACATTTGGGTCGAAAAAATAAGAAAAATGGGTAATGCTTTCAGATGATTAGGGCGAATGTCTCCATTAGAGAGCATCCTAAATCAGGGTTCTAAAACTGGAAGGAAATTCCCCATGGGGAGAATTTCAGGTTTGTTGAGGCATTGGGACTCAAATTGTTGGAATATTGATCATTCTACAAACTACGAGTATAGTTCTGCGTGTACACAATCAAGAGGACACCACACCATGTGAATTCCTATTATTTTATTATCGAAAGGGCTCATATCCCTTACAAATCCTCTTACTTGAGCTACGGCCCAGCCATGTGCTTTTTTTGAGGGGGGGGGCGCAACTAGCGATTGCCATCAGGGTATAGCCGTCCAAATCGTAAACTAGCTCAATTAAAAGATAAAAACAAGAAAAATAAAAATAATATAAAACCCTAAAACAACAAATAAAAGGCAACGCTCAATGGTTGGAGAGGGAAGTAGAAACGCAGCTTACGGTTACAGAGAAATTAAGCTACATAAGGTGCGCCAGTCGACGGATGCGTTAAGTCGACTTCATGGCGGCTGTCGTACGTTGTAGAGACCCTTGGTTTGGATCCATCATTAAACCGTAAGGTCGCCTCGATAAATAACAGGTTTCAAATTATTCTTCATACTAAATGTCAACGATTAAATTTACCTTTATTTTTTTTTTAAGTGAAAATATTTGATATTTATTTTGATTTCGAATCTACCTTTTGAGCTAGACCATCTTCGGGCAAGAAGGGCATTATGGCTATGGGAAAATGCTTGAAGCACTAAAGGCTGAGAACCACTCATCGAGATGATAATGTGAAGGGAATATAGACGGATGATAATCGGGATAGCTGAGGCTTTACGATAGAAATGGCAATCGCAAATGACCTACGAGTAACGAAGGAAGATTAGAATGAAAGCAAAAAGTCAAAATAATTTCAATTTTTCAATCGCGTGACGTCTGAGCTGATAAGTGGTTACTCATCGATAGGGAGTAGCGGGTATCTCGAGGAACTTCCTGGTACCACATTCGAACCCATTTTCATTTGGGAAGGCGAGAGAAAAGGCCCCCTACGAATACTGAGGGCATGGGAACTCAGGACGGGTAAAATAACGAGAGAACACAAATGGAGCGAGAAAATGCCAAATTGAAAAAGTGTTGGAAACTAGAGTGAGGATGAGAACAACTAAAACAACACCTATCAACGTGGCAACTCACCTCGTAGTCACCAGACACCACTTGCATGGCATGAAAAAAAAGAAGTCTCAATAGGTCACTCAACCATCTATAACCCAGTATAAAGAACCAAGAAATCAGAAAGAAAAAAGAATGAAGATAGTGAATTTAGAAGCTTATAAGCCGAGTGAAAAAAGACACCAGGGGGCGCGCGTAACTATCTTAAGTGTAGCCACGGGACTAAAGTAAGAAAGAAGAATTCAAACACAAGCAATAGATCGAGAAAGGTAATAAAACCAATCCTTTACTGTAAATACAGGTAGGAAGGAGTGAAAATTAGAGTTGTGAAGGAGAGACACAACGTAGAAAAAAATGGTCTCAAATCCAAAATTTGGGACCGGAATTATGAATGCTAACGAGTTTAACCATTAAATGCTCTTTTATTTTTTCCGATCGAGGTTATGGTGCCTCGATCGGGGGAAAAAGGAAATGGAGAGCTGCGAAGAGGAGCGAAATTGTGGCAACGGGAATGATAGGTATGAAAGAATGACAAAATGGTCGTTAGGCAGAAAAGAGGGATTCTAGAGGAAGGGGTGTTTGAAATGGAACTATGGATAGAGGGAATCAGTGTCAATGAGAAGGGGAAGAGGCGCTCGACCGTTGTCATGGGTTTATTTTTTTTTAATGGCACCCATCTGGCGACTGCCGCAAAGGCCATAAGTCGCCCTAATTCAATTTAGCCTATTATTAAGCTACATAAGAAAACACACACAAACAGTAAAAAACAAACAAACTGAACCAAAACTAAAACATAACAATACAGAAGGGAGGATACGGTCCAGCGTCGGGAGGAGGAGAGCCTCCCGACGGTACCGTAGCATGCGCTCAAAATTAGAGTCAAATTAAATGGAGGAGGCTAGCCTCATCCAAGAAGTCAAATAGTTCACACGTCTGTATGCACAAACTCGTCCCGAGTACGAGGGATAAGCAGTAGGGACCCCACTCGTCCCGATACGGAGACAGGTAAAGTGCGCGAAAAACCTGCAGACTGGGACATTCAACAAGACTGTGCCGAACAGTCTGGGGGACAACGCAGTCTTCGCAATAAGGCGCAGGCGAGCGCTCCATCAAATGGCTGTGTGTCTCACGAGTGTGTCCAATTTGAAGACAATAGAAGGCAACCTGAAGCCGACACGGCATTGAGGGTTAGGTCCATGGGAAGAGTCTCAGCGAAATGACACTAAACTTTACGTTCCGATCGGTCGTCTCCCATCTCCTTTACCACGCAGCCCAGAAGGCTGATCTGATTGGCGTCATGTAGACTTCGTGAAGAAGAACAAAACGCTGGTCTGGTTGACCAGTCCTTGAGGACACTCTGGCGCGCTCATACCCACATGTCTAGGAACCCAGCCTAAGATAATCTCAACATCCGCCTGGCTCTTGGCAACCGATGCGTTACGGATAACACGAACTTGGGAGTGCGGAAATTTGAATGCACTGAGAGAACTCAGGGCGCTTTGTGAGTCTCTATAGATCACATTCCAGTCTCCGAACCGGTCGCAACGCGTTATTACCCGTACCGAGTCGTCATGGGGAGGAGTGATGTAAAAACAGAGGAGGATGGATGTTGCGAAATTGAAAGCTAGAGGGAATCGGCATATGAGAATAGGAAAAGGCGCACGGCCGTTAAAAAACTAGAAGAATTGAGACGCGTGTAAAGGTCGGCTGTGATGGCGCTTGGATCAGTGAATCTTGGTCATACCTCCAATATACTGTACACAATTTCCCCGCTCACCCAGGGGTAAATGGGAACAAGAAGATACGAGATGATGGGATGGGGCGTGGAAAAGCCCCCATTACTACATCAACGACTTACCTCATGCCTCTGTCCTTCTTGCTGATGGAGGGCACCAAGGGAGAAAGAGGAGGGGTCACGTTATGTTCCTGCTCCAACTGCGAATGGAAAGAGGTTTTGGTTTATTATTATTTTAGTAGCGTTGATTTCACAGACTCAAACTTGTTAGGAAAATGGTAAAAGTTTACGATATTTCCTTTTTAAGAGAGGGTCTTAGAAACTAACAAATACCTTTCATACCCTAAGGGAGCTCCTGGGAAGGAGAAAAACATGACTCAATCTCACTATCACTCCTGAAGGATACTTCACCTATATCAAATTGCAAGGTAATGGATACCACTGAGAGGTAAAATTTGCACATAAAGTACGGAATACCTAAAAGTACGAACAAATTCTGGCTAGGCAGACAGCGTGTAAAATGAAGGTAAAAATGACGCCAATTACTTAAGGAGCTGATGTGTGGAAAAGGGGCCTAGGTGTCGCGGATGAAAACAATACCCTGGTTCGATCCCGCAAAGAGACCTGTCTGTTACATGGGGATGAACAAGTCTCCTCGGTCGCTTGTTCACTTCTAGCCACACGAGTGGAAAGTTTCACCCACCTCTTCCATAAACCGAAAGTCTCGCTCGGAAACACAACACCGTAGGTCCGAAACTGCGTAATTCTAGGGAGTTTAAACCAATCCAGACACACTGTGGCTCGTGAGAAGTAGTCGGTCTCCGCACGCTTTAAACACGAATCTAACAAACGGTCAAATCTTTCTTCAACCCACACTTGCACAGCCGACCCAAGACCATCGCTAGAGAGGAGAAATGACTCAATTTCTACTGGTAACGGGACACTATCCACTAACCGCCCCTCCTTAAAACAGGACCTTGTCTCGCCATGTCCCCTTGACCGTACAGCGCAAATCGCTGTAACTAACGACCAGGTTGACATAGTGAGGCGACAATTAGAGGGGACTAAAGAAGTCTGGGGACGCAACCTCCTCACGGGTCATCGCAACCAGGAACATGAAAGATATACGCCTTCAGGTTATAGACTTCTAACTAAGTCCTCTTCAATACTACTACTACTAATAAGAACCACATCGCTATAGAGGGACAAACTGGCGTGGCAAGAATAATGAGCGGCTTCGTACTTAATAAGGCAAAAAAGAAATAAGAGAGGGGGTAGTTTTAGTGCGTTGATGTGGGCCAACCCCACAATATGGAAAACATGGCGATTTAAAATATTATGAACCCTCATAAGTTATAGGAATTTCCTCTTCGTCCGTTAATATATAACCTTCTCCGTGGTGCCATTTCAACGCTTACCTGGCTTAAATCCCATCACAACGAACTATTCATAACACAACAACACACTCTGAACTTAAAGAAATACCCCTACATTTCCACTTTACGACTACAACCAACAGCCAGCCTCACATACATCACTTTCTGCACACCAATAGTGCAAATGCGCACGCCATGGACTGTTTTTCACGGCCTTTCTGACCACAACCCAATCAAGCCTCATTAAACACAAACTACAACAAAGCAAACTGGCAAACCTTCACAGTTCATTGAGCAAAGCCATATAAACTTATAAGACACACACACATACCAGTCAACCCCTTCATTCCAACCATAATAAATCAAACAAATCATACACCTCAGATAAAACGAAAGCGGTACAACCACAACACAACGCGTGAAACACCAGACCTCATTAAACAACAGAAATGCACTGAAACAGATCAGATCACCAACACAAACAAAAAACCGCCACCACACATGAAGTACTTACAACACACAAAACACCCGCTCCCTCCAAAAACAATGCAACATCCTTATAAACAGCCACAAACCAACTGCACATTCAAACACAGCAATAATAAATAGAAAGAAAATACATTCACATCCAAACGCAACCTCCACCCACCCCCTCCTACAGACAAACAAACCACGAAATATTCAGCCATCACAAAAAGCACCTCTTTCCTACAGCTAACCAAACCCTACCATACATCTTCAACTACTCATTGCTACACCACATTATCTCTACCATCTGAAAACGACACCCAAACAGTCCCCATTTTTAAACCCAACAAAAAAACATCTTGCAAACCCATCTCACTCCCCTCAAATCTCTCCAAAGCACTACAGAAACTTATGCAGAAAACAGTCTCAACACTAAGTTCACTCTATCACTCACAACACGGTTTTCGTAGAAACCAAAACGCCATTCACACGAGTTCTATCTGGCCTTGTGGATCCGACATGGGATTTCTGCCATCGAGGCAAGGGTTAAATCCTAGTCAGCGCCCACACAAAACTCTCAGCGGCGTCAGAAACTTGGACGCCCATTGGGCGGATACTGACCCTCGCGGAGTAATTAGATACACACACGTCATCATGCAGTCAATCACAACACCGCTATCATTTCCCTTCCCGCATTCGCAGCACACCATACCCACTCCCTCCTCAGTTCAGGAACCCTGCCGATTGGGGAAACTCATATATGTATAGGCCTGGCGCGGAACAAGTCCCTCCTCCATTGGAAGACAAAGGATTCCATCATCGCTAATTGGTGTCAAAAAACACAATAGGTCTATGACTTCCTCTTCCCCAACGAGGAACGACCCCTTGTTGTTTCGAGCTCAAGGTGATCGTCAGTTATTCTGATCTTTATACGTATTTCTTATCCGGTCGAATCTCGTCCACGACGCGAAAGAATGGCGCCACCTACCTACCTACTCTACTCACAAACCTAACCATAAATTAGGTTTTAACCAAAGCCCACCACCACACAAGGCACCATACTTGTAGCCACCGACATGAAAACATGAAGTTAGTTCCCCAACGTATTCTTGGACAAAAAGCTAAACACACACACACATACACACACATATCTACCAACCAAAACGACAAGAAATTGTTCACCAACTTCCTTTCAAACAGACGAGCTTAAAAAGAGATGCCACTATGCAATGGTGTCCCGCAAGGAGTCATTCTCTCCCTTCTACTCTTCACCCTCTTCCTCCACGACAGACCCACTCCCAATACTACTCTCATAAGAGTACAATCATATATGTACACATGGCCTCACGATGAAATCTCAACACAAAACATAAAGAGCCAATAAAAACATACAAACATGTGTACATCAGGCAAGAACTATGGCTCCAATACAACAGACAGTCTCCTCACAGGCACGAATCAAAACAAACACTACAAAATCACCGCACCCAACTAAGTAAAACGCCTATAATACTAAGCTTCACCTATGATACACACATGGGCTTCACACACCACGTCACAAACATCTGCAGCAAAACTAACCATAACATCAATCAGTGGCGTGTGGTGACTTTTGGAGATGAGGAAGCAATTCAAGTTTTACAAAAATAAATGTTAAGTAAATATGTTGTTCATTAAAAATAAATATAAATTGTAAGCTACTCACTTTATTTAAATGTTATTTCTTTTTAAGCTTTATTTAAATGTTAAAATAGCTTCTGTAAGTATGCACAACCAGCTAGCCAAGATATTCTATCATATTGGCCTACATTGTATTTGCGAGTGCAACAGTTTTGTATCACAGATCTAGTGTTGGCGTAGGCCTACTTGTTTTAATAATAGTTTCTCTTTCATTATAAGTCATCGCACTGAACTTGTTTTAATAATTTTCAATAATGCAATCGCATTTTCTCCCAAATTCATTTGCATCCATTTTGTTTATAAGGGGGTTATCACTTAAAAAAAATCAAGAAACAATATGCCATACTTATCTAAGCACAGCCTCAGGGCTACAATATTAAAATGCTTAAGATATAAGAGCTTAACCATACAAAAATTTTGCTATTTAGCTGATTTCTTTCTCAGAACCAGTATTTAAATATAACCTAAAAAATTGTTTAAGCTTCAGAGCATAATAATAGTTACGTCAATGTATTCCTAGATTCTGGCAACCCGGCAGCAGATGACTGCAAAGTCAAATTTGCTTCCTTTTCCTTATACAAATGTTATTTTTTTTAGAGAATTCTAACACGGCGTTGATATATCTAGATAAAAGTCATAAAACTCTAATGACTATATTATTGCTAAGAAAAAAAAACATCTTTTAAAATATTCATTCCAAAGCACCAAAAAGCAGAACTATTATTGGAATTAAGAGAGAAAAAAAATGTCGACGAAAAGGATGCATTTTTTAATTGCAGTCGGGCTCATCAGGGTCTAAAGACAATTCGATTGAAAGTGAACGGTACCGTATGGCGTATACAAGTGTAGGCATGCATAAATGTGAGAATAAAATTGATTCTGCTGTCATATTAATTGTTGGATTGGGGGGTGTAATTTCTTTTCTTCTTAAAGAGGGGAAGCATTGCTTCCCTTGCTTCCATTGACTGAACGCCACTGACATCAATGTCTTAAACGCTCAAACAAGTACTAATACCTTTGTGCAACAAAAATAAACACTAGTCACACTATTTAAGCCATTTATTTATCCACGTCACACTCAATTATGCATCACGTGCCAGCAACCCAACCATTCCTAAATCTAAAATAAACACGAAGCAGGACAAAATAAAACTACTAGGAAATAGAACAATCTATGGCTGCACACAAATTACCCCTTTACTACACCCTAGTCATAGCCAAAAGTTTTGAGACTAATATTTTTTATATCTTCATTCGTATTTTAAAATCTACGTGCTAGGAAAATTATTATAATGCATATTTAAATTATTGCAGGTTTATTAAAAGGTAAGAATTAAAAAAAATATTAAAAAATTGCATTCCTTTGCTAAATCCAAAATCGCGCTCGGTCCTGATCATGTAGGATGCGAGTTTCAGTCCTTGGAGCTTTGCTATTTGATCAAAAGGATAAAATGATGATAAATATAGAATAAATGAATGATGTATAATTATAATCTAACACTTCACTAACTCTATAATTTAAGAAGGGGATTTTTTTGAGTATTTGGATAATAATTTCATCTTAGTTTGGTTATGTTTTTTTATCAAAGTTATTTCTAATAATTCTTTTATAATAACAAAATGGTGAAGTTCAGAAATAAATATAAGTATCGAAATTTTGTGAATTTTTTAAAACCCAAAGAATTACAAAAGGTGAAGTTCAGAAAATTTAGTTATATATATCTTCTGTAACTCTATATTTGAGGAACGTGATATTTTGAAAGGGGGGAAATTTAGTTTAGAGTTCCTTTTTAATATGATTATAATTGGCTAAGTTCAGAAAATTTCTAAAAATTTAACCATGGTTGCTTTTTCTTAGATTTTAAATTTTAATCTTAGTAGCGAAGCGCAAGCTCCCTATGTAGGGGGGAGTGGCGAAGCCATTACCTAGTTTCCTAATATTTATTTTTCAAAATAAACATTTGAATCTTTTTCAAATCCAGAAATAGTTCTTTACAAAGAAAAACGTGCAATCATTGTTGCTCTACACCAAGGTGGACTGAAATGCAAGGAACACCATTTCTAGGATCATTCATAACTTTAAAAAACTGGTTACACTCCTGTGAAGAAGTCTTCTGGATGCCAAAGAGCTTCAAATGAAAGCCAAGATCGCCTCTTGGTAAGCTCATCACTCAAAGATCTGGATCGTATCCAATGACAATGTTGCTAACGATTGAAAAGAGGTAGGTTTGAACGCTTTAGCCAACATAGTGAGGCGGAGACTTTTCGACAAAGGTCTCAAGTGGAGAAGTCGCGAAGAAACTTCAGCTCACAGGGAGGAACTTTAAGAGAGGCTCCACTTTTGTAGGAAATATAAAAAATCGACTAATGAAGACTGGGAAAAAGTTCTGTTCTCTGATGAAGTTCCTTTTTCACTTTTTTGGAGCTTCTGGAACATCCGCCATTAGGAGAAGAAAGGGGGATGGCTTTCACGAGTCTTGTGTTGTACCTAGGGTGAAGCATCCGGACACACTCCGTGACTGGGACTGCTTCTTATCTAATGGAACTGGATCACGATCACTTTTAAGTACCAAGACGAGTTTCATCAGTACATTTTCCAAACAGTTCAGGACCAATTTGAGGATGCCGTACCTTGACACAAAGCAAAAGCAATAAAAGTCTTGGCTGAAAATATCATCGAACTTCTGGGACCTTGGCCCGGGAATTCACCAGATTTGTAACCAATAGAAAATTTGTGGGCGATAATCAAACTGGCGGTTGATTGAACTAAAATGGAGCAAAATTCAAAATATCATCACAAACGAATTGAAACATTCCTGAAGAAAAAGGACATCATTGTAAATATTGACTGAACGCATCAATTAATTGACTATTGATTAATAAAATGGATTTGAGCTTTAATTTTTTGTATATTTCGCCTTCAATTATGATACAAACACTAAAACAAAATGCGACGTTTGATTAGTTCTATTAATTTTCTATGAAAAAATATATTCGTCTCAAAGTTTTGGCCTGACTGTAGACTCTAAAACCAAAAATATCTCCATAGATACACACCTAAACATGGGAAGCACTCATTTAGAATAGTGTAGAATACCCTCCCAATTACTCCACCTCCACCCTCTACACAGAGACACACACACGGATAAGTAAAGGGTAACACCTTCAGCACCTTTTTTTGTTCTAGCGGATACGAGCGAGGAGACGGCCGTCGAAAAAAAAAAAACAATAAACTAATCTATAGCTGACAAACAAGAGTTAGAATAATTAAAATACGAATTCATAAAAAATGAACATTAAAAACTCATCTAGTGTGTATGAATCTGACCCCAGCACGAAGACAGGCGATAGCGACTGAACTCGTCAAGGTGCCGAGGCAAGAACCAAATGTGGCTTACAGTCGGGAGGACCAACCAGTCATAGCAGAAAAGTTGAGGGGAACGCAACATCTGATGGCACTGCGTCCCGCGAGGAAGTCCGATTCGGAGGCGACAGAAAACGCCTCGATACTATCGATGGTTAGGCCCAGGGTACAAGTCGGGGCGCAATGGCACGCGATTTTAAATTCCCGCGTGACGTCTCTCATCTTCTTTGTCATGCAGCCATTAAGGCTAACCTGATCCTGATCATGTAATCAGAGTGGTGAAGAGCAAATAGCCAGTCTAGATCGGATCACAATCAGACTCAGATTCGACCACCATCAAGATTCTGATCGGGCCATATCTCAGTTCAAGCCAAATACCTCTTAAACCAAACAGACAACCAAAACTACCCACACTGGGATCACCCCACAAAAAAACAACACCTAATAACTACATGACCAAATCTTGAACCTCATACTTCTGGGTTCGGCCCTCTTTGCGGCGCGGGTTGGCCCTAATAATCAGTCACAGGGAACAAGGGAAGTTCCTTTCTATCTGAACATCCATCTCATTTTCTCTCTCTCCTCTCTCTCTCTCTCTCTCTCTCTCTCTCTCTCTCTCTCTCTCTCTCTCTCTCTCTCTCTCACTCGCGCAACAATAACGTTGCAACTGTCAAATTTGTAACCAGAAGTCGACGGAGGTACTGAACCAGTGAAATCGCTAAACTCTCCCTCCCCCTTTCCACTGTGTACCAACCTTGGAGAAAAAAGCGGCCTTTTGAGAGACCCGCGAAGTGCACGGAGAGAACAGGGGGTTAACTGCCTCGGGGCAGCGAAACGTGTCCCCATCCGGAATCGGAACTCCGGAGCTCGGCGATGAAGGCGTCCAGGTGTTTCGTCGCGTCTCCCTGCAAATATTGAGACAAGTTAGGTAGGGCATAAGTAGCGGTAATCATTCCATAACCTAATGCGAGGAGGATTAACAAAAAAAAAACTTGCAAAAAACACCACGAGACAAAACAAGAAGGGAGCGCTCTCCGGAGAATGGGGAAGGGCCGCCTCACCACCGGCACAGGATCAAATAAAATAGAGGAGGCCAGCCTCCTCCAAAAAGTCAGTACACAAGCATGTGAGCAAGAATCCATCCCGAGTACAAGGGAAAAGCTGTAGCAAGCCCGCTCGTCCCGATACCGGGACAGATAACATACGCGAAGATCACCCAGATTGGGCCATTCAACAAAAATGTGCCAAACACTCTGGGGGACAAAGTAGTCGTCGCAATAAAGAGCAGGCAAGTGCTCTATCAAGTGGGGCTGGGTTCCGCTAGTGTGCCCAATTCGAAGAAGACAGAAAGCGACGCGACCTGAAGTTATAGCCTCAATGGAGGGTAGGTCTATGGGAACAGCGCAATGGCACGCAACTTTAAGTTCCCCTCGGCCGTTTCCCCATCTACTTTGCCAAACAACCCGGAGGGCTGCCGTAATTCCTGACGTAGTCGTTGTGAGGAACAGCAAAACGCTGATCTAGGTGTCCAGTCTTGTCGGACTCATTAGCGCCCTCATTCCCCGCAATTGCCGGATGTCCAGAAACGCAGCATAAGATAATCTCGACATCCACACGGCTCGCGGCAACCGTGGCATCACGGATACCACGACCCGGCGTGTGGAGATGCCAATGCCCCGAGAGAACTGCAAGTCACTATAGATCACAATCCAGTCTCCGAACCGAGCAAGACGTGCTATATCTTTTACCGAGCAGTGCATTGCAACCAGCTCGGCCGTGAATACAGACGCAGCGGGTGGTAGAGCCCCGCTGACTTCAAACAGAGAGGGATACGGCGTGGAAATTGACCCCTTCTTGGGACTTAGAGCCATCCGTATACACTAGCATGGATCCAGCGTGGAACGAAAAAAGAATCGGTAGTAAAGTAAGGCATTACCCCAAGTCCAGAATATCGCGGAACGAAAAATGTCCATACCACGGGTACATGAGACCCTAAGGCTGGTAATATGAACCTCCCAGGTGAGGCATCGGTCAAAAGCAAGACCGAGACGAAACGGTGCGAATCCACCACTTCCAGGCGAACCACGTTTAGAAACAAATCGGAGTAAGGGTAGACCGGCGAATGGCAGCAGAAGTGCAGCACCTTATGCTTGGCAAAGAAAAACCAAAACCTGTGCAGTTTAGGATAGATATACAGTTAAATGCCTGTTGGAGTCGACGTTCCGGAGTTGGGATCTGGGGCGCACCAAAAGACATCGAAAGGTATTCGAAGTGGAGTGTAAATAGATCATCTTCCTGCAGCACGGAGGTGATACCGTTGATGCTCAGGGAAAAGAGTGCGATAATGAGACTTCCCTGCGGGACACCCTCTTCCTGTTCCATTGGACTGGAGAGGGCTCTGCCCACCCGTACCCGCAATCGACGATCTAAAGGAAAACTAGAAATAAAGATTGGGGGCGTCCCCTCGCCCTCATGGAATGTTGTCTAATAAGAAAAGCCTCGCAGATGTTATTTTCCTCTCTGACCAGAGCATACGATGTGAAGTGTAACTATCGGAAGCCGCTGGCTAGGAAAATGGCTAACTTTAGCCAATTTCTCCATCAAATTGCACACGACTGGACCATGCGCTGTGTCTGCACACGATGCGAGAGCGGAACACCACTCATACAGTATAACCCTGTCGTTGAAGGGTTCTTCACCTCTGGAGGTAAGTACAGTCGGCAGCCTTCAGCGACATCACGACGTGCATTGAATGCTGGCGGAGCAGGATCCCAGCTAGAGAATGTGGAGAAAGTGGTCGCGAAGGAGTCCGTCAAGGACGCGGGATCCGAGTTTGAAGTCCCATCCTCCTGCGAGAACATGCCCCGAATCCTTTTAACTCGCTTCCATACCTATGCAAAGGGACTTCTCGTTAAGGGAAGATCCGAATGCCCGCCAGGAAGAAGGCGAGCGTGCTTCGAAACGTACTGGAACCTAACCCTAGCTCGACCTAAATTAACCGACAGTGAAATCATTCGGGTGGTGCTTATTGCACATGTAGCCATAACGTTTTTGTTTGAGGGCTAAACCACCACAGAAGGGGTCTGCGTGCAAAATGGAGCGATGTTTTAAGATGAGGATGACGGGGAAAAAATCAACGGCCTCATCCACCGACCTAACTCCTAGACTGGGACAGAGAAATCGGTCATTTCATGAAATGCGTACAACTGCAACCGCGCCAAGCACCACCAGGTTGGTCTTACAGGGGAAGGGGGGGCAGTATTACAGAAAATGATATTTGAATGGAAAAATATCACTAAGATAGAGGTCATTGGCCACCTCCCCCGCCCCAAGAGAATAAGGATAGGTCAATGCAGGAAAACAAGACGTTTCTCGGATTGAGGTGTCGATCAGATCAGCAAAGACCTGCCCCCTGAGATTGATCGAGTAGTCTCGCCAGGAGTAACCGTTCAAATCCTCGAAGAGTAAAAAACGGTCTCGGCAACCGTGCCACGACACGGCGGAAGTCCCCCCCCCCCCGTCGAATTCGGCTGGCGATGGCATGTAGGAAGAAATAACAATATACCTCCTATCCAGGTGCAGCTGGCTGCACTGCTACTGCTTGAAAGAGGCATGTATAGCTAATAAAAGAATGGATATATCAGGCCAGGGTGTATATCGCGCATCCTCCATCCCGTAGTAGTGTGGTCGAAAAACCCCCATACCCGGATAGGGTGGGCAGGGAACACGCTCGCAGCATGGTCTCCTGCAAAAAAAAAAAATAGATAACGAGGAAGGAGAGGAGAAGAGATTCCACAGCTCTTTCCAGTTAACCCGGAGCCCGCGGCAATTCAATTAAAGGAATATGCGATTTAGGCCTAGATACGCGTAGATGCGGGTGCCCTCTTTGAAGAGAAGACTCTCACGACAATGGCCGTATGCTTCCCAGAGGTAGAACTCTGGGCGCTGTTGGCAGGAGAAGGAGGTGTCGCCATCTAGGAGTTATGGAGGGAGGTAGGGCTTTTTCCCCCTCAGCCTCGAAAACTCCACTGTCTCCGAACCACCCAGTCCAGCCTCGTGTGGAGGCGTATGAGCCGAGGCTCCTGCGGTGATGTCCTTTCAGGGGTCGCTTTAGGAATCCCGGAATACGACCTCACGACTAACTTCAGGGTTGTTGCCTCTTGTGAGTTTAACAACTAGGTGGAGGCTCGGCATTTTTGCCTTACGGGAAACGGTCACGCTGGGGGAGGGGCGACTTGTTTTAGTCAAGACTGAGTGTGAACCCTTTGTACAGTCAGCTCTACCAGGAGAGCCCCCGGAGGGAGGAGGGCTGAACCAGCAGAACGGTTCCGAATGGACACGTAAATGACCCTGCTCGTAGGGTAGGCCTGGAGGGGCTATGAGCAGAGGATATTTTTTTTTTAATTGAGGTATAAGACGTCTCAGGCTGCGCCGGGTGTGCCAGGACAAAGTCCTTAGCCTCGAAAAAACGAGAGAAGGTCCGCAGTCTGAACGGTCAGGATTTTCCTCTCCATGAGATATGCACCACATTGCTTCGAAGAAGCGGGATGCGGCTCTCCGCAATTGACACACTTGGCCACAAACGACTTGGATTTATCGTGTGCGGCCTTGGAGCAACTTACAAAGACCTTGGGTAACCCCGAATTTGTACGTCTACAGGAGTGAGTCGTATGGCCGAAGCGGTGGCAGTAGTAGCCCCTCATCAGCAGTGTTACGAATGCCTTCACGGGGTAGTGATACCGACTAGGAAGCACCGACTGAGGGAGCCTCTGTTTTCTCATCAAACGTTCGACTTTGACCGACCACTTATTTCATGAAGTTCTTGGTAGACGCTCCCGTTCGACAAACGGGTCACCTTCGGCTCTACTAATCAAACTAGCTAATGGTCTCCTCTGACGGATCATGTTGCTTTTGAACAACATGCTGCCAGCTGTGGAACGAATAACAAGAAAGCATTTGAAGCGAGTGGCCTGGAAGATGCCAGGTAGCCTCTCCGTGAGGGACCCCGTTTTAATAGAGTCTCCGCTCAGTGCACTTGCCGCTTTTATTTTTCTCCTCCCCCAGCCCTCCAACTCCCTCCACCCGACGCGGGGACAAACCTGTCGTTCCCCCGAGCCCCTGGGAGGGAAAGGAACCCCTAGTCCTCTTTATCTTCTTTTTAGAAGAGGATGGCGGGGAATGAACCCGCTTCTCTCCAAATCTGGGAGGCGCCCCTAGGCCGGACGTACCGGCCTCAGCTGGATCCTCCGAGATGGAGAATGTCTTGGCTTTCAAAGGGGCACCAATCGGGAAAGGAGGTCGCTTCTCTCCTTGTGAGTCCTCGGGAGCCAAACTCACCTGAGAAGCTTGCACAGGGGCAGATTCAGAATCGGTATTTGGCACCGAGCCAAGGTTCGCCATCACATTCGACGTACCTTCAGTCACAGTCCAGTCTCTGGCCCGCGAACCGACCTCCATCGGGGAAGAAAGGGGGGTGAGGCATGCCTGCTCTTTTGGCAGTCCCGTGTGTTAGGAGAGGGGGTACTGCCAGTGTTACTAAGATGGATCGCCCAAGGGTTGCTCCAATGAATAAGGTCAGGGGTAAACCCGCGAACCATTCAAGGGAAAAGCACCCTCTCTGGTCTAACAAGGATGCAGGGTAAACAAAGGGAGGGCCACCTCCTTTCAGAGGTTGAGCTGCCCGAGGACGGCTCCAAAGATAGCAAAGGGAAATCCCCTTTGCTGCATGGGGATGGGGAGAAGGGATCCCCTCCGCCGGTCAAGTTGTGCCTTGTTTTACCTGGTCTTTCCTGGTACTTATGGGGGACGAGACCGTGCTTGGAAGCGTATCTTCATGCGTCTCCGGTAGCCCACTATTCCTCTCTATTGTAGCCATGGTAAGTAAAAAAAAAGAAGAAAATGAATGGAAAGTAGATATTATGACCTCCCAATGCCTTGGAAGGTCAAAAGGTTAAGTTCCAGAATGTGATAATTTACACATACTCGGTCCACGGCTACGAGCTAAGAGGTGCTTTGACAACCCGCAAGCCATTAAATCTAAATTGTCCTTGAGCTTTGACCATAAAGGATGGTGCCGACGTAACCACCTTGTGTGTGTCCTGGAACAAAGTGAGCAGAGTCGAAGACCCAACACACCCAGAGCCTAATGCGTGCCTTAGCCAGCGAGCTTTAGGCCCTTGCAGCAGGTAATGAAGGACCTTGCGGTGTACACTTCCACGCGACTAAAGACCCATAAGAGTACGAAAGAAAATGCGCTGAGCAACCAGAACCTCTGTGGATAGAATAACAGGTTTGGAAGGAGGTAAGAGAGTATTTAATAAAGAGAAGTAAAGACATGCGGGTTCAGTAACGAGAGTGGGTGAGTGATCAACTATTATTATCATACCCTGGTGCTAGGTGATCCCAAAATGGCATGCAATAAACCAAGGCACCATCTCTAGCGGAGCGAACTCTGTCCAAGTGAGAACGATTTATCCTGGTACGAAGTGCGGGGAACAAAAGGTTGAAAGAATAACTGTAATAATAATAATAACGAATATTAATAATTAATAATAATAATAAATACAGATAAAGTAGCGCTGAGAGGGAGCGAGGGAGAAAGCGCACCAACAACTTTCCAGACCCCATCCTAGAGTTCAAGCCAACCCAGTGACGGGGCTTCCCTAATTTGCATTCAGGCTGAGAGGATGTGTAGCTCCTTCGGGTACCCAAGTGTAACAAGCTACGCATGGGTACCCCCCTGGGAGAGTCGGGGTAGAGGCAAACATTATATGGAAAGAATGAAGACAACTGATCCTCCTCCCTGCCGAAGCCGGAACAAGTTCGCGCCACAACCGCAGGGACTCAATCGTACGAAGAGAGACGCAGTGAATAATACCTGTCGGGTAAGATTGGGGTTATGGGACGCTCTCCGGACGAAGGTCGGCTCCTTGCTTTCGGTTTGGCCCCTTGGGGGGATTCAGGTCCAGCGTTTTGCATCGCCTCCATACCGGCCACCCGCTCCGCTACGCTCAGGGGCCTCTCCACCATGGACCCCTGTGGCCCCGCCGATTGGAGGGCATCGAGGGAGGGACTCGTGGGACGTCTTTTGAGTATTCCGTGGGAGGGGATAGGAGCAGAGTCACGCCGCAACAGGATAGGGTCTCCCTTGTCCCCTGGGGCTCCCCCTTGGTGGTCGGCCCCACCGGGCTTGAGGATGAGGGGGCGAATCCCGTCGGTGGTGTCTCGGCGTTTGAGGATGGGCCGCAGTTCGCCGCCCCCGTCGAAGTCTACGGGGGTCTCCCGGGACCCCCTCTTGAGAATGGGAACTGGGGATATGCCCCCAGAAGCGTCCCTACGGTGCTCCACCAGGTCTTCCCGGCTGCGGGCCCCTTTCAGGATGGATCGGGGCCGGTCCCAGTCCAGCTCGTCGTCCGTCAGCGACTTCTTCTTGAGGATCGACTTCTTACGGGGGTCCTGGGGCCCAAGTGGGGGGTCCTCTTCCACACTAGACTTCTTCTTGAGGATGGGCCGGGGGTCCAGGCCCCCGTCCAGGGAGGCAGCGTCGAAAGACCCGCTCCCGACCCGGCCCCACCCAGCGTGCGTGGGGCACGAGCTCTTCTTAAGGATCCCCTGCCCCGAGGGTGGCGTCAACGACTTCTCAATGTCTTCCTTGGCCGAGTAGGAGCGACGGCGAGTCACCGGGAAGGACCTGAGTTCGAATCCACTATCGGGGGGGGCCTCCTCCATCTTCCCTCCCCCTTCATCATCTTTCATGTTGCCATGGATATTGTAAGGGGGTCCTGGGGCTAACCCGGGGTGGCTGGAAGGGGGGCTTTCCCCCCTCACTTGGTCTTGGAAAACCAACCGCCGAGGAATCTTGTCGCCAGTGTCCTCAGGACCCCCGCCCCAGTTTTTCTGACCCGAGTCAGAGACCGCGCCCTTGTCGCTTGACGGGGCCCCAGTGGGCCCCGATGGGGTTGGGGGAGAGAGGGCGCGAGTGCCCTCGCTGTGTGGGTGTCCAGTTCGGGGCTCCTTGTTCTCTTTTAGGTACCGCTCGCACTCCAGCAGTACAGAGTCCCCCGTCGGGGCTTCGCGGGGCTTGAGGGGGTCCGTCGCGGGTGATTCGCTCCCAACCCTTCGCTCACGCTTGGGGGCCAGGAAACAGGACAAAGCCTCCGGCGTTTTCTTCAGGGACGACTTAAAGGGGCGAGTCCCAGCGCTTCCCTCAGGGGCCAAGGGGGGCTTCTCCATAGCGTGGGTAGGAGAAGGTCGCGTGTGGTCCAAAACAACCCCAAGAGGGGTGTTGGGGTCCCGGGGACGAAATACTTGGGGGATGTTCGGTTTTTTCAGCGTTTGCTTCTGAGTAGGGCCCCTGATAAGGGGGGTTCCACCCCCATCTGATTTATCAGCCTTGTACCGATGATCCAGGGTGGCGGGGGCTGATGTGGCACCCCCGGTGGGGTGGGAAATGCCCCGGGATAAGACGCTCGGAGTGATGGGAGGAAGCGTCCCAGCCTGACCATCCGAGGTAGTTACTGCGGAAAGGGATGACCCCAAGGGGGTGCCCCTCGGGGTGGCATCCGGGGGGGTGGTCGTTGGCGAAGATGTGTTAGTGCTGTCGGAGAGTTGGGGGTTTCGCCTCCTCCGACGCCTTGGGACCTCCTCTGTGAACAAGAAAAAAAAATCAACTTTCAATTAGAAAAAAACTTACCGCCTCTCCAGGACGGCTTTAATCAGGGGGGTCCAGCCCCCACATCCACCCCACTAATATAACAAAACCTCAATCTTCTCAAATTAGCTCTGGGGGGCTCTCCAGGACGGCTTTAATCAGGGGGTTCGAGCCCCCACACCCACCCCACTAATATAACAAAACCTCAATCTTCTAAATTAGCTCCGGGGGCCTCGCCATGACGGCTTTAATCAGGGGGTTCCAGCCCCCACATCCACCCCACTAATATAACAAAACCTCAATCTTCTAAATTAGCTCTGGGGGGCTCTCCAGGACGGCTTTAATAAGGGGGTTCCAGCCCCCACACCCACCCCACTAAATTAGCCCCGGGGGCCCTCTATAATCTCAATTTACTAGTCGCATGTTTGAATTTGTTCTAAACTGATGCCCCAACTTTCATTCCTCGAGGGCTCCCCCTCGAAGGGAGGGACAAATACCCTATTACTCAAGACTTAATACCAACTTACCCCAGAAATGTAAAGTCTGAAGGAAAACATCTCTCGAGTAATCGAGCTCGAGAGCCATAACAGAGCGGCGTGGCGAGACGTAACAGTTGATAGGATCTAAGACTTCGAGTTACAGGGTGTCACACTTCGGGGACTGGTCACTCACTCGAGCCAACACAAGAGTTACGTTTCAGGACAAACTGTTCCGATTTAAAGGTCGCCTCCTTTGCCCCAAAGGCAGTATCGACACCTCCGTTTCAGGGGGTCTGCCAACCACTCCATCTCCTACTTCATAACTGCCTAAACCGTCTGGCACGACTGCTACAAGAGCCGTGAGAAATTTCGATTTGGGGTGGATAAAGGAGAAATGTGGGTAGGGGCGAATACCCCACCACTCCCCCTCCACTGCATCGTACTTTTGAACAGTAATATCATCCCGTTCACTACAACTCCCCGCAACGCCATTCAAGATAAAAGGATCGCATCACCTAAAAAAAAACGCCATTCCAATCCACAATCATAACGCTCATGTTACCGTCGAGATGACCAACGCACATCTACAAATTCAACCTAAATTTCCCTTCACTGCTGTTTGATCGAGTTTTAATGGCATTTAAACTCGGGTGACTAAACTTTCGCAACACTAGAACGTAACCCTAACTTTGAGAATGAGAACAATTTATAAGGGTAACCAGCCCTTCTCACTCCCCTCAATAAGACCCTTTTGAGAGAATAACACTGAAGGTCGCTTCGTACAGCACATGCCACGCCCGGTGCGGAAAGGACGGACTTGCCACAACGCATAGTAAACAAGTCTTTCGGGGCCCCAACGAAAAACCTTGCGGAACACCATTCACGCCCACGAAAAATGGGCAATGGCATAGCCGAATTAACACCCCCCCCCCCTATTTTAACAAAGCGAAGCCAAATCAGGCGTGATAAGTCGCCGGAGGGAGTCCAGGTTCGAGTCGACGCCATGCGCTGTGTGTGGTTCGGATTACACCAGTAATCCACTGAAAAATAAAAGGCCTAAAAAGAGCGCAGGTCGGTAGTAAATAAACCTTCCCAAATTATTTTACTTGCGAAAGTAAGTTGAATCTTGTGTCCCTCGTATCATGGACGAGATGCCGCGACCGGATTATGAAATGCGCATAAAGATCAGTGACAATAGCTGGCAAGCCTAAAAGAACCAGGGGACGGTACTCGTTGGGGCAGGTGATGTCGGGAGTATTGTTTTGAAAGCAACCAGCAATCATACAATCCTTCGCGGGGCCACCTTACGGATATGACGTGGAGGGCGGTACTACTCTGTCTGGAACAGATGAGAGGGTGTGTATGTTCAGTTGTGAATACAAAAAGGGAAAGAGAGTGGTGTTGTGATTGTCTTTGTGAGTAATGGCGCTACTTACCCGCCCACGGGAATGTCAGTGTATCCGCCAATGGGCTTCAAGCTTTTTAATGTCGCTGAAAGTTATGTATGTCCGCGTTCGATGTGATCCAACTCACGCCTCGACGTCAGAAATCGAATGCCGTAGCCACTAGGCTATCGAGAGCTTCTAGGAATCACGAATGCCAATCTTTATCACTTAATTTACGAATCGTTCTTAAATAATAATCATCTGCATGGAACGTATACATTCCGGGGGCGCTGGGGATTAATATCTAGCAGATTCACTTTCGTACACAGACCCCATGGACGTACATCCCTACGTCACGGTACACGTGTGAGGGTTTGCAGATAACTATTCGGAGCTGAGTAAACACACACCCTTCCTTCCTCGGACGCTCCCAAGGCATTGTTTGCCTCGGGTGCTCGAATGCAAATATGCCTCTTCGTGGGGCATGTTTGGGCATAGGGCACCAAATAATTGGTGGGGATGGTTCACTCGTTTAGGGGATGCGGGGTATCACGTGCCCTATCCCTGCCTTGACTACAGCCCCAAAAGTGAGGCGAAGCGTATTCAAATTTTCATCCTCTTTTGAGTAATGTTTCGATGGCCGGCGCATATACCTAGATTGGGCATTCCTAGTCGCCATATTGCTTCGGAGCGAGCCTTCTAGGGCGGAGGCGCATCCAGCAACTACCACGAATTCGCCACTTCCACCTTATGGAGCCTCCCGAAGTGTGGTGGTGAGGGGGCTGTATACATTTAACCCTTTCACGTTGAGATAATGTGTGTGCGTAATGGGCAAGAGTGAGTCACCGCGGGGTAATAATCTAAATTATCCCTGACGAATACCTCTCCCTTCTCCAGACACTCATCGAGGCACACGTATGTGCGCTTACAAGTCTTACACCTGCTTACCCCCCCCCCCCTCTTTACACACAGCGGGGTACCTTATTAATCACATACCCTGCCACTATGCTCTTACAATCACTTTCCCCCTTAAGTTCGTAGTTTTGAGTCGCTTTTTACCCATATTAGTTCGTGGGCCATAGAATCAACTCGTGTCAATCTCGAGGAGGTCGAAGCCTCATTGCTGTCTTCGCAACCTTTGCGCGCCACCAGACTACTGTCTCCACCCCGACGCCAGCCGGTTCCAGTTCGTACTTTCGAATGTCCGTGCTCTTTGTACGAACCTCTCCTTGTGGTTTTATAATACGACCGCCCAGGCCCAGAATTTAAGTGACGAGACTCGCTATTTCACAACATAAAAATAAAGGATGAAAAAAGCCGCTAGAACCTATCAAAGCCATCCTAGTCAGAGCATCCCCAAACCCATAAACTCACCACTATGGTATAATCTAAAGCATTCGATTGCAAATTACCAGCCATCAACCAGTAGGCTCGTATTAGTGAGTTTATAATACAAGACACCAAGGATGCAATTAATGAAAAAAAAAGCCATAATACAGGTTTGCAAATTCAGGCTCTTTATATATGTTCTTACCCCATATTCTTGTCTAGTTTCTTTTTTAATGCTGTTAAACTCGAGCTATTTAAAACATCCCTAGCCAATGCATCCAAAAAATACACTACTCTTACGGAAACATATCATCAAGTCCAGCCTGGATCATAGATGTTCTTTTTAAATTTTCGAACAGTGACTTGTCCTATCATCAATCGCCAGTTGGAAAAACTTTCTTATTTCTAATTCATCAAGCCTCTTAAACATTCTAAAAAGTTGGATCATATCAACCCTAGAGCGACTTTCAAATAATATGTTGAGTAGCATCAACCCATCCATATAATCGAGGTGGAAGGTATCACTTTGGTTGCTCGTCCCTGAACTGCTTCTAGAAAGTAAAATCCTGCCTGTGATATGGGAACCGTGTCTGAATGAAATATTCTAGATGTGGCCTAAAATACGAGTTATATAACTTGAATAACTTCCTTACTTTTAAAACTAACATTTCTATTGAGAAAGCCTAATAGCTACCCTATTTGTCTTATTTTTAGCCTCTAAACAATGCTTAGAGAACCTCAATGACCGATCTATTAGTGCCCCTAATCTCGCTCATCTTCAGCAGAGTCGAACCGGCAACCTTACATTCCATAACTAAATTCCTCCCCTGTCATGATTAGTTGTCCATGCGAGGTTGAATGTCTTGTCAATTAGACTCTTTAAATCACGTTCGGTCTTCTTCATTCTTCTTTACTCTTACTCTTCCAATTCTCTCTAGAATGGCGATGTACTCATTGGTTATTAGAGCCCTTTCGGGAAATTAATTTAAAAAATCCCCGATTAATCACACCAAAGACTAACCCATTGTTATCCGCCAATTCGAAAAGTAGGTCACGCACAGGCAACCCTACACCTCAATGGATGGGTTCGGGGAAACCGTTGAGGGGTAAAGAGGCTGACCAGGTGTTTTCTGGAGAATACTGTGAGATTCGGGAGCGCAGCACATGTTTCCAGGCACAAAAGAGGGGACTCTTACTCGAGGGGTGGGGGAGGTTGAAATTACACGAGGATAACGGAGAGTGACGTCATTAAACGCAGGTTTGAGGATGAGAAGAATTTTCATGGAGTCGACGAGAGGGAAAATAGAGACGCTTGGTTAATTCCCGAAACCTCCCCACGACCACGAACCGAAGGATTCAAACGTGCGAAGTGGGGACCTTAGGCCGAGTGCACACAGAGAGGGCTGATTACATCATCAAATAACCCCTCCCCCCCAGCCCCGACCTATCTGCCCACATCTTGATTGTTCTTCAAATGCAATTAACAATCATTCGTTAGTCAGTGACCAATGTGCGTGTTTGCATGTACATCGGCCAGACCTACTCCAGCTTGAGAAGAAAGGGAAAAAAAGGGATTTAGCCCTCAAGTGATGGCTGGAGACAACCTCGAATGTGGAGTTGTTACACATCTGGACGCCTTGTGTTGTGTATATGTAGGGGGAAGAACAGGTGTACACACAGGTGCACCAATTCGCAATTCAAGCCTCTCAATGCAACCGCATTACGTATGCATACACGTAAGCAAACACGAAAAGAACAATGCAAACACGCACGGGGAGGGGGGGGAGGGGACTCTCCGTAATGGGATCTTGAAGCGCACACCGCAGAGGGGAGATCGCGAAAAAGAAACCGGACAAGCCATTTCAATGACCTTTGCAGGCGTTTCTCGGCTCTTGATTCACCAGCTGAGCGCCGATGGGAATGACAGAGGAGCGGGGTTGCAACTATATGAGCGTTCGTTCCTATTCAATTAAAATTAACGAACGAAAACTAACAGGAGAACCTCACACGCGCGCGCGCGCACGCACACACACACACACACACACACTTCTGAAAAAAGGTTCGGGAAGAAAAAGGTAAAGTTAGGATTGAAAATGCGTAGGTCTTTTGTTCAACTACTTTAAGAAGAAATTACCCTCGGGCTGGAAACTACAGAACCCACCTGACCTCGCCTCAACAATCAAGGGAGATCCTCCCATACGGGTGTTTGAGGTTGACAGGCCCACAATCTTCCAGATGTTAGCTACAGCTGGGCTGCCCATCGTGCACTTGACAACCCTTGCTGGCTTCAATATGTAAAGCATCGCGCGTGTGCGCTTAAAGACACCCATGATTACAACTCCCATCACAAACGATTGTGGCTGGATAAAAAAAAAGTCGTGAAAGACCATGACCTACACATATCTACCTCCAGCAAAATTTTCTATCTGCACAGCCTCCCACTACCCCTCCAAGCCATGGTAAGTGCCTCTCTTCGCCCAAATTCTACAGGGGTTTCATGCCTGTACTTTGTTTGTCCCCTGGAGGTTTGGAATTATGGATAAGCCTTCCCCAAGGGTGTTTTTACCTTTATGCGCCCATCTGGCGAGTCTCCCCAAGGGGGGTCGCAAAAACCCATATGTCTACCTAATTCAGATTAAGAACACAAAACCAAAGTTCGTAAGCGGCCGGCCGGGGGGCGGGGGGGGGGAATTGCAACGCATGCAGCGCCCGCCATCAACAGCTGGGTCAATAAGTCAATGGGCTGACGAAACGTGTCGCAAACATGACGGAAGCAACACCCTCGGGACACGGAGCTTGACTCAAAACCAACGAAAGCATAACTCGCTCAAAGCCTAATCCACAGATCTTTGGGCGTTGGGGCCGGTAAGGTACGCAATCTCCCGGGTTTAGCTCGTAGCGTGGTTCTCACGATACACCGGGGAGGGGGAACAGGAAAGAGACGGGTCACTCAAGCGTGGAAAGGAGGTAGAAAAGGGACGCGAGTCGGACAGTAGGTGCTCCCCCCCCCCACACACATATTTACGTGCCCTATCAGCCCCAATGCTTGTAGGTTAGAACCGGCCCTATTTACCTACCACACATTTTCACCTTCCCCATCTTTACCACTTCTTTCAGACAGCTCTCCTGACAAACGTTGTGGCCAAGATGTCCTCGTTGGTTTTCGCTAATAGCCTCTTATTATAAAGCCAAAAGTTCTTATCCAAGATTACTTCTCGATGGTCGTCATCCTACCTATTATGGGGGAGCTGGTCTGCAAAGGGGGTGGCTATCCCCCGCCCTTGCTAGACTAAACATGGGTCTCATTCCGTTGTCATGGTAACTCAATCGCTTCAGTATGAGAATTCGGGCGCCGACCCCCCCCCCTTCCATCAGTAATAATTCGAAGTTAAAGACAGGATGTTCGTAGAGTCGGGATAAACAGCCCCTACTTTTGGTCCTTTAAACGGAGGGAAGGGGCAACATCTAACCTTTGTATAGGAAATTGATCAGGCTAAAAATGAGGGAGAAGAAGGGGGGGATATCGCGCGTGTGTGCTCTCTCTAAAGGCCATTGAAGGTGGGGTGGATTGAAGAGCGATTTGGCCGCATCGCTTCCAACGCACACTAACAACACGAGCCACGGCAAAGAACTGACGTCGGTAGTTTACTTCATCGCACTGCACCAGCCCAAACACCTAATTCTTATTACGCAAGCAGGAGCCTCCCTCTCATTAAGGGCCAGCGGCATACATAAATTGCATCCTACGATGCTCTTCCTTACCCCCGGGGATAATCGCCCAGCAAGGCATAGAGACACGCGTCGACCAGAGGGCGCGGTAAATCTGTCAGCAGGTAAGAAATCACGCAATGAGGCGGGGATCGCACACAACATAGGGTGTAAAACGGGAAAGTCCAGACAGATAGGGGTGCGTGGAAGTATCAGGTAACGGTATCCCATATATATGTGCATGCATTCACACACACAAACACACACACACACACATCTAACGCATCACTTCTCTCACACACACACAAACCGACCCACAAAAAACACACACCACGCAAACCGACCAACAAAAAAACACCACGCAAACAGACCCACAATACACACACAAACGACCCACAATATATATATATATATATATATATATATATATATATATATATATATATATATATATATATATATATATATATATATATATATATATATATATATATATATATATATATATATATATATACACACCCAAATGCTCAATTTTGTCCTCATATTAAGATCTCGAAAAAATGGCAGCCAAACGCGCAGGAGCGCGTAGGATACGGGGTTGCCCAGAATCCTTCTAGGATTCCCCCAATCTAGCCCCTTACCACACAATTTCTCCCTTTCTGAAGGGGCCCGTGCTCCCGCCCACAACCCGAGCGTATCCGTAATCATTGGCGAATGGCGCATCTTCACAAACACCACCAATTAGTTTCATCAGAATTGTCACAGAGACTGTAGGGGCGGAGTGTAGTGTACTCGAAAATTGTGAAGTTGGGGGAGTACTATTACTTAATGTGGGGCGAAATGGCCCCCTCCGCTAAAGTCTGTAAAAAAAGAGGCTCGTAAAGAAAGTGCAAAAGTTAGGGTAGTGCAAACTGTGGGAGGTAGCTCCAGTAAACCGCTTCAAGTTTTAGGAACATCGAAGGGAGCGCGCAACTCTCCCGCCCTTGCCATCGTATTATCACCCGCTACCCCTGACGGAATCTTCGGGGGCAGGGGTGCTGGCGAGGGAGATCGGCCATGTCGATACGACCACCAACTAAACGAACGGTGCACTTCGGGGTGGTGCACGCAACCCTCCACCGAGGCATGCGTGGGGGGAGGGGGGGCCTGGTCCCTGGCTTCGTGCGCATGACCCTAAGAGTGTGTCGAGTGCGTGCACCAAACACGCACGAGACCCGTTATGCTCACTCGCCTTGCTCTCAGCACACGCCAGCTGTAATGGTCTCACACACCAATAACAGTGAATTAATCTAATTGAAAAATGAAAACCAACGAGGATACCTCCATCAAGAGGTTTACTAATGAAAGGGAGTCCGAGTATCCCGGAAAGGAGACTACTTAGAGCTTCAGGCAGCCAATGGAATTCAAACTCGCGCTGTTCTTTAAGGGAATTTGTCCTTGGAGACGGAACAAGTTTCCCGCCCCCCAGTAATTTGGGCTGGAGTAAAAATACGCTCGGTGGTTACACACATCTCCCTTAAACCCAAATCTCTCTCTTACACACACACACACACACGCGCGCGCGCGCGCGGTTGCATAAAAACAAGGGCGAGAATGGTAAAAATGCCATTTCAATTTGGTCGGGGTTATAGGGAGGGGACAACGCGACCCCATTCGCCGCAGAGATCAAAAGGCTATGGAGCGGCGGCTAAATTGCAACAGGGGTGTAAAGCTGCTATGTATTAGGGGAAGGGGTGATAAATGGCCATGCATGGACGGATAAATGGCCGCATAATATCATATGAAAATTTGAAGCTGCATTTAGAAACTGGATCGAAGGTGATAACGGAGGGAAAAAAAGAACATCCGTCAAAATTTCGTCGATCCATTTACAGTCCCCTGCAATTGCATTGTGTCCCTTGACGACCATAGATGCTGCTGCCCCCTGCCCCCTTCGCCCCAAATATACTCACCTAACCTTCTTGCCCCAGTCATACTGCCACGGTCCGAAATGCCCGAGGACGAATCTCGGAAGTGTGGTAGGGGTACAATAGGTGTTTGAGTGTGAACAGCGGCTGCATTCAACACCATTATAGAATCCAGGATGAAAGGGCCAATGTATCAGTCCTTTAAGACCCGAAAGAGAAAGTTTGCCCACGAGAGAAGGAGGTGATGGTGGGGAAGGGGTGTTCAAAAGAACACTGAACTTTCTTTGCCCCTTCCCACTTTGAAGACGGGGTCAGCATGTCATGCGGAGGGTGGGAGTTGAATGAAAACCATCACTTCCTACTGGAATTGACCCCAATTGTGGAAGCCGGACACGCGCGCGCGTGCGTCAGAAGGCTGATTGCTCTCTCTCTCTCTCGTCTATTTTTATTCGCTTCCGTCCGTTTCTACACCTGCACTCTCTTAGTCCCCTCAGTCGGTCAACTGTGGCACGGGGTCGCATTTCCAGGGCGAAAGTGAAACGCGGATAGGCGAACCTCGGGTGCCGGTGGTGGTCTAGGGCGGGGGCCGAATCCGTCCGCTCAACAGCTGACGGGGTACTGGGCCGGGTCAAGGTCAGGTAGCAAACCAAAACAGAGAAAGGCGAACGATGACTAATGAGTTCCCGAGTCTTCTAGGGTCGCCAGTGCTTGCGGCATTGTTTCGCCATTGCGACGCCAACATAGAGACACACAAACGGCACATACAATACCAAAGCGCCCACGAAGGCAGAGGGTACTACAGGAGAGGTGCGCACCTCCTAGGACTACCATACACCCTAAAAACAATCTATTCTGGCTGTATATCTTCTACTTAGCCCTTCTTCTCATATTTACCTTTTTCTTTACGAACCTCTGCTCACAAACTTTGTCGCAGATGCCCTCATTCGTTTTACTTTTTTAAAATGATAATAAAAGTAAAAATCAAAGACAAATAGATATGGAATAAAAACTGACCTGTTTCTTGGAGTATCCTTGAGTTTTTTACAGTAATAATTACAAAAACTACAGAGAGGTCAGTGCGCACGGGCGAAACACACCCGCCCTCAAGTAGAGGGGGGCACGCGAGTGAACTGCAGACGCGGCATGCCACGAGCGTCCCATCCGAGAGGCGGTGGGCAAATAGCGGTACTCTCTGAACTCGGGCCTCGTCCGACCCTCCAGAGAGGATTGGAGAGCAAAAAACCTGCCCCAGTTCCTGCTGGGTGCGAGTGACGTGGGCTGGGAGCGCCCTGGAGTAGATACAGAAAGGAGTGCGCACGAGGCGAGGGTCGGTCTTCATCAATACTACCCGCGGTCCGAATTAACAGCATAGACTCGTGGGTTACACCTAGAGAGCGACCAGTGGGGACAGCACGAAGAACGAAGTCGGGTGAGTGGCAGAGGCTCGTTTTTATTCCAGTTTCACCACCCATTCGCGCAGTCTTGCCTTTATCTGTGAAGATCCGGACCACGGAGCGTTACAACATATCCCAGACACCAAAAGATCAACCCGGATCACTATTCGACGACTAACCAGCCACAATGTGGCTTAACGTTGCTCTTGGGTAACGGCAATCGATGCCTCGTGGACTCGCCGAATAGAAAAAGGGGGAAGCGATGCTTTGCTATCTCCCTAAAAACAGTTCGCATTCAGGGAGCGGGTGACCGTAAGGTACGAATTAGTGAACAGGGACTAATGGGCTAGTCCCCATGCTGTGGACTTAATTAGCTACCCAATCCCGGAAGAGAAATTTGGGCCTGTAGGCTGAGAACAACCTACACCTGTCATTACCAAACCAACCCCACCCGATTTCCATATTTGGAACTTATTTGCCCCATGAGTTAAAATGGCTCTTTTCATATTATACTCTCATTATTATTATTTCATTAAAGCAGAATCAATAATTGAGCAGTTGCCAATTATTATTTATCGCAATAAACTCGAACAATGTCTTGATCTGCTTTTTCTTCCACGGCAAGTTTCCCCTCCCCCCCCCATCTTTTTATGGGGTAGCTATTTCTTGTCAGCCGCTTCCAGTCCCTCTGATCGAGTACCACCTCTTCCGCTAATCCTCTCTCGCGCAGAACTTGTGTCACCCTATTCTTCCACCTTAATCTTGGTCTACCTCTCCTTCTGCCCTCCACATCCACCCTGTATCCTTCTTCTGCCCACGTAGTCATTATCCCTTCTTAAAAAAAACGCCCACAATATCTTCGCTACCTCCACTACATTTAATGTCCCTTTTATTCTCTCGTTCCGAATTTTATCCATCCTTGTCACTCCGTACATCCATCACAACATTTTCCTCCCCTTATTTTATCTTTCCTCTGCCCTCTTCATAGGTCATGCCCAAATCTCGAGAGACCTATTTCCGATCTAGATGCTAAAACATTCCTAAAAAAAGAAACAGTGTCTGGTCGTGTTAACCTACATTAGTCCTGGTTAGCAAGTGGAGGGAGGGGGAAGAGATACTGTCGCTTGGATATCAGTAGTTAGCCTCTTTTATTACGTTATAAAGACCTGGCTCTTAGGGTCCTCCTTAACGCTAATGATAATTTCGTGTGAGATCGTGACGAGCAATGGGCGGGCAACGTATAAACAATGTTACTCGCCTCAAGGTACGCTTAACAGAATCGTAAATCCCAGCGCAATTTCAAGTTCTCGAACTCAAAATGAAACAAGAACCGGCCGGGACAAAAATGCTAAGAACCAAACAAACAATCCAGCCAGTCCAACCCACGCTTCACCGATTCCAAATAGCTTGGGCAAAGGTACTCCACCTCCATGGCCCCAAACGACGTCGAGGATTGATAAATAAAGGCGTTATTATCAAGGGGAAAAAAAAGGCTCAAACGGGTTCGATCGCACACAAAAATCAGGCGGGAAGTACTTGATAAATGCTAGAGCCGAAGGATGACATGGAATTTGAGCTAGGGCAATACTCAAATAGCGGGGAACAACTGCCCTCGTGGGAGAGCGGGGTGGGACGTTAAATAATGGGACAAAACACAAACATTCCAGGTCTATAAAATCAGGATAAAATCGAGTTTCATGTAAAAAATGATTTTTATCTCAATCATGCTGATACGGATATTCTTATTTATTTATTTATGGGACTCCCCCTGGCGACTGACACTAAGGACATAGATCACCGAAAGTAATCTTAGCATATTTATTAGGAGGTATTAAAAACAAACAAACAAACAATAATAACGACAAAGAAAAAACAAAACTAAGACAAGCCAACAAAAAAAAGATAGGAAGAAGCACGCTTCGACGTCGGAAGGAATCCGAGAATTCACCCGACAAATAAAAAGCCATCTATAGCGGAGTCGGCGGCGCTGGTGTGGAGAGAATGACTTCTTTTTTTTTAATTTATCAGCCACCTAGCGACAACCTGACAACCTACTTGAGCATAGGTCGCCATAATTCTTTCAAAGCCTACTGTTAGAGTAAATTAAAAAAACAACGAAAAAGCACAATTCTCCGCAAAAAACAAGAAAAACAAACAGAACAAACAAACGAAAGCAAAAAAAAAGCAAGGAGGAGGAAGAAGCACGCTCCAGGGTAGAGGGGAGGCCCGATTTGCATAGGCGCAGGAACATGAGACCTACAAAGATCTTTTTTTAAAGGAGCCCATCTAGCGACTACCTACTAAGGCATAAGTCGCCGTAATCACACTACAGCCTAATATTAGGCTAGATGAACAAAGAAAAATAACATGGGTCGACTAAACAACAAACAAAAAATAAAAAGCAAAGAAACCAGCAAAATGAGAAAAAAAAGGCAAAAAAGCAACAAGAAGAAAGCGCGCTCCGGCGTTAGCGGTAGGCCCGCCTCGCCCGGCGCAGAAAAATGCAACCTACAACGATGATTCAAATAAATTGGAGGCTAGCCTCCTCCAAAAAGTCACATAGTCGGCAAGTCTGTGTACACGAACCCCTCCCGAGTACGAGGGACAGACCGCGCGAAAATTACCCAAACTGAGACTTTCAACATAAATGAGCGGAACAGTTGGGGAGGATTGGGGGGGGGGGGACAGGCGTCGCAATAAGGTGCAGGCGAGTGTCCACAAAATTGCAGACCCTCCTGCCAGTGTGCCAATTCGGAAAGGGCAGAAATCAGCCTGAAGCCATCGCAGCATTGGGGGAGGTAGGTCCATGGGAACAGTCGCGGCGTAATGGCACGCAACTTTACGTTCTCCTCGGCCGTATCTCATCTTCTTTGCTAAACAGTCCGGATTCCTGCCATGTAATAGGTGCGAGGAAGAGCGAAACGCTGGTCTGGTCGGCCAGTCCTCGCACACTCCTTAACGCCCTCATTCTACGCAAATTTCACACATGTACAGGAACCCAACAGTGACGTCACGATACCGCGAACCAAGGGGTGTGGAGATTGAAATGCCCAGAGAACAATCAAGGTTCTTAGAGAGTCGCTATAGATCACAATCCGGTCTCCGAACCAGGCGGTGTATTGCAACCAGCTCTGCCGTGAAAACAGACGCCGCGCCTGGCAGAGCACCGCAGATCACAAACAGAGGGCATATGGCCAGGACCCAACCCCCTCTTGAACTTGGAGCCATCCATATACACTGGCAAGGTTACAGCGTGACACAAAGTGTGCTCCTAAAAGGCCGAACGCAAAACTTCCAGCGCTGTAGAAGCTTTGGGAGCAGAGGCGCGGCTATAAATAGTCAAAGATGGCACTCTCCAAGGTGGCTCCCAGGGGCGACATCAGCCGAGAGCTACACCGAAGTCTCGAATGAGTTTCATTCGAGAGACTGGCGTCTCTCGGCGGCATAGGCATCGTCGGGGTCGGCTATGGATGCAATGAGAGCTCTTGGTGAATCAGAGGGGCGCTGGGATCGCGCGTAAGGGCAAAGAGTGCACTGTGTATGGCGCAGTGCGAGTGGCATCTCCCCAGCATAGATAAGCAGGCTCTCAATGGAGGATGTGCGGGAGGCACCGGTCGATAGGCGGAGACTGGTGTGGTGGGTTGAGTCCATCTTCAGCAATACATGCTCGGCAGCGGATGCATAAAACTCGCATCCCTAGTCAAGCTTCCAGAAGCAGAACGTCACGGAAGCAAGAATGTCCATGGCGCAGGGACAGGAGACCCTAAGGCTACGAATGAGCCTCCCAGGTGAGGAGTTGGTCTAAAAAAAGACCAAAAAATACCTAAGCCTGTGCGCTTCGAGATAGCGAGAGCTGCGGTCTAATGCCATTTGGAATCGACGCTACAGACTTTGGCACCAAAGGAAGACGAAAAATCGGAGACCCTCTTCCTGCTCCATTGGGCCGGAGGGGGAGGGGGCATCCGTACGCTTATCGATCATGTCGCAAAAATTCAGAAATAAACATTAGGGGGCGTCCTATCGCCCCCATCATGAGGGGAGGCTCCATGATAATGTATCGCCATGCGTTAGAATAGGCCTTCTCTAGAACGAAAAGCAACGTGGCCTAGTGCCGTCTACGAAGGAAGGCCTCGCAGACGGCATTTTCCAGTCGGAGCAGAACATCCGACGTGGAGTGGAACTTGCGGAAGCCACAGTGTGCAGAAGACATATGGCCTCCGCTGTCCAGAAATAACGCTGATCTAAGATTTACCAATTTCTCCATCAACTTGCACACGCAGGAGGAGGTTAGAGAGATTGGGCGGAAACCGGCTGGGGCAGCGGGAGCTCTCCCGGGTTTGCGAAAAGTGAGCACTGTAGCCATTCACCAGGAGTCTGGGAGGAAACCCTCTATCCTGTTGAACAAATCTAATAGAAATGCCACGCCTCGCTCATCCAAGTGCCGAAGCGAGAGCGGAACGCAACTCACTTTGCGACAGAAGTTCTCCGCATCGAAATCGGCTGACGGTGGAATGTACGCACAAATAACAGTATATCAAGGTGCAGCTGCACTGCTCATGCTTGAAAGGAGGCATTTAAAGGAAAGGAAGAACGGAGACATCATGCCTGGTGTAAATTGCGCAAACTCCTACCCTGCCCCCCCCCCCCCCCCCAACAGGTGGTGGTGGGGTCGCAAAACCCATATACCCCGGGAGGGTGGGCACGGGACACACGCCCGGCATGGTCTCCTAAATGCTAAAAGATAGCTCGGAGAAAACGGGAGGAGACGAGCCTCCGCAGCTATCAGTTGGCCCGGAGTCCGCGGCAATTCCAACCGGCACGCACCGACTCAGTGAGCTTGTCACAGTCGAACGTGACGAAGAGTATAGGGGTGGGTCTCGAGGCCCCTCCCTGTTTTCTCATCACGCGTTCGACCTTGACCGCGCCATGGTCGGCCAGCTCTAAGGTGATGTCCTCTATAGAGTAGTCAACGAGTTACCTCGCATGAACTACTCCTTTCACTAAATTCATGGTAGAGTGCGGCGTCACACTGTGGTGCCATCAAATGTCCAAAGAGCACTAATCTTGCCCGCCTCGGAGGGATCCGGTGCATTCGCCAGAAGGCTACCGTCTGAGATACGGGTCACCTTCGGCTCACTACCAATCTGGCTAGTTAGTGCTCTTCTCTGTTGGAACATGTTACACTTTGCTAACATGCTGCATCAGTTGAGCGAATAACTAGAAGCGTTTGAAGTCAGCGGGCTCGAAAACGCCAGGTAACCTCTGAATGAGCGGCCCCTACGTAATCGAGTCTCCGCTCTGCGCACTTTTGGTCTTAGTCTGGGACTCCCACCCGAGAGAGCGTCGGGGCCGGACGTGCCGATCTTGGCTTGGTCACATACCGAAATGGCAGTGGCCCCGTCCGTCCCCGATGCTCCCACGGCGGGAGAGGAGCCCATATTTTTTTTTCTATTTCTCTTCTTTTTAGGAGAGGAGGGTGGAGAATGAACCCGCTTCTCCCCACTGCCGGCAGAAGCGCCTAGGCCAGATGGGCCGGCCTAAGCAGGATCCTTCTCCGAAATGGAGAAGGTTCTGGCTGTCACAGGGCCACCAGCCGGGGGAGGAGATCCCTCCTCTCCTTGTAAGCCCTAGGGCACCCACGCCCTCTGAGGAAAAGCTTTCACAGGGGCGAACACAGGTTCTGTGCTTGGCACCGAACCCATGTTCGACCCCATGAAGGATCCTACCGTCTGGAGCTGCGTCACCTCAGGGACCATGTCCATCTCAGGGGAGGGGAGCTCCATGTGACACCCCTCCTCCCCGAAATCACTGATCCCATTCAAGGGGCATTTATTCTTGTCTTGGGCCGGCGAAGAGAAGGGGGCAGGTATACTGCTCCTCTGCAAGCTGGTCGCGCACAAACGCAAGATACTAGGGAACAAAGGCCAACGGGCCCTGTCATTACTTGCTCCCTTAAGAGAGCTGGCCCTATCGAGCCGCTCCTACCGAAAGGGGTCAATTACAGGCAGCCTGCCTACTTTCTTATAAAGTAAAGGGAAGACTGCCGCTGGAGAAAGGGAGTGGCCCAAGGGCGACTCATGAGAAAGGGTGATGGGGAGTCCTCTACACCTGTAGGCCTAGGAGGAGTAAGCCTCTTCTACAGGCATAAAGCTTTGGAGGGTCCCCTGCGAAAGCACAGGGGGGGGGGAGTGCCTCCATATTTTCGGTGGAGCTATCCGAGGGCGGCTCCGACGATGGTAACGGGAAAAGGGAGTTTTTTTATTTTCATCATCGGTCATGGAGACCCTATAATAATTAGGGGAGGCAAACAGTCGTAATCCCACGCAGTAGCCCGCTCTGCGAGGGGTGAACATAAAGCCGGCAATACCAGCTGCCGCCATTTGAGGACACTCCTATCGCCTAGTGGCCTAACCTTCCATCAGATTGGCGAATCCACCTTGGGCACGGCATAAAATTGATAGGCAGGGAAAGCTATGAGTGTGAATGAATCAGGTTGTTAAAAACCCACCACCCCAAGCCGAAGCTCAGGGGTGAGGGAACGTTATCCCCCTCCCCCGGATCTGGGATAGTTTAGCGAGAAGAAGCTGGTCGGCGTCTACCCTGTGAAATTAGAGGCCGACCAGAGAAAGTTGTGGGAGAGGTTGTATGGAAAGTGAGGAAGCAGGTTAGGAAGACAGGGTGTCAGAAAGAAGAGGCTAAGCTGAGGCCGGACGGGGCGCTGAGTCCCGTCACTATGGCGGCCAGGAAAGCAAATCACCGCGCCCCTTACGGGGTATACACCCAAGAACGGCCGCAGGGAAGTGGTCAGCGTATTAAGGCGATAGCACATTTTTTCATTAGTCACTTTTCAAATTCTTTCGTTCAAAATTCGCATTTTTTGGTTTTGTATATTTTTTTATTGCAAATTTTATGCACTTTTTTATGGTCTAATAATTATTTTTAGCAACATAACTAGAACATAGTGAAAATTAAGATAATGCAAAATTGTATACATTCGTGGAAAATTTTTCTTAGATAATTTACAGTTAATTTGTGAAAAACAAAACAAAACTACACCATTGATTTTTATATAATTTTATTGCAAATTTTCTGCGTATATATTTTCTTTTAGCAACATGGCTAGAAAAAGTGAAAATTATGATGATGCAAAATTTCATACATTCGTGGAAATAAGCCGTAGATTTTTAAAGTTGATTTGTGAAGAAAACACAAAACTATGTTAGATTTGAAATATTTGCTACCCCCCCCCCCGCAAAAAAAACCCCGCGCCTGAGAACTGGTTTATATTTTTAGCATTGTTCGAATATAGATTGAACTAAATTCCAAGGCATTCAGATAACCACTACTATTCACTAAACACACCCTTTTCCAACTGAGAACAAAAGCTATAGTTGACATGGTCCGAAAAATATATGTTTTAGTCCACCATTAACACAAATTTTAATGGAA
The DNA here is from genome assembly GCA_963969495.1 of Ceratothoa steindachneri. Lineage (NCBI taxonomy): Eukaryota > Metazoa > Arthropoda > Malacostraca > Isopoda > Cymothoidae > Ceratothoa > Ceratothoa steindachneri. The sequence continues at coordinate 190,931,093 of OZ018317.1, forward strand.
CTAAAGAAAACTGATTGAAATAACTAAATTATATGTGCACCTTGTGCTCGTGAATTGAGTTCAAATGCTTATTTTTTAGTAATTCTATAGCCATATATAGGATATAAGGTTTCAAGGATGGGGGGGGGGAGGTGAAAGAACCCCCTGCATCTCAAAAACGGTGCCGTAGGATATTATGATTTTGGCAGGAATAAAGGGGCTTTTAATGATCTTTAATTTCTTATATGATAGTATAACGTAGTAAAAGGTTGAAAAACTGAATGTGGTATCTTCTTAAGAAACAAGTAACAAAAAAATGAAAACATAATATGTAAATAACAAATAATAACGCTGAAAAGGAGGGGGGGCTGACAAAATAACAAGAAAAAAAAGCAAGAAAGAGGCGCGCTCCGGCGTCGGGGGTAGGCCCACCTCTCCCGGCGCAGGAACATGCAACCTAGAAAAAAAACAACAACATTCAAATAAACCCACAAGGCAGTGTGTACGAACTCATCCGAGTAGAAGGGACAAGCGGTAGCGACCCCGCTCGTCCCAGTCTCGGGGCAGGGATTGTGCGCGGAGATCACCTAGAGTGGGACATTCAACAAGAATGTGCCGAACAGTCTGGGGGACAACGCAGTCTTCACAGTAGGGAGCATACGAGCGCTCCATTAAATGGAAGTGCATCCCGCGATTGTGTCCAATTCAAAGGCGACAGAAAGCGACCTGAAGCCGTCACAGCATGGATGGAAGGCATGGCACGCAATTTTAAGTTACCCTCGACCGTCTCCCATCTTCATGGCCAAGCAGCAAGAAGGGCTTCCCTGATTCCTGCCATGTAGTCGGTTTGAAGAGAACCAAACGCTGGTCTGGTCACACAGTCCTCGCACACTCTTTGGCGCTCTCATTAACCGTAATACCTACATGTCAAATAATCTCGACATCCACCAGGCTCGCGGCGAAAGTGGCGTCACTGATACCGCGAACCAGGGAGTGTGGAGATTCCAATGCTCCCAAAGCACTTAGGGCGCTTTATGAGACGTTAAAGATCACAATCCGGTTTCTTGGCCATAAACCCAAAGGGCTTAGGGTATGACTGAGGTCTCTCGGTGGCATAGGCACCGTCGAGATCAGTTGCGTATGCAGTGAGAGCTGTTGGCGACTGGAGGAAGCACCGGGCTCGCGCGCACAGGCGTATAATGCACTGTGCACGGCATAGACCGAGTGACATCTCACCAGCATCGACAAGTAGGTTTTCAATGGGGGAAGTGCGGAAGGCACCGGTCGCAAGGCGAAGGCCGGTGTGGTGGATCGAGTCCACCTTCCGCAATAGACGCTCGGCTGCGGATGCCTAAAACTCGCATCCGTAGTCGAGCTTCGAACGAACAAAGGATCGATAAAAAATTAAGGCAGTAGCCCTATCAGCACCCCAAACGCTGAACGTTACGGAACGGATAATATCCATAGCGTGCGTACAAGAGACCCTAAGGCTGCGAATATGAGCCTCCCAGGTGAGGCGTCGGTTAAATAAAAGAACAAGGAAACTGTGTGAGTCCACCACTTCCGGGTGCACCCCATTTAGAAACAAGCATGGGAGAGGGTGGAACCGTGGATGGCGGCAGAAGGAGGGTGGGCAGGGGGCACGCGCCAGCGTGGTCTCCTGCAAAAAGATACTTAACGGGGAACGGAACCGGACGAGACGAGCCTCCGCAGCTCTTCCCAGTTATCGCGGAGTCCGCGGCCATTCCATTGAAGACATATGCGCTCCAGGCCTAACTCCGAGGATATGCGGGGGCTCTCTTCGAAGAGAGACCCTCACGGGAATGGCCGTACGCTTCTCGGAGGCTGAATTCCCGACGCTGTCGCCTTCGAGTACTTATCGGGGGCGGTTGGGCTCGCCATGAGAGTCTTATCCCACCTCCGCCTCGAAACCTTAGGCGAGAAGGGCGGCTTCGCAGGCCGGGGGCCCTCTTTTCGAAGATCCAACGTCTCCGAGCAGCCAGCTTACGACTGGGTGTTGGCAGAGGAGCCGAAGCTCCTTTCGGGGAACAACTTTAGAAACCCCGGAAGATGGCCTCACGATCCTCTTCAGGTGTGCCTCCTGTGAATCTAACGACTAGGTGGAGGCACGCGGCCGTTTCGCCTTACGCGAAACGGTCACCCTGGGGGAAGGGAGGGGAGCCCTGGTTTTAGCCGACTGAGTGTGATCCCTTTGTGCCGCCAGCTCTACCAGGAAAGCACCCGGGGTGGGTAGAACCCGCAGAAGGGTTCCGAATGGGCGCGTAAACGACCGTACTCGTAGGTCTAGATAGGCCAGGAGCAGAGGGTGCCTTTCTTAGCATTGAGGAATAGGACGTCCCAAGCAGCGCTGGGCGCGCCAGGACCAAGTCCTTAGCCTCGCGAAATGAGACGATCCTGAGCCTGAACGGCCAGGATTTCCATATTGCTTGTAAGAAGCGGGGAGCGGCTTTCCGCAAGTGACACACTTGGCCACACACGTGTGCAGCCTTGGAGCAACTTACACAGACTTCGGGTAACTCTGACTTTGTGCGTTTACAGGAGTGATTACAATGGCCGAAGCGGTGACAGTAATAGCACCTCACGCGGGTTTTTTTTTTTTTTTTTTTTTTTTTTTTTTTTTTTTTTAAGCCCATCTGGCAACTACCCACTTGGGCATAAGTCGCCGAAAAACACGACAGCCTAGAATTAGGCTACTTTAAAGTTAAAATATGAAAACTTAACAATCAATATAAATTGGAAAAACTTAACAATCGAAGCAATCTCCGGCAGCGGGGGGAGGTCCCCCTCACCCCGGTGCAGGAGAGTGCAACCTAAAACAAAACAATAACAAAAAAAAAGGAACCTTAAATAAAGGGGAGAAGGCCGGCCTCCCCCCCAAAAGTCAATAAGTCCACCAGTCATGGTGCACGCACTCGTCCCGAGTACAAGGGACAGGCGGTAGCGACCCCGCCCATCCCGGTACCGAGACAGGTATCGTGCGCGAAGATCACCCAGACTGGGACATTCGACAAGAATATGCCGAACAGTCTGGGGGACGACGCAGTCGTTGCAATAGGGCACATGCGAGCGCTCCACCAAGTAACGATGCGTCACACGAGTGTGTCCGATTCGAAGACGACAGAAAGCAACCTGAAGCCGCCGCGGCATTGGGGGATAGGTCCATGGGAACAGTCGCGGCGCAATGGCACGCAACTTTAAGTTCACCTCGACCGTCTCCCATCTTCTTTGCCAAGCAGTCCGAAGAGCTGCCCGTATTCCTGCCATGTAGTCAGTGTGAGGAAGAGCGAAACGCTGGTCCGGTCGCAGAGTCCTCGCGGACTCTTTGGCGCCCTCATCGGCGCGCTCATTCCCCGCAATTCCTACATGTCCAGGAACCCAGCAGAAGATAATCTCGACATCTGCCCGGCTCGCCAAAACCGTGGCGTCACGGATTTCGCGAACCAGGGGATGCGGAGATTCCAATGCCCCGAGAGCACTCAGGGCGATTTGTGAGTCACTATAAATCACAATCCGGTCTCCGAACCGGGCACGTCGCGTAATCTCCCGTACCGAGTGGTGTATTGCCACCAGCTCGGCCGTGAAGACAGACGCAGCGCCTGGTAGAGCCCCGCTGACTTCAAACAGAGGGGATACGGCGTGGAAGCCGACCCCCTCTTGGGACTTGGAGCCATCCGTATACACTGGCACGGTACCAGCGTGACACGATGTGTGCTCCAAAAAAGTCGAACGCAATACTCCCGGCGCAGTACAAGCTTTGGGAGCAGAGGCGTGGCGACAAATAGCCAAATGTGGTACCCTCCAGGGTGGCGTCCTGGGCAGAACCAGGGGCGCCACCGGCCCGAGAGCTATATCTACCTCTCGAAGGAGTTTCCTGGCCCTAAACCCAAAGGGCTTAGGGTATGACTGGCGTCTCTCGGCGGCATAGGCACCATCGAGATCAGCTGCGGATGCAGTGAGAGCTGTTGGCGAGTGAGGGAGGCGCCGGGCTCGCGCGTACAGGCGAGTGATGCACTGCACGCGGCGCAGAGCGAGTGGCATCTCCCCAGCATCGACCAACAGGCTCTCAATGGGGGAAGTGCGGAAGGCACCGGTCGCAAGGCGAAGGCCGGTGTGGTGGATCGAATCCACCTTCCGCAATAAACGCTCGGCTGCGGATGCATAAAACTCGCATCCGTAGTCGAGCTTCGAGCGAACAAAGGATCGATAAAAAAGTAAGGCGGTAGCCCTATCAGCGCCCCAAGCGCTGAACGTCACGGAACGGAGAATGTCCATGGCGCGGGTACAAGAGACCCTAAGGCTGCGAATGTGAGCCTCCCAGGTGAGGCGTCGGTCGAATACAAGACCAAGGAAACGGTACGACTCAACCACATCCAGGCGCACCCCATTAAGAAACAAATCTGGGTCGGGGTGAAGCCGTGGATGGCGGCAGAAGTGCACCACCTTAGTCTTGGCCAAAGAAAACCGAAACCTGTGCGCTTCGGCATAGCGAGAGACGCGGTTCAATGCCTGTTGGAGTCGGCGCTCCAGAGTTGGCATCTGGGCCGCGCCAAAAGAGATCGAAAGGTCGTCCACGTAGAGCGTAGCAAGAACATCTTCCGGCAGCACCGAGGTGATGCCGTTGATGCTCAGGGCATAGAGTGTGACACTGAGGACACTTCCCTGCGGGACACCCTCTTCCTGCTCCTTTGGGCCGGAGAGGGCTCCCCCCACCCGTACGCGGAATCGACGATCTCGCAAAAATTCAGATATAAACATTGGGAGGCGTCCCCTCGCCCACATCGTGTGGAGAGTCTCCATGATACCGTATCGCCATGCGGTATCATAGGCCTTCTCCAGATCAAAAAACACCGTGGCGTAGTGCTGTCTACGAAGGAAAGCCTCGCAGACGGCATTTTCCAGTCGGAGCAGAGCATCCGACGTGGAGTGGAACTTACGGAAGCCGCACTGTGCAGAAGACAGATGGCCTCCGCTGTCCAGGAAATAGGCTAATCTAACATTTACCAATTTCTCCATCAACTTGCACACGCAAGAGGTTAGAGAGATTGGGCGGAATCCGGTCGGAGTAGAGTGATCTCTCCCCGGCTTGCGAAAGGCGAGCACAGTAGCGATTCGCCAGGAGTCTGGGAGAAGACCTTCCACCCAGATCCTGTTGAACAAATCTAACAGAAAGGCCATGCCTCGCTCACCCAGGTGTCGAAGCATGGCGTACGGGACATCGTCCGGACCATGGGCGGTGTCCGCGCACGAAGCGAGAGCGGAGCGCAACTCACTCACAGTAAACTTGTCGTTGAAGGGTTCTCCGCCTCTGGAGGTAAAGTCCAGCCGGCGGCCTTCCGCGACATCACGACGTGCATTGAATGCTGGCGGAGCAGCATCACGGCTAGAGAATGCGGAAAAAGCGGTCGCTAAGGATTCCGCCACGGACGCGGGGTCCGAGATTGCGGTCCCATTCTCCTGGAGAACGGGAGGGGGGTCCTGCGAGAACTTGCCCCGAATCCTTTTGACTCGCTTCCACACCTCAGCTAAAGGGGTCTTCCCGTTAAGTGAAGACACGTATGCCCGCCAAGAAGAGCGGCGGGCGTGCTTCCAAATATACCGGAACCTAGCCCTAGCCCGACGAAATTCAGCGACAGTGAAATCGTTCGGGCGGCGCTTATAGCGCATGTAGGCATAATGCTTCTGTTTGAGGGCCGTCTCACACTCGGCCGACCACCATGGGAGTGGTCGGCGTGCAAAACGGCCAGACGTCCTAGGAATAGTAGTCAGGCCCACGGCGATGAGGTTGCCGGAGAAGAACTCAACGGCCTCATCAACCGACCTAAACTCCTCGACTGAGATAGAGAATTCAGTCATTTCCTGAAATGCAGGCCACCGCGCCCGCGCCAAGCACCACCGAGGTGGTCTCTCAGGCGGCAGTTGCCCTGAAAATGATATTTGAATGGGAAAGTGATCACTACCATGGAGGTCATCGACCACCCCCCAATCAAAATCAGGCTGTGCATCCGAAGAGCACAAAGATAGGTCAAGGCAAGAAAATGAAGCGGTTCTCGGACAGTGATGCGTAAACTCATCCACGTTTAGGACACCCATCTCAAGCTCTTCGATCAGATCGGCAAGGACTTGTCCCCTGGGATTTATGGAGTAATCTCCCCAGAGAGGATGCCTGCCGTTCAGATCTCCAAGCAAGAGATAGGGCCTCGGCAACCGTGCCACGACGCGGCGGAAGTCCCCCGCGTCGAAGTCAGCTGACGGTGGAATGTACGCAGAAATGATAGTATACCTCCTATTCAGGTGCAGCTGCACAGCCACTGCCTGAAAGGAGGTATCTAAAGAGAAAGGAAGAACGGAGACATCATGCCGGGTGTAAACTGCGCACCCCCCAGCCCGGCCATCCCGCGGTGGTGGGGTCGCAAGACCCTTATACCCCGGGAGGGCAGGGAGGGGGCACGCGCGTAGCATGGTCTCCTGCAAAAGAATAGCTAACGGGGAACGGGACGAGGCGAGCCTCCGCAGCTCCTCCCAGTTGGCCCGGAGTCCACGGCAATTCCATTGAAGGAATATGCCCTCCAGGCCTAGCTCGGAGGAGACGCGGGGGCCCTCCTCGAATTGAAGACCCTCACGGGAATGGCCGTACGCTTGCCGGGGGCAGAACCCCGGGCGCTGTTGGCCGGACAAAGCGCTGAAGGCGCTGTCGCCTTCGAGGACTTATTGGGGGAGGTTGGGCTCGTCATGCGAGTCTTTTCCTCCCTCTGCCTCGAAACCTTAGGCGGGCGTTGCGGCTTCGGAGGCGGGGGGGCCTCTTTTCGAGGAACCACCGTCTCCGAGCAACTCGCTCCACCTCGGGGCGTGGGCGAAGGAGCCGAAGCTCCTTTGTTGCTGTCCTCCTTTCGGGGGACAGCTTTAGGAACCCCGGAAGATGGCCTAGCGACCATCTTCAGGGGTGTTGCCTCCTGTGAGTCTAACGACTCGGTGGAGGCGCGTGGCCGTTTCGCCTTACGGGAAACGGTCACGCTGGGGGAAGAGGGGGGAGCCCTGGTTTTAGCCGGGGCAGGGTATGAACCCTTTTTTCCGCCAGCTTTACCAGGGGAGCGCCCGGGTTGGGTAGAGCCCGCAGAAGGGCTCCGAATGGGCGCGGAAACAACCGTGCTCGTTGGCCTTGATGGGCCAGGAGCAGAGGGTGCCCTTCTAACTATTGAGGCATATGACGTGCCAGGCAGAGCCGAGCGCGCCAGGACCAAGTCCTTAGCCTCGCGGAATGAGAGTCGATCCTGGGCCTGAACGGCCAGGATTTCTTTCTCCAGGAGATATGCACCACATTGCTTCGAAGAAGAAGGGTGCGGCTCTCCGCAATTGACACACTTGGCCACACACGATTTGGACTTATCGTGTGCGACCTTGGAGCAATTTACACAGACTTCGGGTGACCCCGACTTTGCACGTCTACATGAGCGATTCGTATGGCCGAAGCGGTGACAGTGGCACGAATGCCTTCACGCGGTAGCGGTACCAACCGGCACGCACCGACTCAGGGAGCTTGTCACAGTCGAACGTGACGAAGAGTGTAGGGGTGGGTCTCGAGGCCCCTCCCTGTTTTCTCATCACACGTTCGACCTTGACCGCCCCATGGTCGGCCAGCTCTAAGGTGATGTCTTCAATGGAGTAGTCAACGAGTTCCCTCGCATAAACTACTCCTTTCACAAAGTTCATGGTAGAGTGCGGCGTCACACTCACCGGGGTGCCATGAAGTGTCCGAAGAGCACTAATCTTGGCCGCCTCGGCGGGATTCGCCGCATTCGCCAGAAGGCTCCCGTCCGAGAAACGGGTTACCTTCGGCTCTCTACCAATTGCACTAGCTAATCCTCTCCGCTGATGGATCATGTTGCCCTTGGACAACATGGTGCCATCAGTGGAGCGAATAACGAGGAAGCGTTTGAAGCCAGCGGGCTCGAAAACGCCAGGTAACCTCTGAATCAGGGGCCCCGATGTCATCGAGGCTCCGCCCTGTGCACTCTTGGTAGTAATCTTCTTTGTCAGGGGCTCCGCAACCGGGGGGGCAGAGGGGGCGGATGTGCCGATCTTGGCTTGGTCGCTTGCCAGAGTGGCAGCAGACCCATCCGTCCCCGCAGCCCCCGCGGATGGAGAGGAGCCCCGAGTCTTTTTTGTCTTTTTAGTCTTTTTCTTTTTCGGAGAGGAGGGCGGGGAATGAACCCGCTTTTCACCTCCGCCGGCAGAAGTCCCCAGGCCAGATGGACCAGCCTCAGCCAGGTCCCTCTCCGAAATGGAGAAGGTCCTGGTTGTCGTAGGGGCACCTGTCGGAGGAGATCCCTCCCCTCCTTTTGCCTCGGAGCCCTCAGCCATTTGAGGAGGACCTTGCATAGGGGCGGATTCGGGTTCGGTGCTTGGCGCCGAGCCCGAATTCCCCCCCATGGAAGGCCCTACCGTCTGAGACTGGGTCTCCTCAAGGACCATGTCTATCACAGGAGGGGCCTCCAGTTGGCCATCCCCTCCCAGGACATCGCAGGTCCCCTTGGCAGTATTGTCACTAGTCAGGTGGTGTGGGGAGGCACAGGCCTTGACCCCAGCAAGGTTTAAAATTCTTGCCAGCAGGTCTTTTGAGGGAAGCGACCGAAGGGGCCTGGCTTCCCTCTCCCCCCTAAGGGGGTTTGCCCTACCGAGCCGCTTGCACGAGGGGCGGTCGGCAATGGGCTGCCTGCTGGCTTTCTTGGCAGTCCCCTTAGAAAGCAAAGGAGGGACTGCCGCTGGAGATAGGGAGGTGCCCGAAAGCACCTCCAGAGAAGGGGGTGAGGGGGAGTCCCCTACACCCGTAGGCGTAGGAGAGGAGTAAGCCTCCTCTCCGGTTAAAGAATTATGGAGGGTCCCTTGCGCAAGCATAAGGGGGGGACCTCCATTTTCTCGGTGGAGCTGCCCGAGGGCGGCTCCGTCGATTTTCTTGGGGAAGTTGGGGGTTGGGTTTTTTGTTGTTTTTTTTCATTCATGGGCATGGTGACCCTCTTTTAATTACGGGACGCAATAGCTCATCACCTCTCGCAGTTGCCCGCACTGCGAGAGGTGCTTACAAGCCCGGCAGAGCCAGGCGCCGCCATTCGGGACCACCCCTCCCGCCTGGTGGCCTGGCAGTCCTTCGGCATGGCGGCTCCACCTTGAACACGGCGTAAAAAATATAGGTTGTGAAGAGGAGAGGAAAAGGGATGTGAGGAAGGTATGGGTGGGGATGAAGCAGGTTGTTAAAAAAACCCCATCCCGAACCGGAGCTGAGGGGTTAGGGAACAATGTCCCCTCCCCCCTCAGCCCCGATCCGGGTTGGTTGGCTTGAGAAGGTCAGCATTCTACCCTGTGAAATTACAGGCTGACCAGAGAAAGTTGTGGGAGAGGTTGTATGAAAAGCGACGAGGTAGGGGAGAAATCGGGCTATCTGAAGGAAGGAAGAGAGGCTAAGCTGGGGCCGGACGGAGCGCTGGATCCCGTCAGCACGGCGGCCAGGATGGCAAATCACCGCGCCCCTTACGGGGACCTCACGCGGTATCGATACCAACCGGCACGTGCCTACTCAGGGTGCTTGTCACAGGTGTGTCATCAATGGTCCGAAGGGCACTAATAAGGCCGGCTCGGAGGGATTCGACGAATTCGTCAAAGGATCCCGTCCGAGAAACGGGTCACCTTCGGCTCTCTACCAATCATACTAGCTATAGCTCTCCTCTGATGGATCATGTTGTCTTTAGTCAACATGCTACCATCAGCATGTTGAAGCCAGCGGGCTCGAAAACACCAGATAACGTCTAAACGAGGGGCTCCAAAGTAATCGAGGCTCTGCTCTGGTCTTCGTCTGGGACTCCCCAACAGGGGGAGCAACAGGGCCGGACGTGCCCATCCTGGCTTGTTCGCTTCTCTAAACGGCAGCAGCCCCGTCCGTCCCCGCGGCCCCCGCGGAAGGAGAGGAGCTCCGAGTCATTTTGTCATTTTTTTTCCTTTTTACGCGAGGGCGTGGAGTGAACCCCCCTCTCCTTCCCCGGCGGCAGGAGCCCCTAGACCAGATGGGCCGGCCTCCTAGGCGGCACAGGTGCACCAACCAGGGATGGAGATCCCTCCTCCTCTAATAAGTACTCGGGCGCCTACGCCCTCTGAGGATAAGCTCTCACCCGGGTTCTGTACTTAGCACCGAGCCCGTGTTCGACCCCATGGAATATCCTACCATCTGGGGCTAAGTCGCCTCACGGACCATGTCCACCTCATGGAGGGAGGGGGGGGGGCCCATTCGAGGTGCCTTTGGTGATTTCGTCTTTGGCCGGCGAACCGGCCGGGGGGGGGGGGAGAGAAGGGGGCAGATATACGGACCCCCTGAAAGCTGGTCGCGTAAGTACGCAGGACATTAGGGGGCAAGGGCCGACGGGCCCTGCCATCCCTTACTCTCTTAAGAGGGTTGGCCATATTGAGTCGCTCCCGGTATTATAGGCCGCCTGTCTTTCTTAGCAGTCCTCTTAGAAAGTAAAGAGGGGGAATGACGCTGGAGAAAGGGAGATACCCAAGGGCGGCTCCAGAGAAGGAATCCTCTACACCCCTAGGCAAAAGAGAGGATTAAGCCTACTCTCTGGTTGAAGAGTTTTGGAGGGTCCTCTGCGAAAGCACAAAGGGAGGAAGGGGGCTCCATTTTTTTGGTGGAGGTGCCCAAAGGCGGCTCCGTCGTTGTACAGGGCAAGGTAAAACGGGAATTATTTTTTTGATAAGTTCCATATATGGGCATGTGGACCCTATTATTAACACGGTAAGCAAACGCTCATCACCAGACGCAGTAGCCCGCTCTGCGGGAGGTGAACACGGGGCCGCCAAAACCAGCTGCCGACATTTGGGGGCCACTCTTGCCACCTAGTGTCATGGCAGCCCATCAGCATGACGGCTTCACCTTGGGCACGGCGTAAAAATTGAGAGAGATAGGAGAGAGATAGAAGGGAGAATGAAGGAGGATGTGAGGGAGGTGTGGGTGGGGATGAAGCAGATTGTTAAAAACCCACAACCCAGTCTGAAGCTCAGGAGTGAGGGGTCGTTATCCCCTTTTCCTGTCAGCCCCAATCCGGCATAGTTGGGTGAAAGGAGAAGGTTTAAGGCTTCATGGTGCTTAAGGCTTCATGGTGCACTCACTTGCAGGGGAACCCTAAAGCACCATGTCGAGGAATAGGACGCGGGGTGGTTGGAATTTTCCCCGACTTATATATATATATATATATATATATATATATATATATATATATATATATATACTATTATCCCGAAGGCAGAGGGGTCGTCGTACTACTCCTTATACTTCGTTCGGCCCATGCCCTGAATGGGTTTATTGACTCAGAGTGCTTAGAGGTTGGCTACGGAGGGATTGGAATGAACTTTGCCAGCAAGCGACCCAAAGGATGTTAGATACACAACAATATGAAAATAAAGTTTTAATGAACACTAAACAATATATATATATATATATATATATATATATATATATATATATATATATATATATATAAGGTGCTTTGACAGATAGATCAATAAGTTCGGATATCTCACTTGACTTATAAATAACTATTCACTATGTAAATCCCTAAACACTTGTAATGTTGGTAAGCTTCGCGGTGAAGGTGAGGAATGTGAAAGGGAAGGGGTACCTTGGAACCTGATGTTCGGGTGGCGCTGGTGAGTGAAGGTGGTGAGATAAGGGGTGGAGACGATGAGGTAGGTTGTCCAGGAACTGACCTGATCCCACAATTCCGTCACGATTCTGCTGGAAGAAGGCGGTGACGGGAGCTTCTTGTTAAAGAGGGCCCCACGTTCGTGAACTCCGAGGAATCTTGGGTGCCTCTGTGAGGGGGGAGGGGGGGCGAAGTGACCTATCGACGTGTAGGGTCACGGAGAACAGCCGAGATGTAGTTTTCTCGTTTAGGGAACCAGAGTGAGGCCGTTCGTAGCTCCCGCTCTGACACTTGAGTACGAGCTTGGGTCCGCACTGACTTGCAGACCAACGGGATAAGGAGCCTCCCTAACTGGGACCGATCTCCTCTCTGAAGACTTGTCGCTTCGACGATTTACTACTATACCGAGATAGATGGCAATTCCTGCCCCGCCAGACGCTGTGCAAGCTCTACTACTGAGGGTTAAAAGAATTCATCTTTTATACTCGAAACTCGGGAGAGGTTCACGTGGCTCCGGAAGTAGATTTGATATCAAGCGTCCTTCTTCGGGTAAGAGCGGATTAATTATCTCCTCCATTTCGTCCTTTGCAAACTTCCGGGAACCCCTGGAAGCCAAGATGGGCTCCCATCTATCGATAACCAGTCGAGGAAGGATGGCAGTGATTACCTAAAATGCTCGGCGGGTTCTTCCGGCGGGAGACATCAGATATTGAGCCGGAAGGGGAAGATTTGATAACCGGCCCGCCCGGAAGGGAAGTGGGGAAACGTGGGTGCCTTATGAAATTCTTCCACACACCATTGAAACAAACTGAAGCTTAAAACAACAACAAACAAACAATCGCTTCGTAATGAAAACAAAAATTGAATTTATTTTGCCTATCATATAGAGGGCCCTTAAAGGACGTCAAATTATTAAGATCCAGAAGACCAATCCAATGCCACCATTAACCCTTTTCCCGAAAAAGTGAGGTCTGCTCGCATCATCACTGCTATAACTGCTTCACCCCTTCCGATCACATTATGTCGGATTAAACACCTATTTTTCTTCTCGGACCATTGGCATTTCAAGGGTACGGGACGTTATGTACTGTGCAACCACATTCTCCCACATGAACAATTGACATAGTCTGGGTAATTTGCCGATCCAAGTCAAAGGGCAAACCTAACCCATCACGAAGAGTTGTGCGCCCTAACAACATCCACTCGGAATTCAACACCCTCAGGAAAAGCCACTGATAAAATCGACTTTTTCTTCTTTGCAGAGCCCATTTGGCAACAGCCACCAAGGGCATAGGTTGCCGCAATTAAAATTTCAGCCTAGTACTAGTCTACTTTAAAATTCCCCAAATTAAGCCAAAGTAAAACAAAAAATCAAAAACCAAACAACAAAACCCCCCGCAGAAAATAAGAAACAGAGCAAAGGAAGCACGCTATGTGTCTGGGAGGCCGATCTGCACACGGCGCAGGATCATGCGACCAACACTAAAGAGAGTCTAAGAAAATAGAGGAGGTGAGCCTCGTACAAAAGTCTGTGTACACGAACTCGTCTTGGAAGATCAAATTTGACGACTGCCTACGAGGGCAAAAGTTGCCGTACTCACACCACAACATACCACTAGGCTATATATATATATATATATATAAATAAAAAAAATAATATATAACCAACAACGATAAAAAAGGACAAAGGATAGAAAAACATACAAAGAAAACAAAGCAAAAAGGGCAACAAGTAGGAAGCGCACTCCGGTGGCGTGGATAGCCCCCCCACCCCGGCGCAGGAACATGCGACCGACAACAAAGTCAAATAAAATGGAGGAGGCCAGCAACAGTCTGGGGAACAACTCAGTCGTCACAATAAGACGCAGGCGAGTGCTCATCAAATGGCGGTGCGTCCAGCGAGTGTATCCAATTCGGAGACAACAAAAAGCAATCTGAAGCCGTCGCGGCATTGGGGGGGTAGGTCCATGAGAACAGTCGCGGCGCAATGGCACGCAACTTTAAGTTTCCCTCGGCCGTCTTCCATCTTTGCCAAGCAGCCCGGAGAGCTACCAGTATTCCTACCATGTAATCGGTGTGAGGAAGAGCGAAACGCTGGTCTGGACGCCCAGTCCTCGTCAATTCTTTGGCGCCCTCATTCCCCGCAATTCCTAAATGTGCGGGAATCCAGCAGAAGATAATCTCGATATCCGCCTGGCTCGCCAGAACTATGGCGTCACGGATATCGCAAACCAGGGGATGCAGAGATTTCAATGCCCCGAGAGTACTCGAGCCGCTCCTACCGGGAGCGTTCAATTAAGGGCTGCCTGCCTGTTCTCTTGACAGTCCCCTATCAAAGTAAGGGCGCCTCCATAGAAGGGGGTGAAGGGGAGTCCCCTGCACCCGTAGGCCTCGGAGAGGAGTAAGCCTCCTCTCCAGTAGAAGTTTTGCGGGTCCCTTGAGAAAGCACTGGGGGGGGATGAGGGAAGACGTTCCTTTCTGTCGTGGAGCTGCTCGAGAACGGTTCGGACTGTGGTTAAGGGGAAGTGGAGAGCTTTTTTTTCAACTTCTCATCATTGGGCATGGGGTGACCCTATTAAATTCACGAGGCGCAAACGCTAATCACCCCATGCAGTAGCCCACTCTGCGAGGGGTGAATACAGGGCTTGCAAAGCCCTGTATTCACCTTAACAGAGAAAGTTGTGGGATAGGTTGTAGGAAAAGTGAGGAAGCAGGGTAAGAAGACAAGGTGTCAGAAGAAAGGAGAAGAGGCTTGGCTGGGACCGGACGGGACACTGAGTCCCGTCAGTACGGCAGCCAGGCAAGCAAAGCGCCTTGCCCGTTACGGCGATCCCACTCGGGACTGGTAATTTTTAATTTAGGAGCCCATCTGGTGACTGCCTACTTGGGGCATATGGCGCCGTACTCACCAAAGCCTACTACTAGACTATATTAAAAAAACAAAACATATATAAATAAAAAAATATTAACGTGCGGGAAGATTGATGAACTGGAAGTTTATGTATAAAAAGAAATGGAGAAAGAAGCTGACGGATTGGCCGAAGTAGAATGAGGGCAAGAGAGGGCATCGCGAGACTGAGAAAAGGAAAGTGAAGTGCAACAGAAGGAACGGAAGAGAGTGGAAAACCGTTAGATGTGGAGGAGAGGGGGGGGGGTCGTGAGAGGGAGAGAGTTCAAGAGAGTAATGGCATAGAAATAGGCCTCGAACGGAGGCAGAGCAGTGGGTGTTGTCCTTACCGCTGCTGTCGCTGAGGTGCGAAGAGATCGGCGCCGGGGGGTAGACGGCCTCTTCAGACGTCGAGGCCCGGTTCAGGTGCGACTTCCTCTTGTAGGATTTGTCCCTCTCCTCCCCCGACCCCCTTCGCCGGCCCCCTGGGCGCCCCTCGCTGCCACTCAGGGTCGAGTCGGCAGAGTCGACCCGTGCCTCCTGCAAAATGAGTGGGAGGGAAAAGAGCATTAAGATGCAGCTGAAATAGTGGTGGTATCATCTCTCTCTCTCTCTCTCAGTCAGATTATTTTTGCCTGGAAATTAGAGCTCAGAGAGTATGTAAGGGAAGATACGTAATATGGTGAAATAAAGAAAGAGAAAATGTGGGGAAGATATACCGTATAAACGCAGTTTTTTTGCTCTCTCTCTTTTACACACACACAATCTCCCCTTCTCCCTTTTATTATTCCTTAAATAGCCGATCCCATTATGCAAAGTTGGTGCGTAAAAGAAAAGGACCAGCCCGACCTCTCGCGAGCGTATTGCTCCTTGATGAGAAGATTAATTTGTGAATTTCATCAAATGGCACATTGTGCCGTGAAATTGTGCGAGTTTTATTTGAACATGTTCCATCTGTGCGTACAATGCCTTGTACAGGGTGCGTTCGGGGTCTGCCAACGAGATGAATATTCTATGCATGTGCCGGTTTTCATTTTAGAACCTTAACGCCATTTCTCCACCTATAGCCGAGTATTGCAAGGCGTGCAAAAGATTGTACACATATAAATGAGAAGCATGAATGTACGAATATATCGTGTCTTAAGTGCTCTTCTTGTACGTTTGTGGGGGAGGGGAGTGTATATGTCTGTCTTTAGTTTTATTACTCGCTCGTGGCGGCGGCTTCGTCTGAGGGAAATGCCACCGCAAGTAACGATAAGGAGGGAAAAGTTTTCAATAGGGTCAATTTTCGGGTTATAAATTGGGCGACCTAACTTGAAATTGGGAATTCTGGTTTCCTAGAACAAATATTATGATTCTCTCTGAGATAATACTTCTTAATTAATAAAATCTGGCGATGGAAATATAAATAAATAAAAGTAGAAAATCGTAATCTGTTTTTTTATTTCAGGGGTTTACTTCACTTTAAAGAGATTTTCTCGGAATGCCTAAGTTATATATAGGAAGCAGCGAAAACCTCGAGATAGAAAACGACAATACTGGTAACTAAAATAGATTTAAAGACATGGAATATGTACACAATATGTATGTAATTGGATTAAACTTGGATTTTAAGGAAAAAAAGTATTATTAAGGTGTGCGACATGAAAATATTTTTAAAAATGAAAATTTAACATTATAAAAGGATTCGACAAATTTAATCAAAACATCCTCCTTTTTGTTGAATTTTTTGCTAATACGAGACTAGAAACTGCTCAAATGCTTCAACTATGGTTTTTCGAGTCGCAAATTGTTTATCACACAAACAGTTACAAATTGTTTGAAGAAGCAGCAATCCTATGAGGAGAGGTCAAGTGGGAAAGTTAGAATGGAAAAATGTCATAAGTTCATAGCCAAGCTCTATCAATTTCCGAAGCAGCTGGTTTAAGTGCGTAGCTAAGTGCTGTCATGCGAGAGATTGGTCCATCCTTTTGTTTCCCAGTCGGCTGCCTTTTCCAGTTTTTCGTGGAAACTGCCGATGACCATAAAGTCATCGGGGCCATTTTGTGGCACAGTGGATGTTTGGGAAAATGTTTTGAAACGCATTTTTTCTTATTGACAAACGGTATCTATCTATCTTTATAACAATACGGTGCAAAAATGGTTCAATGGATTGGAGATTAGCAGTGTGGAACGCACCTCGTGACGCCCTAATTTCTTATAGTCAATTCTTTTCCGATGACACACACATGGCAGGAAATAGTCACAGGAGATTCTGCGATGTGTGCTGCAAGTTGTCGCACTGGTGTCTTGCTCCACGGGAGCAGATTAGCTCTGCTCCCTCCGACCGCTTGGGAAATCAAGGAAGAAAGCCTTTGATCCCTTAAATTATGTTCCTGCGCCTCCCCCCCCCCCGGGGCAGGGAAATGAGACCTACAACAAAGAGTCAAATCATATAGTACGCAAGTCTGTGTGTAGGAAACAGTCCGGAGTACAAGGAACAAGCGGATGCGACACCGCTCGTCCCGGTACCGGGAAAGGTAACGTGCGCAAAGATCCCCCAGATTGGGAAATTCAACAAGAATGTTCCGAAGGGTCTGGGGGACAACGCAGTCTTGTCACAATAAGACGCAGGCGAGCGCTCATCAAATGGCGGTGCGTCCCGCGAGTGTGTCCAATTAGGAGACGACAGGAAGCAACTGAAGCCGTCGCGCCATTGGAGTGGGGGTAGGTCCATGGGAACAGTCGCGGCCCAGTGGCACGCAACTTTAAGTTCCCCTCGGCCGTCTCTCATTTTCTTTGCCAAGCAGCCCGTATTCCTGCCATTTGATCGGTGTGAGGAAAAGCGAAAGGCTGGTCTAGTGGCCCAGTCCTCGCGGACTCTTAGGCGCCTTCATTCCCCGCAATCCCACATGTTCAGGAACCGGCACAAAGGGCAAGGTATACAAGGTCGTTGCCATAGCAACTTTATTGGGCGGATGTCAGGTGTGGCTCTAATATCAGAAATATCAATCCAACTTCATCAGCATTCTTTGATGGAGATTAACCGGCAATACAATGTATACAATACCGGGACCCTCTCTCGAGATGGGAATGCCATCAGTTTTAACCTTGGTGATGTCTGATCAACTGCGCTGGGCTGATGTTATCAGAATGGCTGACGGAAGACTGTCTAGGACATCGTATAAGGTCAACTGTCTCGCGATACCCAAAAACAAGGAGACCAGCGACTGCAGTACAAGGAAATAATGCACAAAAGTTTTTAAAAAAGCTGACATTAGGCATTCAATATGCGGTGATCTGACTGGAAATCGCTTACAGAGGAAGAGTGCCATCGAAGGGTGTATGATGGCTGGTAGAAACAAGCACAAGGAGAAGGCAGAGGAAAAACACAAGGAACGCCATTATAGACATTATTCCACCGTCTTTCCTCTGGGCTTGACCTGCAAAGTATGGGGGCAAGCAGTGCCTGTCAAAGATAGCGCCGAAACAGCCACTTCAGGAGGCATATAAAAGGAAAAAGTTATCTTACGGGATGGAAGATAGAGAATACTGATAGCTTCAGTTTCCGAATTGCAAGAAAAAAACACAAAAAAAACAAAGAAAGATGGAAAAAAGGAAGACTGACGGTGGTGGTAGCAAAGGTAGTTTCAGCTGTTGGGTAGAAACATATACATAGGTCTCCGTGGAAAATTGGGTGAAATAAATGATCAAAAACATATAGTGAATAAAAGGTGCCAATAATTGTGGGCATTAAGAGCCGAAATAAGGATAACAAGGGCGGCTGTGTACTGACCCCATGGGTGGCTCGGGGCGTGGCTGGCTCTGAGGAGGGATCCTTGACGGGAGGACAGGCTGGAGCATCATCTGCGAAAGGAGAAGAGAGATAGTTAGCGACCGAGTTACGACCTCTGGATGATGAGAGGGTGGGGGGGTCTTGATATAGCACCAACGGGAGTCGAAGCCCCTCCCCTCCCTTCAGGTACATTGCAGAAGAGGAGGGAATTTGTGGAAAAGGGAGGAGCGGGAGGACAAAGCAGGGCAATAAACATTCCCGGTTAAGCCAAATTTTAGTTTGGGGATTTATTAACAATCCCCCCCCCACCTCCCCGGCCCAAAGTGAAGTTATTGGAATTGAATATAAGTGGAAGCAACAATGGCTAAATAGCCTCCCCCGCCCCCACACCAAATAGTCTACTTAGGGGGATATGGGGGCAGGGAGGACGGAATCTTTCCTGAATTCGTCTGAGCTTTGGAAGAGAGACAGATTTCCTGGTGTCGTTGAAAGGGCCAAAAGGGCAGGGCAGGGCAGGGCAGGGCAGGGCAGGGAAGTTCGGAAGACCCACTGGGGTAGGTATTTTCCTCCCATCCGCTCCCGCAATATTTTTAATGGACTTTGTTATCGTGGGCGGCCCTGGGCGGAGGAGACAAAGAGAAGGAATATCGATTTACGTGGGAGAGGCATCCACCTGTTGAGAAAGAGAGAGGGTCGAATGCAAAGAAGAATAATGACCGAGTTCTCTCTAAACCGACACAAATGCGCCATCTTGACGAGCACAACGTCCAATTTCTACAATTTCCCTCCCGTTCGAAATGTACGAGATTTTGTAATCCAAAGAGGTTTCGGAGTTCTTTTTTCAATTCAATAACGCCCATCTGGCGAGTGACAATAAGGACATAAGTCACGGTAAGTGAAAATTAGGCTTAGTAGTAGGCTAGTTCAAAATTCTGGAAAATAACTAAATAACTAAACAACAAACATAAACCAACAAAAGCAAATAATAAGCAAGAAGAATGAAGCAGGATACGACGTCGGGGACCTAGGGAAAACCGCCTCCCACCAGCGTAGGAGAATGCGACCAACGCCAAAGATAGTCAAATAAAATGGACGAGATCAGCCTCTTCCAAAAAGTCAAATAGAATATAAGCCTGTATGAACGAAGTCGTCCCGACTACAAGAGACAAGCGGCGGCAAGCACGCAAGATCCGACAGCGTGAAGTTAAGAAAGACTGGGACATTCAAACAAGAATGTAACGATTTTGTTTTTAATTTTGCGAGCATTCTAGCAACTGCCTGCTTGGTCATAAGTCGCCGTACACAATACAGCCCACGACAAGACTATATTAAAAAAGAAATAATATGTAAATAAAAAATAACGATAAAAAGGATAAAAGCTAAAAAGGTAACAACAAAAAAAAGAAGCAAGATTTTTTTTTTTAGAGAGCTCATCTGGCGACTGCCTAATTGGGCATTAGTCGCCGTATTCAACATTGCCTAAAATTAAGCATCTGTAAAAGAGGATGCTAAAAAAAAAACAAATAAAAAACATCAATAAAAATAAAACAAAGAAAAAGGTAATAAGCTCCGGCGTCGGAGGAAGGTCGGCCTCCACCCGGGCGCAGGAACATGCGACCTACTAAAATAAGAAAAAACAACAACACAAAAAAAAAACAACTATGTAAATAAAGGAGAGAAGGCCGGCATCTTCCAAAAAGTCTAAACGTCCACAGGTCGGTGTGGACGAACCCGTCCCGAGTACAAAAGACGGGCGGTAGCGACCCCACTCATCCCGGTACCGGGACAGGTAATGTGCGCGGAGATCGCCCAGACTGGGTCATTCAACAAGAATTTGCCAAACAGTCTGGGGGACAACGCAGTGTTTACAGTAGGGCGCTAGCGAGCGCTCCATCAAATGGCGGTGCGTCCCGAGAGTGTGTCCAATTCGGAAACGACAGAATGCAACTTGAAACCCTCGCGGCATTTTGGGGTAGGTCCATGGGAACAATCGCGTCGCAATGGCACGCAACTTTAAGTTCCCTTCGACAGTCTCCCATCTTATTTGCCAAGCTGCCCGTATTCCTGCCATGTAGTCGGTGTGAGGAAAAGCGAAACGCTGGTCCGGTCGTAGAGTCCTCGTGGAGTCTTTGGCGCCCTCATTCCCCGAAATTCTAACATGTCCAGGAACCAAGCAGAAAATAATCTCGACATCCGCCCGGCTCGCCAAAACCGTGACGTCACGGATATCGCGAACTAGGAGATGCGGAGATTCCAATGCCCCGAGAGCACTCAGGGCGCTTTGTGAGTCGCTATAAAGTACAATCCGGTCTCCGAACCGAACAGGTAGCGTAATCTCCCGTACCAAGCGGTATATTGCAACCAGATCGGCTAAGAAGACAGACGCAGCAGCTGACAGAGCCCCGCTGACTTCAAACAGAGGGAATACGGCGTGGAAGCCGATCCACTCTTCGGACTTGGAGCCATCCTTATACACTGACACGGTTCCAGCGTGACATGAGGTATGCTCCAAAAAGGTCGAACGCAATACTCTCGGCGCTGTAGAAGCTTTGGGAGCAGAGACGTGGCGACAAATAGCCAAATCTCTCTCAGGAGATGCCTGGCCCTAAACCCAAAGGGCTTAGGGTAAGACTGGTGTCTCTCGGCGGCATAGGCACTGTCGAATTAGATGCGGATGCAGTGAAAACTGTTGGCGATTGAAGGAGGCACCGGGCTCGCGCGTACAGGAAAATAATGCACTGTACACGGCGTAGAGCAAGTGGCATCTCCCCAGCATCGACTAGTAGGCTCTCAATGGGGGAAGTGCGGAAGGCACCGGTCGCCAGGCGGAGGTCGGTGTGGTGGATCGAGTCCACCTTCCGCAATACACGCTCGGCTGCGGATGCATAAAAGTCGCATCCGTAGTCGAACTTCGAAAAGTACGCACTCCATACTGGTTCGTTGCCTACTACAAAGAGGGCAAGGGCAATTTCATTCAAACCGCAGAGTAACAACAATGAGTAACAACAAGGAAAGAAGGTACCCTAGAAGACCTTACGGTCCATTCAATGGGGGTACCTTTGGACTAGCAGTCGAGCGAGCACATCTCTGCTCAAATGCTTTACGTCCTTTCACGGCCATTTTTCAAGACCCTGTCTAGTCTTGACTTGAACTCGTCAACAGATTCACTGTTGACAACTTCCACTGGAAGTCCGTTCCAACTACCGCAGGTACTGTACGTGAAATTTTTTCCACACAGATCGCGATTGTAACGCTTCAGTTCAAGTTTAAAGCCGTGATTTCTTGTTCTACTCTCAGCAAGTGTGAAAATATCCCTGTAGTCAACATTGTCGAACCCTCGAAGTATTTTGAAAACCTCTATGAGCTGACCACGCAATCTACGGGTTTCCAACGAGAACAGATCTAATTCCCTTAATCTATCTTCATAACTTTTATGTCGGATAGAGGGAATCAGTTTGGTTGCCCTGGCTTGCACACGTTCCAATCTCGCGATGTCCTTTCGAAATGAAGGACTCCAAAATTGTACGGCATACTCCAGGTGCCGTCGGAGAAGTGAGTTGTACAAACACAGTACAATCTCCTTGTTCCGATATCCAAACTGGCACTTTATGTAGCCTAGCATCCTTTGGGCATTTTTCTCCGCCTCAATGCACTATTTCGAGAACTTGAGGTCACTAGTGATTGTTACACCCAAGTCCTTCTCAGTGTCAGTGGATTCAAGAGCAGTGCCCTTAAGGATATACTGAGATTGGGGGTTTCTGTAACCGATATGCTTTACTTTGCATTTGTTCACGTTAAAAGGCATTTGCCACGTATCCGACCACTCCCCAATCTTCCCAAGATCTTCCTGGAGGCTTGCAGTATTTCCATCCTTTGCAACGTTCATACTAAGCTTGGTATCGTCGGCAAATTTGGAAATCTTGGCAACCATGTCACCGTCCATGTCGTTGACGTAGATGATGAATAGTAGTGGTCCCAGGACAGAACCTTGAGGCACCCCGCTAGCAACGGGCACGCACTTAGAAGCCTGTCCATTCACCACCACCCGTTGCCGTCTGCTACTTAGCCAGTTCTCAATCCAGCCGGCTACTTTTCCGTCTATGCCCAGCGCTCGCACTTTCTGGAGAAGGCGGCGGTATGGTACCTTATCAAAGGCTTTCTGAAAGTCTAAGTACACCACATCCACCGCCTTGTCCCGATCGTGCTCACTGAACACGTAGTAGAAGAATTCCACAAGGTTCGTCAGGCATGACCGTTGCCTTCGGAAGCCGTGCTGGGAACTCCTCACCAGCACGTTTGACTCTAAATGCGAAGTCATTTTGTCCACCATGATGCTTTCCATGAGTTTAACCGACTATCAAAGTCAGACTGATAGGTCGGTAGTTCGACGGTTGGCTACGGTCTCCTTTCTTGAAGATAGGAGTCACCTCCGCTTCACGCCAGTCTCTAGGAACGCATTCGGTCCGGATTGACATGTTGAAGATTGCGCTCAGGTGTCGTGACACTTGATCGCGCACTTCTGTCAACACTTTAGGTAGAAACCCATCCGGACCAGGTGACTTATTCGTCATTAGGTCAGTGATCTTTTTTATTTCTCCTTCGGTAAAGTCTATATCCTCCAGCTTTTTCCCCGAGTAAGAACTCGTTGGCTGGAGGATGAGACCACACTCTTCAGTAAACACTGAAGAGAAGTAGTCGTTGAGGAGGTTAGCTTAGCATTTTCTGCATCTGAGTGCTTTAATGTCCCCTCCTCATTCATCAAAGGGCCAATCGTTCGACGGATTGGTTTACGGCTGTTTACATATCCAAAGAACTCCTTGGGATTCTCTTTACAAAGTTTCGCCACTCGGAGTTCCTCAGACCGCTTAGCCGCCTTTATGCTGGACTACTTCACTCTCCTGGATAGCCTCCAGTATTCGTCATAGTTACCCGAGATCTTCGATTGCCGGTACACAATTATCTTCTCCCTAAGCAGTTGGCCGATTTATCGATTAAACCACTTTGGTTGAACAGAAGACCGACAGGAGCATTTCAAAGGGATGAAATGCGATTGAAGACTCATGATTTTGAAACTGTTCCACGAGTCTTCAACAGCATCGCACACTTCTAGCCTCGCGTCAGTCAGTCTACACGAAGACCTGCAAAGTCTGGTCTTCTCAAATCGAGTTTCCTCGATTTACTAGGTGCAGGCCCTGCCTTCGGGACTTTGACTACAAATCTAATTAGTCGGTGGTCACTGCCACCGAGCTCTTCGCCAACAGAGAGGTCCTCAACCATGTCATCCTCAGAGGTGAAAACCAAGTCGAGGATATTGTCTCCTCTCGTTGGCTCTCTCACTCATTGAGTCAAGAACTCGTTGTTCGCGAACTCCAGGAGTAGTGCGTTCTCGCCACAGGGTTCTCTGGTTTCCCAGTCAACTTGTGTGTTGAAATCCCCCATGACGATACATACTCTGTCTTCGACAAGTTCTCCTAATAGCTGGTACAGATCTCTGTCCTTTTCAACGAGTTGGGCAGGAGGTCTATAAAGCACCAGGGTCCTGTATTTGGCAGAACCTATCTCTAGGTCAACACCTAGTAGTTCATGGTCGGATACGATGTTGCAATCCGTCGAGTTGAGAGTATCCTTGACATACAACATCACACCGCCACCTTCTATGTCTGGCCTATCTTTCAGGAAGAGCTGGTAACCGGGAATCGTGAATTCACCTTCAAAGTCTCGGCTTGAGGTTTTTATCCACGACTCCGTTATGGCTACCATCTCAGGTTCTTCTGTTGCTACGAGGCCACGAAGTTCAAGAAACTTGTTTCTGATAGACCTCGCATTAAACAGAAGAACCTTGAGGCAGTCCCCGACTGTAGGACTCCCTGCGCTCTTCCGTTTCCCGCTTTGTTTCTCTGTGGCGGGGTCACTCCCCTCTTTGTGACCTCAGAAAAGGTAGTTCCTGGAGTAACACGGGTGTACTGGTGTACGTCCGACTTTACTCGGGGTCTGACTCTTCTTTGGGTCCGCTCCACAACATCTTAGATCATGTTGGCGAGTACAGCTTTACCTTTTATACAGGTCGTTTCTCCCGTAAAAGGTGTGGTAGGGGTCTACAAAGAAGACTCCTTCTGCCGTGCAGAGATCCGCCAGCCGTCGGTTTACTGCGACGATTCTCTCGTGAGCGGTTCGGGATGAACCACTTCTCGGAAGCATCCCAACCACGATACGTTTTCGGGTTTTAAGCCCAATGTCATCCACGGCTCCCATCACCGTTTGGATGGTCTTGCCACTAAGGCCAACCTTACCCCTTCTGAGGTAGAGGTCGTTGCCACTCACCATCAGAGCGACAATTGAATTCTCAGAAATCTGAGATTTCTCTGCCTCTACTCTGATGTTGTGGTTACCCCGTCCTGGCAGGCAGCTTACTTTCACGCTAGTGCGAAGGCGGTCGCGAGCAGCGGCTACAGATCCCGTGTTTGCGAGTCACCAATGAGGGTGACCTTCGGACACTTGGTTTCTGAAGACGGGGTCTTCCCTTGTGGAAGCGGCATTCCCTTTTCCTCTTTACTCTCCTCATTCTTATCTTTATTTTTCTTATTTCCCTCTTTCTTCTTGTTTATGGGTTTTTCTTCTATTTTTGGTTCTTCTTCTTTTGTTTCAACTTTATTCTTTTTCTTATTTTTCTTTTTTCCTTTCTTCTTTTTCCCCTGCCTCAGCTGTCTTAACGTCGGATGATGCCGAAATCTCCGCTTGGGTAAGAACTATGACACCAGAAGATTTCGACACATCAGTGGGCGATGCCCTCTTCTAGGCATCAAATATGAGCTGCGTATCTGGAGAGAAAGATGGGACTCATCCCTGAAGGCCATCTAAAAGAGTATGGGAAGGGAGTTCTAATACACGCCAAAAATGTCACCCCGGAAAAATACTCTCCAACCTCCCATGCTCATTTGATTGCATGTTTGAAACCATTAAGCCCTACAAGACTTTTAACTTGAGTAAAGGGTGCATATACAGCTATGACAATGTGAACCATGTCACAAAAATGAAGGGGTAAAAGAACCTCATAATCTTGGTTTGCTTCAGATACTTCTCACCCGACAGGATCAAGATCGGCCCTCAATAAATGAAAGGCTTATGCTACTGATGCTTCAATTATGGGCATGGGATGAAGCACTGTAAAGATCACCACGATGCGAAAACTCCTCTGCTCTAGTGAACCATGCCATAGCGGAATGCAGTAGAGAGGCCTACTGCTTCCACTGCAGAGAAGATCATCCTGTGAATTCCCGGCAATGCAAAACCTATAAATTGGAGCAAGACATCCTACATCTGGCCAACTCACAGAAAATCAGCCTGGAGAGCGCTAGGAGAGAGCTGATGTTTCGGCAGGCGAAAGAGGGTGGAGTGAAGACCTTCACCGTGGCTAGCCGCCCTGCCAAAGAAACAAAAGCTGCTCTTCCAAAACAGAATGCCACAGTCCCGCCCCCACAAGGAACATCTGTTACGGCGGCAGTTAGGAACAGATTTGGTGCCCTAGAAAACGAGGCCAAGTCGACACATGCCAACAAACTGAGTCACCACCGGTTGACTCAGTCCAGGGTCCATAGCACAAGCCAAAGAGAGAGCTGTCTACAAAATTCTCACACCAGAAGAGACGTCGCTCCTCCTCCGAGTCCTTGGATTCGGTGGAGGCGCTACCACCGGCTAAAATCATTTTGGCAGCTGGAGGCAGTACATGCTGCCTCCAAAACTCCAGAACCCCCAGCGGACAAAGACCAACATATCGACGACATGGAGAAGTAGGAGAGCAACACTGCCACAAGCTCCAACTTGAAGCTCCTTTCGGCACCCCATTAGGAGGATGACGTCTTGTCGTGCCCTAGGGAGGTAGTCCCCCAATAGTTCCATAAGGACAAAGACAAGTGACATGCAGCCATCAGTGCCTTTCCCTAACGGAACCACTGGAGCTGCACAAAAAAAAACGATCAAGCTCTCTATAAAGAAGTGTGGGGAAGAAAAAAGAAAAATATTTCCAACCCTCACCCCTACCCTACCTTCACCTCAGGGGCAGGTTAAAAAAAAGTTAAGTTCCACTGCAGGAACAGCGGCCAAAAAGACAGGTCTAGTGGTCCTTAAACCTAGATTGAAATATACATTGGCCACGATCCTGGAACATTCGTGGTCTAAGAGCAAACTCACCAGCAGTTATCTGCCTTCAAGAGACCATGATGAGGCAGGGAAATTGTCCATGCCCCACGAGATATTAGGTTCTGCAAACCTCTACTCCCGCTGGTGGAGGACATCGCGGCGGTGGTTGTTTATACCACCGTCGTGATGTCCCCTTCCAAGAAATAAATGACAATCTCCCCCTGCATGCTGTGGAAGGACGCGTCCACCTAGGCGCAGACTACACAGTCTGCTCCATTTATCTACCACCAACTGACGACATTGTACCCCAGTATCTAGCCCAAACCTTGTAGGGGCAGCTTCCTTCCCTATTGTCACTGCTTGGAAACTTTAATTGTCATTTGTTGTGGGGGATTGAATCTGCAATAACAGGGGTGAATCCCTCCTCATCTTTATTGATGGCCATGACTTAGTTATCCTCAACACTGGTAAGCTCACCCATTGCCATACCTAAACGGGCACATCCATTGCCATAGATCTCTCGCTTTGCAGATCTATCAATTTTACCCTAAGCCTAAGGTGAAGCCACCATGCCAATGGGCTGCCAGGCCACTAAGCGGGATGAGTGGCCTCAAATGCCGAACCCGTATTCACCCATCGCAGAGCGAGCTACTGCTCGGGGTGATTAGCGTTTGCGTCATGTGTAAACTATAGGGTCACCATGCCCAATGATCAGAACTTCACAAAAAAACTCCCCTTCCCTTTTCCACGTTCGGAGCCACCCTCGGGCAGCTCCACCGAAAAAAGGAAACCCTCCAAAACTCTTCGACTGGATAGGAGGCTTACACAGCTCCTATGCCTACGGGGACAGGGTATTCCCCCTCACCCCCTTCCCTGGAGTCGTTCTTGGGCGACTCCCTCTTTACAGCGGCAGTCCCCCCTTTACTTTACCAGGGGACGGCCAAGAAAGCACGTCAGAGGCCCATAACTGACCGCTACCGGTGGGAGCGACTTGATAGGGCCAACGGGGGTCGGCGTGCATATCGAACTTACAGGGAGTGACTGTACGAGTCTACCTCTCTTCCTCGGCGGATGCCGGTTCGCCTGCCAGAATAGGACAAAAGGTACCTTCAACGGTACCCGTGATATCCTGGGGAGGGGGATAGTCAAATGGAGGCCTCCCTGAGATGGACATGGTTCTTGAGGTGACCCAGCCCCAAAAGGTAGGATCTTTCATGGGGTCGAACACGGGCTCGGTGCCAAGCACAGAACTCTAGTCCGCCCCTGTGCAAGTTTTCCTCATACGGCTCGGGCCTCCGAGGATCCACAAGGAGAGGAGAAACTCCCCTGGCTAGTGCGCCTGTGACAGCCAAGACCATTTCAGAGAAGGATCTTGTTGAGGCCGGCCGGGGAGAAGCCAAATCTTCTAAAAAGAAGCCTAAATGGGAGCCACGGGAATGGACGGGGCCGCTGCCGTTTGTTTCGGTATGAGACCAAGCTAAGATTGTCACGTTCGGCCCCGGTGCTCCCTCGGGTCAGGAGTCCCTGACAAAGACCAAAGGTGCGGAGATCGTAGCCTCGATTACGTCGAGGCCCCTCATTCAGAGGTTACCTGGCGTTTTCGAGCCCGCCGGCTTCAACGCTTCCTCGTTATTCGCTACAATGACGGCAGCGTGTTGATAAAGGGCAACATGATCCATCAGAGAAGAGCTTTAGCTAGTGTGATTGGTAGAGAGCCGAAGGTGACCCGTTTCTCGGACGGGAGCCTTCTCGCGAATGCGTCAAATCCCTCCGCGGTGGCCATGATTAGTGCCCTTCGGACACTTGATGGCATGCCGGTGAGTGTGACGCCGCATTCTACCATGAACTTAGTGAAAGGAGTAGTTTTCGAGGGAACTCGCGGACTACTCCATATGACATCACATTAGAATTGACGACCATGGAGCGGTCAAGGTCAAGCGTGTGATGAGAAATCAGGTAGGGGCTTCGAGACCCACCCCTACGCTATCGTCACGTTGGACTGTGGCAAGCTCACTGATTCGGTGCGTGCCGGTTGGTATCGCTACCACGTGAAGGCATTCTGGCCATTACCGCGGAGGTGCTAATACTGCCACCGATTCGGTCATACGAAACGCTCCTATAGAAGTGGATAGTCGGGGTTACCCGAAGTCTGTAGATTGCTCCAAGGACACACAAGATAAGTCCAAATCGTTTGTGGCCAAGTGTGTCAATTGCGGAGAGTCGCACCCCGCTTCTTTGAAGCAATGTGGTGCGATCCCAAACCTCCCCTATATTCCTCGAAAGGCAAAAGCGCCTTCAGCTCATTGTCTGGCCAACAGCGCCCGGAGTTCCGCTTCTGGGAAGAGTACGGCCATTCCCGTGAGGGTGTTCACTTCGAAGAGGGATCCCCCGCACCTCCTCCGAGCTAGGCCTGGAAGGCAGATTCCTTCAATCGAATTTCGGTGGACTCCGGGACAACTGGGAGGAGTTGTGGAGGCTCCTCTCTAACCGTTCCTTATCCGCTATCTTTTTGCAGGAGTCCATGCTGGGCGCGTCCCCCCTGCCAATTATCACGGGGTATAAGGGTTTTGCCACCCCCACCACCACGGGATGGAGGCCGGGCAGCAAGATGCGCCATTTACACCCGGCATGTGTATCAGTTTTTTTTTTTTTTGCTTGAGATACCCGGTCTCAGGAAAAAGCTGTGGAGCTGCAACTTGAGAAAAGGTATACTGTTATTTCCACGTACGTTCCACCCTCAGCCGACTTCGACACGGGGGACTTCAGCCGCGTCGTGGCACGGTTGTCGAGGACCTTCCTCTTGCTCAGAGATCTTCACGATAGACACCCCTCTGAGGAGACTACTCGATAAATCTCTGCCGAACTAATCGACGAGCTGAAGATAGGTGTCCTACATGTGGATGAGTTTACGCATCACTGCCCGAGAACCGCCTCATTTTTCTCTCTCGATCTATCTTTGTGCTTCCAAATGCACATATTGATTTTAGGTGGGGGGTAGTCGATGACCTCCATGGTAATGATCACTTTCACATTCAATTATCATTTTTTAGGCCGATGCCGCCTGAGAGTCCGATCTGTTGGTACTTTGTGCGGGCGCGGTGCTCCGCATTTCAGGGAATGACTGATTTCTCTGTTTCAGTCGAGGTTTTATGTCGGTAGATGAAACCGTTGATTTCTTCACCGGCATTTACGGCGACTTATTCCTAAGTCGGCAGTCGCCAGATAGCCCCTTAAAAAAAATAAAAATAAAAAAAATTCTTCACCGGCAACCTCATCGCCGCGGGCCTGGCTACTATTCCCAGAACATCTGGCCGTTTTGCACGCCGACCACTCCCGTGATGGTCGACTGAGTGTGAGACGGCCCTCAAACAGAAGCGTTATGTCTACATGCGCTATAAGCACCGCCCGAACGAGTTCACTGTCGCTGAATTTCGTCGGGCTAGGGCTAGGTTCCGGTATATTTCGAAGCACGCCCGCCGCTCTTCTTGGCGGGGCATACGTGTCTTAACTTAACGGGAAGACCCCTCTAGCAGAGGTGTGGAAGCGAGTCAAGTTCTCGCAGGACCCCTCTCCCGTTCTCCAGGACAATGGGACCGCAATCTCGGCCCCCGCGTCCGTGGCAGAATCCTTCGCGACCGCGTTCTCAGAATTCCCTAGCCGGGATGCTGCTCCGCCAGCATTCAATGCACGTCGTGATGTCACCGTAGGCAGCCAACTTGAGTTTACCTCCAGAGGCGGAGAACCCTTCAACGACAAGTTTACTCTAAGTGAGTTGCCTTCCACTCTTGCTTCATGCACAGACACCGCCCATGGGCGGACGATGTCCCGTACACCATGCCTCGACACCTGGGTGAGCGAGGCATGGCCTTTCTGTTAGATTTGTTCAACAAGATCTGGGTGGAGGATCTCCTCCCAGATTCCTGGCGAATCGCTACTGTGCTCGCCTTTCGCAAACCGGGGAGAGATCACTCTACTCCGTCCGGTTTCCACCCAATCTCTCTAACCTCTTGCGTTTGCAAGTTGATGGAGAAATTGGTAAATGTTAGACTAGCCTTTTTTTCTGGACAGCGGATGCCATCTGTCTTCTGCACAGTGCAGCTTCCGCAAGTTTCACTCCACGTCGGAGTCTCTGCTCCGACTGGAAAATGCCGTATGTGAGGCCTTCCTTCGTAGACAGCACTACGCCACGGTGGTTTTCGTTCTGGAGAAGGCCTATGATACCGCATGGCGATACGGTATCATTGAGACTCTCCACACGATTAGAGGGCGAGGGGACGCCTCCCAATGTTTAAAACTGAATTTTTGCGAGATCGTCGATTCCGCGTACGGATTGGGGGAAGCCCTCTCCGGTCCAATGTAACAGGAAGAGGGTGTCCCGCAGGGATGTGTCCTCAATGTCACACTCTTTGCCCTGAGCATCAACGGCATCACCTCGGTGCTGCCAGAAGATGTTCTTGCTACGCTCTACGTGGACGACCTTTCGATCTCTTTTGGCGCTGCCCAGATGCCAACTCTGGAGCGTCGACTCCAACAGGCATTGAACCGCGTCTCTCGCTATGCTGAAGCGCACATGTTTCGGTTTTCTTTGGCCAAGACTAAGGTGGTGCACTTCTGCCGCCATCCACGGCTCAACACCGACCCAGATTTGTTTCTTAATGGGGTGCGCCTGGATGTGGTTGAGTCGCACCGTTTCCTTGGTCTTGTATTCGACCGACGCCTCACCTGGGAGGCTCATATTCGCAGCCTTAGGGTATCGTACCCGCGCCATGGATATTCTCCGTTCCGTGAATCTGTTGACGAATTCAAGTCAAGACTAGACAGGGTCTTGAAAAATGGCCGTGAAAGGACGTAAAGCATTTGAGCAGAGATGTGCCCGCTCGACTGCTAGTCCAAAGGTACCCTCATTGAATGGACCGTAAGGTCTTCTAGGGTACCTTCTTTCCTTGTTGTTACTCATTGTTGTTACTCTGCGGTTTGAATGAAATTGCCCTTGTCCTCTTTGTAGTAGGCAACGAACCAGTATGGAGTGCGTACTTTTCGTGGCCCTGTTGCCTTCTTTGCCAGATACTCTTCAAATATGTTCGGACAGTAGTTCTGCTCTGTCTCTTACAGATTGCTTGATCTTACGAGTCTGACAGAGTTCTTGTGGCATATGGGATGGATGTTCAAGGGCTCTCTTAGCGGCCTCCTTTGTCAAGAAGAACACATAACATCTGTTGGTGGTATCATTATTCTCGTAGATGATTCTGATTCTTGTTACGGCACCAATCTTATTCATGATGGCGTGTATTGCATTGTATGTGAGGCTTTGTAATATGATATCAGTCAGCATAAAGGGTGTATCCGTTTTGTGGTGATGTAGAGGATCCAGCGGGTGTCCTGCTACAAACTTTCCCATTTTGGATTTCTGAAGCAGTGGGAGGTGCTCACATCTGCTTCTCTTCAGCAGCACAGTAGCCAGTAGATGCTGTCTTGGGAGTCTGGTAGACCACCTCCCGAAGACCAGAAATGTTTTTTTTACACCCATATGCGTGTTAATTTCCTGTTTGGCACCAGGAGCCAAGGGCCACCGCCTACTGGGTCTGCGGAGGGAGGCTGCTCGTTTTAAAAAGCAGGCCCCGTGATGCGAAAGTTTGTCCGCGCCGGAGCTGACCCTACCCCCACACGCATCCACAGCCCGGACACCCAACCATCCAGCACAGGACAGTGCGGCGGGCGGCGCTGTTGACCCGTACTGGAAGCCTACGTTGAAGCCATTTGGCCCGGTCCATACCTGACGACCCGTCTAGTATGGGTAACCTTCTTTCCCAGGCTGGGTGGAGTAGGGGACCGAGCTCATGGCTCGACAGTTTCACTGGCGACCCGTCCAGTATGGGTACCACCCCGTCCCCCCCAGTGTTGAGCGGAGTAGGAAGCTTGGTTCCCCCTTCCCCCTCATAGCACATGGCTGGTCAGATCATCGGGACACGCAATCCCCCACCACCACATAAAAGCGGCTCTCGTTAGAGGGGGAATACATATTAAAAATACAATGAAAAAAACGAACTACTCTAATATGCATGTACAAAATATCTTGACCATGAAGCCCTTATCGTTTCGAATGAGTTACCCCTTCAAATACCGTTCTTTGTGTCAATCCGAGAAAGCGGGAATTGCTAACAAGAAATTTGAAACATAAATTTAAGAAAATTATGAAATAACAAAAATTAGGGACCTAGGGAGGGATGCTGAACAAATTGAATCATTTTTCTCATATAAAATCTAAACTTTTGTACCTGGACCTTATATTATTTTACGTCTAAACGAATTGTAGGATTCTTCATCAAGTGAAGGTAAATCGGACTTGGGGGGGGGGGGCTGTGTATGGAGAGTGCAGTCCTATTTTAGTACACGCTCATTCCGGGTAGGCTTTAGATACGAACAAGGACAGATATGCCCTGCTACAGGAGAAAGATCTTTGCAATCGTCCAGTTCTATCACCCACGCCACGAAAGGGGCCAGATTTAGGTCTGCGCCCGTTCGCCCCACGCCCCTTTTTGATGTCTTATGGTGGCCACCAACAAGGGTACTTTAAAAAGCAACACAGAATAAAACAGCAACCCCAAAACAAAACAAAAAAATGAGGGGAGAAGTCACGCTCAGGAGCCGGGGATATCCGCTCGCTAGACGGTGCCAATTTCACCCCGCCAGCACTATGGAAGAGTCCAGCTTCCTCTCGAAACTTAATCAATCCACAAACAACGGTGCACGAACTCGTCCCAAGGACAATGGATAAGCTGTAGCGACTCCGCTCTTCCCGGTAACGGAACAGGTAGCGCGCGCGAAGATCTCCCAGACTGGGGGAACATTCGGCGAGAATGCGCCGAAGTCTGAGGAGGGGGCTTAGTTGCCCCCTCCCTCTTGGCTCCAGTTGGAGCGGTGGTTTTTAACATGTCTGCTTTCTTCGCCCTTTTTTTTTCTTCTTCTACCGCCCTCCTCATCTTTCTTTTCCTCGTTTTATCATTTCAAACATATACAAAGGGATGTCAGGTGATATCTGGAGGTTTATGTATCCTTCCTGCCCCAACAGGAGCATTTTGTCTTCCCAGTCACAATACTTTTTCACCTTCACCACTTTACAGATTTCT
Organism: Ceratothoa steindachneri; assembly: GCA_963969495.1. Lineage (NCBI taxonomy): Eukaryota > Metazoa > Arthropoda > Malacostraca > Isopoda > Cymothoidae > Ceratothoa > Ceratothoa steindachneri. The sequence continues at coordinate 190,964,705 of OZ018317.1, forward strand.
CTTTCAAATTTCCTGCGTGATGGGGCCTCGTTGCTATTGCGCTTTAAATCCGATAGTGAAAGAGAAAAATGGGTAGGAGTAGGGGAACTCTCTTAATAATGCACTCACCATATTTGAAAAGTAGGCCCAACCTAAAACCATTTTCTTAAAGAGAAATCATAAAAAAATATATATCCAAATTACCTACCAACAAAAGACTCCCAAAATATTCGTCTCATAGTCAAAATAGAACAAACCGGCGCTCGCGAAATTAACGCCCGACTAAAGCTGGTAAAGCACCTCGGCTTTCTTGTCCCGCCAAATATTCCGGGGATTTGGCGCGAAAAAAGGGCTTTGGCAGGATTAGGCTGGGGAGTTGGAATCGATTCTGGTCAAATTCCCAGATTTATCCTGGCGGGTTGATGGATAGATTGCAGACATTTCTCCCAGAGAATTGAGCTAAAAATTTAAGAGCTACGAAGGTGATTGCTTAAATTGACGTTTATTGACGCTGAACGTGACAAAGTTGGGATGATCTAATATTATAGGAGATTAATAACGACACTTGCATAATTCACCGTGATGGGAATTGGGGGTTAGTGAGTCAGGCATATTTTTTCTTCTCGAATTTGAAGCGAAATAGCAACGAGGGCGAATCATGCAGGAAGTTAGTAAGGAGAGCTATGTAAAAGTGGTGGAGAAAGTAAAAATAGGTGGTAGATGTATAGTAGCAGATACTTCTGCATGCAATGGGGCCAAGAGGGCTCACAAACTTCTAGATATTACATAACAATTCAAGGGATAACAAAAAGCCACAAGGGCCCTATCAGAGCTCATCCTAGTCAACACACACCCCATAAACTGCATCCACAAGTTTGCGTCCAAACTGCTTAAAACGGCATCAATAGGTTTGTCGAAAACTAAATCATTCAACTACTATACACAATACCAATAATAAATACACTTTATACAAAAATCCTCCCCTTCTCCCTACAAAATCTGCATCTACAGGAATGCGTTCAGAACATCACCTACAAAACACTGTAATTGTCCCCTTAATACAATTTACAAACCACGATAACCTACCCTCCCCGTATCTTCATCTAACCTGCGCTTGAAAAAATTTAAATTTGGACTGCTTATCGTCTCTTGTGTGAAACCATTCCAGTAATCTACCACTCTGTTGGTGTAAAAATACTTTCTCACATCCAACCTACACCTATTTTTTCTTCATTTTCAAGTGTTAGCTCTCTAGTCCTATTGCTACCTCCCAACTCAAAGAACTTGCTAAAATCCAACTTATCCATCCAAGAACAAATTTTAAAAAGCCCAACAATGTCCACTCTGACGCACCTTCTATTAAATGAGAACATATTTACACCCTCAACCCACTTACATATTCAAGGTGTCTCAGGGAAGGTATCATCTTTGTTGCCCTCCTATTCCTGTGACTCTAGCAGGCTGATATCATGTCTAAAGCTTGGGGACCATACTTTAAATGTGGCCTGACATAGGATTTATATAGTTTAAGGATAACCTCCTTACTTTTATAAGTAACATTCCTCTTAATGAAGCCCAACACTATTTGCTCCATTTTTGGCCTCAATTCCCTGCTTACAAAACTTCAGTGACCTATCTACTACTACTCCTAAGTCCTTCTCATCATTTACTGCATTCAGACAATGCACATCCATTTCATAGCTAAATTCCCTATTATCTCTTCCCATGTTATTAACTTAACATTTTTTAAGGTTAAAATTCATCTGCAACTTTTGTGCTCAACCTAATGACAATTTATTTAGGTCACTCTGCACTTTAAAGTTAGCTTCAACTTCATTTACTACATTTGCCAAATTAGTGTCCAGCAAAAATTGACACTTTACTATTTACAGCCTCTCCAAGATCATTTATATAAACTATGAATAATAAAGGGCCTAGAACGGATCCCTGAGGTACGCCACTGATGACATCCCTCCATTGTGACCTCACCTGATTCAGTACAACTCTCTTTTTCCTGTCTTTCAGCCATTCAATTCAAAACTTTACCACATATCCCATGCATTTTTAATTTGTGAACGTCTCTTATGTGGAACCTTATCAAAAGCTTTGCTAAAATCTAAGTAAATTACATCAACATTCTCTCCCTTATCTAATTGTTTATTAACATAATCCATAAAATCCAGTAATTTTGTTAAACATGAACTACCTCTTCTAAACCCATGCTGAGTATCATTAAACTTCCTCTTTCTAGATCCTCTGAATATTCTTCTTGACTATCTTCTCAAGAATTTTACAGACTATAGATGTTAAGCTTACGGGTCTAAATTTATTTGGGTCCTCTTTACTTCCCTTCTTAAAAATTGGCAAGACATTTGCTATTTTCCAATAATTAGGTATTTCCGCAAACTAGTGATCTAGTATATATCTTCTCAAGAGCTATTGCAATACTTTCAGATCCTTCTTTAAGTAACCTAGAATGAATATCATCTGGTCCAGATGCCTTAATAGTATTCAAATTAAAAATAAGACCTTTAATGATTTCCCTATCTACATTGATAATATTCATCACCTCATCGCCTGACAAAGAACTATCACAAATTAAACATGGGATTCCCTTCTGTTAATACTGAAGCAAAATGATCATTAAGGACATCAACTATTTTCTCTTCAGATTCTTTCAAACCCCCCTATTTTATCTCTATTAGACTTGTTATCATCATCATCATCACTAACTATATTTAGAAGGGGATTTTTTTTAGTATTTGAATAATAATTTCATCGTAGTTTGGTTATGACTTATGTTTTTTTATCAAAGTTATTTCTAATAATTCTTTTATAATATCAAAAAACAAAATGGTGAAGTTCAGAAGTATCGAAATTTTGTGATTTTTTTAAAACCCAAAGAATTATAAATGGTGAAGTTCAGAAAATTTAACCATGGCTGCTTCTTTTTAGATTTTAAATTTTAATCTTAGTAGCGAAGCGCAAGCTCCCCCCGTAGGGTGGAGTGGCGAAACCATTGCCTGGTTGATTTTATAATAGGTGAAGAATTTTCTTGGATTGTATTATTATTTTGAGCTAAATTCATTTCTGCCGCCCTTTTGATATTCTTAATCATCTTATTTAATTCATTCCTAGTGACCTATAATGATTCAGATTTTCAGCAGTACCTTCCCTTGCGGGTGCGTAAAAGGCCATAGGGAAAAGAAAGAGGGACCAGTAGAATGAAAGGGTGGAAAGAATGCTACCATGTTAAAACCCACCCATCTCAACGGAAGGCAAGATGAGCTAGCCCCCCCCCCCCCCGACCAAGGATGAATGGACGAAAACTAGCAGCGACTAGTCTGCGACACTAGCCGCTGACAATGAAAAAGAGATGAGGAGGCTTATAAAGAGTGGCGAAAACGAGGATAAAATGGAACTGGCTAAAAGTAATAAAGCCCAGGTAGTATCAATCTAGTTTGAGACGGTGACAAAACCTCGGGGTCCTCTCGTCTCCCTTGAATGCTGGGAACGCGACAACTATACAACTCTTATCCACTCTTTCGAAACTATCTTAATAATAATAATAATTAAAATAATAACATTAATGCTAATAATAATAAGATATGTTTCAATGGAGAAAAAAAAATAGTGAATCGGGTAAGGAATCTATGTTCAGGTGGATGTTGTGAGTCACCTGAGAGAAAAAAGAAGAGGTCTGAGAACGAGAATGACAAACAAACGAGAACGATAACTCACTGTAGAGCGAAGAGGCGAAACTGTGGAACAGAGACTCTGGATGTTCCAAAGTCAGAAGAAAGTCTCTGAGACTTCAGACACATGGTCTCGTCCAGTCACTCCATGACGGGTAGGGGAGGGGGGATTTGACCTCAGGAAAATGGCACTTAGTGGAAGCGGGGAATAGTGCAAAAGGCGAGAAAAAATAAACCCATAGAAAAAAAGAGGGAAAATGAAGGAAATAAAGAGATACTTAGAAGCAAATTATGAAGAGGTCAGTGGAGGCTAGTCCCAAAATAGACCTTACGTCCTTGGAACAAGCAGGTTTTAACACGGTATAGAAACACGTCTCCTCGTAGTTTATTAATAACTAAATATACGCCAAAGACTCCATCTCATACCACATAATATACTTAATTGTCTCTCTCTGCACGAAATAGAGCATAAATTGTGACATGACTAATTGTGGTAACTGTACATCGAAAAACATCCCTCGCCTAGTCGCACCAGGTTTGTCAAATTAGCCATTTTATAGCTAGTTTTAGCTACTTTAACAAAACGAATGAAAATAGCTAAATCTAACAATAATTATCCAATTAAATAGTATATAAAAGCTCATTTCTATCCATAAAATCTAATTTCGATTCGGATACCCTGAGTTACTACACTATTACATGGCAGCGGACTTTAACCCGTCCTCTTGAGTAAGACAGAAGGATAAAGTGGATAGAGTGATGTAAAGAGAGTTTGAGAGATAGGTAGCAGTATAAAATGGAAAGTCAGAGCAGGCAATAGTTGGCCAAAGGGTGACCGACTAGCTCCATTAAAAAAAAGTGTAGCTGATTTGTCATTTGCTTCAAATTTGGCGACCATGTCCTCAAATGTCAAAAAGATAGGTTTTATGTGAGCAAAAATCAACCAACATAAAAATTAGTACCCATAAGTTCGGTGCAGACCAGCCGTGGATCTATATGATATGTTATGATATTCTAGGCAACTATACTACATAGACATCTATCTTTTTAACATATACCTAGGGCTCCCCCGCCTCACACCGCAGGGGGATACTGATGAAAGCGGTAAACCGGATGCCAAAAGGATTAATGGCTTAATTGGGGACACAAAAAACATCATAAGACATCTCCGGCGGTTGGAAGATCGAACATTTTCATCGGGATCGGGGTGGTTTCTGTATCCAATTGCGAAAGTGTTTTCTCTCGAAATAACTTAAATTTAGAGGTTAGGGTTCCCACCCCTTAAAGAAAATAGTTTGACATGGGAAACGAAAAACACCCCTAAAAATGTACAAATATGACATGGCGAGAGAGGAAAAGAGAAATTCACTTCCCCGACTAACCAACCAATGGCTGGAGACCCTTGTCGGGGCCTGCAATTACGGCGAGAAGGCGAGTATAGCCACAAAGGAGAGAGAGAGAGGGGGAGGCAAGCGGCTACTCAGGACCACGGCTGCAACGCGACTGACCTGGGCGTCGGGACTGAGAGAGAAAACGACAACACGAGGGGAAAGAGAGGGAGAGCGCGCGCCAGTCTCTCTTCTACCGACACGACCTTCACGATTGTTATAGCTCCGCATAGCCGTAATATAACTCCCGCCCCCTCTAACTTATTTTAAGGATCTTCCCTACCCCTCAAATCCACCTCCAGACCTTACCCCCCCCCCCCTCTCACCCTTGCCATCCCATGAAACCCACAGACAAAACTGTCAACGGGAATCAAACTGATAAAAGTGGGTCGCAAGGATCAAAAGGCTGGGAAACCTTTCGAATGGGGGTAGTGTAGCGGGGTGGTGTGGGAGGGGCTATAGAAGGCCAGTGTCATCAGTTAAGGTCGGTAAAGGGTAGTGGGATGCATTAACAGGAAGCCATCCCTTCATATCAAAAGTGCCATTTACGAGGCTCTGTGACACTAAACGAAGGCTTAGGGCGTATATATGCATGGACGGGAGGGGAAGGGGGGGAGAGATAGGGGTTTGTGGAAGATAACTCTCAAGGCAACTCATCAGGGTTGGGACTTTGCCCACCGGTCTCGAACGAGTCCTTTGCATCTAAAGGACCCTCTTTTTCCCTCTCAGTCGGAGTGGCCCTTCACGCCCTTCCCCCACCATTAGGTTCAACTGATAGGGCCTAGTGTTACAGGGCGCCGCCATTTGTCCCCGGCTTCTTTCCTCCGGAACCACCTAATTCTCGATCTCACCGTCGGGAAGTCCTTGCCATCCTCGATCAAGGACCACTACTCTCGTTCCTATCCATTGTCGAGGCCCGATTTTTTTTGCTAGAAAAAGTGCTAGAGGAGAATGAGTCTGCTCGAGTCTGACACATCTAATACCAAATTTCCCCATCTCAAATACATGGCTGCCGTCCACTGCGCGCAGAATGGACATGACTCGTGAATATCAGTCCTGTTCATGGCAAATATGTAAGTATCGTACCTCCCCGTTGTTAGGAGCTAGTCTATACTAGTTTTGAGAGGGGGTTAGAGTAGGTAATATTGTATAGAGTGTTTTGGAAAAGTTAAATACCTTCTCCAGAGATGCTTTGACACGAGTTGAGTCCAAAATTTCCTCGTTAGTTGGTAGGTAGTTGTAGGAAGGGATAATTTGACTCTTTGAATATTTGAAAATGAAGGAGTTAAAAGTTTGATAAAATGAATGACTTTGAAAAGATACTCAACATATTTGCAACCTGAAAGGAATTTGAAAATTTTTAAAGTAAATTCAGGAGAAAGATTTCCTGCAACGCAAAATACCCCACGATTAATGGATACACCAGGATCAAACAATTAAATTGAACATACCTGATTCCCTACTTAGACTATTAACTTACCGTTAATAGACCCACTCATAATATTAAAATATATACTTAAGAAGCTGGAAATCAGGTAGAAAGGTGAGATGGGAATGCGTAAGAGGGTGTCTGGATTCAACGAAATCTCTTCGCTCTCTGATTTTGAAAAATATGTGTAACGTCTAAAGAAAGGCTCCCTCCCACACCCACTGCGGTGGGAGCACAAGATCGAGGAAACATCACCCCCGGACTCATGTTTGAAAATGTGCATCCACGTCCTCACCTACCCCTACCCGCAACCCTAAGATGGGGGTACTCGTAAACGCGCCCAACAAACACCGCACGGGGCATAGAAAGAGAATAACATATGTAGCGAATTAATTCCTCTAATAAAAAATGTTGTCCACCTGCCACCGATCTGGATCTGGTCATCAAAGAGAGGGCAGATAGACGAAAGCAGGATAAGGAAAAAATCTACAGGCCGAAAATATATATTTTTTTACAAACAGAAGCGGGATGAGCATAGGATTTCAAGGGTAAGAGTAGATCCATTTTAAATTTAAAGTCTGGAGGGGGTTAAAATGAAAAGGCAATTCAAACATTTACAAAAAATCTATACAAGTTTCTAAATTAAATTAAAAAAATAAAAATGACTTTACTGTATTTTTTAGTATTTTAGATCACAACATAGCAACAGCTAACCCAAGCATAGCCACAACAAGCATATAAATTAGTTAATTTGACCTAAATTAGTAAAGACAAGAAAAAGAAAAAAAAATCATAGAGTAGGTTTGCCTCCCGGAAGAACTCCAAAACGTCGTTAGCTAAAATTATTCTCGGCTCCAGAGCTCAGACGTCATACACTAAAGAATACAAGTTCTTAATTACTAAAATCACTCCTATGATTTGTTATTCATTAAAAAGATAGGAAACTCATAATTTAGAGGGTAATTTAATTCAAAACTAGAGACCCATCTGGCGACTGCCTACTAGAGCATAAGTCGGCGTACTCAAAACAGCTAGGAACTAGGCTAAATTAAATAATATGCAACTTCCCCCCCCCAAAAAAAAACAATAAAAAAAGGAAAAACGAAAAGGGCAGCAAGCAAGAAGCACGCTCGGGTGTCGAGGGGAGGCCCGGGTGCAGGAACGTGTGACCAACAAAACAGTTAAGATAGGTTGGAGGAGGCCAGAATCCTCCAAAGAGTCAAAAAGTCTACAAGTAGGTGTGCACGAACCGTCCCGAGCACAAGGGATTAGCGGTAGCGACCCCGCCCATCCCGCTAACGGGACAGGTAACGTGCTGAAGATCACTCAGACTGGGACATTCAACGAGAATGTGCCGAAAAGTCTGGGGACAACGCAGTCGTCACAATAAGGAGCAGGCGAGCGCTCCATCAAATAGCGGAGCGCACCGCAAGTGTGTGCAATTCGGAGACGATAGAAAGCGACCTGAAGCCGTCGCGGCATTAGGGGTTGGGTCCATGGGAACAGTTGGGGCGCAATGGCATGCAACTTTAGGTTCCCCTTGGCCGTCTCCCATCTTTTTTGCCAAGCTTCCCAAAGAGCTGCACGTATTCCTGAAATGTAATCGATGTGAGGAAGACCGAAACGCTGGTTTGTTCGACCAGTCCTCGCGGATTCTTTGGCGCCATCATCGGTACGCATATTCCCCGAAATTAATGCATGTCCAGGAACCCAGCAGAATATGATCTCAACATCTGTCCGGCTCGTCAAAACCGGGATGTCACGGATATCGCGAACCAGGGCATGGGGAAATTCCAAAGCCCCGATAGCACTCAGGGCGCTTTGTGAGTCGAAATAAATCACAATCCGATATCCGAACCGGCCACGTCGCGTAATCTTTAGTACTGCGCGGTGTATTAGAACCAGCTCGGCCGTGAAGACAGATGCAATGCCTGGGAGAGCCCCGCTGACTTCAAGCAGAGGGGATACGGCGTGAGGAACCGACCCCTCTTGGGACTTGGAGCCATCCGTATACCCTGGCACGGTTCCAGCGTGAGACGAAGGGTGCTCAAAAAAGGCCAAACGCAGTACTCCAGGCACTGTACAAGCTTTAGGAGCAGAGGCGTGGTGACAAATAGCCAACGGTGGTAGCCTTCAGGGTGGCGTCCTGGGCAGAACCATGGGCACCACCGGTCAGAGAGCAATGCCTAGCTCTCAAAGGAGTTTCCTAGCCCTAAAGCCAAAGGGCTTAGGGTATGACTGGCGTCTCGGCGGCATAGGCACCGTCGAAATCAACTGCAGATGCAGTGAGAGCTGCTGGTGACTGAGGGAAGCGCCGGGCTCGCGCGTACAAGCGAATAATGCACTGTGCACGGCGTAGAACGAGTGGCATATCCCCAGCATCGACTAGTAGGCTCTCAATGGGGGAAGTGGGGAAGGCTTTGGTCACCAGGCAAAGGCCGGTTTGGTGGATCGAGTCCACCTTCCGCAATACACGCTTGGCTGCGGATGCATAAAACTCTCATCCGTAGTCGAGCTTCGAACGAACAAAGGATCGATAAAAAAGTAAGGCAGTAGCCCTATCAGCGCCCCAAGCGCTGAGCGTCACGGAACGGAGAATAACCAATGGCGCGGGTACAAGAGACCCTAAGGCTGCGAATATGAGCCTCCCAGGTGAGGCGTCGGTCAAATAAAAGACCAAGGAAACGGTGTGATTCAACCACTTCCAGCCGCACCCCATTAAGAAATAAGTCTCGGTCAGGGTGGAGCCGAGTATGGCGGCAGGAGTGCACCACCTTAGTCTTGGCCAAAGAAAACCGAAACCTGTGCGCTTCGGCATAGCGAGACACGCGGTTCAATGCCTATTGAAGTCGACGCTCAAGAGTTGGTAGCTGGGCCGCGCCAAAAGAGATCGAAAGGTCGTCCACGTAGAGCGTAGAAAGAACATCTTCTGGCAGCACTGAGGTAATGCCGTTGACGCTCAAAGCAAAGAGTGTAACGCTGAGGACACTTCCCTGCAGGACACCCTCTTCCTGCTCCATTAGGCCGGAGAGGGCTTCCCCACCCGTACGCGGAATCGGCGATCTCGCCAAAATTCAGATATAAAGACCGGGAGGCGTCCCCTCGCCCCCCCGTGTGGAGGGTCTCCATGATACCGTATCGCCATGCGGTATCATAAGCCTTCTCCAGATCGAAAAACACCGTGGCGAAGTGCTGTCTACGAAGGAAGGCCTCGCAGACAGCGTTTTCCAGTCGAAGCAGAGCATCCGAGGTGGAATGGAACTTGGGAAGCCGCACTGCGCAGAACACAAATGGCCTCCACTGTCCAGAAAAAAGGCTAATCTAACATTAACCAATTTCTCCATCAACTTGCACACGCAGAAAGTTAGAGAAATTGGGCAGAATGATCTCACTCCGGTTTGCGAAAAGCTAGCACAGTAGTGATTCGCCAGGAGTCTGGGAGGTTAAACTTCGGAGGAGGAGAAATGCAGGGTTCACCGTCTCCGAGCTACCCAGTCCACCACTGGGTGTGGGCGAAGGAGGCAAAGCTCCTTTGGTGCTGTCCTCCTTTCGGGGGGCAGTTTTAGGAACCCCGGAAGATGGCCTGGCGACAAACTTCAGGGGTTTTGCCTCTTGTGAGTCTAACGACTCGGTGGTGCCCAGGTTTTAGCCGGAGCTGGGTGTGGACCCTTTGTGCCGCCAGCTTTATCAGGGGAGCGCCCGGGGTGGGTAGACCCGCCGAAGGGTTCCGAATGGTCACGGAAACGACCGTAATCGTAGGCCTGGAGGGGCCAGGAGGAGAGGGTGTTTTTTTCAACATTGAGGCATAGGACGTCCCGCGCAGCGCCGGGCGCGCCAAGACCAAGTCCTTAGCCTCGTGGAATGAGAGTCGATCCTGGGCCTGAACGGGAAGGATTTCCTTCTCAAGGAGATACGCATAACATTGCTTCGAAGAAGCGCTGTGCAGCTCTCCGCAATTGGCACACTTGGCCACACATGAGTTGGACTTATCGTGTGCGGCCTTGGAGCAACTTACACAGGTTTCGGTGACCCCGACTTTGCACTTCGACAGGAGCGATTAGTATAGCCGAAGCGGTGGCAGTAATAGCACCTCCGCGGCAGTGGCACGAATGCCTTCACGCGGTAGCGATACCCCAACCGGCACGCACCGACTCAGAGAGCTCGTAACAATCGAACGTGACGAAGAGTGTAGGGGTGGGTCTCGAGGCCCGTCCTTGTTTTCTCATCACACGTTCAACCTAGACCGCCCCATGGTCGGCCAGCTCTAAGGTGATGTCCTCTATGGAGTAGTCCACGAGTTCCCTCGCATAAACTACTCCTTTCACGAAGTTCATGGTAGAGTGCGGCGTCATACTCACAGGCGTGCAATCAAGTGTCCGAAGGGCGCTAATCAAGGCTGCCTCGGAGGGATACGACGCACTCGCCAAAAGGCTCCCGTTCGAGAAACGGGTCACCTTCGGCTCTCCACCAATCACACTAGCTAAAGCTCTCCTCTAATGGATCATGTTGCCTTTAGCCAACATGCTGACATCAGTGGAGCGAATAACCAGGAAGTGTTTGAAGCCAGCGGGCTCGAAAACGCCGGGTAGTCTCTGAATGAGTGGCCCCGATGTAATCGAGGCTCCGCTCTGCGCACTATCACTTTTGGTCTTAGTCAGCGGCTTCACACCCGGGGGGGTAGAGGGGCCGGAGGTGCCAATCTTGGCTTGGTCGCTTACCGAAGTGGTAGCAGACCCATCCGTCCCCGCAGCCCCAGCGGATGGAGAGGAGCCGCGAGTCTTTTTAGTCTTTTTCTTGTTTTTTCTTTTCTTTTTAGGAGAGGAGGGCGGGGAATGAACCCGCTTCTCCCCTCCGCCGGCAGGAGCCCTCAGGGTGGATGGACCGGCCTCAGCAAGGTCCTTCTCCGAGATGGAGAAGGTCCTGGAGGTCGCAGGGGCACCAGCCGGAGGAGATCCCTCCCCTCTTTGTACTGCCTTGGAGACCCAGGCCGTTTGAGGAGGACTTTGCATAGGGGCGAACTCGAGTTCGGTGCTTGGCGCCGAGACCGGATTCGCCCCTGTGGAAGGCCCTACCGCCCGAGGCTGGGTTGCCTCAAGCACCATGTCTATCTCTGAAGGGGGCTCCATTTTCCCTCCCCCCCAGGACATCATAGACCTCATTGGCAGCGGTTTCACTAGTCGAGTATGGAGAGGCACAGGCCTTGACCCCCGCTAGGTTTAATAGTCGAGCCAGCAGGTCTTTTGAGGGAAGCGACCGATGGGGCCTGTCTTCCCTCTCCCCCTAAGGGGTTTTTCCCTACCAAGCCGCTTCAATGGGGAGCGGTCGGCTATGGGCTGCCTGCTGGCTTTCTTGGCAGTCCCCTTGGAAAGTAAAGGGGGACTGCCGCTGGAAAGAGGGAGGCGCCCGAAGGCACCTCCAGACAAGGAGGCGAGGGAAAGTCCCCTACACCCGTAGGCAAAGGAGAGGACTAAGCCTTCTCTCCGGTTGAAGAGATTTGGAAAGTCCCCTGCGAGAGCACAAGAGGGGTAGGACCTCCATTTTTTCAGTGGAGCTGCCCGAAGGCGGACAAAAATAAGCAATTTCTTGGGATGCGGGGGGGGGAAAATTTTGAAATTTCACAATATCTTGGTGGAAAAGTGCCCTTAATTTGTGTTAGTAGGATTTCTTGTTTGAAAACGTTTATCTTTGTGAAATTGCGTTTAGGAAAAAATGTTAATTTGTTAGTGTAAGAAAAAATGTTATTTTATTAGTGTTTACACGAAATTTTTTTAAAAAATCCGAAACCCAATTTCACAAAAAAAATAAACGTTTTCCAACAAGAAATCCTAATAACACAAATTAAGGGCACTTTTCCGAAAATATATCAACTAAATAGAGTAAGGTCGTCTGAGGTGGAACAAGTTTCCAAGCTCAATTATCAAGACACCATAAAAAGGTAAAGTTCGGGGGGAGGAGGGCTTTTAGAGATAGAAATCGTTATAGCAAATTTAGGGAAAAGGACGGGACCAAAGGAGTCGCACTCTTCTTCCCCACCATATTTGCTGAGACTTAAAATTCCTCTCATCTCCTTAGGAGATCATAACCGGAATGAGTCTTGGACAACTTTCAGACAAAATGTGTAAAAAAAGACTGATGGGGCGTTAACTCCCGATAAAACTACAGCGTCGCTGGCTAGTACTCCATTGGGCGTTGCTTCATCTAAAAAAAATATTTGTGCTCCTTTTCTTAAACTTGGTGACCCACCGGTCCCCTTGTGTGGCAATCCTGTCGTCACCATGGCGAGACAATTATGCCTCGCAGCTCGTGTCGATCGTGTTTGCAAGTCTTCTATCTTCTTCCACCGAAATCTTAGCTATATCCGGGTTCCTACTCAGAACAAAGGAGGTTCGAGATCACTAACCTTTCGTTAACTCTAGTATTAACTCCTGTCACTCCCTTCTTACTGGACTCCCTCCCGTTCCCTCTCCGACCCCTCTAACCTATTCGAAACTATACAGACCGTGCTCTTCCCCACCAGGGACGTCTTTCTCGTGCAACATTGTTGCTCCGAGAACCGCACTCGCTCCCTATCGGCTCTTATGCTTCACTTTTTCAATGACAGGGTCTTAAATACAGCTGCCCCCCTCTAGACTTCTTCAGACCCCTCCCCCTCAACAGAGCGGATTACGTTCCGACTCTACCCCTTCACCACATTGTGGTTCCGGCTGGATGGGTGACCGCGTATATTCGATCTGCGCTCCTTAAGACGCGGAATGAATTGCCTTGGCGGCCTCTATACACTCCACTCCCTCCTCGTGCCTTCGCGTCAAGCCTTCGTTCTACGAAGCTCCACGGCTCTGAGGCGCGCACAGTAAACACATTATCATTATTATTGGTAATGGTGAATAGCAGAGGTAATAGACTACTGAGGGTGCTAAGGAGTGGCAGGGGCCACAATTCTCCTCTCCCTTACTTTTCATAATGGTGGGTACATTCCGAAGAAAAGAGAAAAGGAATTTGCCGAATGAGGAAAAATATGATTCTCGCAGAGTTGAGAAATTTAATCGAAAATCTAAATCGCTATTAAGCCTATTCAACCACTTGCGGGGATACGAGTCATTCACGTGGCGATTGCAGAGTTGTGAACGGAGGTTTTGCTTCGTACAAAAGTGCACAGGAAATGCATATTAAAAAATACTAAGCCTCGAATATCATTCATAGTCTCGGAGGGATAAATTCCTATGAATATGTCATGGTATATATGAAAAGGAAATGATCTGAATACATTAGGAGGGGAAAACAGCAGGTTAAAAAGAAGACACAGCTAAGCCACATGACTACTGTTACAATGGATTCGGTATTAATTTCATTTAAGCAATAAAAATAAGTTTGTTTAAATAATCACAACGAAATAACAAGAAAATCAATATTTGCTATGGCGTTAATCCCCTCTTACTCTATATCTGACATTGATCTAAGTTCTTTAAGTTTCTTCTGGAATTTTACGCCAAGCAACTTATATTTGTTCCCAAATATTTCTTCTGAGGTAATTTTTGACTTTTCAAGTTGCTGATCTATAAAATCCCAATAGGATTAAGGTCTGGACTTTGTGGGGTCCAATGAGAGATGTTAAGTTTTCCATCTGCTACCTTTTTATAGATATCTTTTGCAGAGTTTTGAGATGTGTTCAGGGCCATTGTCTTGTCGATAGTAAAACCTTTGACCTATAAGACGAAGCCCGCTTGGTCCCCCATGTCGAATATGAATTTGACGGTACATTTTCTGGTCCATTTTTCCCAGAATTCTTAGTAGATCATCAATTCATTGAGCACTAAAGCATCCCTATAACAAGAATATTGTCAGATTTTTTTTAGCGCAAGTTCATATTTGGACGGGTCTGTCCAAAGGACTTTCATCCACTGCTAGATTCCAAGGGATTAAGATGTTTTCCTTATGTATCAAAGTATTCCTGACAGCGACTCTTCCATACAAGCCATTTTTAAGCTCGAAGTATTCTGTTGTTCATGCATTCA